>NW_026847549.1:18772370-18952370 GCF_025583915.1 Anolis sagrei ordinatus
TCAATAAAGTGTTTGAGAAGGTTCCCAATGATATTATTGAAAACTAGTTCTAATAGATGGAGCTGGACAAGATGCAGCTCTTTCCATCTCAATGAGTCCACAAGCCTACTGATAGAGAAAGAGGTATAACTGCATTGAAGGGAAACACGGGTTTTCTTCTATCATTCCTGGCATTTGGTCAAGCAAGTCTTCTTATCAGTTGTCAACCTAGAATACCAAGGCCTGCACTCTCCCTGGCATACCTTCAGAAGCTGCTGGTCCATGAAGTCACGAAAAGTCGGAATGAATGAATAAACAACAAAAATAATGAAGGAAGTTGTGTCAGTGAGACCCACTTTCAAATCACATTTAAGGGTACTGTAGAATGTATTTTGATTCACATTTTGAGAGCATCAATTTAATTTGAGCACCTCAAAGTGTGCATTTGGAACATTCCAAATTTCTCCAAACTTTGCAATGCAGTTGCTCATGCACTCTTATTTTAGGGTGTTGTCATCAAATCCTCATCTGTTTTAACAATCTTTCAAAAACAGTTACCTCTAGCAATGCTTTCTGAATGTGTGAGGGCTGAATTGATCATTTGATAGAAATTTGACCAGCCAAAAACATGTTTATGTACCAAAGAACAGAATGCCTGTTTCATGCATTTTTTTTTTAAAAAAAATAGAAGATTCAGGCTAGGTTATAGAGAGCCACAAAGAGACTTTAATCTCTTGAAATTCAACTTTCTGAAGCCTACTTTTGAGTGTTATGTGAATAAGAGACTTGTCATTTTACTAATGAAGAATGACCAGTTGCATCCCACATGGGGAAAATGGGAAACATGTGACACATTAGCAATGAAAGACCACGAGACAACCCAAATGCAAATACTGATAGCTGAAAAAGATAATTAAAGCTCTTGAGACTGTGATTATGAAAAGGCAGCATGACAAGGTGCATAGATGTCGACATAACGTATTTATATTGACAGAAAGTGTCCAAAAAATCTCCCTTCTACAATATAGCTGTCATGGTTTTTTTTCTGTATGATACAAACATTTATTGACTTTGTGTAAGGAGAGCTTTTATAACTGTCTCTTTGCCTTATTATTCAATGACGCTTGGTTAAAGACATCATAGTCTTTACAATATCAGATCTGTAGATTACTTCTCTTTCACCAAGAGACAATCTGAGCTGTTAATACATTTGAAGCAATTATTGAGAAAATGAGAACATTTATTAAAAATCTACGTCCAAATTAAAGCATTGTCTTAAACTTTTTAATTCCTGGAGATAGATAGATAGATAGATAGATAGATAGATAGATAGATAGATGAAATATCTTATGTTAGTTGTTAGATTTCCAACTATTAGGACTGTGAGAATTGTGCTGTCCTTCTGTAGTTGTTGGGCTGAAACTTTCAGCATTCCACACTATTAGCTAAGCTTCCTAGGGCTGCTAGGACTTATAATAGCTCTAAGGATCCACAATATCTGGAGAACCATATAATTGCCACCTCTATTATAACAACAGATTTCCAACAATGACAAAGAAGTGAACTGTAATTCTTGAGGTCCCTTCTAACTTGTTGATTCTATGATGCCACAATGTAAATTAAATTATCCTGATCTAGATCCTAATTTGGAATAAGCCACATTTCTGCCCATAAGGATCATGTGTCATGAGTTAAATGATTTATTTATTTATTTATTTATTTATTTATCTGCTGTATTTGTATACCGCCTTTCTCAGCTGGTCAGTGACTCAAGGTGGTTTACAACAAAATGATGCATTCTCCTGGTGGGGAGGGTTATGGTTGAATTCGGTTTCAGCTCTACTTCACTATGCTAGTACACAAACATATGCAAGCACCCAGTTCACACAAACACAGATGTAACCACATGAGTTTTCTCCTTTCCCTCTTCACCTTTTCTTCTCCCACACACTGCCGTGCTTTACGTCCACTTTCTTGTCAGAGTATGAAGAGATCTCAACTTCTACTTCTTTCATTTTCACTGACTGTTATGAGAAACAGCTGAGTAGCTCACCAATTGTATTCTCAACTATTTGATATGGTGGTGAGCAGATAGGAACCAAAGCAGGTGGAAATCAAGTAATCTACAAGATACATGGAAGACTGCTGTGCACACTGGGCCTGTGCATAAAACTGTAGACAGGACATAAATTCCATGTGCCCAATGTGATGCCAGGGCTGCCTCAGATTAAAGGCCTTTGGATTTCCTTAAAACAGAGTCTTTAGATTGCTTAAAGGTTCAATAAAGTTCTTTATTAATGAAAACAAACAGGTACTTTAAGGCTTTCTTAACAGTCTATTGGCTCTCTCTCAATCTTGTCCACAGGGAACAGGCACTATCTTCATAACTGTAACTAATGGGGAAATCCTTAACTTCTAATCTGGGCAGTCTGTCTTTGCCTCTGATGGCATGGAGCCCCTGCACCTGGTACCAACTGCTTCTGCGAGTGACCCTTACCAAGCAGAGCTTTGTAGACTTCCAGGGAAAAAGGAGTTCAGGTTTCAGTGATGGCTGGCTGAAGTCCCTCAGCAAAGGAGCTGTAAGGCTGTATGATCCCGGCCAAGCTGTGGGCTGTATATCTCCCCGGCCAAGCTGTAGAAGACGAAGCTTTCTACAGGAGCTCTTGGTATTATGTCCTGCATGAAAGCTTCTCTGTGTGGACTGAACCCAAACTGGCTCCTATTCCCTCCAAAAACCCAAAAAGGGGGCTGGACCAGGGAACCTAACTATAATTGACAGGTGGCTTGCCCTATGATTGCAGCCAAAAGAAGCCACCTATCTGCAGAGTCCCTGAAACTTAGGACTACAACAAACATTAAATGCAAAGCAAACAAAATTGGAGCTCCTGGTGCAGTTGTACCTGCACAACTGCAAAGGATCAAATGCAGGCCATGGGTGCCTATGGGAGCACAGATTACCTACAGTGACCCTAGAAAAACTAGAATGCCTCTACTCACTTGAGTATGTCATGTATCCCCTTCTAGAAACTGAAATTAAACTGAAAAGAATGGATCAGTGCAAGTTCATCTTATTTGGGTGCATTTTAACTTTTTATTTTTTCCCTTTTTTAAAATTTTCATCTCCTTTTATTTTCTAATTCCTATTAGATTTGAAGGTGTCAGCAATTTATACATATACACTAGGCCTGGGTAACAACGGAAAAATTTGTTTCTAAAATCGATTCGTTTTTTGGGGGTTTTTGCGTTTCGATATTTAAAAGAATTCCAAAATTTTTCTTTTAAAAAGTTCGATATTTACGAAATTTCGTAAATGTTAAAAAAATTACGGAACATTAACGAACCAAATACGAAACAATAACGAATCGATTCGTTAATGGCGGACGCAACCGCGCAATACGCTAAAAAACCTCCAAATGGGACAGGGGGAACTTCTGAAGCTTCCCTCTCCCTCTGTTGTTGACTGTTGGTGTGATATTATTTTTTTTTCACTAATTAAACAAAAAACAACTATAAAACTTGCCCCAGACATGCGGAAATAATAACGAAACGACCTCAAACCGATAACGAAACGAATACATAACGAATCCGAAGCATTTACGAAACGAATTTAAAAATTTGTTTCGTTTTTAAGTTGCTCCAGAATGGTTGTTATCACTTCATTATAAAAAAAATAACGAATTTTTAAGGAATTACGAATTAATGAAACGAAACCGCCCAGCCCTAATATACACACTGGCAACAAAATTATTTAAGAATGAAGAATGCTTATGGATGTAACTGAATTTTAAATGTTGGTTGTGTTTAATTCTGTTTTAATGTTTGTATATTTGTATATTTTAAATTGGATACCAATGCTTTTATGTCAAGCTGCTTTGAGTCCCCTCTGGGGAGATAAAGCAGGATATAAATGAAAATGATAATAATAATAATAATAATAATAATAATAATAGATAATAATAATGTATATTATCATAATACATTTGTATCCCTGTGTGTGTGTGTGTGTGTGTGTGTGTACATACACACATATACACACACAACTAACTACTGGAATACAAATGTATTATGATAATATACATTATTATCATTATTATATTTATTTATATACCCTTCTTTTCTCCATTTATAGTGCATAAATTTAGTTAACTCTGTTATGGCACAGCTTGCCTTGAAGTGATTAATGGATACATTTTATTATTTTGGTGTGCCTTCAAGTCATTTCCAGCTTATGACAAATTTAAGATGAAACTATCATAGGCTTTTCTGGGGCTGAGAAAAGTCACCCAGTGGGTTTCCATGTTCAAGCAGGGAATTGAACCGTGGTCTCCAGAGTCATAGTCCATACTGTCTCATTAATGAATACATGACTAATTACAAACCTTTCAAATATTAAAAAAAAAATATTTGGAAAGTGTAACTTTAGGAGATGAGCATATTTCCATTAGAACTTCCATAATTTTCAAAACCTGCTGCCAAAAACTAGAACACACTTTAGAACAGAACCAAAAAATATGCAACAAGTTATCAACAAGACACACATCCTCTTGTAAATATTTTCCCATAAATTTGAAGGAGAGTACTGTCTATACGGTAACGGCGCTCCATGCAGTCATGCCGGTCACATGACTTTGGAGGTGTCTACAGACAACGCTGGCTCTTCGGCTTAGAAATGGAGATGAGCACCACACCCCAGAGTCAGACATGACTGGACTTAATGTCAGGGGACTACCTTTACCTTACCTACTGTCTAGACATACATTTACAAATACTCATTACATATTTTTTCACATTATGTCCTTTATCACATTATCACCACTTTCCATAATCATCTCCCTTGTGTTAAAAAACCAGGAATAACTGGTCTACATTCTGGTTCAGATTACACTGTCTCCAGCATTCATCAATTCACAGAGAACTTCTTCTTTTTTTTTTAAAAAAAAAAGCAGCAAATATATTTCTTATTTGAGAATATTATTTCATAATCTGAGGAGTTGAGACAAGTTATCAAATCTGAAATTTTTAGTTAAAAAACAGACCAAAAAACTGAGTCAGATTTTCCATGAGTCAGTACCTTAATTCTTTCCTTTTCTTTCCTTTTCTTTCCTTTTCTTTTCTTTATAAAGGGATAATTTCTGAGTAAAGTGACAAAAGACTACTGCAACACTCTCTATGTGGGGCTGCTTCTGAAGACTGTCTGGAAGGTCCAAATAGTCCAACGGGCAGCAGCCAGATCTCTTATTGAAACCCCCCTCCCCTCCCCTCCCATTGTGTCAGCTTCACTGGCTGATAATTTGCTACTGTGCTCAATTCAAAGTGCTGGCTTTGGCCTATAAAGCCCTAAACAGTTCTGGTTCAACTTACCTGTCTCAATGCATCTCCCGCTATGAGCCAACAAGAGCTTTAAGATCAGCTGGGGAGTCCCTGCTCTCAGTCCCTTTCTCTTCACAAGTGCAATTGGTGGGAATGAGAGACAGGGCCTTCTCAGTGCTGGCCTCTTGGCTGTGATACTCCCTCTCTAGTGATATTAGGCAGTCCCCATCCTTCCTAGTCTCTAGAAAAAAGCTTAAGACCTGGCTTTTCACACAGGCATTTGGTGAATAAATCTGTTTTATTGTTATATGTTTTAATTGCGTGTATGTTTAATTGTTTTATGATTTGAGTGAATCAGTTTTATTGTTATGTCCATGTGGCATTGAATTTTGCCAGAGTTTGTAAGTTGCCTTGAGTCCCCTGTAGGGTGAGAAAGGTGGAGTAAAAATGAAGTAAATAAACAAATGGCAAAAGTTTAGCCCATCTCAGAAGAACCTAAATGAAGCACTGATCCGCTCCATTATCTCCTCTTTTGTCCCACTTCTGGCCTTTTTGAATGCCTGGGTTGGAAAATTGTGATGGTGGTTGGCACCCTAAGGGAAGATGGGTGCTTTCCCCTCTCTACAGAATGATTCTCAACCTATTGAGCTCATATCAGTTTTGGCCCCCAAATCTGCCCTCAGTTTATACAGGAGTTTTACTTATACACAAGCGCATACAATAGACCAGGATGCAGGTAATTTCCTAAGTAGTTTTCAACACTCCTAGGCTGAAAAGTCTTTCCTAACTGGCTCCTGGCCCTCTTGGCCAGTTAGGACTGTATTCTAATAAAGCTCAGTTTCATGGCAATGCAACAGGACTTTTTTTCTATGTCTCTAGGTGTGCCCAAATGACAGTGGTGTCTTTTCTGGTATTGTCACAGCTGGAGAGTCTTAAATGCATGTACAAAACCTGTCCTTGCGGAGAAATAAAGGGTGAGCTTTTTCCAAGGATTATGTGTCATTGAAATGATGTGGTGGGTTGGATTGCACAGGAAAAAAGCTCAAATACCTAAACCTATTCGAAATCACGCATACAGTCTGGCACATGAAACATTTTGCACTCTCACTTTGTTCTTCGTTTTGGCAGAATCCATTTCTAACAGATTTTGTGCTGGGGATGCAGGCCAATAAACAACTCCCCCATCCCTCCCCGCAAGTATGAACGAAAGTTCTCTCACTTGTTGTGAACTGTACCCACACACAGTATGAAAAAGTTCATTTTGGAAAGAGAGAGAGAGACGATAGAGGACACAGCAGCAGAAAATAATACCAAATGGGCAAATTGGAGAGGAAAGCAAGCCGGAGACTTAAAGCCAAGAGCTGGTGGCATACGGATATGACACCAAAGGTTAACCCAGTCTCTGAAAGGGATTCAGCCATCTTGCACAAGCGGTACCTCCTGCTGGTTAGCTTGGCCAGTAAGCACTGGCATTCATATATGTAGCAGCTGCTTGCTTAAATCCTTCTCTAAAAGCCCCTGGAACACAAATGGGAGAGGCAGAGACATATTGCAGGTGTAGAAGACAGGGATTCTGATGTTGTAAAGGAATGCACACATTTTGTAGAACTTCATCCCATGTCTGTACTTATCATTCCATTGGGTACCTAACCAATCCACCTATTAGTAGAACCCTGTGGTGACAGCCAACATCTCTCCTCCTCTTCTTACTCCTCTTTCTTATTTTCCTCCTCTTTCTTCATTTTCCTATGCTTCTTCTGGCCCATCTAATATTTTAATTTATTATCAGAACCATTATAGGCGTTGGCCTATAAAGCCTTAAACGGTTCTGGCCCAAGATACCTATCCGACCGCATCTCGACCTACGAGCCCACCAGGACTTTGAGATCTTCCGGGGAGGCCCTGCTCTCGATCCCGCCTGCTTCACAAGCACGGCTGGCGGGGACGAGAGATAGGGCCTTCTCGGTGGTGGTCCCTCGGCTGTGGAACACCCTTCCCGTGGACATCAGACAGGCTCCTTCCCTGTTGATATTCCGCAGAAAATTAAAAACCTGGTTGTTCAAGAAGGCGTTCGAACAAGAAGTGCAATGATTGGTAGTGACTATAGGAATGGAATAACGGAAAATGATATTGGATTGTGGTTTGGACGATGAGATGACGCTGAATGGTTTTTGTTGTAATGACAATGTTTTGTATAATGCTTTTTGTATAATGTTTTTTGCATAATGGTTTGAGAAGTGTTTTTATACTGTATTTTGTATTTTGTTCTTCCCATGTTGTACACCGCTGTGAGTCGCCCCTGGGCTGAGAACAGCGGTATAGAAGCAAAGTAAATAAATAAATTAATAAATAAATAAATTGCGGCGCAGCTGGCTGAGTGTCAGCTGCATTAAGATCACTCTGACCAAAACGTCATGAGTTCGAAGCCAGCCCGGGTTGGAGTGGGTTTCCAACCAATTGTGTGTAGCCTGTTGTCGACCTTTGTAACCCGAAAGACAGTTGCATCTGTCAAGTAGGAAAATAAGGTACCACCTTAAAGTGTGGGGAGGCTAAATTAACTGATTTATGAGGCCATAAAGAAGACTCCAGCAAAGCATTCCAGCGGGGAAGCATGCGGGGAATGCGGAAGTGCTTCATCAGCGTCGCAGATGGACGATGAAAGCGACAGCTCCCCTGGCGGCCAGAAAAAGTTAAATAGCCTCTGTGTATGTCTGTATATGTTTGTATGTCAAAAATTGGCATTGAATGTTTGCCATATACGTGTACACTCTGAGTCCCCTGCGGGGTGAGAAGGGCGGAATATAAAAGCTGTACATGAATAAATAAATAAATAAATAAATAAATAAATGAATAAAATCTAACATTTGTATAGAGATGGTGTGGTGTTGTGGTTTCAGTACTGGACTATAACTTTGAAGACCAGAGTCCCACACTCTCAGCCCCAAAATATGATACAATTGCCTTAAGGGACACCATAAATCAGAAATGACAAAGCCTAAGGTTGATGAAGCCACCCATGTTTTTTTTTTCTCTCTCTTTTCTAATAACATGCTCTTTCTCTAATACTCATGCAACTCTGCCTTACACTTGAATATTTTCTGACATTTGTTTCCAAACACTCAAAAAGGTTCAGGCAAGCACTGCTATTCAGAAAGTTTGTGATGCCTTTCCCTAAAATATTTCAGCTCCTGGGCTCATTTCTGTTGGCTGTTTTGTCATATGTATTGAAAAACACTTGGTTTGTGAAAGTAAGTGCTAACAAGTACTAGTCGAGGCAGCATCAGGTTTCTCGTAATCTTTATTTTGAAGGTGCGCTGGGGTTCCAAAAGGTTAATGAACCACTTGTGGTAGCACTTTCCCTCACGCTTTAACTCTGCTTTATGCCTGATAGAACCATTAACTTCTCCACTAACCTTTCTACTTGCTACTATTACAGACATTCTGCCCACTAAAGCTTTCTATTGATTTTTGTCAGGGTGCTTTTATAAAATGTAGCTTTAAATACCTGGTTTTTGTGGTCATGTTAGCATCTGGCAGTACATGTACAGACAAAGATTAATTCACAGGTTTCTTTTTCGCCTCCCTTTTTTTTAAAGGACAGCTGTTACTAAGTCTCACTAACATTAGCATTATTTCATAATTTCCATATCACAAAATATTTACTCCAAATGTTTTAGTTAATATTGTCTTGTTAAAGACTGCTGTACTGGAGGAAGCTTTCTTGCAATGTTTATTTCAGGCACAGTGAATGAATGGCCTGTTGTCCCCTTAAGCACAATCCCACCTCTGAGCTTCTTGGTCTTGCTCTTGTCTTTTGACCTAGTAAAATACCTGCTGCAGGCCCATGTTATGATTTTCTTTAGGGAGTTCGATAAACCCTACTTAGTAAACCAGCTAACAGGCTAATACATTCTTAAATGCATTTATTTAACCTGTGTATAGTCTAGAATCCAAAGACAAAGTCAATGTTGAAGAAGAGAACTTTGTTGAAGATTATGGTGAGGATTTTGTTGGGGGGGGGGGGGCTTTGGTGTCTCACTCCTGGAGGGGTTTCCTCAGCATGCACCATATAAACTGAGAATTCTCTTAAGTTATGTCTACACTGGCTGGTTAATCTGGAGCAGGCACACACACTGTCCTGACTCTGTGGCACTGTGTCCTACTGGTCAGTCACCTTACCATCTATGTCACCAGTGTGTCTCGCAGACAGCTGCAGAGTTCAATCTGAGCTCCTGACTGTTATAGGTGCCATATTATAAGGAAGAAGGAGGGAGCCAAGCATCCACTTTTTCCTGGTAGTGCAGGCATCTCTGCTTGATGTCAACATGAGTTGTCCATAACAGCCAGGAACTCTGTGGTGATGTGGTAATGGCAAGGGCAGCAACTTTTTCCCAGTGCTGATTACTTCTTTTAATTCAGGACTAAACCAGACTAAATCGATTTACCTCATGATACCTACTGGAAGTGCAAGAATGTCATGGGAGCAGTCGGGATCAAACCTACAGTGAGTCCAAGTTATATTATCCATGTAGATGAGTCATCAGATTGCACACGATCTCTGGTATTCTTGTCAACTAAGGACACAAACAATGTCAGGCAGGAGGATCTTCTGCTGAACTTGAAGGTCCAGCAAATGCCAAACTGTTATTGAGCCACTGTGTCCCCCTCCCAAATTAATCTAGAAGACATCACATTAATTTATAGTGTTATTATTTTTATTTTTAACCTTTTCTGCTTCACCAAAAGTTCTGCTCAAAGCCTTGGAAGAGCCCAGCAGCAGCTATACCATATGTTTTATCAAATCAAAACTTTTAATAAATTATATTTAGATGTATTTTGTATCTGTTAATATTGTGTAAAGTTAAGTCAAATATATTTGTGAAGGGACCCATTCACTCAGTCCCCTCTATTAACATAAACCCCTGGGAATGGAGATCACTGAGCCATTAGGAAATATCTCTTTAGCTATCCCCGAAGACTAGACATGAAATCCCTCTGTGTGTTGGTGAAAGACAGGTAATACATTTATCAGCAGGGCTATGTTTTACACTGTTTACCTGACCAGATGTGTCCAGAAGCTCATGACTCCTATGGAGGACAAGGCTAAGCAAAGAGGAATAAATCAGTCTTTTGAATGAGTAACCAGGCCTCCTGATATCTGGTATTATCACTTTTTGTTTTCACCTTTGTCTTCTTCAGAACTGGGCATTAAATTAATCAAGAATCCATCTGCATATCCACATCATCATCTTTCTCATTTTTGTGCCCTTCATGGGGGTGTCCCCTCAACAGACTGGATCTTTAAAGTATCCAATAATTAGCTGTTCTTCCCACCATAGGGAACCCCTCCTTTCATTTGTGATAAAAGGGAACTCCCTAGACAATTCCTACATAGATCATTGCCAGCCCATTTTTCAACCTCTCAACAATTCAAGGTGCTGGCTTTAGCCTATAAAGCCCTAAACGGTTCTGGCCCTGCTTACCTCTCCGAACGCATCTCCACCTATGAACCGACCAGAACATTAAGATCATCTGGGGAGGCCCTGCTCTCGATCCCGCCTGCGCCACAGGCGCGCTTGGCGGGGACGAGAGACAGGGCATTCTCAGTGGTGGCCCCTCGGCTATGGAATGCCCTACCGGCAGACATCAGACAGGCACCTTCGCTGCTGACGTTTCGGAGAATGGTTAAGACCTGGCTTTATGAACAAGCGTTTGGTTAAGCAGTGCAACCAATCATAGGAAGATGGTAAATAGAACATAGGAATGGCACAAGGATTATGAGAACGGATCTGATTTCAACTGAGGCGTTATGTTATGTCTATTTTGTTGATCTGTCTTGTTGATTGTTAACTGTTGTGGATTGATGCTGTTGATCCTGTTTGTTGCATTGTTATGTTTTAATTGCACTGACACTGTTTGATAATTGCACCATGTAAACTGCATTGAGTCACCTGTTAAGGGCTGAAAAATGCGGTATAGAAATAAAGCAAATAAATAAATAAATAAATAACCGATCAGGGGAGGCACAGGAAGTCTGAGTAGCTGTGAAAATGTATATAATGTCATATATTTCTCTTTATTGGCATGCTTGTACATTTTCAAATCGTGACTTGGTTGTTTTGGTAAGTTGTAATAAACTCTGTTGTTGGCTTTCAAACCCAAGTGCTTTGTTCTTTGTCCTGACCAATGTGGTTTTGTGGAAGGTCACCAGACACAGACCCTGTTATCTGTGGTCTCATATGAAATCATTACAAAACCATACCATCAGCTTTAACTAGTCCTTACTGAAAAAGTGACTAAAGGGGACTTTTTGCATGAGTAGACTAATGAAGGGGACATTGTGAAGATGAACGATTGCGTAGAAAGCATATTTCACACTGTTTCTCTCATAAGTCACTATAAAATATTTGACCGTATGTTTTTCATGCACCTCCTAGCATGATACTGATTTTAGTTTCTGATTTGGGATTTTTTTCAAATTCTGTCATTTCTAGCGTTGCAAGACTACTTCAATAAATCAAACTTTATTAGGATCCGAAGATCCAATTTGCTCAGCGGTAAAAAGTGCACAGCGACCAACAAATTCATAAACTGATAAGACCATTTAAATGCAGGACAAGTGCAATGAAAGATGCAAATGAACAAGGGTAAAAACACTTTGAATAGATTATTTCTTTCATGTTATATCCAACATGGGCTTGATTTATTTCTTTGTGTAACTTGTTGACTGCCTCTCCCACTACTGAAATAGCGCTGCTACACACTGGGCTTAAATACCTTAAAAGCATCAAATCTTCTCTTATCTTGAAAGTTAAGAAAGTCTGATTGCTACTTGGATGGAAGATTGTCCATGAATATCAGGAGCTGCATGTTATATTTCAAAGAGAGGACTTAGTGAAAATACTTATGGGTATTCCTTGTCTAAGAGTTCTTGGAGAATGGGAAAAATATTGCCAAGTAAACAATGGGATAGATTCATTTTAGAGTTGTCATAAAGTTGACACAACCTGAAGGTACACAATTGCAATTATATCTCAGTTAACGTACTAGATGTTTTACTGGGTGTTACTTCATAAACACAAAATTTGCCACCAGTGACAGAAACAGCATAGAGGTATGGTCCTGAGTCATAGTTTAGAAGCGCTGTTCAACACATTTCAGAAAACTGTATTAATAACTAACAGTATGCAGATGTGAAAAACTACCAGTTTAGGGAAGTCTTGCTGAAGTAAACAAAAACATGTTGAAGTCTTTGTTTCTCCAACCCACCTTCACCATCCTCCAAGTGTGGACACTGCTAAAAAAATAGATATATAAAAGATGAAGAGGAAATGGAGTCTGAATGGGCATGAAAAACTGTAAGAAACTTCTTTGCCAGAGGCTTTGTTAAGTGAAAAAATTGTCTTTACTTCACTTTACAAAACACTGATTGAAAATTGCTGAGCCTGGTGAAAACCACTGGGCATTCTATTGGTTTTACAATAGTACTTAAACAGAATATTGCTCCATTCTGTCCCCCTTCCTTTCTCTCTTTTTTCCTTTTTATTTCACCAAAGCATATAGAACAAATCTTCCTTTGCTTCCCTACTATCAGTCAATGGCTATCACCCCTGTAAATTAATTACAATAAAATATCTCAACAGTGCATTGAGCTGGCTGACAGTAATACATCAGCAGATCAATGATGAGGAGAAAGCAAATGGCCAAATGCAAGACAACTTTCTGCAATTAGGAAATATTTAAAAGCTCTTTGCACACTGATGTGAGCGAGGTTTGGAGGGTGAGATTCAAAGATGGCAATACCACTAGCTGGAGATCGTGCTCTCCATAGAGTTTGCAAAGTGTTGCCCTTCTTCTCCAGATCTTTATTCATTATTAATCAAAGTCAGTAAATTATTGATAAAAATGTGTTCATTAATTTTGGGAAGTTTGGATCAAGATCTGGTTTTTAGTATGGGCCAATGCCTTGTGACAAGATGTTCCCACACACCCACGTAGAAAGGGAAAGCCAGCAAAGAGTAAACACATAAGACTTTTCAGCAAGAATATAATGAGGTCATCGTGTGCTCTTCTTGATATATCAGTCAGCTTTCACAGAACTGAATAGCGGAAAGTTGGACACAACTAAGAGATCCTTCATAGTGCTCATATAGTGAAAGAGACTATATAGCAAGTATTGGCAAGAATATGATTGGTGTCATAAACATATGCTAGATCCTTTACTCATATGCTTCCACTATTTATTGGTCATTGTGCATTTTACATATGCAATTCATTGTTCTGTAAGCAGGGTTCTACAAGTGCAACCATTTCCTAATGGCCGAAATCCTAAAAGTTAATCCCAACTCCCACAAAGCCATGGAATCATTTGAATTTGTCATGCAGCCAGGATGGAGTCCATCAGAGCCCATTACATGGGGTAGGACTACGTCTGGCAGGGTTCCATCTTGTTAGCATTGTTAGCATCTTAGGACAAGGGAAAAATCCCAGTGTGAAGTTGTAAATCAGATATTGAAGTGGGAGTCAACACATGAGCGAATTAAAATTATTCCATAGCTATGCAGTAGTTGGGATTAACTCTGCAGTGTGTTTTGGTTTCTTTGCAGTGCAGGGAGGGAGGCAGCTGGTAGAATGGAAAGGATTCTAGAAAGGATTGCAGGAAGGGGGGTTTCTTAAGCCCTTCTCTTAAACCTAGGTCTCCTCTAAAGAGAAAAGGGAAAAGCTAGCAAGGGGGGGGGGGGTTAAGCCCTTACCTTAAACCTCGGTCTCCTCTAAAGAGAGAAGGGAAAGGATTGCTGGAAGGGGGTCTTAAGTCCTTACCTTAAACCTGGGTCTCCTCTAAAGGGAGAAGAGAAAGGATATCAGGAAGGGGAGTTTCATAAACCCTTGTCTTAAACCTGGCAAGCCCCCGCCCCACATTGCCGTCAATGGACCAAAGTTAAAATTAATCTTTCAGCCCCAGGTCAAAAACAGCTTTCAGTCCTCCCAAATGTGAAAGGCTCCCAAAAATGGATCGGGGCCCCCACCAAAATCTGGGACGCTGAAACGGATCAAGATTTACCAGAATTGCGCAAGCCTAGTGAGTACTCGTGTTCTCATTGATCAAGCCAGGGACAGTGTGGGAGAAAGCCAGGGCAGACAGGAAACATCATGGGATGGTAAGGGGGTGATGTGGGGCACCACTCAATGATTTCCCCTCTTGCCCCATGAATTTGCCCCACTGCCCCATGGATCCCCCTGCTGTTTTGGATTTTCCTCAAAGGCGCTCACCATGACAAGAATTCTGAGGTACCAAAAAATCAGTGTTACAACTTTACAATATATATATTACTTTTGTGATATGAATAATTTGTATTTGAAACCATTGTATATTCATGATTGTATAGTGTAGTATTAGAAACCAGAGATTATATTGGTTGAGGTTGTAATTTATCAGCAAGAAATTAATTGAATCTACATATGCTTGAGATATATGTCTTGCTTCTATTATAGTAGGTACTTCAACCCTTTTGATTAGCCCTCTAGATTGGTTAATTCACCAGATCCCATCTGCTCTTAGTGAAATAGTGATGCATTAACCCTGGTTAGTACTTGGATGGGAGACTACTAATGTATATCAGGTGTAGCAGGCTATAGTTCAGAGGACAGAACTGGCAAAGCCACCTTTGCTAATTCCTTGCCTAAGAAAATGCACAGGGTTTCCATAGGTAGACAGTAGGCCTGGGTAACAACGGAAAAATTTGTTTCTAAAATCGATTTGTATTTGGGGGGTTTTTTTGTTTCGATATTTAAAATAATTACAAAATTTTCCTTTTCAAAAGTTCGATATTTACGAAATTTCGTAAATGGTAAAAAATTAACGAATCGATTTCCGAAACAATAACGAATCGATTCGTTA
Organism: Anolis sagrei ordinatus; assembly: GCF_025583915.1. Taxonomy (NCBI): domain Eukaryota; kingdom Metazoa; phylum Chordata; class Lepidosauria; order Squamata; family Anolidae; genus Anolis; species Anolis sagrei. The sequence goes on from NW_026847549.1 coordinate 18,787,558, forward strand.
ATGGCGGACGCGACCGCGAAATACGCTAAAAAACCTCCAAAACCTTCTGAAGCTTCCCTCTCCCTCTGTTGTTGACTGTTGGTGTGATATTATAATTTTTTTTCACTAATTAAACCATAAAACTGGCCCAGACGTGCGGAAATAATAACGAAACGACCTCAAAACAATAACGAAACGAATACAATATCGAAATACGAAGCATTTACAAAACGTTTTTGAAAATTCGTTTTTTTTAATAATTGCTCCAGAATGGTTCGTTATCGTTTTGTAATTGAAAAAATTAACGAATTATTAACGAATTATGAATTAACGAAACGAAACCGCCCAGCCCTAGTAGACAGGCCACATAAAGGTACATGCAAGGAGAGATTGGCTAACCTAATTGAAAGTTGTAGGCACTTGTTTTTCCATCCTTGCCTAACTGGCAGCACAGTACTTCTCATTGCTCTGACATTCAGAGTTCATAAACACACTTAACACACATCGAGCAAAATATTATGTCTTTGTTGATTTTCATTGATCAAGCAAAAGGGAAAACCCAATATATTAAGCCCGATCCTTGAAGCATTTATTTCCTTTAATGATTACCATTGCAAAATAATGTCACCCTCTTGCAAATCAATGATATTTATTATAAAACTATGATAGCTTTCTACAAATATATCACAGAGGTGAACACAATGCAGCGGTAAGAGCTATTTAGGTTAATGAAGTCTCAGGGTAAAAGAGAGCTAATGACTTCAAATTATCAACAAATTAAAACTAGAAGCCAGAATCTTAACTTAGAAATATGAAATTATGGCAGAGCCTTTCTGGAATAGTTCATTTGTTAGTATGTTTACACACTATTTTGCTTTCTTACAGTTATACCAAAGACTAAAGCAAAAACTAGAGGGGTGTGTGTCAGACAGCACTGTATAGCGTTCTCTCTCTCTCTCTCTCTCTCTGTATATATATATATATATATATATATATATATATATATATATATATATATATATATATATATATATAGGAGCCAATGTAGACTAGTGGTGTGAACTTTTTGTTGGAGGACCTGAGCTGTTAGGCTCAAAATAACCCTCAGTTGGGATGATTCCACCATAAATATACCAGAGTGCTAGAAGCAAATTTCACAACCAGATAAATATATGTGTGATGAGCCAGGATAAGCTTCCATTCAACAGGATGGCACAAGATTGCAGGGTCACAACTTCAGGTTCAAAATATTTATTGAATGAAAAAGAAATCCATTCTAGATAGAAAAGGTCTTGGAGCTAACTAGCTTACCAAATCTCATCTTCTAAGAAGTAAAAGGGTAAAAAGTCAAAAATATCCATGCAGTTACATTTTGCTTGGAGAGAGGCAAAATGTGTCCTCGCTAGAAAGAAGAAAAGGCAGAAGAAACAATGGTAGTGAATGGCCACATGGCCAGCCCAAGGCAATAAAAATATATTTAAAGAGGAAGTTACCTCATACCTCACAGAGATTCCATTGCTACATCTTCAAAGGGGGAGGAGATAGTGGGAAGCAAGAAGAGTAAGACAAAGGCCCCTTCTGGGATAAGCATGCATAGGAATGTGTGGGAAGGAATCCCTCACTCTAAACCTATTTGTAATCACTTTTGACTACTGAAGACTAGGGTTCGAAACCTCTGTGAGTGGATTTTCAAAGCGTTTGTGACCCAGGGAAGTCACACACTCTCCACAAATCCTGTAATAGTTTGCCTTTGTGTTGCCATATATCATAAATGGCATGAAGGTATACAACAACAACAACAACAACAACTACTACTACTACTACTACTATAGCAACAATGACTGAAACATATAATTAAGACTGAAAGTAAGGAATTCAGAAGGTGGTCTCCCAACCCCTATGTGATCCTCCAGCATGATTCTATGGTATGTTTCTGCTGCAAGTCATTTATTACAATAGAGTTCACTATTACTTATACTTTCACATTTCCATAGTAAGTCCGAGAATGTATTCCTTGTGGATATGGGAGTCATACTGTAGCCCAATGATTAAATAGGACATATGTAGGACAAGAACTTGCTATCAGCTCCAGAGATCACATGGCTTTTCTCCAATGCAGCAGTGACCTGAAAGAACCCACCCTTCCACCCTCCTTTCACCACTACCTTAAGATAGAAGTGAATTTTTTAGGCCTCTCCTCTTGCCTTTTCAAGAGCAATGTGGGACACATTTCCAAGACAGAGGATTTTAATACTCTTTGGTATCTTGGATGGTACAATTTTCTTCTGAAAACAAGGCTGCAGCTGCTTTCCCCAAGCTAGGAAGGTAAATCTTCAAAGGGGTCTCTCTACTCCTGTCAGTCCTTGTGTCAAGAACTTGATACGGCAGACATTCCCTTACCTCAGCAAATAACCGGAATCTATATCTTTCAAATAGATAGCAAGATAAAACATCCCCTTGCTTCTTCTTTTTTTTCTAAATCTCTACTGCAGGGAGACTTTAATCAATAAAACCTCCCGTTTTGATCTACAGGCAGCCCTGCATGATCATGCATAGTACATTTTACATAGATGGGGCTTTTTCCAATCATGCCTCAGAATTAAGCGTGGGCTGGAATAAGTTCATTAAAGCAATGAAAGCAGAGTCTAATTATATAATCGGGCCATTCGGTAACAAACCTGTACACTGTAGGCGGAATAAGGCCTTCCAGAACTCTTCTGATCGAAGGAGTCAAGGCTTTCTGTATCAGGGAATTAAAGTTTAATTTAGATTTTCTTATCATCTGACTTACAAGGAGATTCTGAGGAAAAGTATTAAGTTCCAAGCAGCTGTAATTAATTTAAATTTTCCGATCACCACGAGAAAGGCACAGAGGTTTATATTTTCCTTTTCCAGAATATCCTCTTGTTTTCTCAAAGAAAAATGTTCTTTGAACAAGGTGAAAAAAAACTAGAGAATGATAACTGAAAACAATGAATAAAAGGGAACACTGTACCACTTGCTGTCAAAAACAAGGGAACAACAGGAGTAACAAAATCAAGGTGGCCTCCCAAATGTTTGGAATCTTAAAATTAAGCCCAAGGGATTTCCAGATATACTGTTTTGAGCATGAAGTGGTAGGTTTGTTGTAGTGATGGGTAAGGTTCCCAGGTCTCAAGGTCTGGTCCCTCTTTTTTTAGGTTTTCACGGCAAAGAGGAGGAATCTCAGGGTGAGAGCACTGACTTGAAAAGAGAGAGTTTTTCCCATGCTTTGATGACTATTTTTTACTTTAATGACATATTCTGTGTGACTGTGCTCTATATTTAATTCATCATGCTTAATACCATTCCAATGGGAAGTCAGATCTGGTCACGGTGGTCCACGCTCTTGTTACATCCCGATTGGATTACTGCAACGCACTCTACGTGGGGTTGCCTTTGAAGACTGCTCGGAAACTTCAACTAGTCCAGCGAGAGGCAGCCAGATTGCTCACCGGAGCAGCATACAGGGAGCATACCACCCCCCTGTTGTGCCAGCTCCACTGGCTGCCGATCCAATTCTGAGCACAATTCAAAGTGCTGGTTTTGACCTACAAAACCCTATACGGTTCCGGCCCAGTGTATTTGTCCGAACGGATCTCCCTCTACGTCCCATCTTGGAGTTTACGATCGTCTGGGGAGGCCCTGCTCTCAACCCCGCCTCTATCGCAAGTGAGGCTGGCGGGGATGAGGAACAGGGCCTTCTCGGTGGTGGCCCCTCACCTGTGGAACTCACTCCCCGGGGAGATTAGATCAGCGTCCTCCCTTTTGACATTCAGAAAAAAACTGAAGACCTGGATATGGGACCAAGCTTTTGGACATTCTGGCAGCTAAAGGAAAAACCCGATGATGAGCAGGAATTGATGGAACGGAATGGACATTCGGAACTCTGAACACTGAGCATGAGATTGTTTATGTATTGATGTTTTAATGTTTTTAATCTGTTAATCTGTTAATTTGTTAAACTGTTTTTGTATGTTTGTATAATCTGATATAGGCATCAAATTGTGCCTTCGTTTGTAAGCCGCCCTGAGTCCCCTCCCCCAGGGGTGAGAAGGGTGGGGTAGAAGTAATTGAAATAAATAAATAATAAATAAATGGCTGCCCATTGCAAAAGTATCCTTGCAACATTACCATATTGGACAGCACTCTATAGCATTACAAGGGGTTATCTCCAAGTCTGAAATTTTGGCACTGAAATCCTCGAGTCTGGAATAATCTCAGTAAATGTGTCTATGCAAAGACACATTTAAGCCTGGGAATGCTGTGCTTAGTTCCTGTTTATCTTGATAATAAGTGCTTGTATCTGGTTACTTAAATCTTTTTATTATTTGGAACCCAGTTTCATTCCACAGAAGAAATGAATTCCTTTGGCACAGAACTATGCAAAGTGTGATCTGTGAATTTCATGTGGCTCTTGTAGGTCTAAAACTCTCCAAAGCCCCTAAACTTTCTGTTATTGTTCATAGACTGTGTTCTGTGAACAACAATAGCTATAACTCTACCTGAAACTCTCTGCCTTGGAGTGTGGTGGAAGCTCCTTCCATGGAGACTTTTAAGCAGAGGCTGGATGGCCATCTGTCAGGGGTACTTTGTGCTTTTCCTGCATGAGAGGGAGTTGAACTGGATGGCCCATGTGGTCTCTTCCAACTCTATGATTCTATGATCAAACAAATGCATTTATACCTTAAAATAGTGACTGTTCCAAGTGCTCACAATAACATGATTCTGGATTGTATTCCTGGCTTTCCCCTGTCTTGGCTGGATTTCAGTGGTCAGAAGAGATTCTTAGCTGCACTGTCTTGAAATGTGGTTCACTAGCCCCAAGACCACCACACACCCAATATACTAATAACAAGTCCATGACTGGCTCTGTGTGTATGATCATTAGTTCAATGACAACTCTCTAGCTCAGTGGATAAACTTTGAACTTGCCAGTTCCCAAAGCAAAGACCTTTAGCACTCCAGCTAAAAGGAATAGCTCTATTAGCTGTCAGTAGAATTAAGGCTTAGATCCTTTTCTAGGCTTTGGGCCACCAGAGAGCAACATCATTACTAACAGAGAAGCACATTTAATTCAATTTCAAAGGAGCCAATGCACATATAGAAAAGCTGGGATATTATAAATCATTCCTTGTCCCCATATGGAGGCTATATAAGATTTGGGGAGGATCTGAAGAAATTTCAAGCAAGGATTTGGCTTTCAAGATGAATACTCAATATGCAGAGCAACCGGTGTAGCTACTTCATCAAGACAGTTTGATAAATGGTCTGTGAAAGGGGCAACAGAAAAGAATACCTTCTGTTATAACACTTGGTCCCCTTCAAAAGATACCTGAAGTGTAGTGAATATGTATTTCGACAACACCAAAAAAAGCCCTGAAATCCTTAGGAAAGATCTGATGTGCAAGATATTTTCTTTTCTCTTTAGCATGTAAAGAAGCAACCTGAGGGGATGAGTTGGTGGGACTGTATAATGAAGGCTGTATTGATTACACTATAACCCAGGAATGGGAATGAAACTCCCCTGCAGATGTTGTTGAGCTGCAACTCCCAGAATCCCATGCCAGCATAGCCAGGGGTGAGAAAAGCTGAGAGCTACAGTCCAACTACTTATGAAGGGGCTACATATCCCCACAACTGCTATAAAATATAAAACATATAGCCCTGAATCCTATTAGTTGCCCCCAAACAGAACAGACCCATTGAAATAAAGTATGATTGGGAAGTCCACCATTCTGTAAATATTATTTCTGGCACAGGTTTTGCACCCAAGACCATGCAGCACAAGCTGCTGTGGATATGGAGTAGTGCTGTATCCCTAATAAAAGTTGGTCAGGCATATGAATGTAGGTACAAAGTACACACACAGGGCAAGAAGCTATAAACAGTCCAATCAAATACTCACAAGTAGGCTTGTGCTTTGGGGTAAACCTTGCCCTGTTTCATGTTCCGGCTTTCGTTGGTGGCCCCAATGTGTGGCAGGGCATGTAGACAGGCCCAGAGCGCATCTGCAGCCAAGCTCTGGGCACATCTACACACCCCGTGAGCTGCCACACTTGCCCTACCACACTCTCCGAGATGGCATGTGTGGCAGGGCCTTGCAAGCAGACTCAGAGCACACCTGCAGCCAAGCTCCAGGCATGCCTACACACAGGCAAGGAGGCAAATTTGGCTTGGCTCAAATCTGTTGAGCAGATTTCAATGTGGGGAGTGAGATTCCCATTTTGTGCTTCCAAAGAAAGGAAGACACAAAAGAAACAATAGAAATAGTAGGAACAAATTCCACGCACATGTCTACTCACAAGTACCCTTTGCTGGTTTCTTTCAACCCACTCTCCCATCCTCAGTGTAGTGTGAGTTTCTGGTCATTTGTTGGGGCCAGGTAGGATATTTTTCTTTTTTATAGGAGGTCCCCCCCCCCCACATCATACTTGATCTGGGAAATTTCATAATTGGCTGGCATTGGTGTCATTAAATAGGTCTTGCATGGCAAGGATTAGGGAAAGAATTCAGTATGTACCTACCAGGTCAGTTTTAATCATGAATTTTAAACATGTGTCCTATGTTTTAATCTTTGTTATGTGTATTGTTATATATATAGAAATTCATTTTAATATGTGTATTTTATAGAATGTTTACAATGATTATGTGTTGTTATTTTTTATTGAAATATATCATCAAATCTTTTACATATCCTTCTTTCATATACATAAGATTTTGTTGTTGTTTCTATATTGTTTAGTTCATTGTGTAAAATATAATGTAATAGGTTAACATTTTAAACATGAAATTCCAATGTTGGCATTTTATTTTCTTCCAGGAAATTTTTGAAGGGTTCCCAGTCTTTCTTAACTATTGATGCTTCTTTTATCTGAAGATATCTTCTCAAAATGTCCATTTCCACTATTTCAGCTACTTTTAATATCCATTTTTCCATTTTCGGTGTTTCTTCTAGTTTTCACGTCAATGCATACACAATTCTTTCTCCAGTTGTCATCAGAATGAAAAGTCTGTCATAAGTCTTCAAAAGTGATCTATTTGTTATGCCTAGTAAGAATGCTTCTGAGTGCATGGACATTCTTAGTTTAGATACTTTTTTCTAGTTTAGATACTTTTTTCTAGCCTTCTTGCAGAACCACCACATGAAATAATGATCCCATTGCTTGTTTCCATTCCCAACAGGTATTTTTCAATTGCAGCTGACTTTTTGGCTATTTGTAGAGGTATCGTGTAATATTGATATAAACTTTTTAGAAGTTTTGATTATGTGTTTAACTATATTGTAACATATTGTAACTTCCCTCAAGCCATGAGGAAAGGATGAGGAAAGGTGGGTAAGAAATGAAATAATAATAATAATAATAATAATAATAATAACAATGATGATGCAATTAAGGCCAGGATTGAAAAATCAGCTGATGACCCAAAATGCAGACTGTGCAAAGAAGCTGATGAAACCATGGATCATATTCTCAACTGCTGCAAGAAAATTGCACAAACAGACTACAAACGGAGGCACAACTCTGTGGCCCAAATTATTCACTGGAACTTATGCCACAAGTACTGCCTACCAGCAGTAAAGAATTGGTGGGATCATAAACCTGCAAAGGCAGTGGAAAATGAACACGCAAAAATACTGTGGGACTTTCGAATCCAGACTGACAAAGTTTTGGAACACAATACACCAGACATCACGATTGTGGAAAAGAAAAAAGTTTGGATTATTGATGTTGCCATACCAGGTGACAGTCACATTGAGAAAAAACAACAGGAAAAACCCAGCCATTATCAGGACCTCAAAACTGAACTTCAAAGGCTCTGGCATAAACCAGTACAGGTGGCCCCAGTGGTCATCAGCACACTGAGAGCCATGCCAAAAGATCTCATCCATCATTTGGAAATAATGAACATTGACAAAATCACGATCTGTCAACTGCAAAAGGCCACCTTACTTGGATCTGCACACATCATTCAAAAATACATCACACAGTTCTAGACGCTTGGGAAGTGTTTGACTTGTGATTTTGTGATACGAAATCCAGCATTTAGATCTCATTTGCTATGACATACTGTATTTTTGTGTCAGAATAATAATAATAATAATAATAATAATAATAATAATAATAATAATATGCTTTGGTGGAGTATGTTCTCTAGCTCTAGACAAAAAATGGATAAAGAGTTTAGAGTTGGACAAAAGGATGCAGGCATACTGGTGGTCAGGAAACACAGACATTCTGAGGCTGGTGATTCCCTTAGGCAGACAAAATATCTTAACTGCCAATTCCACTGGGAAAGAATTGTTACTTCCTTGAGAGGTAAATGGTTAATCTTTTGATTAGTGTAAACATGAACTTTGCAAGGATTTGCACAAACACAACAACAAATTCCATATCCATTCTTTCACGACCGCCCGGATAGCGTCTGCAACAAATAGGTCATCAGAGCTGTTTCGGGTTGTTGGGGAGCTCCTTCATCCACCTGCGGTGGAGGAGACCCCTGACGACCCAGCAGCTCGGTGTTGCGATTTCGCACACCACTTTGCAGGCAAGGTTGCCCAGATACGTCTTGAGCTTGACTCCAATTCTATCGCAGTGCCAGGAGAGGTGACCGAGGCATCTGCTTGTCCTATTTTGTGGGATTCTTTTCGGCTTGTTCTTCCTGAGACCGTGGGGGAGGTCCTTGGGGCGGTGAGGGCGACCACCTCGGCTCTTGACCCTTGCCCATCCTGGCTTATTAAATCTGCCAAGGAGGGGTTGGTTGATTGGTTTGTGTTGATCATCAATGCATCGTTGGAGCAAGGGATTTTTCCATCCAGCTTGAAACAGGCTGTGGTTCGTCCACTCCTGAAGAAGCCATCCCTTGACTCTGCGGTGCTGAACAATTACAGACCGATTTCCAACCTCCCTTTCTTGGGTAAGGTGCTGGAGCGGGTGGTTGCCCTCCAGCTCCAGAGCTTCCTGGATGACATCAATTACCTGGATCGGGCACAGTCTGGTTTCAGGCCTGGTCATGGCACCGAGACAGCCTTGGTCGCCTTGGTGGATGACCTCCGTAGAGGACTGGACAGGGGGAGTGTGACCCTGCTGGTTCTCTTGGACATCTCAGCGGCTTTCGATACCATCGATCATGGTATCCTTCTGGGTCGTCTCTCTGGGATGGGCCTCGGGGGCGCGGTTCTGTCGTGGCTCCGGTCCTTCCTGGAGGGACGAACCCAGATGGTGAAGCTGGGAGACGCCTGCTCGGACCCCTGGCCTTTGACCTGTGGGGTCCCGCAAGGCTCTATTCTGTCTCCCATGCTTTTAACATCTACATGAAACCGCTGGGAGAGGTCATCCGGAGTTTTGGAGTTGGGTGCCATCTCTACGCAGATGACGCACAACTCTACTATTCTTTCCACCTAATTCCAAGGAGGCCTCTCGGGTGCTAGACGAGTGCCTGGCCGCTGTGTCTATCTGGATGAGGACGAACAAGCTGAAGATCAATCCCGACAAGACAGAGGTCCTCCTGGTTGATCGCAAACCAGACCGGGGTATAGGGTGGCAACCTGTGTTGGACGGGGTTACACTCCCCCTGAAGCCACAGGTCCGCAGCTTGGGAGTCCTCCTGGATTCATCGCTTACGCTTGAGGCTCAGGCGTCGGCGGTGGCCGGGGGGGCTTTTGCACAACTGAGACTTGTGCGCCAGCTGCGCCCGTACCTCGCGAAGGCTGATCTGGCCGGGGTGGTCCATGCCTTAGTCACCTCTAGACTGGACTACTGCAATGCGCTCTACGTAGGGCTGCCCTTGAAAACGGCTCGGAAATTCCAACTGGTCCAACGGGCAGCAGCTAGGATGCTAACGGGGGCCCCTTACAGAGAGAGGTCAACCCTCCTGTTCAAGGAGCTCCACTGGCTGCCGTTTATTTTCCGAGCCCAATTTAAGGTGCAGGTGCTTACCTACAAAGCCCTGAACGGTTTGGGACCATCCTACCTTCGAGACCGCATCACAGTCTACGAACCCACACGCTCGCTCCGGTCATCAGGAGAGGCCCTGCTCGTGATCCCACCCGCCTCGCAGGCGCGTCTGGTGGGGACGCGGGACAGGGCCTTCTCTGTGGTGGCCCCCCGCCTCTGGAATGCCCTCCCGAAAGATCTCAGACAGGCCCCCACCTTGGCGGTTTTTAGAAAAAACCTGAAAACCTGGCTATTCCAACGTGCCTTCTCAGATTAGGAACCCTACTATTAAAGCCCAGAAGCACTTTAGTAGAGTCAAGACCACTCTCAACGCACACCGCACTTATACTTTAATCTCATATCCCCCGACACTTTTTTCAGCACTTTTAACCCTGTACCCCACTTTAGCCGGCTCAGTTTTTTAATATGTCTTGTTGTATTGTTTATTGCCACTGTTCTCTGCTTTTACTGTTTTATTTGCTATGTTTGTATTGTTGTATTGTTGTATTGTGTTGTGCTGGGCTCCGGCGTGTTGTAAGCCACATCGAATCCCTTTGGGAGATGCTAGCGGGGTACAAATAAAGTTTAATAATAATAATAATAATATCCCTTTACCTTCCAGGACCACCAAGAATTGTAGACTATAAAAATAAATTTTCCAAGTTCTGGTGCAAAGCATGGCCCAGAGAAAGTCACTTGGAAGCCAGTATTTTCCAAGGATGCATCTACACTGTAGAACCGATGCAATTTGGTACCACTTTAATTGCCATATCTCACAGCTATGTTGCCCTAGTATGTGCAGTGTAGTGTACCTGAGGGACCGCGGCACCCCCTACCAACCCCCAAGATCACTCCGTTCAGATGATCAGAATCTCCTTGAAGTTCCCAATTTTAGGACCTTTCACCTGATGTCTACTAGGTGTAGAGCATTCACGGTGGTGGCTCCTTACCTGTGGAATGCCTTGCCAGAGGAAACACGAGCTCTCCGAGATTTACTATCTTTTCGTAGAGCTTGTAAAACTTATTTATTTAGGCTGGCATTTGAATCTGGTTGATTGAAAATTTTCTTTGTTTTTAAATGTAATGTATTGCATATGGATGTTGTAAACCGCTCCGAGCCTTCGGGGAGTGGCGGTATATAAATTCGATTAATAAATAAATAAGAAATAATTATTTGGCTGATAAGGGTAAAAACTTATAAAACTGCAACTCCCATGATTCCATAGCATTGAACCATGGCAGATAAAATGGAATCAACTCTACAGTGTAGATATACCCCATCAGAGGGTGGACATCACACAGATACTCCAGATACTAGTAAAATCATGTCCCTCAGTCTACTATACAAACTTTATATCTCTTGATTCTTCAGGGTCTGTAATATATACATGGTATGATATTAGGCAGGGAACCAACAAAGCTCTCATGCCCCATTAGTTGTTCCATTCATGTTTGGATAAAACTGCCAAGGGCAAGGTTAGCTGTTGCACTGTTTTTTTGATATTGCTTATCGTTGTTTCCATTTTTCTTTCTTTCTTAGACCTTCTCTGTTTTCTCCGACTCCTCTTCCAGGTTACACTTTTGCCTCCCCACCAGTCCTCACTACCCATTATGACACAGTCAAACATAATTAGCCTGGCATTAAATATGGAGGAAATTTTGTAACTACTGGTTGTTCTGTAGCCATGGTTACATCAGCAATTTATACCAAACACCTCCAGTCCAGGCACGCACAAGTAGTTAGTGGGAACAGCAGTAGGGTAGCAGTTTGTGCATATGTGCAGGTGTGCCGAAGTGGGGGCTTGCCCAAAAAAGAAAGGAGTCACAGGAGGAGAGGATGGCTTGAAAGGATGGAGAGAAAGAAAGAGAGTGCAGGAAGAGGAGGGAGACAGATTGGGAGGGAGAATATTCAGTGACATTTAAGGTGCTAATATCCAGAAGTCAACCTTTAATTTGACAGCTTTTAGTGCTAGTTAATTTTGCTCATCCAGATGAGGTGTAGGAAATTTGCAGCACCTTTAAATTATCACGTTTTCCCACACTGCCTCCAGGCCTAGGTGGATTGGAATACCTGAACCCTACTTCCGCAGTTCTGCCAACACCACCCAACTCTCTCTTCCCTCTTCTTCTTTTTTTTCCAGGTCAGTTGAAGTAAAACTTTCATTCCCTTTCACAGACAATTAATCTTTAGCTAATTGAAGCCGGAATGCTGCAGGATGGCTCCCTCTCGCAGGGGCCTGTAAATCTCATTTAGCAAAGTGGATTCCAGGCACACGCCGCACCTAATGATGTGACAGGTGGGATGCACCACAAGACAGCAGCCTCAGAAAAGTTGATTCTCATTAGGCCTACGGAGTCCCGCAGTCAGTTTTTATGATGGCTGAAAAACACTAATCGTATCTGTTTGCTACTGGGTGGAGTAACGTGTGTGTGTGTGTGTCTGTGTGTGCGTGTAGGAGGGGAGAATAAAGAGGAAGAACCAAGATAGAAGCATAAGAGACTGAAATAGTAGGGGGTAAGTGGGGGAGAGCAAGGCAAGAGAAAGCCCAGATTCTTTTCTTTCATGAGTTAATATCCTTGACTCTTGCCCAAAAAAACAGCAGGTCTGCCTCCCACCATGAGATCCGCAGCCATTCTGCTGACTCCTACAGGGTGCTACCTCCCCTCTCCTCCCCTCCCAATTAACTGGCACAGCAATGGAAAGGAGAGGAGGCCTTGTGTTGGGTGAACCAATTATTTTGAAGGGTATTAAGTCATCAGATTTACTTTTATCTTGATTGCATTGTGGAAATCGTGCATAATTAATGGTGGGAGCTTATTAGGAAAATGATTAGGCAAATTACACAGGTGTCGGATGCATTTTTTATGATAAATTTGCTAGAACAATCCTGCAATTCCATCTGTTCAACTCATATCAGAATGTCACTCTGGAAGAAATTAATGGTGCAGAGTTACACCAAGTTACTGGCAGCCTCAACTGCAGAGATTGATGTGGCCTTTTTCTCTTCTTCTTCTTCTTCTTCTTCTTCTTCTTCTTCTTCTTTGTCTTCTTTTTCTTCGCCCCCTTCTTCTTCCTTTTCTTCCTCTTCTTCCCCTTCCTCTTTTCCTTTCTCCCTTCCTTCTCCTTTTTTTTCATAATTACCTAGCAAATGCTTGGTGGTATAGATAAATACATTCCTGTTCCCAATCATCCCATTATTTAGAAATTTGGAAACTATGCAGCAGTTGTTTGGAGAACTCCACCTACCCACATTATCTAGCCCATCATACATAGTGTCTATTTCATCCAAGTGTAGCTTTTAATCTTTCTACTTTCAGGGAATGTTATTGAAATCACCAGGGCTGAAGCCTTCCTGAGTAGAGGGGACATAACAAACAAACAAACACATTTAATTACGGTCATAGACCAGCAGAAGAAGAGAGAGGGTTACTGTCTCATAAAAGCATTGTACATTGAAACCTAAAAAGGCTAGAAAACAGAGGTATGTTGAAGGCTAAGGTGTAAAACTATTTAGAAAATGGGAAGGGACTAGCAGGGGATGGAGAGGAAGTGAATTGATGGTGGGTAGGAGCATTCAGGGCACAAGTCTAAGGGAGTCGGGGGCACTAATTTATATTTCAGTTAGTTGATGTTTAGATTGCTAACTTTTGGAGTCAGTCATCACCTGGTGGATTTTAAATGCTGCTGCACAGAACTTGTCAACATTATGGGTTATAACTGAATTGGTATCTGAAAGCAGCAGGGTGGTGCAGAATTGTCCTGAGTAGCCCAGGCAATTGTATATCAAAGACAGGATGAGTCTAGATCAAATGTATCTGTAGAACAGGGGAGGCTCAGTTGTTTTTGTGTGACCGGAGTCACAATGGCAGAGTCTTTGGAAATGGGATCTTCCGGTATCAGCTCTCGAGTACAGCTGATGGAACTCTCTGCCCCGGAGTGTGGTGGAGGCTCCTTCTTTGGAAGCTTTTAAGCAGAGGCTGGATGGCCATTTCTCAGGGGTGATTTGAATGCAATATTCCTGCTTCTTGGCAGGGGGTTGGACTGGATGGCCCATGAGGTCTCTTCCAACTGTTTGATTCTATGATTCTACATCCAGCCAGGGTGAAGACCCTCCAATGATTAGGAACCTCTAGATTTGTTAAATATGCCATAGGGGAAGTGAGATATATGCTATCTTTGCTGTCAATGAAGGTTGGGGTGGAGGCAAGATCCAATGGACGCTCTGTGTCCGTGATATATTGTTTGATGAGTGCTTTGGCTTGAACGTATTCCATACTGAACAGCAAACCTGGGGAGAAGCCCAGTGATGAGATTTTAGTTGCTACAGCCTGTTTCCATGTAGACTGGAAGTCATCTTCCATGGTGAAAGGGGCAAGACCAAGGGGAATGCTAGATATTCTATGCCAGTAGTTTTCATGGCCTCGACTCTCATGAAACCTGTCTCTAGTTGCAGGATGGCATTGGAAACACATTTTGGTACTTGCAGGAAACTTCTGGGGAAACTTTAACTGTACCAGCTCTAGTGGAGCAAAAATGGAGAAGGGGCCTAGCTGGACACCATACAGGAGTTGTGCTAGTGGCTTGGCTTCAAATAGTTTGAGTGCTGCAGGTATGAGGTGGACCCCTCTTGACTTGAGATATTTTAAAATGTCGATTGAGCTCATCTGTGCACTGTCAGCTATGTAGTCTCCATGGGCTTTTCTACTACTGTTGAATTGGAGGACATAACTTTTTGGCCACATGAAACCATGTGCTGCTTCTTCTCTAATTTTCTTCATGTAGGTCACTTTTCAACATGACCATGTAATGGCTAGTGAAGAGTTGGGGACAGCTGAGGTACTTCCAGATATGTATTTATAGTTAGATGCACAGTAATGATATTCTCTGGGATTTGTGAATGATCAGTGGGAAGTCCCAAAGGCTTTTATCCTTGTGTGTTGTGCTATAGGAACAGAGCCAGGTGCTCCTCAACCACAGCATAACTATGTTGGGAAAACAAAAACAAAAAAGATGAGTTTTGAGGAGGTGAGGATTGTCACATAAGAGTTTTGGATGGATGGACAGAAACATTATGTGTTAATATTACACTGGTGTGTGTTACTAAAAATATGTTAGCCAGCATCTGGTGAGAACCTCTTGAATGTTTCTTTTGGACTGCTTGGACATTACAATGAATTCTGAGTTTACTCATGAACAAAAAAAATACAACATTTCACACTGCAATTTGGAAAATATGGCACATCAAAGGATGAAACTTGCCACAGTTGTAGGCCACATTTACCACTTTAAGCCTATCAAATTACAGAATGTTTCAGTAATCCACAGATTTTTAGGAGTTTTTTAAAAGTTTTTACAAATAATTAAGCAGATGCTGGATGGCAATCTGCTAGGAGGGTTTGAGTTGAGTTGGATTGGTGGCTTTTGGGGGTCCTTTTAAACTTCCAGCATTCTGTAATCCTATAAGCAGAGGCTCAATGGCCATCTGTCAGGAAGGATACTTGGGTCTTCCTTTTGGGCAGAAGGGGATCAGAATGGATGGCCCTTGGGTTCTCTTCCAACTCTATGAGTCCAATAATAATAATAATAATAATAATAATAATAATAATAATAACAACAATAATTGATAATAAAATAAATATTTTAGAGCGCAGGTCACCATTAACAGTTTACCGTGGAAGTTCTGTCTCCAGAGGACCGGTAGACCTGGCTGGATCCCCAAGGAGAAATGGCAGGGAGCGTAAAGTACCAAGCAATGCTGAAAATGGTAAGCCGTGTGATGCTGGAAGAGGAGTCACAGAACCAATGTAGACAGCTTCTTGAGAATGTTGACAACACAGACACGTTGCGGATAGATGAGATTATTGAAGAGACAGAAAAGATGTTCAGCAGCAGCTTCAATGAAGAACAGTTACTGATGCCGAAACCTCCATTGCCAGAAAAAAACAATTTTTCATCTCCTAAACCAATTTGCCAAAAAGAGATTGTCAAAAAGAAAGGTTAACCACACATACCTGTTCACAATGCCATGTTCATGCCCCTTCTTCACTCCCACCCCAGGCAACTTAGTTACATTCTAAAAAATGCTCTGAATCAACGTTTTCCAAAATGTTTTAGAAGGGCTATTTTGTTTCAGAAAGGTTAGGGTGCTGGTTTCCCAATTCGTATTTCAGTGATTCATAACTACAAATCACCCAAATCTCTCAAAATATGAAATGTCCTCCAAATTTTTGCACAATCCTATTAATTGGGTAAAACACCTTAATGGCTCCTAGTCCTATAGCATTCCCATCAACTACTTGGTACAAGGGATCCCTTCCAGTTCTGTGCAGGCAGTAAAGTGATGTCAGGGGTTCTCCCCTCTGCTCCTCACTCTCTCTAGGTTGGTGGTTTTACATTTATTTTACATTTTACATGTATATTTGCTTTCTTCAGATTTTAAAAGTTTGAATTGCACAATTGCACTAAAGATAAAAATAAAATTAAGGAACAGCAATAGTGCAGGATAGCAGAGTTATGAGAACGTATGGAAGCACAATTGCAGGACCACATATTGGTGAATTGGTGCAATTGCAGTAATGGCAGGAGATGCAAAATTGATGGTGCTCAACAGAGGCGGCCCTAGGTAATTTTCAATGGTAAGCAAACAGTATTTTGGCGCCTCCCCCCCCCCCCCAACCAATCACTGATATATATTTTCTGTTCGTCATGGGAGTTCTGTGTGCCATATTTGGTTCAATTCCATCATTGGTGGAGCTCAGAATGCTCTTTGATTGTAGGTGAACTATACATCCCAGTAACTACAACTCGCATATGTCAAGGTCTATTTTCCCCCAAGAGCGCCTCAAGAGCGCCCCTGGGCAAAATCAACTATACTGCAAATGCTTACTTTGCATAATGGGTTGAGCCGCCCCTTGTGCTCAACATGTATCAGCTATCAATGATAATGTAACTGTAGTGGAATTGCAGGTTCTTGTAACAGTGTCCTATGGTGCTAATAAGGATTTTGACCCCTGTCTCGCTGATGGCAGAAGTCATACAGCTTGCATATCATCAATGGAAATCCCAGACATTATGTTCCCAATTCAAGGCCCAGAGTTTTTGAAAATCCACTGCCTATTTTTGAAGAAGGTTTGGAAACATGGAGTCCTCTCAACATTGCTAATGACTACAGTTCCCAGCAGGCATGTAGCCGGGGGGGGGGGGGCCTTGAGGGGCTTCAGCCCCCTCCCCCCCAATTATCATGGTGGTTCACGAAAAGGCCTTACTGGTGCATTATTTAAACTGTTATGTTTATTCATATCATGATCTGATCACCATACTCAATATATCCCACATGCATGGGGGTATTGGGGTAATGATACAAAATGTTTGCTAGGGTAGACCCTCTTTCACTCACACTCAGCCCCCCCCCACCCCAGAAACAAACTCAGCCCCCCACAATCGAAATCCTGGCTACGGGCCTGGTTCGCAGCATTCCTCACCATTTGTTATGCAGGATAAAATTGCTGGGAACTGTAATTCAGAAGTGACCTCCAAAATCCTTCTCATCATCACCTGTATTTTAAACATAAGGTTGGAAAGATAATGATGGAGCTTTTTATCAATACTGGCTCAGTGAGGTGAGCTGAATCATTACAAAGTATGAGCAAAGTCCACTGAAAGGTTCTCTTTAGCAAGACTGTAAGATGAGCACAAGCATGTGCACATATTTCATTAATAACATGTTATGCAATTGGCTGCATTCTGCAGAAGCAAATCCTTTTGCGCTTCAAATGTCTATTTCATCTTTATAGGCCACTGGACCAATAAGCTGATCCTGCAGTGGTGTCTGGTCAAGCAGTTTTAAAACCACACATTTCCATCCTACTGGAAAGTTACAGCCTGTGGATTATTCAGTAATATAGATGCACATATAGCGCGGCAATTTATTTTAATGTAATGCTGCCCCCTTGTGCTTTCGTATACAGAAATGTGTCAACAGTAGAAGACTCGTTTTAAGCAACAAAAAAAGTGGAATCCTAAATTCTTCTTCTTATGAATTTAGCAACATCATTGGACCCTTCATTTTATTATATACAAGATTAAGGGGGAAGCCACATTACTAGCATTGTGACCAAGTATGCAGCATCTTATCCAGTCTAGGATTCGACTATATTACCTATATAAGTAGGAAAGAGAAGCGAACACCCAAGAATTCAAAGACTTAAAATGAACAAACAACACTTGCCAATTTTCATGCCTCTGAAAGCTGTGGTTTGAATTAGAGTGCATTTTGAAGATATTCTGTGACATCTCCTCCCATGCGCCCAAACTCTGGCAGATAGCCCAACACTGATTGATGTTCAGAAGCCTTTCAGCCAATTTACACATGTATCGAAGTGATGTGATAACAGCTTTCCATGACTATACCACATCAGTCAGTAGTTGTGGGCTCACAAGTTTAGAATATAATATTGTAAGGCAATAGATCAAAGGTTAATCTTGTCCAACATCTTTCTTCTAATGGGAATCAGCCAGATATCTCTGAGTAGCCCACACATTAGACAATAAAAGCAAGTCTCCCCTTGGTGTATTTCCCCAAATGATTGCTTTTAGCTCAAACTATCTTTGGATAGCAAGGTTCAATATAACACTCATGTCTAATCTTGATAACTCATCAAGCATTTTTCCTCCATAAAGTTGCATCTTCTAAAACTCATAATCAGATGTTCCGCCAGCAAAGTCTATCAATTAATTATTCATTGTGTGTAAAAGTCTTTTCTTTCAGCTGCCTTGAATTCTTTGTCAATCAATTTTATTTTATTTGTTCAAGGACTGACCATCCCTCTACAGCAGTGGTTCTCAATCTGTGGGTCCCCAGATGTTTCGGCCTTCAACTCCCAGAAATCCTAATAGCTGGTAAATTGGCAGGAATTTCTGGGAGTTGTAGACCAAAACACCTACGTTGGGAACCACTGCTCCACAGAAACAACCTGGTGGCATGAAGAATCCATGTCAGGGGGAAAAATTCTTATCGGTTATGCTACATTGAAACCAAACATCATAAGGGATAGAATGAGCCTTCCAGATAATCTAGTCTAGGGACATGAAACATGGGGTTCTTCACAGGTTGTTTGACTGCAATTCCCATTATCCCTCAGAACTGGTTGTAATGTCTAAGCCAATTCAGCAAAAACTAGAGGGTCCCACACTCCACATTTCTGATCTAGTCCAGCCCTTTTCTCAATGCAAGGTTTGTAATGGAGAATCGAGCTGTATAATTTCAGTACATCATCAACTAGCCTCTTCAATAGCCCAAGCAAAAGAGAGCCATGCCCCCAGACTTGGTTTGTTGCACCGTTTAAGAGCTCCAAGCATTAATAACATGTTGTACGTGTTATTAATGCATAACAGAACATTTTCCTTAATGTTTGGTTGAAATTTGGTTGCTTTGCATTACTGTCCCTTGACCATTTCTTGACATTTGGAACAACAGAGAACAAATCAGTTCAACATTGTATGTGGTCACTACAATGGGAAGGCTAATGTATGCTCTATATGCTCTTATGGTATAGTCTCCTGAGCTAAAGTATGCTCTCCTGCACCAGTGTTGTGTAGTGGTTTGAGTTTTGGATTTGGACTCTGGGATTGAACCCCCTCTCAGCCGTAGAAACCCACTGGGTGATTTTAGGCAAGTCCCATTGTTGCAGATTAAGAGGAACGCTGTGGCAAAGCCTCTCTGAACAAAACTTTTCAATTTGTTGTTGATGCCACTACCAATCAGCCAAAGAAATAATAGTGATGGCAGCCAGACTTCCATTTTACATCCCATATAATGCACTAGATCTAGGCTTGCCCTATGTCGTGAACACGGGTAATATGGCAGCTGGCCTTACCAAAGAAATAGAGAAAATATGGAGGGATATTTGCAAAGTAACTTCGGGATAGAGAGAAAGCGTCTCATAACTTTAAAGAAAGTACAGCCCAGGCTATTTTCCAAATCAGAGCTCGACAATGTTATGTTTTGACTACATGTCCCAGCATTCCTAGTTCCCACCTGACTGAGAAATTTAACAAACAAAACCCCCAAAGATCTTTTCCAAGATGTACCAAATAAGGAGAATTTCAAATTCCTCTCCAGCCAGG
This sequence comes from Anolis sagrei ordinatus, assembly GCF_025583915.1. Lineage (NCBI taxonomy): Eukaryota > Metazoa > Chordata > Lepidosauria > Squamata > Anolidae > Anolis > Anolis sagrei. The sequence continues at coordinate 18,807,619 of NW_026847549.1, forward strand.
CATGTAGCCGGGGGAGGGGGGGGCTTGAGGGGCTTCACCCCCCCCTCCTGAACAATGTCGCGGAAAAGGCCTTACTGGTGCATTATTTAAACTGTTATGTTTATTCATATCATGATCTGATCACCATACTCAATATATCCCATATGCATGGGGGTATTGGGGTAATGATACAAAAGGTTTGCTAGGGTAGACCCTCTTTCCCTCAGACTCCCCCCCCCGAAACTCAGCCCCCCCAACCCCCTGTTTTTTTGCCCCCCCCCCCCCCCCGAAACGAAATCCTGGCTACGGGCCTGTCTCCAGCACTATACTAGTTCTAGAAGGCACCTAGACCAGTCAGTTGCTTGAGTCCTACAAGCTAAGCACTGAGGTCAACAAAAGCAGAACAAACTCTTTAACCATGACCTTTGCTCTCCCCTTATTTCAACTGAAAATTCAAAAAAAGCTATGCTGGGTCAAACTAAGCTTATGTGCGCCAACATTTTGTCCAAACAATGGACAGTGAGTTGACAAGGAAGGAAGCTATCCATGGTAAGGGCATCTAATTTTCGTCTTCTGGAAAATAATAGCATTACAGTTAAGTATCTATGAAGAAATATTAGCTCTAACTAGGGACTGATGATAAAACACTCATTTGCTTTGTTTTCATGATTATATTCAGCTACTTTGTTACTGGTGCTTTGATGTAACAGAAGATTGAAAGATAATATTACAAACACTCCTTTTCACAATGGAAAACAGCTTTTGTTTCTCAAATTATGTGTGGTCTCAAAAAGGCTTCTTATATCAATGTTCTGGCATTACATAAATATAGTCAAGTCTAAATCATTAATTGACTTGAATTGTTTCAAAGATATGCTATTAATTGAGTTGTTGAATTGAAAAATGAATTGTTTCCAAGGCTATACATTTGTCATAGTTTTCGTTTCCTCTACTGTCATTTCCATGTTCTGTTTAACTACACCATAATTGAATTCACTATAGTACAACCCCGGTATCTGGCTGTACAGGTGATATGCATGTGAACATACCATGGGAAAAGGAAAATATGGATAACACCAAGCTCTATTGAAATGATGGACATCCACCAGAAATCACCATAGAATCGTTGTGGAGAACTTAGAAAATTTCTAGAGAGGTATCATCTCTAGGAATTTACTAAGTTCTTCACAATGACTCTATGTCTGAGGAATCTAGAAAATTCCTAGAAAAGACATATTTTGACAGATGTGGGTAACTGAAACAACTTTTCAGTGATTGCTAAAAGAAAAGATAATGAGATATGAAGTTGGGCAACATTTGTTGCAACTAGTTACAAAGATATCTACATTTTACCCCAAAGATTCCCCTGTTAGATGAGGTACCATATACACTTATGTGTGTGTCAACCTCATGTGTGTGTCAACCTCATGTATAAGTCAAAAGCAGGTTTTGGAACCAAAGTTATGAATTGTAAAATGACCCATGTATAAGTCTATAGCCATTTTTAGGGAAGAGAAAGCATCAGTGTCATCTCAGGGATCATCAGCTTCTGGCTGCCACCACCATTTTCCCACTCAGGCATTCAAAAAAGCCAGAAACAATGCAATGGCTGAGAGTAGAGAAAATCAATGCTTCTTTTAGGTTCTCCTGAGTTGGACTAAGCTCTCAGATTTCACCACTCTACTAAGAGATAGTTCTTAGAATCATAGAATCATAGAATCAAAGAGTTGGAAGAGACCTCATGGGTCATCCAGTCCAACCCCCTGCCAAGAAGCAGGAATATTGCATTCAAATCACCCCTGACAGATGGCCATCCAGCCTCTGTTTAAAAGCTTCCAAAGAAGGAGCCTCCACCACACTCCAGGGCAGAGAGTTCCACTGCTGAACGGTTCTGACAGTCAGGAAGTTCTTCCTCATGTTCAGATGTAATCTCCTTTCTTGTAGTTTGAAGCCATTGTTCCGCATCCTAGTCTCCAGAGAAGCAGAAAACAAGCTTGCTCCCTCCTCCCTGTGACTTCCTCTCACATATTTATACATGGCTATCATGTCTCCTCTCAGCCTTCTCTTCTTCAGGCTAAACATGCCCAGCTCCTTAAGCCGCTCCTCATAGGGCTTGTTCTCCAGACCTTTTATCATTTTAGTCGCTCTCCTCTGGACACATTCCAGCTTGTCAATATCTCTCTTGAATTGTGGTGCCCAGAACTGGACACAATATTCCAGATGTGGTCTAACCAAAACAGAATAGAAGGGTAGCATTACTTCCCTAGATCTAGACACTATGCTCCTATTGATGCAGGCCAAAATCCCATTGGCTTTTTTTGCCGCCACATCACATTGTTGGCTCATGTTTAACTTGTTGTCCACGAGGACTCCAAGATCTTTTTCACACGTACCTGCTCTCGAGCCAGGCATCCCCCATTCTGTATCTTTGCATTTCGTTTTTCCTGCCAAAGTGGAGTATCTTGCATTTGTCACTGTTGAACTTCATTTTGTTAGTTTTGGCCCATCTCTCTAATCTGTCAAGATCGTTTTGAATCCTGCTCCTGTCCTCTGGAGTATTGGCTATCCCTCCCAATTTGGTGTCGTCTGCAAACTTGATGATCCTGCCTTCTAGCCCTTCATCTAAGTCATTAATAAAGATGTTGAACAGGACCGGGCCCAGGACAGAACCCTGTGGCACGCCGCTCGTCACTTCTTTCCAGGATGAAGAGGAAGCATTGGTGAGCACCCTCTGGGTTCGTCCACTTAACCAATTACAGATCCACCTCACCGTAGTTTTGCCTAGCCCACATTGGACTAGTTTCCTTGCCAGAAGGTCAATGCTTCTTGATAAGCATTAAGGGATAGTACTTACATTGATCCATAGATAAGTTGACCAAGGGTTTTTTTTGACATAAGATTTATAGACTATATATATATATATATATATATATATATATATATATATATATATATGAAATTAGCAGTGTTGGAGCTCACATGGGTAGGGGTGTTGAGGTAAGGCTCCTGCATGCTGTCCTATGTCTCCTTCCAACCAGTCTTTGCACTCACACTGATTCTTTGTGTGATACATAAGACTTCCAGAACTAGGAAAATCCAGAATATATTACAAAAAGTTAAAGTTAAAGTGAAACAACTCTTTTTTTTTTTGCACATCGTCAGAATGTCTGCATGACTTGTGTAATTTATATCAGTTACACAGTGCATTTTTACTGGCAAACAGTAGTCCTTTGCTTGGCTACAGAATGTTAATGAGTATTTGTGTGTGCATATGCATGTGTGTGCATACACACACACACACACACACACATTCTCTCTATATGTATATATCTGATATACACAGAAAAGGGAAGGAGGGAGAAAAACTGACTAAGACTTCTATTTTTTCTTTGACTTGATAAAGTAACCTCTTTTATAAAGTTATAAGTTTCCGGCACGCATTACTGTTGAGAGAAAAGTAATTTGTTGTAATCATTTTTAATTATAGTTATTCTTAATTATCTTTGTGGTATGTTTAAACATTAAAATACAAACAGAGCTGCCACAGCACAGATGGCTCTCGCCTGCAATGCGGGCTGTCAAGCTTCATTTGAACACCATCGTCTTATTTTCCTCACAATTATAACTTCAAGCAATAACGTGTTTTTTCCCGCCAGAGCCACTGATATGCCTCTGTTTCAAAAATGCCATGCTTACCACTGAATCCTTTGATTTCCATAACCAAATCAGAAAACAGCTTGCTGAAAAATCTTCAGCAGGCACTTTCTCAAATACTATAATCCATCCTTACTAGCGCTGAGCCAAAATTTCTGTGGATTCAATCCATGGCATTTTGAGAACAGGAAAACTTCTGTCAACATTCCAAGTTGGTTTAGGAAAATATTTACCTGCTTACACTATTCAGGACACACAAACAGGTAGTTTTATGTGTCTTAAAATTTTCTGGGAGGGAGCTACAGTGCACTCCTGTGATCTACATTTCCCAGTCCATCCTTATTTAAACCCCTATTCCTCTTCTCACAATACATTGGGAAATATAATTCAGAAGAATGCACTGGAGGTCTTCTGTAATGAATAAGTAAGTGCCTTATAAAGCTACAAATCCCAGGAACAGAACTATGTTGTACAGATTTGTTTGCGGGGGGGGGGGGGGGGGGGCTTTGGCAAGGGCTCAAGGGAACAGTTGGGAAGATATGAGAGAAGGAGCCACCACCAGCAGGAGCCTATTTTGCCTGATTTGCAAGGCCGCTGACATGCCATGGCCTCAGCCTCAGGTGGAGTTCTGCTCAGCCCCATCACCTCCTTTAGGCAAAATATCAATGATCCATTTCAGTTAAGACTTTGGCTGGGTCCTGCCCAGTCTGTTTTTTTGTGATCCAGCTGCCAGATTGCTGAATTGTCCTGAATCCCAAATCACCAAACAGAATTTAGCATACCCCTAGAAGAGATTGTTGTTAACTGCTGTCAAGTCATTATGAATCATGAATGAGATACCTTTGAGCACTCTGTTCTCACCAGGGCTGCTCAGTCTTGTGGACTCAGGGCCATGGCTTTCTTGGTTGAATGGAATGTTGTCTTCCTCTTTTCCTATTGCCTTCTGCCTTACCAGTTGTTTTCAACTTTCCTAGTGACTCAGACCCCTTCTACATTGCCATATAATCCAGATTATCAAAGCAGATAATCCACATTATCTGCTTTGAACCTTATTTTATGAGTATACTCTGCCATATAATCCATTTCAAAGCAGATAATCTGGATTTTATATGGCTGCGAAGAAGGGGCCTCAATTATTCTTAGACTCCCCAACCCAAGATTCTGTAAATAAACAAGCATTGTATAATAGAGGGAGAGAATGAAACAGAGACCACAAAGGTATACATTTTTCAGGATTCTCTGGAAACCAAACTTGTTCAAATGAATATGCATTACCTTTCAGTGAAAGCTATGCCATGTCATTAAATGCCTTGCCTCAAAATGGCAGGAACTACCACCCAAGTGCATTTTAAATAGGTCTTATGTATGATGGAAGTTGCACATCCAGGACTTCCTTATTTTCCAAGTGCCGAGAGGGCATGGACAGGTGTCAATAGATGTGTGGCTGGTTCTGAAGTGAGTGTGTCTTGCCACAACGATTTCATATTCAGAATCAATTCACACCTATCCACATCTGCCATACAATTGCCTCACTGGATCATAAACAAATATTCATTTAATCCACTCTCCTTTTCCCATTACTGGTCGATCATGACTGGTGGTCAGATCCCCCTGCAAACTCATGGGGTGTCTCATGTTTAGTTAGCAGCATGGCTAACAGACACAGATAAGCATGTGGTTTATCAGTTTAGTTTAGTGATTCCCAAACTTTGGTCTATCACATTTGGGCTCCATCTCCCAGGATTCCAGACTGTTGGCCAAGCTGGCTGGGACTTCTGGAAACCGAAATACAAAATTACATAGAGAATCCATAATTTGGAAATCACTGGCTTAGACTATCCTTTTGAAAAGGCTACCATCTTGTCATACCAGTACTTCCGTATGAAAGAATGTATCTTTGACCATCTTACACACATAACCTGGTTGTTGGTGTGTTTTTTTTTGGGGGGGGGGGTTGCACAACCCCCCCCCCCAAACTTTTTTTTATCAAAAAGTTTGCATATGTTGAACCACCAGACAGCAAACTTGTCACTATCTTAGCCATCCACATGGACAATTTTAGATTTTGGAAATCTAGGTAAGGTGTACTCAACCTGTAGTAGTATTTACATGAATGTTGATTTGCTGTTGAGCAATTGTTCCATAAACCTTCCATAACTGGGACCATCAACTAAAGCTATAACTTTGCATATCTTTCAGGGAGATTAGGCTGGCACCCTCCCTACCCACATTCCGCAAGGAATTAAAGACTTTGATTTTCGTTGTGCTTTCAGTTGATAACTCCTATGACATATGACTTATATCGTGACTTGAGTCATCATTCAACCTGAATTCCTATATCACATTACTTTTCAGTTTTTGTAAGTTAAGTTACACTGAATTGATTCTGATCCTGTTGAATTGCTCTGTTTTTATGATATTTCCTATGCTATTATACATTTCCATCCACCCTATTGAACCAACTACCCTTTAATCAGCTCGTATATTGGCCTTCCCCCCCCCCCGCCCTGTTTTTTCAAAATTGTCTTTAGCTGCTTGATGCTGTCTATTATTGTTATGATGTTTTACGCTTTTTAAATTGTAATTTGTTATTGATTTGCTTTTAACTGTATGTTGCCTGGGCTTGGCCCCATGTAAGCCGCCTCGAGTCCCTTCGGGGAGATGGAGGCGGGGTAGAAAAATAAAGTTCTTCTTCTTCTTTGTCTGTCTGACCATCTACCTATCTCCTTACAGTTTTGATGCTGTTTATTTTCTCATTATAAGATACCGAGAAAATGTGACTGTGTGAGGCAGCATATACAAATAGTTATTAAATAAGAATTAATATGGTATATGCATGTTTTTATTTAACATGTATTTCTATTAAGGTAAATGTGCTATCCCTGCAGGAGTCTGGTTCCTGGGCACCAGTTTGACTGTTCTATTTGCCACTTAGCATGATTTTGATCATTTTTCCCCTTTCAATTTTACCAGCTCAAGCATGCTTCGTTGCTTGAACACTTGTTTATATCTAAATTCTCTTTGGCAGCAATAGAGCTGTACTGTCCTAATTGTTAATACACCATCTGATGACAATTTTTAGCATTTCAGACACCCAGAGGGTGTTCTTTTCCCTTTCTTTTTGTTTCATGGCATGTTTCCTATTTATGCTCACAGAACTCAAATGAAAATGACATAAAATATCAACCCTTAACTTAAAAATAAATGCCACATGTGCAATCAGGCTAAAAACACAATGAGCCTTGTTACATCAAGCAAACAGATGAATGAAAAAGGTTGTATTTTTCATTGCAAAAGTTCTGTATCTTTTCTACTGTGGGTTAGCATGATAAGATTCAAAGGAGGCCAATGGTTTTCTATTCTAATGAATGCATTATATGCCGCCATTCCTCCAAAGAGCCCAAAATACAGTGGACCCAGTGCTATTTGCTGGGTTTGGTTCCAGAACCCTCTATGGATATCAAAATCTGTAGATTACCAAGTCCCATTACATATAATGCCATAATGAAATGGCGTACCTTATTAAAATTATTTGGTTTTGGGGTATTTTGGGGGGAGGGGTTTCAAGCCGTAAATGGTTGAATCGGTGTATACAGAATCTATGGATATGGGGGAACAACTGTATATGGTTCTCTTCCCTTCACTTTTTATCACAAAAAGGACAAAACTGGCAGACAAAACACTGAACAAGAGAAGTGCACTCTGCAATATTTTTCATATCCTACTTGCTACTGCACCAGCCTGTTGGCCCAGGCCCAGAAACTGTTACTATTTCAGGCCATTGGTTGTCTTGCTCAATGGTTGTGTTATGTTGTTTTATAAAGTTTGGTGTGTTACATTTTAACTATGTTGACCAGGCTTGTCCCCATGTAAGCCACCCCAAGTCCCTTCAGGGAGATGGAGGCAGGATACAAAAATAAAGTTGTTGTTGTTGTTGTAGTTTCCTAAATCCCAAGTAAGAAAGTGGGGAAAAAACTGAGCCAATTGCATTTGAGTATGAGTTTTGTCTCTGAATGAGCCACTACAATTCCATTATGGATTGTTCATGTTGTCTTGATTCCGATGATCTGGAACAGGAACAGCAATAGATGTTACACGTGAAGACCATTAGCTACCTCCAAAATTGCTTTGGCAGTTGGCTAACAATAGACAACAGTTGTTTGCAAATTTGAAAATAAATCTTAGAGAGCTATAGCATTGAATATCATAGCTTGCACAACTTCTCGACTTGGGTTCCCATTCCCTTTAGCCAACTAGGAAAAAATCATTTCTTAATAGTGCTTGTGCCTAAGAGCCAGGGTGGTGTAATGGATTGAATGCAACTCTATGAATCTAGAGAACAAGTTTCTGTTCCTCGCTCAGCCATGGAAACCCAATGGGTGATCTACAGTGAGCCTCCAAAAATCCCTGTGATAGGTTTGCTTTAGGATCATCATAAGTCAGAAATGGCTTGAAGGCATAGAAGTACTTTTGCATGAAAGGCAAAACTGTTCTTTCTCTTGGCAAAAATAGAAGGTACAACAATATTCCTCTGAATGTCCAATAATTGGTTGGATCTGTTAATTGTCATACTTTTCTCCTCTTACTGGAGTCTCTAAGCCAGATTCCCCTGTGTCTTAGAACTGGGGAGGGGAAAGGAAAAACATGCAAAATGTCTTTCTGCTTTGCAAATGTTTGTTGATTATTTAGAAGACTCTCTCTGGTTGCTATAATACTTGCAAATGTGGAGTGAGATGCATGTTCTCTCATTTAAAACATAAAACAAAAAAATTGTACTTCTAATTTGATCAGAAAAATGTCATACAGCAGCATTGTTTGGATGGAACAGGCTTATCAGAAGCCAAGAACACCACATGCATACAATGTATTTCATTACTGCTCTTAAAAGCAGCTGCATTGTTTGGATGGGAAGGCAATAGGGAAAATTTGAGTGCAGAATGCCAAGAACACAGCAGATGTAGATCACCCATTTTTTTCAAGAGAACGAACATATTTTTAAAACACAGGATCTGAGAGAAAAAAAATGACATCTGTCCAGTTTTCCAGTGTCACTCAAAATAAAATTTTAATGTATATGAAATAAAAGTTCCTCACACTTTGAAGTTGCCAAAACTAACACATCTGTGGTTGCCTATGATTTTCATAAAATTCAAATCCCAATTGGGAAGATGTGTTCTTGTTGAGGACACTACTAGTAAACAGTGTAAATAAATACTACAAGACTAAGGTGTCCAGATCTGTACAAGGACCAAGTAGCAACAGTCAGAACTGACCACGGAACAACAGACTGGTTCAAGATTGGGAAAGGCGTACGGCAAGGCTGCATACTCTCACCCAACCTTTTTAACTTGTATGCAGAACACATCATGCGATGTGCGGGGCTGGATGAATGCAAAACTGGGGTGAAAATTGCTGGAAGAAACATTAACAACCTCAGATATGCAGATGACACCACTCTGATGGCCGAAAGCGAGGAGGAGCTGAGGAGCCTTCTAATCAAGGTGAAAGAAGAAAGCGCAAGAGGCGGGTTGCAGCTAAACGTCAAAAAAACCAAGATTATGGCAACAAGAATGATTGACAACTGGAAAATAGAGGGAGAAACCGTGGAGGCCGTGACAGACTTTGTATTTCTAGGTGAAAAGATTACTGCAGATGCAGACTGTAGCCAGGAAATCAGAAGACGCTTACTTCTTGGGAGGAGAGCAATGTCCAGTCTCGATAAAATAGTGAAGAGTAGAGACATCAGACTGGCAACAAAGATCCGCCTAGTCAAAGCCATGGTATTCCCTGTAGTAACCTACGGATGTGAGAGCTGGACCTTAGGGAAGGCTGAGCGAAGGAAGATCGATGCTTTTGAGCTGTGGTGTTGGAGGAAAGTGCTGAGAGTGCCTTGGACTGCGATCCAACCAGTCCATCCTCCAGGAAATAAAGCCCGACTGCTCACTGGAGGGAAAGATACTAGAGACAAAGTTGAAGTACTTTGGCCACATCATGAGGAGACAGGAAAGCCTAGAGAAGACAATTATGCTGGGGACAGTGGAAGGCAAAAGGAAGAGGGGCCGACCAAGGGCAAGATGGATGGATGGCATCCTTGAAGTGACTGGACTGACCTTGAGGGAGCTGGGGGTGGTAATGGCCGACAGGGAGCTCTGGCGTAGGCTGGTCCATGAGGTCACGAAGAGTCGGAGACGACTGAACGAATGAACAACAACAAGGTGTCCAGTTTTATGTGAGTTTGCATCTCTTGTTGCTCAATGCAGATATAGTTGTGGGAATTCCATTTCACAGAGGTTCAGTTGGCCTCCTCTGCTCTATTTTCACCAGAAAACAACTATTTCTTTCTCAACACACTGTTTTTCAACTGTTTGTAGCAGAAGGATCTGTTAGGATGTGGTTTGATGAAGTTTACTGTTTTAGTTTGATTGTTTGATTAAGTTTGAAAAACATAATTTTTTTGTATAGTATAATGTTTAATTATACAGTACAGCTCCCATATTCACAGAGAATACCTTGCTGAACTTACTGTAGAAACAGGAAAACATGGATTGTTGTTGTTTGCTCTGTGAACTCATGGACCAGCCCATGCCAGAGTTCTCTGTTGGCCTTTGCCACCCTCAGCTCCTTCAAGATCAAGCCAGTCACTTCCAGGATACCATCCATCCACCTTGGTCGGCCCCTCTGCCTTTTTCCTTCTTTCTGCATCATTGTCTTCTCTATATTTCCTGGAATATGGACTGGTTGGATTTTCTCATGGTTCAAGGCACTCTCAGAATTCTCCTTCGACACCACAGTTCAAAAGCGTCTATCTTCCTTCACTCAGCCTTCCTTATGGTCCAGCTCTCACATTCATAGGTTATTATGGGGAATACCATTGCTTTAACTATGCCAATCTTCATTGCCAGTGTGATGTTTCTACTCTTCACTATTGGTCATTGCTCTCCTCCCAAGAAGTAAATGTCTTCTAATTTCCTGGATGTAGTCTGCAGTAATCTTCACACCTAGAAATATAAAGTCTGTCACTCCCTCCATGTTTTCTCCCTCTATTTGCCAGTTATCAATCAGTCTTGTTGCCATAATTTTGGTTTTTTTGATGTTTAACTGCAACCCAGCTTTTGCACTTTCTTCTTTCACCTTGGTTAGAAGGCTCCTCCTCACTTTTGGTCATCAAAGTGTTATTATCTGCATATCTGCATATCTAAGGTTGTTAATGTTTTTCCAGCAATTTTAACTCCAGCATTGGATTCGTCAAGCCCCATACGTCGCATGATGTGTTTTGCATACTAGGTGACTAGGTTGGGTGAGAGTATACAACCCTGCAATACTCCTTTCCCAATCTTGAACCAGTCTGTTGTTCCATGGTCAGTTCTTACTGTTGCTACTTGGTTGTTATACAGGTTCCTCAGGAGACAGACAAGGTGATTTGGGATCCCCATACCATCAAGAACTTGCCACAATTTATTATGATCCACACAGTCAAAGGCTTTAGAATAGTCAATGAAACAGAAATAGATGTTTTTCTGAAACTCCCTGCCTTTCTCCATTATCCAGCGGATATTGGCATTTTGGTCTCCCATTCCTCTGCCTTTTCTAAACCCAGCTTGTACATCTGGCAACTCTTGCTCCATGTATTACTGGAGTCTACCTTGCAGGATCTTGAGCATTACTTTACTGGCATATGAAATAAGTGCCACTATATGAAAGTTTGAGCATTATGTAGTGTTTTCCTTTTTGGTATGGTGATATAAGTGGATTTTTTCCAATCTGATGGCCATTCTTGTGCTTTCAGTCGGATTAACCATGGATAATTCTACTTAAATTAACAATTTCTGCTGGAAGATACTATAGAGTCACTCTGGAGAAGCCAGAAAATTTTGTAGAGATCATGGAATTGCCTGTATGTTCTAGAAAATTCCTACAAAAGACATATTTTGTTGAATGTAGGTAGGAGAAACCATGGGTACTGGTCCCACTGGTATAGTGGTTGTTTTATTTTTTTATTGTAAACTGCATTGCCTCTCGTACTGGGAGAATGGTATGATATAATTTATATAAATACATGCAATAAAATACAACAAACAAGATGTAGAATTCTGGAACCTACTTCCAGGCTGTGTTTTCAGGCTGCTTGTGAAGGCGTGCCTTCAGAATAAATTGTGTGGAGCGTTCTGAATCCCACCTGTGTTTTCTTCTCATCTTTGTTTCATATCCGGTTGTAAGTCTTCCTAACTTTTCCCCATGCTGAAACAGATGTAATCATAAAGCATTTTCCTAATTTGCACAATTATTTCTCCAAATTGCTTAATTTAGGCAATTTCCCCATTGACTAATTTGTGTTTCTCCATATTTTCTTCCAATTATGGCTATTTTAGCCATTCACATTTTAAGATAGGTATGTAGTTTTCAGTATAGTTTATTTCTCAGAAATGGCACATGTGAAAAAATCTGAAAGTAACATGTAGTCTTTGTCGCAATGATCTCAGGGATGCATTATCTTGAGAATGTTTAGGGCACATACATGGATCATTCTTCGGAAGTTGAGAAGCTGATCACTATGCATTAACAAGTTGCATCTCATGGGCTGTGACCTTTGAGCAGGGGTTCTCAAACTTTATCAGTTACGGAGCCCTTTTTGAAGCAAAACTTTCTCGTGGAGGGTCTGTTCCCCAGGAGAACACTGCTGCTGCTGCTGCTGCTGCTGTATTGGTAGCTCCAATCTTTAATTTCCCTGCATTTCTCAGGAGGAGAAGGAAGAGAAAAGAGGAGGCAGGAAGAAGCATGGTGCTGCAGAGCCCTTCACTATCACTCCTGGAGCCCCAAGAGCTCCACAGAGCACAGCTTGAGAATCCCTGCCTTAGAGTATCCACAGTCATCCATAGAACACAACTGGAGATAGCTTGCCTTTCATCATGTCAGGAGTAGCAGGTGGCTTCTATGCTTTTAGGGTCTAGATTTTAGCACGAACTTTAAAGCAGCTATACAAGTTGTTGAGCCTTAACCCCAAATAATTTTGATGTCTTGGGTAGACCTATAATGTATTGGAGAAAAGCCAGTGTGGATTCACCACTTCACTGACATGGGATCCACCAGCTGACAACTGCCTCAATTGGAGAACCATGTGATTAGTCATTGGAGCCCTTCTGTGAAAGATGCATCAGAATGTAATATCTACATCAGAGATCAACCAAAACATGAAGAAAAACCTGAGTCAGAACCTGCCCATGGAGAATACCTTTGTGATTTGCCACTAAAAGCAGTGTAGGAAATTGAATTTCCTGTTGCCACAAGACCAGCCCTTAACTGTTTAATTTTATTGTCAACCTAAAATAATTAAGCAATTGATCAAAAGCAAGTAGCAGATTTAAAGCACTGCATTGTACTCTCACAAGACCTATTGCAGCTAAAATAAATCATTAACATATTTACCAACTGCAAATTGGGGAAACTGGGTTTCACCAGCTCCTCCCAATTATATATATCTAGTAGTGAGAATGTCTGTTTTCTCTGTTGGTATAATAACTGTCATTCTGAACTTAATGTCATAATTGATACTGGATCATATATTCCAAGTGCCACATCATGGAAACTGGTGCAGAACCAGTGTTTGATATAACATTTTTCCAAGCATATTTTGACTCACAAAATTATATAGTATTCTGAAACAGAAATATAAAACATCTACATGAGCATGAATGTACTTTCCAAATAGTGAGAACAATTTTTAGAATGCCTCTGAGCAGAATTAAAATGAAAATGTTTACAAAATCATGAAATAGGATCAAAATATTTAAAATATTAATACAGGTTGAGCATCCATTATCCAGAATTCCAAAATACAGCAAAAATCTTAAATTGTTCTCATGAGTGGCTGAGGTAGTGACACTGTTGTGTTCTGGTGGTTCTGTGTTCATAAACTTTGCTTCATGCACAAACTTATTTAACATAATGCATAAAATTACCTTCATGATATGTGTATAAGGTATGCATGAAACACAAATGTTGGACACCTGTGTCACATGGGACCCTATATTTCAGCTCCTGAGGTGTCCCTAAAACCTTCCTAAACCTCAAAAAGAAAGGCAATTTCAACACAATTTGAGTTTCTGTACTATATCAAGAGAAACATTTATTTCAATAAGAAGTGGTCCAGACATTAGTGAATGTTGAAATGACATTTTGAGGCATTTTTTAATTTTTTTCTCCTAACTATGGAGTATTCTTCGAGACCACAAAAATGGCCCTGAAGTCCACATCTGAACTACAAATGACCTGTATCCCACCTCTAGAAGAAAAATGGCAGATGCCAATCCAAGAATATTTCTGTACAATCTATATACTTACAATTAGCTTTGCCTACTAACATATCACACCCACAGAAATACATACAAACTAACAATCTCCTTAAATTTGCAGTTGGAGTATGGTTGAATTTTCTCTCAACATTACTCACGCCTACAACACAAATTGCTATGTGTCTATCGTATAGGTTTATAGTTGTGCATTCAGACTGAAATACCACACTATCTGAATCTACCCAGTAATATTTCAGCAGTAAAATATCCCCATCACAACTGCCATGTACAATTTGAATTAGTACTTGTTTGTTTGTTTGTTTGTTTATGTATATGCTGCCCTTCTCACCCCAAAGGGGACTCAGTGCGGCTTACAAGATATATATACATACAATATATTATATTATTAGCATAGTACAATATCAGTATTATATATTACTATATTGTACATACCATTATATTGTAATATTATTAGTAATATTAGTATCTGGATTTAGTAATAACGATTGGTAGAAAATATTTTCAGTAAACATGAAATGAAGAAACTTCACTGGATAAATGCCTTACTAAATTATTTCTGAGTCTTCAACTTTGTTGTAAGACCCTTTCTGGAACAGATAGTTGATTCTTGATCCCCACCCCCCACCCCGGCTTGCTTTAATGCATATGCTGTTAACACTTGACCTGATGTGTTTTCTTTGGATAATGATCCAAGCATCATTAAAGGGTAAGGGGTTATGCTTATTTTTAACGCAAAATTTAATTCACTATAACTAAGCAAACACGTTGCTGTTAGTAGAATGCTGTGTAAGGAAATGAACAGCTCGAGATAACACCTGAATAGGTCTGAATGAGACCAACTGAGGTCATGTCTAATTGTCATACCTACTGAGAAGTTGCAAAGGACAGAGGTGGTCATACAGACTATCTAGTCCAACTCTCTACTTAAAGCAAGAAATCCAGAGCAGGAGCGTTCCTAACAGATGTATGTCAAATCTCTTTTGTCACCATGGGACTGATCCATACCAACCTAAATGCATGATGCAGGTGAGCCTCTAGTCTCTGGAGCAGCAGAAAACAAACTTGCTCCATCCTCCCTTTCAAATATTCAAACACAGCTTATCATGCCCATTCTTAACCATCTTTTCTCTAAGCTAAACATACCCCATTTCTTAAGGTCATTCTTCATAGACATTGTACTATTTCGTTCACCCTGTTCCAGCTTGTTAATTTCCTTCTTGAATTGCAGTGCCCAGAACTGGATAAAAGTATTCCAAGTGAGGCCTGATCAAATCAGAATATTTATTTATTATTTACTATATTTCTATCCCACTCCCTCTCACCCTGAAGGGGACTCAGAGTGGCTTACATATTGGTAAAATTCTATACCACATATACAAACAATATACAATACAGTGCATTTTATAAACAATAAAACAGATAAAACATATAAATATCATAAAACCATTAAAACATGATACCCAGTCCTGGCATCGTCATTTGTGTTGCTACATTAGGCCAAATCCAGCATGTATGAGTGTGGCAGCAGAGAAGGGTCTAATGATGTCCCCACTGCCAGATAAGGACAAATGACAACATGTGTTTGGAACCCTCTGATGGTCTGTCAGATGATATACCAGTAATAGTTCTGTGTCTGGCAAATGGTCAGAGAAGATAGAAGTTTTAGGTGAAACAACATATATTTATTTACCTTGCTCAATCTAGACACTATATTCCTATTGATGCAGCCTAGAATCACATTGACTTTTCTAGCTGCCACATCACACTGCTGACTCATGTACAGTTGTGGCTTACTAAGATTCCTAGATCATTTTTGCATGTACTGGTGTCAAGCCAGGTTTTACCCATCCTATATCTGTGAATTTCATTTTTTTCTGCTTAAGTGTAATATCTCTACATTTCTACCCATTGAAATTCATTTTATTAGTTTTGGCCCAGTTCTCTAATCCGTTAAGGTCATTTTGAATTCTTATTTTGTCTTCTGGGTTATTAGCTATTCCTCTTAAATTGGTGTCATCTTCAAAATTAATAAGCATGGCTCTTTAATCCATCTAGTCCCCATTCCTATTTCCACTGAAAAACCTACATTGAAAGGATTTGAGTATCAGATCATATTCAAATGTGAAGTTGTGGGCTATAACATCAGTTTGTTCTGCCAAATGCAAGGGAGTGGGAGTGAAATGAAGTATCATCCAGTTTAGAGTCTCATATATTGTTTGCTTAATGGGAAATCAAGTTCCATAGAACTTGGAGGAAGGAGTTAAAGCCATTAAGCTCATAGCTGTATACAATTTATGTGCTTGTAAGAATAAGGATATGAAGCAAAATTGCTTCTGCAACAGATTCACTCTTAATAATTTTGGCAAATTTCATAGTTTCCCCAGAAAATTTCCAGTTAAGCAACATTTATGTTTGAAGGAGAGAAAAAAATTAAAGATTACAAATGTCGTACACATCTACAGAAATGTAACCAGATGTTTCTGTGTATTGACTCATTTAAACATTTGGGATCCTCCTGCTGAGTTACTGTGATGTTTCCATTAAAAAGATATTTAGTTTTTTGGATTGCAAAATAAACTCATCAAACATTTCTACAATCTGAATGGTAGAAAAATAAAATATTCATGTGGCTTATTTATTATAAAGAAAAAGTAGATTAAAATCCTGTGGTGGCAATGTGATTTCCCCCTTCCTTTCCTTTGATTTCTATTCTTTTTCAGATGCTTCTGCTTACTTTTAAACTTCATCCAGGTGGATTAAAACTAGAATTCTGACTCTGTGGATATTCTGATGTATTGAGGGTGAAGAGTATGGTTAGAGTTAACTTTCTTCATTTAATACTTTCTAAATCACTGAGAATTGTATTGTGTTTTCCCATTTATGGGGATAACAACCAAATCATATCACGCAGGGCTCTTTCATGTTACACCATTATAGCATTATGATTCCACTTGACCTGCCATGGCTGAATCCTATGGAATACTGGGATTTGTAATTTGATGAGGCAGTAGAGTTCTAAGGCTGAGAATTCGGTATTCTCAGAAAATGGAAAGCATCGTAAGTCATATCAATTTCATATGATTCGTACTTACAATGCAATATCCGAAGCTCACTCGAGGTCCACGCCAAAAATTAAGAAACTGAAGCTTATAATGCCTTCATTTCTTAAACTTTGATTTCTTCATAAGGCCCCTGTGATGCAGTTAAAATTCACAGGTCAACCAAGCCCTGCTGAGAGGCAAAGCCAAACTTGTTGGCATGGCTCTCAGCCCGTCAGGGCTGATGGAGGAGGGAAAGGAAGGTGGAGTGGCTGCCATTTTTATGTGAAAAATGTATAGGTTCTATAGGTTTGTCTTAAGCTTAATTTGTCTGTAAGTCAGAACAGGTACATTTTAAAGTGTAACTCCATAGAGAGAGAGAGAGAGAGAGAGAGAGAGAGAGAGAGAAAGAGAGCAAGCAAGCTTTGGATAGCACAGGGAAGGGTTAACACCTTGTGGTGTTTGTTTAGCTTTCTGCGCTCCTGTTCAGAAGATTTCACCTAACTTTCTAGCCTTGTGATAATTGGATTTTGAAAAATGTGGCTTGTTGTGGAAAAAAGGATTGGTGATAAAGCTTCAGTAGAATCACCTTTTCCCCATGATAACTCTTTCAGGAGTGAATTTCCCCTTCCTAGGGGTAGATTATAGGCTTGGGTAACCACAGAAAAATTTGGTTCTAAACTCGTTTTGTTTTTAGGGGGCCCTTGCGTTTCGTTTTTTTTTTAATAATTCCAAAATTTTCCTTTTAAAAATTTTGAAATATACGAAATTTTGTATAATTATGAATCGATTCGTTAATGGTGTACGCGATCGCGCAATATGCTAAAAAAACCTCCAAATGGGACAGGGGGAACTTCTGAAGCTTCCCTGTCCCTCTGTTGTTGTCTGTTGGTGTGATAAAACAAACAACAACTATAAAACTTGCACCAGACATGCGAAAATAATTACGAAATAATTACAAAATAATTACAAAATAAATTGAAAAAATTGTTTCGAAGCTAATTTACACCTCACACTATTCCTGCATGGCTCAATATTGGATCGTAAGCTAATTTAAATACGAATTAATAACGAATTACGAAATTAACGAACGAAACTGCCCAAGCCTAGTAGATTACTCTCACTTCCTGTTGTCTTGCCTCCATTCTTAACTATAAGTCATTTGTAAGTCAGACGTTTATAATTCTGGGACTACCTGTATTTTTGCCCCATTATGTTACACTGGTGGCAAAAGTGTGCATGGCAAAAGGCTGATATTGAGGCTGGCCATTGTAAAAATACTGGGTGAGATGTATATTTGATTTAGAACCAGAAAATCACTTTTTAGATTCAGAGAGGAAAACCCATGGCCTATCACAGTCCAGTTTATTGAAATCCCCAATTCAGTCCAAAAAGGTTTACCAGTCACCTACTCCTCTTCAAAGTCCTGCCCCTGAGAACAGAGACAGGTCAAAGAGACCTTTGGGATTTGGACAGTGCTAAACCACCAGCTAAGCTAGTTTGTTGAGATTCAAACTTGCAGTGGTGATATTAAACAATATGTCCATGTGGATCATCTGTCCAAGTGACCCATTCATCAAAACTAGTTTTTTAACCCAGTTTTAGATTATCTTAGTTGGACCATGAATTGATTTCTCATCTCTAATGGGAATGGGAAACCAAAACGGGGAGGATATTTAGCATATATCACTCTTTTTCTTACACCAGCAGTAGAATTGGTCTGGGAAGGGGGCATGAAGCTGGGGGGGGGGGGGATTAGCAAGCCTCCTTTGAGATGAATTTGATAGCTGTTTTGTGCCTTCAAATTCTTTCTGCCTTTTCACAGGTTTTTAAGGCTAAAAATGTGGGACTTGCACAAGATTCCCCAGTAGGTTTCCAATGCTGAGAGGGGATTCCAACCCTGTTCCTCATAATCATAGTCCAATGCCCAAACCACTACACCACACCAGCTCCTACAGCTGAACTCAGTACAGGAAAAACAGCGAGTCTCACTTCATGCACGATTGCTAAACTGTCACTTTTCTGGGAAAGCATGTTATTAAGTTGCAGGAGCCGAGTCCATAAAGATGACTTTTATGGGAATGGAAGGAGCATGAGGCTAATGTTGAGCGAGTGAAAGCATTAATAAATTAAGAGGGGTGGGAGAGGATGAGGATCCCAAACAAGGAGGGAGAATTATACAGGAAACTTGATCCTGGCAATGGGTTAGCCAGAGGGAGACAGGCAGCTGATAGAGAGAGAGAGA
The DNA here is from genome assembly GCF_025583915.1 of Anolis sagrei ordinatus. Taxonomy (NCBI): domain Eukaryota; kingdom Metazoa; phylum Chordata; class Lepidosauria; order Squamata; family Anolidae; genus Anolis; species Anolis sagrei. The sequence continues at coordinate 18,826,845 of NW_026847549.1, forward strand.
GATGCAGCCAGACTCTAGGGTCCAGTACATGCTATCCTCTCCTAGAGCTAGACAGACATCCTGTATTACTCGCTTGTCCGACTGCTGGGGCCACTGAAAACAATCCGAGACCTTGGAGCTAAATTGAGTCAAGCATTTTCTAAGTCGTTCATGGAGGGATGGAGTCAGGCTGTCTGTCCATTCTCATCCACAATGCAAGCACCTAAGGTTTAATCGGAACATGGGACTTATGACTGCAAGTATATCACTATATTGGCGTATCATATCGACTTTCTGATAATGTTCTAAAGCCAGGCGGGTAAGAAAGAGAAAGTGCCACTGGGCACAGATTGTGGCATCAATTCTCTGCCAGACTCATCCATTGAATTTATATATTACCTCCAGCTGCGCACTTAAAATCTATCACTTTGCTCCCTCTAGTGCAGAGCTCACAGTTTAAGTAATTGCAGATACAAATGAATTTTAAAAGGATTTAGCAGGCTTTAAATTAAAAAATGTGTGAATAGTGTTGTTTTTTTAAAAGCACTTTCAGTTATTTAGTAATTTAACCAGTGTGTGGCTTGGCTCTTGGACCAGTGGCCTTTGGGTATTGAAATGTATTAGAAAGCAAGAATAGTTTACAGTGGAAAGGAAAAGACGCACATTTTCATATCTAATGATCAGGTCACTAGAAAGCAGTAGGTGGTAAGATCACTTAAACCCTACATGGATTTTATAGTTACAATGTATCCTAAAATTGTTCCTTCAGACATGGGCAATATTACTAGATCCCAGAGACTCCACAGAGTGCCAAAACCAGAACAAAAAATGGGAGTGGCTGGAAGTTCATTTTTGGTTTTGGGAAAAATAGATTTTTGATGTTAAACAGTCCACAAGAGACTGCAACCTATTTAAACAATAAATTTCTGCTCCTCGACGCAGCCATAAAAAAGGTCAGAAATAATGGGTGATACAGGGGATTAAGTGGCTGCAAAACAGCCTTAGGGCTACATGAAGTTACCCTCCAACGTTTTACAGATCAAAATCAGGAAATATCTCCAAGCAACATTAAAGTGTGCTCAAAATGGCAAATGTTATTAATAAGGAAGAGCACACAAACCTGAGGAGATTGCAGCCGTTTGCTTTTTCTTGAACCTCCTGGTATTGAGTACTGAGTACAAATTTGTATTGAGTACAAATGACTTTTGCACTTTGAACTCACTTTGAAGCACTAAAGTAATCTGGGACAAAGTGCCCTTCTGCACAGCCCTATATCCCAGAATATCAAGGCAGAAAATCCCACATCATCTCAGTGTGGACTCAGATAACCCAGTTCAAAGCAGATATTGTGGGATTTTCTGCCTTGATATTCCGGGATATAGAACTATGTGGAAGGGCCCAAAGAAGAAGTGAGAGGAGAGAAAAACAGAGGCATTTTAAAAGCAGCTGGAAAAGTGGATGGGACAACAGAGGATAAATCAGGACACTTGGAGGATATGCATGCAGTTCTTGGCCACACTTTAGCTATCCATGTTCTAGATCAGTGGTGCTTAACCTGTGTGTCCCCAGATGTTTTGGCCTTCAACTCCCACAAATCCTAACAGCTGGTAAATTCACTGGGATTTCTGGGAGTTGTAGGCCAAAACCCCTGGGGACCCACAGGTTGAGTGCACCACAAAGTGCCCTCCAAATGCTGTGAAATTCATATTTGGTTATATTCTCCTTTCCTCCTGTGAAATTAAGTTCTGGTAATGCTAAACAAACATGATGAGTGTATTATGGGATCACAAAATAGCATATTTGGGGAGTACCAGATTATCTGCCTATACTGTAAATGTCTAACCTATGAAATAGGTTTAATGGAGTTTAGCTATGTACTTTGGAGATGCAGGCTCAGTCTAGGTGAGGCCAAAGACAGAAATGGTCACAGTTGACTGAATATGTTGGCCGACCCCACCTTAGAATCTAGAATTGAACCAAAAATTAAACATGATATTCAGATAAAATAAGGCACCAAAATACCAATTATACATCATTATTCAATGTATGCTGATAAACCAGAAGTTTCATTCCACTAGCTATAAAAGGATGTCAGTTGACTTTGCTACCATGTCACACCATGGCTACATTGCCAGAGCTTAGGAAAGGGTTGGGGTCTTTATTTTGCTTTGGGGTGTTTTTGGAGGGAGGTAGTTTTTGCAGTACATATTTTGTCTTCACTTTTTCCAAACAGGTGTGCATATGAAGATACCCTTTATCCTATAGGATAGTCAACACCTCAGAGGGGGAAAAGATCCATTTGAAATGGCTTCAGAAAACTAGTCTCATGTAAAGCCAATAACTGCTGCCCATTGAAGAACCTCAGAACCAAAAGACACCATCATAATTGATCAAGAATTGTTCTTAGAAACCTGATAACTCCTTAAGAAATGGAAGTGAATCCTCCTCTTTCAAGCCGTCTGGGATTTTGTTTTTCTGAAAAGACTTATTTGCTACCCCCTTAACCCAAATTGGTGTGCCTATTCTGCCAGATTTTTCCTCAGCCATGAAAGACAAAGATCTATTATTGAAGTAGATGCACAAACACATCCAAATTCTAATCTACACGCTTGAGCTGTACTAACTGATTTTCATCCAATAAACGTGGAATAGTCAGTACTTTGGATATTTCATGAGATTGATCTTCGAATACAGTGGAGTCAATGCCTTGACAAACAAAAGTGATTTAATCCTTTAAAAGCCTAGCATATAACTCACAATAGGCCAAGGAGAGTTCAATCACTTCCTTTGGGTCAGTATGTAATAGACCTTGTGGCAAATGAGAGGTCGTCTGGATAGAAAATTCTCTTGTTCTAAGTCTGATTTTGCTCTAAGAGAGCAGCTACAGCAAAAAGCTTCAGGCCTCCTTTTTCATGTCCTGCTCAAGCTGTTTCTGACCTGGTGACCTATTCCACCTATGTAGTTATGCTTTGGGTTGCAGCAAATCTAGAACCCAGACTGGAATTTGCTGAACTGTCATAGCTTTCCTTACATTCATCTCATAACCTGATAGGCGCACACTGAATCTCATAAATAACTACATACCGTATATACTCGAGTATAAACTGGGTTTTCAGCATATTATGCTGAAAAAGGTCCCCTCAGCTTATACTTGATTGAGGGCCCTGGAGAGAAGGAGTGGGGCAGGAAAAAGCCCTTTGCGAGGCTTCTACTAGTTGCACGCCTTCTCCCCTTCTAGCATAGCAACCTAGCTGGGTCACTGTGCCAAGAGGGGAGAAGAGGAAGGTGAATGGTTCACCAGGCCTGGCCTCTTGTCTCGGCAAAGCAACCTACCTGGGTTGCTGTGCCGAGAGGAGAAAAGAAGCTGCATGCCATCCTCTTCTGTGGTGACTACAAACTCAGTGATGATGACACAATATCTATGTCGATAACCTCACACCAGCTAAAGCTGAAATTCTGTTTGGGCGTACAGATGATGATGAGAAATCCACTTTTGAAGGATTTTAACTATTGTGTTTTAGGGTGGTTGCTGACTGAGCTAAGGTTTTTGTTCTTTTAAAGTTATTGTTGATACCATATATTTATTGTTGACCCTCTTTCCTACTTACAGAGCTAGTTTACTGTTTTTCTTTGAAATACATATTCAAAAACATATAACTGCTGCCTCAGTTAATGCAATTTTATTGGCATCTATTTTTAATTTGAAACTTACCAGTAGCTGTTGCATTTCCCACCTTCAACTTATACTCAACACATTTTCCCAGTTTTCTGTGGTAAAATTAGATGCCTAGGCTTATATTCGGGTCAGCTTATACTCAAGTATATAGGGTATATAAAATTTGCTAAGCACCTGCGGCTTGAGACAATAATTCATTGGCATTCGAAAGAAAATATTTTTAAAAGACCATCTCAGACATACTTCTAAAAGCAGCAATGCTGAAAGGCAAGCCATGCAGGGGAGAACTACAGCAGCTGTAATCTTTTATGTTTGTTGCCTTGATACAAGAATATTATTTGGGTGGTTGTAATATTAAACCTCAAAAGAAAAAAAATGGATTTCACTCCGTCTGCCTTTAAAACATTGTTCTATATTCCAGGAGTCTTGCTTTCTACTCCATGGAGGAGGTACACACCCCACATTTCGGGGCCTAAGAATCCAGGCAGAAGCATCAGGATGCAGAATGTACCTATCTCCTATTAACAGCTTGTTTGACAAAACAAATTCAAAGTGTACACCCAGAGTAGCAGGAACCATGCCAGTTAGAATGATAGAAAATCATGTCAGAGAGATAAATGGATCATTAAAAGCGAGGCACTTGAATTTTCATTACAGATCACTGCACAATCACTAAAGGTTTCTGAACTTGTCCAGCTTGTTGATCTCTCCTGCTCCTCCTCCCACTGACGATTAGGCCTCATATCCATATTTTCGCATACCTTTTTGAAAACCGATATATTTCATGTGCTGAAGGCAATCATTAAAAGCTCTTTGTAACCATTGGAATTCATGAATTTTGATTCGCATCAGCCTGAATGGTGGCAGCAGAAGCAATAATATGATCATCATACCAAATGATTCAGAAGCGGAATGACATAAGTGATGATATTTGGGGCGGGGAGGAGAGAAAGGGGAAAGGACATATGGGTTTTAACTAGAACCTGGCAGAATGCAAGTTCTTTTTTTCCCTCTGCTCAATTTGGCAAGAAGCAGGGAAACCAAAGACACATCCAGCCAAAGTTAAGCAGTTTCATCAATTTTAATGAGAGCGAGTTTAAGCCTCAAGTCATTAGATACCAAAATAAGGACAGGCCACGTTGCCAATGTTTCGTTCCCCAGAATTCCATTTATGCTCATCTCTCATCAGAGCTCTATTTTCTCTTCTCTATTTCAATTAGGGCTGTCAACTGATGGCTAAATTTTAGGATTGTTAGAATCATCTCAGGCATTTCAACTCCAAATTTATCATTATTTAGCACTATGCTATTCTATCAATCCATCCATAAATATACATATACACAACATACACAGTGCCTATCAGCTAGGTGACACCTAGGTATACTATGCCTCCTATTTATCCCATACATCTACCCCATCCTATATTTGAAGAGCTCAGGGAGGAATTCAACAATTTAGAACAACAAGTAACCATAATTTTAAAAGAGCAAAAATATAATAAATCATTTCCTATTTTAAATCAGACATTTTTAACCTATTTGAAAAGTGTAAAGAGTGCTGATGATAACACATGTGAAATGAAATAAAACCAGTAAGCCCAATAATACTCTCACAGAAAGCCATGATTTCATTTGGCACCAGAAGGACACTACAGTTGGTGCCAGTAAGGCCTCTAAGGCAGTGTTTCTTAACCTTCCTAATGCCATGACCCCTTCATACAGTTCCTCAGGTTGTGGTGACCTCCAACCATAACATTATTTTCCTTGCTCCTTCATAACTGTAATTTTGCTACTGTTATGAATCATAATGAAAATATCTGATATGCAAGATGTATTTTCACTCACTGGACCAAATTTGGCACAAATAATCAATATGCCCAAATTTGAATACTTATGGGGTTTGAGGTGGGGGGGATTGGGTTTGTCATTTGGAGCATTCCGAACTCCACCAACCGAGGAATTGCACCAAACTTGCCACACAGAACTCCCATGACCAACAGAAAATACTGAAAGAGTTTGGTGGGCATTGACCTTGAGTTTTGGAGTTGTAGTTCACCTGCATCTAGAGAGCACTGTGGACTCAAACAATGATGTATCCAGACCGAACTTGGCACAAATACTCAATATGCCCAAATGTAAACACTGGTGGAGTTTGGGAAAAACAGACTTTGACATTTGGGAGTTGTAGTTGCTAGGATCTGTAGTTCACCTACAATCAAAGGGCATTCTGAACCCCACCAATGATAGAATTGGGCCAAACTTCCCACACAGAACCCCCATGACCAACAGAAAATACTGTGTTTTCTGATGGCTTTTGGCAAACCCTCTTACACCCCCTCATGATCCCCCCAGGGGTCCCAACCCCCAGGTTGAGAAATGCTGCTCTAAGGGGAAGGCACTCCTTATGTGATGGCAACTGACATTTGTGCTTGTGTGTATCAATACCGGTGGATTACTTGCATATCCCTGGCCAATTTTTGTATCCCCCCACTAACCTCATTTGCCATTACTATTGAACTATGACCACCAAATTCAGTACCACTAACATAAGTGCATGACTAATAAATACCCAGTAAAGCCAAGGGTACTTTCCTGTACCATGGGGAATCATCACAGTTGCTGCTGAATTTTGGTGGAAATTATAGTAGTAGTCAGGATCTTGATGGCAACAGCAGTAGCAAACTGAATTTCTGCAGCACTAGCATTGTAGCCCTGATTGAACTGAGCCTGATGCCTCACATTGCAGAAAGCTGCCTTACCTATGTGCACATGCACACACACACAATATTCTATTGGCTCAATTGTGCTGACACGACAAATAAATTGATAGCCTTTAATTTCCAGGTGCATTTGAACACCACTAGCTTGGAATACTATCAAATCAGATTCAACAAATTTAGAGAAAATAGAGGTCTATCCATGGTTAATGGTCTTAATGATATGGAATGTGTAGGCAGTCTGGAAACCAACTGATGGGAAATGGGCTGAATGGCAAAGGGCCTTCCACAGAGCTGAATAAAATCCCACATTATTTGCTTTGAACTGGAATATATGGCAGTGTGGACTCAAGTAACCCAGTTCAAAGCAGATATTATGGGATTTTCTGCCTTGATATTCTGGGTTATATGGCTGTGTGGAAGGGCCCAAAGAATCACAGTTAATCTATTTAGGCTTTTCTTACTTTTCAAAGCTCATATTTCCTTTGGTGGAAACTTGAACTAACAGGTTTCAAGCCAAAATCCTACCAAAAGTTGTTATATATCCCATAGCTGTGGAAAGGAAATTTACTATATTAAGGCCCCTGATAATACCACTGCAGTACAGATTCTCCTGGGAGATATCTTGCTTCTTCTCATGTTTACGACGAACATTCTCTATTAGCTTTCCATCTTCTCTTCCAAACATGCCAGGCAGAGAGCAAGGCTCAGATAGGTATACGTGTTGTCAGCAAGCTGATATCCACTCTTCTTGATGGACATCTGAATGGGATAGAGACTTGATAAACTGCCCTAGAAGAAGGGGGAGGTGGGGGAAGAAAAGAAAAGAAAAAGTCAAGGAGTCGAATAAATAAGTAGGATCCAGCTCAGTTCAGAGATAGAAGCAAGAGTGAGTTTAAACTGGGGAAATCTTTTGATCCTGTAAATTCAAAGTGACAAGGATTGTGTGTGTGTTTCTTGATCTTAGTGCTCCAAGAATAAATTTTAGAACCCCTTCTTTTAATTAATGGCACCAGGCCAGTTATCTTATAATGTTTGCACACATAAATGTCATCTCCATATCTGCATCTATGAGAGCGATGCAATGTGTAATCCTACCCAGGTGTAATACATGGCATTCAGACATGGTATCTCTCCATGCTGAAACAGATCCATTGAAACAGAACATGTGGCACAGTTGCAGAGTACACAAACCTTGCATGCATAAGGTCAAAAGATTAATCCTTTGTACTGTGCATCCCCTGTATCAGTGGGGAATATGTTTCTGAATTTACTGTAGAAACAGGGAACTATGAATAATCACAAACCCTTTCAAAATGAATGACTTTTGTCAGTAGTTACAGTTTAGTCACCTTATCCTTTAGAGAGGACATATTTTGTCAGATGCAGCTAGGCAAAACTATGGGTCTTCTGATAGAAGCTGGCCTGTCATGAAAAATCCATTGAGCAAAACCTCAGTATAGCTTGTTCAAAAGCAGAAGGGATGCAATGCAGAAATCATCAACAGTCTGGAGGGAAGCAAATGTTGTCCCCATCTTTTAAAAAATGATGCAGCCAACTACTGCTTGATGCCAATGCCATGAAAGGATCTAGAATAGGTATTGAAGCGTCCATAGGTGAGTGCTCAAAATATGTAATAAATAAGAGCCAGCATGGTTTACCAGAATCAAGCCATCCTGAACTAATCTTACCTCCAATTTTGATAGAATTGCAATTTTGACAGTTTAGAAGACTGCTGTATAATGACCAAGTAGCAACAGTAAGAACTGACCATGGAACAACGGACTGGTTCAAGACTGGGAAAGACATACGGCAGGGTTGTATACTCTCACCCAACCTATTCAACTTGTACGCAGAATACATCATGTGATATGCTGGGCTTGAGGAATCCAAGGCTGGAGTTAAAATTTCTGGAAGAAACATTAACAACCTTAGATACGCAATGATGCCACTTTGATGGCCGAAAGCAAGGAGGAGCTGAGGAGCCTTCTAACCATGGTGAAAGAAGAAAGTGCAAAAGCTGGGTTGCAGTTAAACATAATAAAACCCCAAGATTATGGCAACAAGACTGATTGATAACTGGCAATTAGAGGGAGAAACCGTGGAGGCCGTGACAGACTTTGTATTTCTAGGTGCAAAGATTACTGCAGATGCAGACTGCAGCCAGGGAATCAGAAGATGTTTACTTCTTGGGAGGAGAGCAATGACCAATCTCGATAAAATAGTGAAGTGTAGAGACATCACACTGGAAACAAAGATCCGCATAGTTAAAGCAATGGTATTCCCCATAGTAACCTATGGATGTGAGAACTGGACCATAAGAAAGGCTGAGTGAAGAAAGATAGACACTTTTGAACTGTGGTGTTGGAGGAAAATGCTGAGAGTACCTTGGATCGCGAGAAGATCCAACCTTTTCATAGTTCAGGAAATAAAGCCCGACTGCACATTGGAGGGAAGGATATTAGAGGCAAAGGCGAAGTACTTTGGCCAAATAATGGGAAGACAGGAAAGGTTAGAGAAGGCAATGATGCTGGGGGAAATGGAAGGAAAAAGAAAGAGGGGCCGACCAAGGGCAAGATGGATGGATGGTATCCTTGAGGTGACTGGCTTGACTCTGAAGGGGCTAAGGGTGGTGATGTCTGACAGGGAGCTGTGGTATGGGCTGGTCCATGAAGTCGTGAAGAGTTGGAAGCGACTGAATGAATAAACTACAAGGAGACTGCTGTGGATGTAGCATATCTTGATTTCAATAAAGTGTTTCAGAAGGTTCCCCATGATATTATTGAAAACTAGCTGGAACAGATGGAGCTGGACAAGATGCAGCTCTTTCCATCTCAATAAGTCTACAAGCCTACTGATAGAGAAAGAGATAAAACTGAATTGAGGGGAAACACAGGTTTCCTTCTATCATTCCTGGCATTTGGTCAAGGAAGTCTTCTCTTCTTATCAGGTGTCAACCTAGAATACCAAGGCCTGCACTCTCCCTGGCATCCCTTCAGAAGCTGTTGGTCTTCTCCTCCTTCTACTGTCAGAGTAGAGCAGGCATTTTTCAAATGTCTGGTGTGGAAGATTTAATGCACCTGACACCTGCAAACCAAACAAACTGTGCAAAACACAATTCTGATTTCTTATCCAAACTTGGTTCTGTCCCAATTTGCTTTCCTATTGTGAACAGCATGGGTATTCCAAGAGATGTGCATTGAACATGAAAGCAGTTTAAAATTCTCTAGCCATCTGTTTTAGGCTAGAAAATGTACTTTTTCCCTTAAGTGTCCAATTTAGTATTTTGGTAGATAATTCAGCACTTTCAATGCATGGAGAACATGGAGGCATTGCTCACTGTTCAGATGCTAAGGTTAATTCATTTATCTTGGCACAGTTGGTAACCAAAATGGATTCAGAAAATTCCCTTAGCATATTTCACCCATTTGCTTTTCTTTTGGGAAACAACCAGCATGTTGGATAGCACTGAAGGGCTTAAAGATAAGGTAGGATGAAGCAGGAGGAATGAATAAAATAAGAAAGATAAATGTGCTTTAGATATTATTATCCCAAATCCACTTTTCAGCTTGGTACAACACAAATACAAAGCAGCAACAACCTACGAAGATACTGTAATGAGAGATGCTACTGTCTGAATTTATTTATTACTGTAAGGCTAGCGGGTAGCAGAGCTTCATGAAATCCATGATATCTTGTATACAGTGCTGGATAGAAGCCTGGAAAAGTCTTCAAAAGGCCTAAGAACATATTTTTACTCCTGGCTGTTTAACCTACAGCATTTGGTTGTATGTTTCAAAATGTCTTCTGTTTTTTGTAAGAAATAAACATTGTAGCTGTCATCCAACGAACTCCAAACTTTCACTTTGTATGCGTGTATATATTCAAGTCACCTGTCAACCAATGCAAACCTATGAAATTTATAGGGATTTCTTAAGCAATGGATATACAGAGAAGAGTCTGCCAGTTCCTTTCTCTGAAATATAGCCTATAGCATTTAGTATTTCTTTCCAGTCTCCTATCAAACTACAAACCTGGGTTGACTCTGCTTAGCTTCCAAAGTAAGATGGGATCTTGTGCCTTCAGAAGCTAGAGAGTCTCAAAAGTATCTACCTTGTTCATCGTTGTCTTTTCCTACAAAATAGATGGTTGGGAACACTCTGAGGACACCGGTGACATTTTTATGCACGTGTAGATCTCCATATGGTCATTCAGATTATTTGTTGATTCAGTTATTTCTTATCTTTTCCCCCCTGACATGAGATACAAGATGTCTTTCAACAAGGCTAAAACAAAGCTAAAAACCTCATGATAAAAATGTGAAAACACAATTAAACAAATCACCTTATTAAAACACCATTAAGTCTATAGACATAAAACCATTTAGAAGCACAGCAGGCAAGAAATAAATGTTGCACACACACACTCCATTAAAAAAGAAATCCCACAATCAATTAAACCTGAAATGAAAGTCCTTTACCTGCTGATGAAAAGAGGACCAGTTTGACTTTTTTGGAAGGGTTTTCTAAAGCCTGGAAGAACCACCAAGGCAAAGAAGTGGGGCAAAATATTGCAGGACCTGACAGCAGGTCCAAACACAGACCTGTCAGTCCTGGTAAATGGTACCCCATTGTCTTGACACCTTCATTTATAGTGGATTTTAGAAATCTACAACATGGAAGGGGGACATCCGATGCAAGTTTGCTTTTGTTTAATTGACTCTCCGAGATGTTTTGGACCTCATATGCATTCATGCAGATATCTAAATGTACACATAAACAGATTTCTTATTATCATTCAGTCTACTGTAAATTCAAACTCTGCTTAATTTCATAAAGATCAGAGCAAAGCAATGCTTGCAGAGAGTTCTCATTGTAATTGCTTTCCATTTGTGCTTCCATTTAGCCACCCGTGTGTCCGTGGCTCTATTTGTTTACATCCCTCATCAGCTATTTCAAGCTGGAACAGTCCACACCCATACATAGAAACAAAATGATTTCCTTAACTGCAGGGATATACAGTCATGCAAATATGCACATTTTCCGGCCAAAATCAGGTTTCAATCGCACCTTTTTAATACGTGTTTTCCAGCTGTTAATCCAAATCAGCGTGCATTTTTGTGAAATGTCATTTAGTCACCTCCCCTTTTATCCCAGTTTCTTCTGGGTTTTAGAGCATGTGAGCATCACTCATCTAGAATCCAACACCCAAACTCAAAACCTTTAGAATTTTCTTGGCAATACTGTTGGAGCTCAACCTGTGATTGTATTTCAGGATCAGGGTGTTTTGGATGTGGGGAGTGATGTCGATGAGTTTCAAGATGGCAATGGTTTGGTCAATGATATTGATGCAGAGAATGACCAGGAAATCCCTGTTCAAAGTGTAGTTTCCCATGAGAATGTCCCTAAGGGGGGTGGGGATAATGGTGTGTTCTCTGAATTGTTACCAGAGAGTTCTCATGATAGGGAACTGAAAACAGCTTGGCACCTGGCCCAGCTGCAGAAATTAATGAGCAAATAGATAGACAGGAGGAGATCAGTCAAAATAGGAGAGTCCAACAGTGGCTTCAGCATTCTGCCAGGCTCCGAGAGAAGAAGATAAGACATTCTCAGCTAAAGCGAAACCAATTTCTGCTTGCTAGAGACATAGCTAACAAGGAGATAAAAGTCCCAAGTATAGAATATGTAGTAAGATGAAGCATCATTTGGAATCTAGTCAAGATCTCGTACTTGTTTCATGGTAGCTTTGCTTGGAAAATTCATGTTTTAAGTGCCTTTGTTTCATGGCTTTGATTCTTGGATTTTATGCTTTTATATTCAAGCCTTGGATTCATGTTTTCTGATTTCTTGCATTTTGTTTGGGAAGTTGTGACTTTGTTTTTATGGACTTTGCTGGACTATTACCCTGGACCACTTTGTTTCTGCTTATCTTCCTACCTAATTGGATTTACCTATTTCTTTAAAGTGTTTTTTTACTTGCCTGCTTTTTAATTATCTTCAATAAAAGGATTGTTTCCCTATCCAACGGTGTGGTGTTTAAAGTCAGAGGGCTTTTCCTGTCCCGGAGTGCAACAAATATTTGTTCAGGGATGGGGGTTATCATGGCTTTTCTCTGAAGCTGAGAGAGTATGACTTGCCTAAGGTCTTCCAGTGGGTTTCATGACTGAACAAGAATGTCAACCCTGGTCTCCTCATTAAATCACTTTGTCTCTTTTTTGATTTGTGTTATAGCTTTAGAATATTTCCAAGACGTTACAATGCACAAATTTGAAATGGCTACTTACTGAGTTTTAAAAGACCAGATCATAGAAATTATCTTTCTGACCATTGTGTTTCATTATTGGTTGTATGTAGACTCTATCATTTCTTTTACACCACCAAATAGAAAGAAAATTACCAGTTTTGAAAGTGCTTAAGGCAGAATATGTTTGTGTCTACTCTTTTTAACATGTTGATACTTGCTGCCAGTTAGTGTTTGTAAATATTACTGGGGAGGAGAAAGTATATCTCATTGCTGAATGCCAACTCAAATTGTCGAGCCTGTGGAGTGCGGGGCCTCAGTCTGCTTTCAGTTTTTCCTTGAGACTGACAAACTTCTCTTTCCAAAGTAGGCCACTTCAGTCTAATGGCATTCACCATAAAATCACACACACACACATACATTTGAAGCCTACAATATCCTGAAGGACAACGGCTCATTTCATTTCTTATCAAGAAATCAGGCAGATCCGTCATATTTCCCAAATTAAATGACATTTTCAGGAAAATTCATTGGAACCAAAAATGAGGTTTCCTCTCCACAGACTCCAATTAGTTTAAAAATGGGTTTCGCCTGATGAAAATTCTTGAAATAACTGAGCTGTGTAAGGGAGGAAGGAATCAATATGCCTATATGTGTATACAGATACAGATATAGATGTATACACACAGTCGTGATATCCTATCAAGTGGCATAAATCTTTAATTTTAGCAATCAGTATTAATACCCCCAAGATCTCTTTGTGTGATCTATTCTCTCTTTTCCTCCATATCTACACAAGTACTCGGCAACTCTGGTATTCCAGGGAGAGGCCAGTCGCTCATTTGCTTCCTAAGTAGACAAAATTAACTGCTTATCTGTTGATCTTCTTACATGATCCTTTAAGAATCCTTTCTCTCTGAATGTGTGTCCAAGGCCGCATTTGCCTTTGGAAGGGGAAAAAAAAACCTTACCCCCTTGTCCTTCCTTTACGCACTCATAGGGGGCCTGGGTCTAATTAAATTGCTCTCAAAGACAAGAAGGGATGAATTTCCTTCTTCTATTCTCCCTTGTCACCCATTTAAGTCAGCTGAGATTCATTCACTGCATTTTACTTATGTTAAAAAAAAGGAGAGAGACAAAAGTGGAAAAGGAAGACAAACAAAATTAGAATTACAAGGAAAGAAAGAGAGTAGTCTAAGGAGGAGGAGCAGCAAAATTTGGGAACGCATAAAATTGAGCAAATGTCGAAGTCAGTAAAGATTGGGTACCAAACAAGGAAGAGGAGGATGAGGTTTTTTTTTATTATTATTATTTTCCAAAAAACACTCTACTGCTTAATGGAACTGCAGAGTAATTTTTTCATTTGTTTTTACAGGAATTCCATATCCTTAAGTTTTAAGGAAGCTAGTTTCTTTAAATACATAGTACACATATGTGTATGTTCTGTGGCTATGTCTAGCAGGTTCCACCGCCAGCAAGTGACGAGAAACATTCTTCATGTTTTCCATCTCTCAAAATAGTGTTCTCTTCCCTGTAATAGCAAGATGCATTGCACACATACACACAACTTCCTTCGGTCAGAATTGTAGTTACCTTGCTCAGACATTGTACATCTCTCGATTTTGCTGTACCTTTTCCAAATAGTTAAATGTTTCCATGGCTATTCATCATCCAAATTCCAAAATCTGAAGTACTACAAAGTTGTCCACCTGCATGGCTACAATATTGATAACTTTGCTTTTTGATAATTTAAAGTATACACATTTTTGATTCATGCACACAATTATTAAAAATACGATGTATATTATTACCTTAAGGCTATGTCTATAAGGTGTGCATAAAACATGGGTACATTTTGTATTTAGACTTGGGTCCTATCTCCAAGATATCTTATTAGGTAAGGTAAAGCTAAAGGTTTCCCCTGACATTTAGTCTAGTCGTGTCTGACTCTGGGGGTTGATGCTCATCTCCATTTCTAAGATGAAGAGGAGGAATTGTCTGTAGACACCTCCAATGTCATGTGGGCAACATGACTGCATGGATTGCCATTACCTTCCTGCAGAAGCGTTACCTATTGATCTACTCACATTTGCATGCTTTCGAATTGCTAGGTTGGCAGAAGCTGGGGCTAACAGCAGGAGCTCCCCCCGCTCCCCCGGATTCGAACCACAAACCTTTTGGTCAACAAGTTCAGCAGCTCAGCGGTTTAACCTGCTGCACCACCAGGGAGCCCTTATTAGATACATATATGCAAATACAGGCATTAAAAAGAAATCCAAAACACCTCTGGTCCCAAGGAATACCCAACCTGCACATGTTTGTCTTTCCCACAGTCCCAAAAATATAGGACTCATAGTTTTCCTTATTAAATAAATAGAAAGTTTCACAAGGGTATTTTTCCTCTAACAAGGACTGCCATGTATTTCTGGAGATAACAAGAAAAAATCCTAAATTGCCAAACAAGTTGAAACAAAATTAACTATTTCCTTGCCTTGTCTTAAAGGCCTCCCACCTTTCGTCTCACTTCACCCTAAGCCAATTTCTTTGCTACGGGCTGATATCTCCCCATCCAGTCCTGCATCCTGCCCACTCTCCCAATTCTTGCTTCCTTGTTAAGATTAATGAGGAAAACTTGAGAATGTAAACATGAACTAGGCCCACGAAATGCAGCTCTGTTGAGGATGTATGTTGTTGTCTCTGTTGTGTTTGCCTGTGGAGTGGTGGTGATGCAGAAAAAAAGGAGAGAGATGTAGGAGGAGGTAACCCCTCTGACTCAAGGATAGCTGTTGGTTGCACTGTGTGGGTCACGGGGGAGTCACTGCCTTAAACTTTAGTGGGAATAGTGTGGGTGGAGAGGAAGTTGTCTGTGAGGGCATGTTTTTGGATTTATCAAATCCCCCGTCCCCTGTGTGATTCAAGGGTCCAAGGAAGGTCTTGGAAGAGTTGAGCAATTAGCCTCTGAAGGTCACACAAAGTTGTTGTTGCCCTCATTGTGGACAATTCCTTTATCTCTCCTCCTTCCTTTCTCTTATCCCCTCTTCCTCCTTCCTCAGATGCCTCTCTTCCTCCTCCTCCTCCTTCTCTTCCATCATCACCAAAGCTCCAAACACATCTGAGGAATCTGTTCAATTAAATCTCTCCCAGCTCCACCTGGCTCCTGAGTGAAAGGTCAGTGAAGTCTGGAGAAGGGGGAAGGGGGAGAGAAAGAAATGCATGAGGAAGGCTCGGTTCTATTTGCGCCGCCTTTGCCTGTCTTTTTTTCTCCCTCTCTCCCTCCCTCCAGCCCTCCTCCCTCTCCTCTTTTCTTCTTTAATGATACCCAATGGTCAATCACTCCCCAGCAGTGCTAGAGATGCCCCGAAGCATCATTGTGGTCAGGAGCGATCGATCAGGTTCCCTTAAAAAAAAGATGATAATGATAACCCGTGGACATAATGTCAGCGAGTTTGCTGTGCCTCTTGGAGGCTGCTCACCTCTCTGTCTGCCAGGGCCTACAAGAAGCTTGGAGGGGCCTGAGAAAGACTTTCCCCCCACTGTGCCCACTTAGCCCTGCCTTAAAGACAGCTAATTAGACCAAGAGCTCCTCTGTCTGTTTACACTGGTGGGGTGGGGGGTATGTAGTGGGAAGATAGTATATGGACAGTGTGCGAGAAGAAGATAGAGGGGGAGAAAGAATGAGAATAACAGGAGACACAACTTTTACAAAAACCATCTTTGTACTAATACAGAACTCTTCTTCATTAATCTGAAGATAATGATAGATACACATCTGCTTATTTACAAGTGGCCAAGAGCATTATTGGCACAAAGTCCCTGGCTCAATATTCTATCAGCCATGAACAGAACATGGAAATTTCATTTTTGGGATACTAAGACTCCCAAAATCATTCACCCACTATGGGCACTAGCTGAAGGATTTGGAAGTCAGGATCCTAAACAAACTACAGTATGTGGTATGCAGTTTCTCCACTTTGCTGCTGGGGGGAGGGGGGGTTGACTTCTATATCCTTAATTGTTGTGTGGAAAAGGAGATTTCATGAGCAGTTTGTTATCAACACCTGTTGAACTTCCTCATCTGCCTGACTATTAAAGGTGCAAGAGACCTCTGGCATCCCTACGTATCTGATTACTACAATTTCTCTCATCTGCTACCTCTGCAATTGGCATAACTAGGCTTCAGATATGTTGGATCTCATGCAGTCCAAAGCTTTGGTCATGAATCCTCCTTCACTATCATCACTACCCCAGAGCTCATAGTTAACTCTTTCCTGTGTCCTTCAAAGAGCCCATCCAGATAGTACCCTTATTCGCTACAAACCAGGAAAACCCTCTTTGTAGTGAATTAATTAAATAGTGGGTTTATTCTGCACCTTCTTGGAATATTTCTGGTTCTGGACTGCAGAATATTGCAGCCCAGACAGTATTCCCACTGCAGACCAGACAGCATTTACCGGGCTAAATAAACTGTGGGAATACCCACCCTCTTCCTCCAAGCCCCCAGACCCCTTAGAAGAGTAATGAAAACTTACCTGGCCTCCATAACAGGCTTTGGCCATTTCTCCTGGCACGTAGAAATGATGCGCCAGGAGAGCGAGGGGGGAGGGAGCGATTTTCCTCCCTCCCCCCCCCCCCCCCCCCCCCCCCCCCCACTCTCCTGGCATATCAGGAGAGCTGGCCCCTGTTGTTTAAACATATAAAAGACATTAGAAGAGAGAAGTAATAGTACAAATAATCAAGAACAGCTTTGAATCCCCCCAGGGGTGAGAAAGGCGGTATATAAATACTGTAAATAAATAAATAAAATAAGAAGAAAATGATTCTATGCCAGCAGTGACATGGGCTTAACAAGTGCCCAAAATTGACTATGGCTGATGCCAGCACTGTTTGCATACCCTCCAGCTTTTCACAGATGAGAACTAGGATGTGTGTGGCCAAGCACAATCAAGGTATGACCAAGGTGACAATAGTTATTGATGGGGAAAAACACACAAACTGGGAAAGGATGTGGCAGTTTGTATTGCCTGAGTCTACTAGGATGGGCAAGACTTCATGGCCACTTTAACTCCCAGATGTGTGCTGAATTGTTGTGTGTATTGTGTAAAATAAGATCACATTGCTGCCTGTTCATTATTCATGTATCACATCCAGGCTTGCCTGTAAGATCGGGGGGGGGGGGGATTTCTCAACACCACCACAATCACAAGTGGGATATATAATATTTTTATATTACATACTATAATATAAAATGTAATGGGTTTGTTAATTTATCTTATGTATGAAGACTTTAGGGACACCCTGCATTTGAACTTTTTTAGTAATAGGTTTTTTAAAAGTTGCAATGTGTTTTGATATGGTTGTAAGCTGCCTTGAATCTTATGCTGGAAGAAAGGCAGGGAAAAAATAAAGAAGATAACATTTATATCCAAGCAGAAGTGGAGAACATTGAAAAGATGCTTTTTGACCAAGTATGGGTGACACATCATACATCTGGTAGAACAGAATGATTCCCTCTTTTCTGAAAATCCAAAACAGTTTAAAAACATATTTTATGTATGTGCGTATGCATTTGTTTCTTTATATGTTTATTTTTGCTCTTGCTGCCACTGCTACCTTTACCAGGTATGTAGCTGGGGAGGGGGGGGCTTTAAGGGCTTCAGCCCCCCCCTCAAATTCTCAGGGTGGTCCATGAGAAGGCCTTACTGGTACAGTATTTAAACTGTTATGTTTATTCATATCATGATCTGATCACCATGCTCAATATATCCCATATGCATGGGGGTATTGGGGTAATGATACAAAAGGTTTGCTAGGGTAGACTCTCTTTCACTCAGACTCAGCCCCCCCCCCCCGAATCAAACTCAGCTCCCCCCAAATCAAAGTCCTGGTTATGGGCCTGACCTTTACCTTTAAGAAAAGGGGGCTAGCAACACATCAAGTATCCACCAAGTTTTTCTCAAAGTGTTCTCATACCTCTACTGTTAGAACTTTAGTAGTAGAGAACCACAAGCTCTGTTTTTAGGCAAGGATAATAGCATAGTTATTTTGAATTGCTCAGAGCATGGAATTCAAATAATAAATACCACACCTAACAAAAGTCATATTATTTAATTGGTTGGAGATTAAATATTCCAAGTTTGCCACTGAATTGGGGGTGGGGGTTGTTGTTTCCCAGAACTGTTTTTAACATGTTTGAAAACAGTGATTTTTAAATCCATGCTCTCATCCTGAAATTTCTCCCTGTCACTGTGAGGGTTGGAATAGAGGGGAAGGCCTTGATATCTGGGAATCCTAATTGAGACTAGCTAGTTTTATTTGGGCATACAGTCCAATCTCTGAAATTCATTATGTCCCAACATATATTTCATAATAAAAGGGGTTCAGTGGAGACCAGAATCTGTTCCTCAAGTGTTCCTAATGTGTCTGTCATCTGCCAAAGCATTGTTTGAAGCTGACATTGTAAAGCTGATTAATTTTGTTCACTGATAGATGTTTGAACAGGAGGGAGAGAATTACTGTAAAGCAATGTCATATGTCCTCTCTTAAATTCTCCAGATTTCAGCCTAAATTAGAAGATTTTGTAGCATTTAACAAATACCTAGCAGCAGCCCTTTCATCAGCTCAGAAAGCAGACCGATAGAAGAAAAGCTAATGCACCTCTGCTGTTGAGACACTAGCTCCCTTTGGATCCCCTACAATTGGTAGCAGCCTTTCCAGAAAGCTCCTAAGACCTGTGCTCTGAATTTTATTTTCCCCCCTTCCCTTCCTGCTCCCCTTCTTTATTCTTTTTGTGTCATGCCATACACTGACAATGGCATCACACACAAGATCCGTTTCCACACATTTCCAAAACAGTTCATAGATGAAGCAACACAGATCCCATCAAACAGCACAAGGAGCTTCTATCACTTGTCCATGCTGCTTTATTTGTGTAGGGAAATGGGGAACTGGGGCCGGTTAGAAAGTGTCTTCTGGGCTCCCAATGCATGTGGAAACAGGAGAAAGTGGAGGAAACACATCGGATGGGATCTATCAAATTTGCCCAAATTGGAATGCTTAGAAGTTTTTGGACTTCCGCAATTGAAAATAGGGAGATTAGGAGAAGAAGGAAAGGGATCAATGGAAAGAAGTAGTGTATGTCTTTAAAATATTGCCTCTTGCTTCCTTGAGAGTAAGGCAATTGAGAGGGAAAATAAAGGAGTTCATGGAAAGAAATGGTGTCTATCTTGAGGACTATTTTTCCTTGAGAGTAAGTAGATTGGAAGGGAAAGGAAATGAGCCAATGGAAAGACATAGTGTCAATATTGAGAATGATGTCTCTTGTCTCCTTGAGAGTAAGGCGATTGGAAGGGAAAGGAAAGGAGCCCATGGAAAAAAGTGATGTCTGTCTTGAGAACGATGCCTCCTGTCTCCTCTAAGTAGATGGCTGAGTTGGAAAGAGGCAATCTGTGTGATGTGGGTAAAAAAATTCTGTCTTCTTTAAAGATGGAATGCCACACAAAGAAGACAATTTCCCCCACTTTCCCCCATTTTTCCCAGTTCTGTCTGATGAAGTCCTTAACACAGTAAGGTAAGCTTATGGAAAGTAGTTGTAATGTGGCATGTCTTTTCAGGTCATTCTGGGAATCTTTTTTGCTGAACAATAATGTATTGATGCTTTAAATAAATAGGTACTTACAATAAATAATATTTAGGCAGACTGCAGCTCCACCTCCACCATGTGAGTCAATGAACATGAAAAGAACTTTGTTCTAATGCTACAATCACACCTATGTAAAGGCATTGAACAGCGATGTGAGGTGTATATGTGTGTGTGTAGGGAGGACTGCATTTTTCCAAGCTAGACAATCCTGCACAAATAGCTCCTGTGCCCCCACCAACAGTCTAGATTTTTTTTCCATTGCCATTTTATTTTCTGCATCATTTGATGAACAAAGCTTCTATTTTCCTTGACTCCCATTAAACTATTTGATGGGGCCTTTTATTTTGTATTATAATTGGGAAAGCAATCATGTGATAAATGCACGTTTGTTGTGAAATAAAATAAGCAATGATGAAAACACCCAAATCATATTACTGGAGAGAGCAGCAGTCAGCCTTTGGAAAGGTGCCTTCTCAGGATGCCTGCTGATTTCCGAAGCCCTGAAACCAAGTACATAGAATGTTGTGTTACTTTAGAGAGATAAATTGTTGATGATGGTGATGTTGAGGATGATTCACTTACCTATTTTAGATTTTTCACCAGATCTACATTTTTGTGTTATCTGTAATTTGTAATACCAGATGTGTACCTCAAACAACAGAATGATTTAGCAAAAGAGTTATGTTTCCGACATACAGAATCAGAGATTTAAGGTTCACTCTGGCCAACTCTTGCCAGTGAAAGGATCTACATGTCTCGAGCCATGATGTTATTCCTCACTTCTATCCAAATAGGTCTATGAAGGTTTGGGTAGGGGAAATTTGAAGGTTGCATGCCAAAAGAAACTATCCTTGAAACATGAAGGGTGAGGGATATGAAAGACAACTATATACTTTGTTTCAGAAATAGCCTGCCCTTAGGTCGTGGGTTGCATGAAGCACCAAAAGTTTTTAACATGGTGTACTGCATGTTGCCAAGGCTTTCTACCACATTGCTTGAGATGTTCTCACCAGCACTACCCAATTTATCAGACCTGCAACCTTCACAGCAGTGAATTACAAACTGTAGCAATCTCATCTCAAGTTATCTCTCCCTTCCTCCAGTAAGAACAGCAACTTTTGATGTTTACTCAACAGTAGAATAGCCTGCCTCCTGGGGTGATGGACTCTCCATTTTTGGAGATCTTTACTAACAAGTTGAATGCAATTTAACTGTGTTTCTAACATAACCATCTAATACTAAGATTCTGGGAATCTATTCAATTGCTGTTTTTTAATCTCTTCCCCACCAATGGAAAATATTGGTATTTTGTCCCTGCATGTCAGGATGCTTGCTGGTTTTGAGAGCTCCTAGGAACAATCACATAGAATTTTAAGTTGCTTCTGATTTTTTTAAAAAAAATGTTGGTGGTGGTGATTACACCAATTTTCTTACCAACCTATCTACCTCAAATCGAAAACTATTCCTTGAATAGAGTATTATGTATAACTTCCTTAAAATAGCCTGCCACCACTGTCGACTCCTCCCCCCCCCCTTGTCTTGCTCTTTCTCCTACATAGAGGGAAAATGGCAGCTTGGGTTATCTGTGCTGTGGTTGTTGCCAGTTTTCTTCTCCTTTCGTACAGCCAGATCATACTGTTTGGAAACATGGCTGACACTTTTCTCTTCCTTTCTAATTACTTGCATGATGACCCCCACCCCAATACAATTGCTGATTATGCTTCTGATTTCATTCATTGTGTGAGAAAGATGGGGGGGGGGTGAAATAATACTTTTCCTAACTGTTAATTTCATATCACTGTTTCTTCTGCCACAACGTCAGTTTTACTATTGCCAGGTTTCTGTGTGTGTGCGCGCATTAAAGTTGCCTGTTGACTTATGGTAACCCCATGAATTTCATAGGATTTTCCTGGGTGGTTTTGCCAATTCCTTCTTCTGAAATGTAGCCCACAGCACCTGTTATTCTTTGGCAGTCTCCCATCCAAGTACTGTGATAAAAAAAACCTTTGCTTTTTTCCCATTACAGCTCTTTCTGCATTCACTTTCATCATGTGAATGTGGATACTGAGCATAGATACCATCGTATCCTTTAGCAGAGCCTTTAGCTAATGTGCAGACAAGGTTCTACAGCTAGTGTGTTAGAAAAGGATGGAGAAAGACAGTACATAGATGAAAAGTGGTAGTTTATAAATAGATATGTCTGTGTGTCAGATTTTGAAAAGTTCCTTTTTCAGATTACAGAGGTGCTGCTCAGGAATTATGAGAGTTGTAATCTCTAATAAATCACTATCCCAAGCTTTGGTATGTGTGTCTGTCTATCTGTCTGGATAAACATTTGGTCCTTCATATGGCAATGCATACAGTCTTTGGGACCAAAAATGTTGCACGGGCAATTTTCTTTCTGTTGGTTAACTTTGAGAAAAGCATTGCACAGCAGCATAAAGCAGAGGTATTTCATACCACACAATTACAACACTAAGATTTCAGTGTAACAACTTTGGCTACATCCTGTGGGGCCCAAAAGTGTTTGGTTTGGGAATTCCTAAGCAGGGATTCATACCTTAGGACAGTGCTTCTCAACCTTGGGTCCCCAGGTGTTTTTGGCCTACAACTCCCAGAAATCCCAGCCAGTTTATTAGCTGTTAGGATTTCTGGGAATTGTAGGCCAAAAACATCTGGGGACCCCAGGTTGAGAACCGCTGCCTTAGGACCTCATCACATGTGCTGTGGGAAGCATGGGGGATTATCTAGCTAGCAAAGCAAATAATAATATTAGATCCCAAATTGTCGAGTTTCATGTAAGTATTTCCCACCACACATGCATGTTCCCCAGCCTTTCTCCAATTGTTGCCCATGTTTGGAACCATCACACAGACATCTTTGTCCCCACCCATTTTTAAGGGAAAATCTTCAAAATTCCAGAAGTCCAAAAATTCACAGTACTTCAGTAGATGAAAATTCCATCTCTATAGACATTTGGATGCTGCAAGTCCACAAATTATAACTTGCTCCATCTGTAATATTCTGATTGGCAGTATTGGAAACCTTTGTTTTAGATGCCATGGTCACAGAGTTTCTGTGCCTCACCTCCTCTTCAGAATTAAAATGGAAAGACAGAAGAGGAGAAATAGAATCCTTGGGGAAATGCTAAGTTTCCTTAGACAAATGCTTGGTGTTCAACCATTTGGAAGCCCACTGTGAAGAATTTGCACAACATTTTGCACAGAAGTTGCTCAGATCAGTTTTGACTTGTATGCTGT
Source organism: Anolis sagrei ordinatus (assembly GCF_025583915.1). Classification (NCBI taxonomy): domain Eukaryota; kingdom Metazoa; phylum Chordata; class Lepidosauria; order Squamata; family Anolidae; genus Anolis; species Anolis sagrei. Next base: position 18,850,355 of record NW_026847549.1, read on the forward strand.
TATTGATACAACTCCAATGGCTGTAACTTTGGCTCCTGCTTGTCCAGTGTTGATGAATACCTTTCAAATTGTGCTGCCTGAGGATGTGGACAGGATCCTTGGAGAGGTGAGATCTACCACATGTATTCTAGATCCTTGCCCTCCCTGGCTGATAAAACAGACCAGAGGGGAGCTGGCAGAGTGGGTGTTGGTCAATGCCTCCTTAGATCAATTAGCTGGAGAACAGGGAGAAGTACCTATGTGACATGTTGCAGTGCCAGAGCCCAGAAATTGATGTATGGGCTCTTGTGTGCAAAAAAAAAAAAAAACCATGGTAGAGAAGAGGTTCTTGCACAGTGGGATGAAGGCATGGTGTTGAGTAATGTTGGAATGGCAAATGATACTTTTGTCCTAGTCCTATACACAACCACCACAACATGCTGGCTCATTGTACTTCCTAGGATGCTTGCAGTGACTGTTGTTGTAAGCCTTAAAGTATTGTTCTGTGCCTTAAAGTTCTTTCTGACTTGAGGAAAATTGATCATTGGGTTTTCTTGACAAAATTCTGCCTTCCTCTCAAACTGAGAGAGTTCAAAGTCACCCGGTGGGTTTCTATGGTTGAGTTTAGATTCAAACTCTAGTCTCCAGAGTCATACTCCAATGCCCAGATCACTACTGTACATTGGAAACAGTGCATGTTAGTCCCATCTAAATGTGCTTAGAATCACTGAAAATGGTTAGTTATGATTAACTTTTAATTGACCTTCCTTTCCTGGCTTGTGGTTTTCCTTCAACTAGGTGACATAGGGTCCAATTTTATACTGGTTTGCAATACAGTGACCAAGGGAACTGGCATAAAAAGTCTCTCTCATAACAGAAACTGACAGAAAATATTCTGAGATAAATAAAAACCTATATGGTTCTCCAAAATAATACCAGAAGGGACAGGAATAAAACCAGGGACCTTTTTATCTTTTTAATTAGTCTGGATGCACCCATAGATAAATAAAATGGTATCCCATTTAACCTCTTAAATTGTATGCCCTTTGCACAGTCTTCTTTGTATATTGGAAATTAACATTGCTTTCTCTTTTCTTTCTTTCTTTTCAAGAGAGAATTAAGCAAGTTTTGGTATATACAAATCCCCTTCTTCATGACTTGGATTAAACAGACAGGTTCTAAAATGCAGAGGATGGAGGCAGCCAGATGATGTACAACTCTAACCTTTTCTCTATTAAATGGAAACAAATGGACCTTCTTGTGATGCATCACTGATCACCCTCAATGGCTCCTTGTATTTCTAAATACTGTCATGTAACAGTTCTACAAGGGTATTTAGAGGAAAAGAAGAAGTATGCTTTGGTGGAAATCTAACTTTTCACTAAAGAATGGCTCCCACAATCTGCTACAGGCCTAACATTTCTTTTTCATACCTCTTACCCACAATGATTTGTACTGGTGGTAAGATATAAGGTTTTATAAATTACTTATAAAAATGTATACACTGGATGCCATCTGCCATGGTGATTCCAGTTCTTCCTGGAAAGCTGATCTTAGAAGGCAGTACTAGAGGTCCCTTTTTACACCCAGACCATTGGTCTGTGAGGTCTATTATGGCTCAGTTTTGTTCATTGTGCTTTTTAACATCTATATCCCACCACTGGGAGAGATTACCAATGTACTGATGACATTCAACTCTATCTCTCCTTCCCATCTGATTTTAAGGAATCTGTCTCTGAATTGAACCAATCTCAGCTGCTGGTAACAGACTTCATGAGTGCAGCCAAATGGAAACTTAAAGAGAAACAACAACTCCTGGTGAACTGTAAAGCAGATTAGGGTGCGGTGGTTACACTTCCTCTGAAATTTCAGGTTCACATTTTGTATGTACTTCTGGACTCAGATCTGAGCCTAGAAGCCCAGATTTCAGAAATGCCCTGGGATGTTTCGGCACAGTTAAGGCTATTGCACTTTGGGGTGGGGGGACAAGAAGTAAATAGGCATACTTCCATTTTTTCTTTAAAAACCACTTATAATTATTCCTTGCATAAGAAAACTATGAAATTCTTAAGTCAACTGGAGACTTGAAACCACAGACACACATAACCAGTCTGATGACCTCATCAGATGAGGGTGATTTAGTGTCCTAGGGTACTTTCACCCTGTCAAATGAGCAGAATCCCATGCTGGACATCATACAATGTTGTGTGATCTCTGGAGGACACCCTGCCCCCAACCATGGTGAAAGAGTCATTGAACACTCCCCCCCCCCCCATGGAGGCTTCCCATGTTGTCCTGGCTCCAATGAAGGCAGCACGGGGCCTTGCCAGAAGGGTGACACTTTCCCCATTCGTCTCACTGCCCCTCTCTTGTCTCCTGGAGGCAAAGTGAAGTAGGATGATGAGGCCCTGAAACAGATGTGGATGAGTCAGTTGTGGGGATTTGTCAAATTCAGCAGGCCCCCTTGAGACATATAGGTCAGCTCATTCACAGTGCTGGAATACATTGTTTGAGCAGCCCTGCGTAATTAAGTAGGCAATTTCTTTTTAAAACCTCAAGTAGAAGGTGGTTCACCAACCTCCTTCACATACCTTGAAGAAATCAAATTGAAGGGAGTTAATTTGTTTTTATTTTCCCCAGAGGTAATCCTGGTGTATGGGGCTAACATTCAGATGAAATCTGGGGAACCTCACTATCGGAATTCAAAATAATAGCTTTCAGTTGTCATGTGCTTATCGCCATGCTTTTCACACTAAACTAAGGGCCTCATCAGATGGGGGTTTTTCCTTCATTTCTACACAATTCAAAGACAGAATCATGTGGAGCATATCAATTGACACAAGATTGCTTCTGGTGGTTGCCCATGGGATTCTGTTTCCAGAGTGTGTAGAAATGGAAGGATTAGGAAGACAGGGCAGGTATCAACTTCACTTCTCACCCTGAAACACTTAAAATTGCTATTTTCCTTGGGATGGGCAGTGGTGGATTTCTCCATTTACTTTGTGATGTTTCAGTGTGGGCATTCACGTGGGCAGTCTGCTAATGGTCCATCTGTCACCATTAGTGGTATAAATATGGGCCCGTTGAAAGAAGTGTTCTAAAAAGTGTGCTAATCTTCTTGAGAGTTGGAGTTTTAAAAAAGATGGGGCAGATTTTATCATCATCATCATGATCATCATCATTATGTTTATTTATACCCTGCTTTTTCTGTCCACAAGCAAACTCATTCTAAATGGCAGAGGATAGAGGCAGCCAGATGATATACAACTCTAACCTTTTCCTCTATTAAATGGAAACAAGTGGACCTTCATGGAAAGAAATATTTTAAAAATGTGCTGGTCTCCATGAGAGTAGGAGTTTAAAGAGAATGGAACAGATCTCATGGAAAGAAGTATTCTAAAAACTATGCAGGTCTCATTGAGAGTAGAGATTTAAAGATCTCATGGAAATAACAATTTTTAAAAGTGTGCTAGTATTCTTGAAATGGAAGATGAAAACATCCACCTGTGTGATAGGAAATGAAGCAGATGGTTGAGCTAGAAATAGGAGGAGATAATCCTATCTATTGTGCATGAGTAAGTTCTCTCTTTTAAAGGCAGACTAGAATGGGACACTCCATAAAGACGACAATTCCACCCCCTTGTGGGATGACATCCTAAGACCCCATTATCCATTGGGAATATGTTCCAACAGCCCCCCCCCCACCCGATATTTGAAACGATGAATAGTACTGAGTCCCACCCCCACCCCCCACACCCACCTTGTGCTTACTTGATGTCTTGTAGTGGGTGGAAGAACTGTTCTAATGATGCTGCTCCCATCTGCTGGAGTTACTCAATCTCCCCAGCGATATTTGGACCTGGTGTCTTCTGTCATCATAGGTTCCTACACCCTGGTTCTGTGTTCAAGATTAGTCTCAAACCTTTCTATTATGTCGAAGGCTTTCATGGCCTGGGTTGTTGTAGGTTTTGGGGGCTATATACCCATGTTCTAAAAGCATTCTCTCCTGACGTTTTGTCTGCATCTATGGCAGGCATCCTCAGGTTTGTTGGAAACTAGGATAATTGGATTTATATATAAATCCACAGATATATACATCCAATTTTCCTAGTTTCCAACAGATCTCACAACCTCTGAGGATGCCTGCAGTAGATGCAGGCAAAACGTCAGGAGAGAATATTTCATGGCCATATAGCCAGAAAAACCTACAACCCACTTTCTATTATGACTCCAAGGACACTCCAAGGAGTGAGATCTGAGCTAGCTCTTAAATCGTTACCTCTTTGTAGAGATGGCAGAAGCTGTCAGTTTTCCTCTTGGTCAGTTTTGTTTAAAAAAAATTCTATTTGTACTAGTTTGTAAAGTTTTCATATAAATTCAGACGAATTCACTTGAAAAGGACTCCGATCTTAGCTTAGCCTTCTTCTTTCTACTGCCCCACTTGAATTGCTTTAGAATGGAAGTAGAGTAATACAACAATAGCAAGGCTGGCATAGCAGGATATATATGGCATACATTTTTTCCCACTAGCTTTGAATGTACACCTGTTTGGCAATGCAACTCTGAATAAAAAGGAGGCCCCAAAGAGTTGCTTGCAGTGTTTCCTGGGCTGATACATGAAGAGGTGAGCCCATAATTCAGTATCTGATTACACCCTTAAGAAATCATGTTGCATTTCCCAACAGGTAAGCATTTTGATAGATTGTCAAGAGTATGATGAAGGCCGATCGCAGCTGTAATGCAAAGAGTTATACAGCAGATAACATCCTAGATATATCAACACCTTGATCTAGATTTGTTACACACACTCTTTTTCTGCCGAAGAGGCTATTACAAACATTTATCAATTATGCCACAATACACACACACATGCACACACAAACACAATAATTCTGCAAAAGGGGAAACTATTACAAGTAAGTTGTCAGATTGTAACTAGCACAAAAATTATATGCAGTTATAAATAAGGCATCCAGTCAAGTGGATTTATAACTAGCTAGCATAGCAACCCTGAGCTGGACTTGAGATCTATTTAGGGAGTTAGTGGTGGCACAAAATAAGGGTAAAGTGGAGGGGGGGAGGAAAACAGTTAAAAAATTACATAATGATGATGAGGATTATGATAAAATAAAATGTGTAAAAGTAGATAAAAGATGTGTAGCAGAGGTATATGCAGTATAAGTTGTAATTGGGGGAAGTTAAAAACTAATAAGTGGTGTGTTGTAAAAGGCTTTCATGGCTGGAATCACTGGGTAGCTGTATGGGCATGTTTCAGAAGCATTCTCTCCTGGCATTTTGCCCACATTTGTGGCAGACATCCTCAACGGTTGTGAGGGCTGTTTGAAATTAGACAAGTGAGATTTATATATCTGTGGAATGTCCAGGGTGGGAGAAAGAACTCTTGTCTGCTTGAGGCAAGTGTGAATGTTGCAATTGGCCACCTTGATTGGCATTGAATGGCTAGATGTATTTTATTGTGTTATTTTAATTTCAGCACTTAAATATAGGAGGTGGGCATGGGTAAGAACAGCTCTTCCTAAAGGTCACGCCCCCAGCATTTACGATTCACTGGTGGAAGTTGTATGGAAGATGGGGGCGCGGCTTCGATATGGCAAAAACACTTCCGGGTTGCCAAAACACGTTGATATTGCTTCTAAAGGTATTAAAATAACGAATTAATAACGAATTAAGAAATTAATGAACTGGATCAACCAAGTCTATTGATTACCACTGCCTTGTAGCTGCAAAGTCAATCAGTGAGGGTATATGCAGAGGGGTAACCTGGCTGTTGTGACTAGAGGCATTCTTGTTTGGGAGGTGTTAACTGGCAATTGTTAGCTGTCTGAAATTCCCCTGTGTTTGAATGGTGTTTTTATTTACACCAGAATCAAAACAGTAAATTTGGTTTCAGGACTCCTTATGCATATGAAAATCTATGGATGCTCAAATCCTTTTGTATACCATAGTGCAGTAAAATAATTTATATAAAATGGTAAAACCAAGCTTTGTGCTTTAGTGTGTACACACACACACACACACACACACAAATATGTATATATATGTGCGTATGTATATGTATATTCAAGCCATGGATCAATAGATACAGAATCCATTGATATCATGGATATTATGTCAGCAAAAACTTGGGGAAGTTACTTTTGGACTCCAATTCCCATGATCCCCAAGTCAGAAACTCTGGAAGTTACAGTCCAAAAATATCTTTCCTAAACTCTGGGACTGATGCTGTACAGTTATGTATGTCCAAATGCACCTTTCATTCATCTTAACTTAACCTGGCATTCAGCAAAACTCATGTTTTTGCAGTTTGCCAGGTTCTATCGAGCTCTAGTTCTTTCATCTATTTGCCACGTGGTTTGCCACACCTCCTTCTTTTCCTTCCTTGCATCTCCAGACATCTCACCAAGCATGTGGAAGAGTTAGATGGAGTCTGTGGAGTTTCTGGGAGTATGCCTCCTGGCCACAATGCAACTTGATGCGGCAAAAGAGACAGGAAGAAGCTTGCAATGTTGAGCTCAATCTTGAAGAAACTCTCCTCATCCTAACTTGGGCCTGTTAAATCGGTAGTTAGTAACTGCCTCGGGGAGCAAAGGGCTCAGAGCAGGTGTCCTTGTCAAGATCAATAGAGCAAGCAATTGAGTACCTCCCTCCTTTTTCTTATGCCCGGGGGCAACATGCCACTAAAACCAAGGAAGAAGACCAAAAATAATAATAATAACAAACCAAATAGAGGGCAAGCACGCATTTAATTTGTTCATAGCTTTTTTTATCCAGAATTTCCCTTCCCCAAAATAAAATTGTTCTTATAAACCTATGACTAGCTGGAGGGTTTTGTTTATATTTTTCATTGAGGAGAGCTCCCCAATGCTTTTTCTTTGCCAGCAGCATGGTAGGGGAAAGAACTTAAGCAATCTAGCTTCTGTCAAACCATTTGGAATATTCCATAGAACATACTCTCCAAAGGAATGCAGTAAGACAGTGCTTAAAGGACACCTCCATGTTTGTCATGTATGACTTGGCTTCTCATTCAACTAACTTGGCCTCAATTTTTTTAAAGTTGTGGTATGTTTAGACAAGAGATCCAGAGGGCAAAGTAAGCAAAAAGAGTTTGAAAACAGCACAGTCTTTTGAGTTGCTACAACTGGGATGGGAACTAGGAACTGCATAAGATAGTTTTGACTTCAACTTCAACCATTGGTGGCTAGGGCTGCAGAATGTTACAATCCACCAAAATCTGGGGGACCATCCTTATTTTAGACAATGAAGAATCAGATCATAATTGGAAATGTGATGCTTCCCTCTGGCCAGTTAGTTTTGCCATACCTAAGTCCCTTGTAGATTATTTCAGGAAGCAAGATGTTTAGCCAAACCCAACATTTCTACATAGATTTAGTTAAATATACAGAAAGCACCATTCAACCCTGTTAGTTTTGAGGTAAAGGCTCTTCATCTTTAACACTCATGGTGCAGGTAAACAAAACATATTTTCTAATTAAACTAGGCCAGGAACAAATTCATTCAAAGCAAGGAGATTCCACTGAAAAATTAAGAAGAAGGTCTTCACAGTAAGAGCTATTTGGGTCTTCTGCAGAATGATGATGCTTCCCATGTTTGATTTGGAAAGCGTCACCAAGAGGGAGCTGCACACAGCACCACAGATTCACCTCGCTGCTTCTCTCTTTTTGTCACCTGATGAGGTCCTAGGACTTGGAGCAATGGGTTGAAATTAAAGGAAAAAAGGTTCCACTTAAACATTAGGAAGAACTTCCTGATTGTAAGAGCTGTTCAACGGTGAAATCATTACCTCAGAGTGTGGTGGAAGCTCATTCTTTGGAAGCTTTTAAACAGAGACTGGATGGCCATCTGACAGGGGTACTTTGATTGTGCTTTTCCTGCATGGCAGGAGGTTGCACAGTATGAAAGAGATCAGCAAGTTGTACATCTCATATGTCTGAATAAATAAATCAACCAGTTTCAATTTTTTCCACACATTTTGGTGAAATTTGTTATTTGGAAAATGTTTATTTCTTAAAAAAGAAAACCAGTAAACTGAATGAAAGTGTTCCTCTGCTTTCCCCACACAGAAATCATTCAAGTAAAATCTCACCCTTTGTTGCCGAAGTGCTAAAAACCGAACAAGGAAGCAGTTCCTAAACTCAAATCTAGCTGGACTTTCAACTCTGATATTGCACTTTATCTCCAGCTGCTAAATTCCATTAAGAGAAGAGCTAAAAATACACTAAACAGTTCCATAGCCTTTGTTTTTAATTCCTATTTGAGCAATTGCCACCAATGGCATGAAAAATGGGGATTAGAGGTAGCATACACAATATCAAAGTGAAGACGGAATAAAACCACATGAGAGCTTCTTTTAAGGTGACACTCAGATATATGAGGGAGAAGGGGGAGAAGGGGACAGCAGGCGAATCCCACCCCTTGATGTCACTTTACAGGCACAGAAGTGGAATGTTCCTATCACACCAAGATAGGTGATGGAAACATTTGGAATTGCAAGCTACCACTTCATTACATGGGGGTTTTTTTGCCCCTTACCACGCTGGGGCTCCTCTTCAGACACAGATCTGGACCTATCCCATCAGATGATACAGGGCATGGCCCTGCCCCATCAGTGGAAGAAGTGGCGAGGAAGCATTGAAAGAAGCTTCCTTGCCACCACAGTGAGTCTCCCATCTTTTGGTTAGCTTCAACAGAGGTAGCACGTGGTTTTTATACTTTCCCCTATCTGATGGGGAAGCGATAGGGCGCCAGTGCACCTTGCCCTGCTTCTGCTACCCTTCCCCAATGTGATAGGGGAAAGAGGGAGGGCTCATAGCCTGCCACAAGTTGCCACATGTGCCTTTTGTTTTCCTGGTGATTGTGAGAGGGAAATCATGGAGAGGAGGCAGATAGTCATTTGGATGTGCATGGCATTGTACAATAGGGAAACAGCTTCAATGCCACTTTGCTTTCCTACATCATTTAAGTAAGAAACATTAGTATAACAAATGACAAAATTATACATCCAATAAACACACAGACATGTGTATTTTACAAGGCAGCATTCTAACCTGGACACTGGAAAAGGGAATCAAGACCCTGAAATTTGGGACCAGTTCCTGAGATCTGGTGCCCCAACATTTACAGAGAAGAGACTGGTGCAGGTGGTACTGGTAATAAATTCTCTATGGTCCTTAAGGCTGCTGTTTATCTTTTGCCAACAATAAAGTTGTCATTTTACAAAATTACTGAGGGGCAGGGGGAGGGGATTGATCAACTAAAATGCAGGTAAAGATGCTTACAATTATTAGCTTGGAAGTGCCTGATAATTGTTGAAGCCTTGGGCAACAACAAAGCCCAGATCTCCGGTAGTCACTGCACATCTTGTCTCAACTTGTCTTTGTTAGTGCAAGTGAAAAGGTTAATGCTGTTCTCTTCCATCAACACAGAATGAGGCAAGGTGGCATCTTTGAAATCTAAACTAATCCACAGTATAACGGATGTGAATGCTGGGAGAAATTGTATTATTTGCAGGGTTTTGCAAAGGAATAGAGCTGCCAATTAACCATGTCCTGGTATATTACACTATGCAACACAATTTTTGTTCCTGGGTTATAAATGTCATTTCCTAATTGGTTCTATCATAAGAATGTGGAAAAAGTTTATTAAACTGCAAAACTTTGTTTTTGTAGGACGTTCCACAACATATTTTGCTATAGTTTTTCAATTAATATCTCATTGAGTCTCAGCCAGTTCAACATAGTTTGTGGCAGCCTCAAAAATGAAGTTTCTAGAATATAACAACTACTTTCAAAGTAAGTACTACACAATTAAACATAAATAACACTTTTAAACCAGGAAGAGATTTTTTTTTCAAATTTTGTTATATAGTGTTATATAGTAAAGATGGGGTGGGAGCAGGAAAAGGAATAACAGATTGCTTTTAGTATGCTTAGCACAGGGTAAACTTCACTGCTGTCTGCAAACAGCATATTGAGATGTCTCCATCACAGACTAGCCATACGGGCTTCGACTTGCTGCTTAAAATGGATGCCAAGAGGAGGGACACAATAAGGAGAGACTGGCTGGCATTTCAAAGTCTGATTTAAAGTATGAGAATCAGATTGCTTGTTGCTCAATACCACCTCGGAGTTGAATATTACAGCAGCTATGCCATGATTCACATAGTAGCTCAAAAATAAGACCTTGGAAGATGAGAAGCCCTTGAGTGAGTGTAGTATATCATTTCCCCACACTTGCATTGCAACCTGCAGAAACCTCCTTCCAACTTTGCAATGATCACAATGTTTCAGTACTTTCAGTGAGTATCATGGGTTATCCTGAGGTAAAACAGGTTTGTCCTGCTTCAGGCAAAGTCAGGGAATGCTCTGGAGTTTATCAGAAACTCTGTCATATCCCTCCACTTCAGGACACTGTTACAGATGGATCCAGTCCAATTTGGACCAGTCCACTGTCTAGATGGGTCACCAACAACAACAACCCTTCCCGTATGTTCATCCAATAGAGTTTATGAAGTCTCAGCCCAGCTGGACCATGTGGATGCCAATACAATGCTACAGCAGATTCAGCAGAGTATATGTAGTTGCAGATTTACCAACCAGTGTAGATTCATCCTTTTTCATAGAACAGCAGGTAACAATCCACCCCTTCCTCTCTAGGAATACCTATGAGATTTTGAAAAGTGGATATGAATAAGGAAATTATAGTACAAGACAGAATGCAGTTCATGATTAAAAACAGAAAATGAGCAGGATACCAGGAGGTGGGTTTTAAAGAGTTGTTGCAAATGAAAGAATATGTTAAACAAGATAATAAGATGGGTTTTGCCTGGGAAGAAACAACTTGGGACAAGATTTTGAAGACGAAGAAAAAAATAATTTCAGTCATTTATAAGACACTCTTAACTTGGCTAATGGAATGTGAACAGGTTAAACCATGTATGATAAAATGGGCAGAGAATATAAGAAGATCTATTCAATTTAGTGAGTGGGAGCAGATGTGGAACAAAAAGTTAAAATATGTTTATGCGACAGATTTAAAGGAAAACTGGATAAAAATGTTCTACAGATGGTACACCACTCCTAAGAAATTGGCTCTTATAAATAAAAATTCTTCTGATAAATGTTGGAAGGGTTGTCACCAGACAGGTACCTTTTATCATATGTGATGGACATGTAAAGAAACAACAAAATACTGGTCAATGGTACATGAAGAAACACAAAAATTCCTGAAGAGAGTATTCAAGAAGAAACCAGAATATCTACTAGGTTTCACAGATTTAGAATTACAATTAGATGAAAATGAAGACAAATTATTTACCTATCTTACGACGGTGGCGAGAATATCTTTGGCAAAACTTTGGAAACAGGACAGTATCTCTACCATTGAAGAATGGTTAGGGAAAATTAGAGAAATAAGAGAGATGGACGAACTAACTTTTTTTAAAAAAATAATAATACCGGGAATCCGATAAAGAGGATGGATTGGACCCTCTATGACAATTACGCGAAAGAAAGAAGTAAGTAAAAGGAACCTTTTATTGTGGAAGCAATGGAAACATTTTTAATTTTGGAGATACAACACCTGATGAGGAGATGGAAGTCAACCCTTTTTTTAATGTCTATCTATACTTTTTATTTTATTTTTTATTTTTCTTTTGTGTTTGTTTTTTTTATCTAGGATTTTTGATTTTTGACTTTTTTCTTTTTTCTTTTTTCTGTTGAATTGGGGGGGGGTGCTTTCTATTTTTTCCTACTGTTCTATCCTCTTCTAAATATTCACCCTCTTTCGTTATAATTTTTAAATATTTCAATAAAAAACTACTTATAAAAAGATTTGTTGAAAGAGTCAGGAGGTAGATGGGAACCCTGATATTGGTGATCCCGAGTAAATATTGTTTGAAAGCATCCCCTCCTCAGTAGTGGCAAGAACAGATAGCAAATTGGTACTTGGAAGCTAATCACTGTGAACCACCCTGAGTCCCCTTTGGGGTTGAGAAGGGCGGTATATAAATATCGCAAATAAAATAAATAAATAATAAATACTGCATGAAGGATGAAATATGAGAAGAGAAGAACAATCTATTATGCAAATCTAGATATACACTTGAACTGCCTGACTAAGGCAACACGTGATCTACTTGGGCAATTTTTGTAGTCTTTGAACCCATCGGACTCTGTAGGGCAGTCCTCTCTCTAGTGAAAGAAAGAGTGAATTGGGTGTCCTTAGGATGTTTTCCGTCATTTAAAAAGATTGCAACTCCTCCATCTATTGTACCATCAAAAGCTCCCCATTTTTCAAAAACAGTTCTTGAAGACTATTTGCAGTTCAAAATTCTCTGTGTAAAATTCTTACACGATTGCTTTAATATTATTTTCTATGAAGAAACAGCTGTTTCCTGTGTAGAAATGATGCTATTTTATGTACAAAACAATCACATGTGAATGTGGCTAGAATAAATTCCCAATTAGAACAGGAAGCACACTTCTCTAAAAATATTATTTTGTGTGAAAAAGGCTGTTTCCTGTAAAGAAAATATTGTTTTATGCACAAAATAACCATTTGTGATTTTTTTTAACTTTGAAGATTTTTGTTACTCTAAGGTCCTTTTGTTATATTTTACGCAATATTGAGAAATCTTTTGACTACTTTTTGAATATTTTGCACTTTCCATTATTGATACTTGGAAAGTTTTGTTCAGAAGAGGTTTGCCATCACTTTGTCCCAAAGTTACCCAGTGGATTTCCTTTCTAGACAGGGACTCAATCCTTGCTCTCCTGGAATACTATTCCAACAATCAAATCACTAATAGTAAAACTACATCCATAAATAAAGCAGAAGACAGTGAACTGAAGTATATGGCAATGTGGACTCAGATAATCCAGTTCAAAGCAATTACTGTGGAACTTAAATTGTCAATTTTATTGTCAAAATAAAGAAAGTATAGTATAACTCCCTAACCCATCCCCAATCAACCCATGAATTCAATTACTCATACTCCCAAAAATGTTTCCCATGGATGTGTTTGTGGGTCTCTCTAGGTCTTCCATTGTTATTTTTGGTAGATTTTCAACCTAAGCATACCTTTGCAGGACCTAGAGAAGCCAACACAAGTGGAAGTGTTTGTGTGTATCTCTAGATTCTCCAGTGTGATTCTATGATTTGGTTTCTGTCCCAAGTATAGTTCAAAAACAGCATTCACTACTATCCACAGTTTTGGGTATACATGGGGAGGGAGGGGGGCGTAGTCTTGAAAACTATTCCATGCAGATACAGGGATTGCACTTATTCTCTCTAGTTGGCATTTGTTTCATTTAATATAGCAATTTAGTATCAGGAAGATTTCCAAAAAGCTTTGAAGTCTCTTGGTTAGTGGGAATATATCCTGACATACACTCAATGTAGGGATGTGTTATTTGATTCTTTTGTAGACATTTGCTATAAAGATGTTGTGTAACTGCAATCTTTTGGCATGCATTTTTTTAAAAAAAAAACCATTGTGCAGCAGAACATATAAATCATGGCACGCAACCATGGCCAGTGAAAATGATGGTCACAGTGTATCTCAGCTTGCACTAATTGTCCAAAGGCATTGAACTTGTTGCCAGCCAGCAAATCCTACAGTAATGTCAACAGGAAATCATATGCTAGTGGTGCTGTGTAGCATGTTATCATGCCCTGTAACATATGTTGAAGTTTGTTCTTTTGAATAATCTTTAGTTCTTGCAGTCTTGCAGTGACTGGGGCACTGTAACATAGGATCAGATTGCTTCTCCCTACACACATTATGAATTGATATTGATGCCTTCTAGAAAACAACATGCCATTCCTCTTAACTACCCAATACACGGCAGAGCTCTTGACAGCACTCAAAAATCTTTATTAATCAAAGCAGAGATGGTTGCTGTAGTCTGAGCTGGAGTACAATCCTTAAGATTCAGGCTCTCCACCCACCCCAGAAGAAGAAGACGAAGAAGAAGAAGAAAGCTGGTGATAGCTTGCCTGACAACAGGGTAAACAGATTATTGTGTTATTGCTGGCTGATTGCCGGAGTTATTTTGGAGCTCTATAATTCATTTAAAGAGATTTTTGACATTTATGAAATGACTTCCATAATCAACTGACAGTGCAATATCCTATAATTGTTCAATTAAAAATGACTACTAGTGCATTCATTTATTAGCAGAATCAGATAATTGTCTTGCCACTAAAGAGTACTTCACACATTTTGCACATCAACTGAAAATGTTTGAGTAGAAATCTGCGACACAAGAGCCAAGGTCCTAGGGATTTTTTTTTTTAAAAAAAAAGATCCTCTTGGCAAAGGTGTAATTATAATGATCCCTAGTAGTAAATAATGTTCCATAGGATTTTTTTCTAAGCTGTGTGTGTGTGTGTGTGTAAGTGTGTATATACACCTTCATAAAATATGGCTTTCTACATAAAATGTGTGACATGAAATACACTAGACCTGAATGTGTTTTTCCCCATGAGATAATACTAGTTCGCGCCATTGGAAAGCTGGTCAGTTGAAAGGAATGCAGCCAAAGCAATGCAGTGGAGATATGCCCTCTAGTTCTCATTTATCATATTTTCCCTCCCTTTCCTACTTTCTAACATCCAGATGGAACTTATTATCTAGTGTAAGGTAACCACAAATGGTGGCACTGATAAATCCGTTTTGTTAGAAGATAGTCTTTGGGGATCTCATAACCTCCAATTTCTTTGCACGAAAACTCCAGAGCAGATCCAAGAGCATCCTATGGTAGAAATTGGGAGATATGTAATGTTTACTTTTTCTCACATTTGTGCTTTTTTAAAAAATCTCAAGTTCTTTTGTCAAAAATATGCATAAATATGCACATTTTGGTAGATACTTATTCAATAAAGGAGGGGCTATCCACACAATGTTCTAGACAGTCCCGAATTAATTTGCTACAAACCAGGATAACCCTGATTCATAATGAATTAATTTGATAGTGGATATATTCCCTGCCTCCTTGGAAGGCACAGAATAAATCTGCTATTTCTGCAGTCCAGACAATATTCACACAGTTTACGGGGATAAATAAGCCCAGTAAACTGTGGGAATACCCACTCCCCTCCCCCAAGCCCCCAGACCCCTTAGAAAAGTAAGAAAAACTTACCCAACCTCCATTAGAAGCCTCAGCTGACTCTCCCGGCATGTAGAAATGATGCGCCAGGAGAGGGGGGGGGGAGGAGAGATGAAAAATCGCTTCCCCGTTTCACCCCCCCCTCCACCCCCACCCTCCTGGTGTGTCATTTCTATGTGCCAGGATAGCTGGACAAGGCTTCTAATGGAGGATGGGTAAGTTTTTCTAACTTTTCTAAGGGGCCTGTGGGCTTGGGGGGAGGGGCCTCCAGACTTTCTCTCCAGCTAGTCCCGAGAGAATGTCTGGACAACCGCAGAAAGCACATGCTTTCTGTGGTGGGTAGGGACAGACCCAAGAAACATCCGCATTATTTTAACATGGATGCTTCTGTGATAAAGGCCTGTCTGGATCTGGCCATGGTTGCATAAAATCAGGCTATGGCACATGGATGATTTTAAGTATCTGAAATTACCATTTAACTGAAGATTAATTTCCAGTACCTATTTCTTGTTTTAGCTTATATTTTACTTCTTGGTTGTTCTTCCAACAATCTCTATTATCACTTAGGCTTCTTCCACACAGCTGAATAAAACCCCACATTTTCTGCTTTGAACTGGAATATATGGTGGTGTGGACTCAGATAACCCAGTTCAAAGCAGATATTCTGGGATTTTCTGCCTTAATATTCTGGGTTATATGGCTGTGTGGAAGGGCCCCATAGTCAATGTCTAATTCAACTGACCTTTTTCTTTGTTTGTTTTATATTCATTTGTTCCTGGTGTTTATGGATCAGCGGGAGGGAGTTTTCCCTGCTAAATTTTAATGTGTACTGCAGTCTTCCTCCTGCCCCATGCTTCCTAGTTCATGAGAATCAAGCAGTAATGATGCTGCTTTGTTGCAAGATTCTTGTCAACTCTTATTAGTGACAAATTGGGCGCCTTTCTTCTTTGTATCAGCCAATATAGGCTTTATCTCATAAGCAATAAGACAAGGCTACTTGACAATATCATTGTATTAAAAAGGCAAGGGAGTCCAATGCTGAACTGTATAGGTTTTGTGGATTGGCTATAAGCTTCCTGATGTTTCTCTAGATCAGTGTTTCTTGGGCTACTTGAAGTGGGACACCAGCAAACATTGTCCATAATGTGCTAGGGGTTGGTACAATATTTGTTTGCAGTGACTACAACTGTTTCATCATGCCCCCCTCTCCGCCCCAAAAAAGTCTATGTGGCTTAAAGCCAATGGATTTTGGACCAGTACTGGTCTATGGACTGAGTAGCATCATACTGAATAGCATTTTTGGGAGCACCTAGAAATGGAAATTGGAAGAACTGTAGATCAGAATGAGAATTCTGAATTCCTAGCTAACTTGGTATTCAGGTATTACTCAGTACATGCTAGTACTTAATACATTCAGCTATGTTTGTGGGGAACAATTAGAGTTGATTCTTCCCCTCTCTGTTTCTTGTTTTTCCCCTGAGATGTTCCTCATCTTCAACAGTTTATTGGCAGACAAGAAAATTACTGGAATTCTGTTTTTAACCTATTATGTGCCGTAACTTGGAATCATAGAACCATAGAGTTGAAGGAGACCACAAGAGTCATCCAGTCCAACCCTCGCAATGCAAAGAAACAATCAATGCACTTCCAACACATGGCCACACAGCCTCTGTGCATATATCTATTTGGCGACCGGGGGGGGGGGGGGGGGGGGGGTAGATGGCAGCAATGGAGAAATAAGGCAAGAAAGGATTCATGGACCACATAATTCACACCATTGATATAACACTTTGGGCCCTTTTACACTACACAGTTATAGTGCTATCATTCCACTTTAACTGCCAATGGTGACATCCTGAAGTATCCTGGGATTTCCAGTGAAATGCAGGCTATTTGGGATTTTCAGAAAGAGAGTTCTAGCACCATGGCAAGCTACACATCTCAAGGTTTCCTAAGATGTAAACACAGCACTTGAAGAGGAATTACAGCACCATAACTATGTAGTATGGAAGGGCACCTATTTAAACACAAGAATCTCAGACATACTACAAGTTTGGTCAGAAAAAATAGAGTTTCTGTTTGAAGCAACCAATTTTAAGTAGCATTATCACAAACCATCTGGTATATACAATCATAAATCAATATTCCATTAAATAATCAGAAAACTAAGAAGGTAAAGAGATGAAGAAGGAAAAAAAATGATGTTTGCAATAATTGAGAAAGCAAGTACTGCCTGCAACCCCTTTGCAACTGTAATGATTATTTCTTTAATTATCTTTCTCTGTTTCTAAGGACAACCTTCCAGAATTCTTGGCTGAAGTTCATAATTTACATTCAGATAATGATAATTAAAGAAATCCAGTGCAAAGTCACCAGATGGAAGATAATGCTTAATTTGTGTTTGCTACAGCAGAGCATTTAATCACATGTTGTTTCAGATTTTCAGTGAACATTTCTCTTTAGAAAACTCGTTAGTATAGAACCCTCATTTTGATCATCTAGGAGCACTTAGGCGGCAATCCTCTATTCACTTACATGGGAATAAGGCCCACTGAAAGCAGCTGGGGAGCAGTGAAAAGGAGGTTGAAAGTGAATGTCAGGAGGGTCTAATCTCTCCAGAAAGCTTTGGATTTAAAACTGCAATAATGAATTTTAAACAGGCCTATGCTTATCAGAAAATCCAGTTTAAAGGGCTCTGAAGCTAGTCTGATTCCCATTGGCCTTCCCCATGTCTGACTGGTTAGAGGAGGCATGGACAAACTTCAGTTCTTCAGGTGTTTTGGACTTCAACTCCCACAATTCCTAACAGCAAATTGAAGTCCAAAACACCTGGAGGGCCAAAGTTTACCCATGCCTGGGTTAGAGGGTACATTGGGGCCATCACTGGTGACAATGCACTTGTTCTCACATAGTTTGACACCAAAAATGATTATGGTCCCTTGCAGCATAATCAGCAAGGGACCTACATATGAGACAGTGGTGGGTCATTTGTGGTGTGGGCAGTAGATCCAGCTATCCAAACCTCTTGAACAGCAAGAGTAGCCCAGAGCTCCCAGAAAGCTCAATTATAAATTCTAGGCTTGTGCAATCTGGGTAAACCTTGACACGTTTCATGTCCCGGATTTCAGTGGGAGCCCTGATCCATTTGGGGGGGTGGTCCTGAAATCAGGAGGGCAGCTATCTGTTTTTGCTCTGGAATGCCAAAAGATCAGTTTTCTATTGGCCCATTATAGAACCCGGGAAGCCTCCCCTTCATTTTAGGCATTTAAGCTGTTTCTTACTCTAGAGGAGAGGTGCTCAGCTGCAGACAGGCGTGCACTTTAAGGAGGCACTTGGCTGCAGACAGGCATGTGTGCTTTCTCTCCCAGGCCTGCATGCCACACACACTCTTTCCAAGCAAGGTGACAAGTTTTGTTTCTTACTCTAGAGGAGAAGGAGAGGTGCTTGGCTGCAGGCAGGTGCACATGCTTTCTCCCCGGAGCTGCACCATGACAGCAGCCACACACTCTTTCCAAGGTATTCTAAGGAGGTTTCCCACTTCCAGGTAAGGAAGAGTGATGACCTCCTGGAAGACAGTGGTTTTCAGGGACTAAGGGATTATTGTTGTTGTTGTTGTTGTTGTTGTTGTTAGACATTGTTCAGGAGGTGGCAACAAAGTACGTCCCAAAGAAAAAGAAACCAAGAAGGCAAAATGGTTGTCTGCTGAGACACTAGAAGTAGCCCAAGAAAGGAGGAAAGCAAAAGGAAACAGTGATAAGAGAGATATGCCCAGTTAAAACGCACAATTCCAGAGGTTAGCCAGAAGAGATAAGGAACTATTTTTAAACAAGCAATGCATGGAAGTGGAAGAAGACAACAGAATAGGAAGGACAAGAGACCTCTTCCAGAAAATTAGAAACAAGGTGAACCTATTCTGAGGTGTGACAGGACCTAACAGAAGATGAAGAGATTAAGAGAAGGTGGCGAGACTATACAGAAGATCTGTATAGGAAGAATAATAATATTGAGGATAGTTTTGACTGTGTGGTGAGTGAATTAGAACCAGACATCCCGAGGAGTGAGTTTGAATGGGCCTTAAGAAGCATTGCTAACAACAAGGCAGCAGGAGACGACGGGATCCCAACTGAACTGTTTAAAATCTTGAGGAAAAAATCTGCACATATTCTGTAACATCTTGCTCGGTTGCCACAATATGAATGCAGTGTCTAGCTTGAGGGAAGTAATTGTACAACTCTGTTCTGATTCTGTACAACTCAGTAAGCTGGGTATGCTTACCCTGGAAAAGGTTAGGAGGAGACATGATATCCACATTTAAATATTTTAAAGGATACCATATTGAAGATGGAGCAAGTTTGCTGCTGCTCAAGGATTTTTGACATGGAACAATGGATTGAAACTCCTAGAAAAGAAATTCCATCTAAATGTTGGGAATAACTTCCTGCCAGCAAGAGCTGTTCAGCCGTGAAATATGCTACCTTCTCTGGATTTTTTTCAATTGAAGTTTTACAATAGAGGCTAGATGGTTGTCTGTTGGGATTGCTTTGATTGTGTGTTCCTACATAGCAAGGGTTGGACTGGATGGCCCTTGTATTCTCATATAATTCTATGATTGTTAGACTCCACTTAAACTTTAAGAAAAAACATTAGAAAGACAACTTGCTATCTTTTCATGACATCCCACACCTGTCACTTGTTTCTCCTTGTCAGATTGTCTAAAGCCAGTGTAGAGAATACCACGCCTGGCCAACATTTCACAGATAAAATTAGGGACACGTTTGGTCAAAAAATATCAAAATGTGGACAAGATGGGAAGATGGGGAAAACACACATAAGTTAGAATAGGCTACATTACATCAACTTACTTTTGTTTGAGCCTACTGAAAAGGACAAGTTTCCAACACCTCCTGTAATCCCATTGCTGAGTTATAATTAGGAGCAAACTTTTTGTCGGAACACAGACACCATAAAGGGCCAGACTCAGATTTAGTTCCAAAATAGAGTTTATTAAACAAAGAAAAAAGGACTCAGATACACTTAACTCAGTGTCCCTGGTCAAAACGCAAAGGCAGCAACCAGTTCTGGTGCAAAAAGGAAATTGAAGCAATAATCCGGATTATCCGGAGAAAAACTGGATTATAACAAAACACTCTGAAAGTCACACAAATTAGCACAGCGGGCGACCAGTTAACAAACAAAGGAGCCGCACCGAAGAAAGTGTAGTCAAATGAAGTCTGAGGTCAAAGCAAGCCAAATTCCAAGATAGCTAAGTTCCAAAGTCCACGTAGGCAGCGACGTAGTCAAACCAGTCTGAAGTCAGAGAAGGAGAAATCCACACTCATGAGAATCCAAGTCGAGTCAAAGCACACATGAACAGAAGTAGTAACCTGTAGATCCAAAACCCAATGCCAACACGAGACAGGCAGCAACAAGAACCCAGGACACGGACATAACCAACACCTTGCCTTCTGCAAAGATTCCCCATTTCAGAGCCTACTTTTATCTTACACATCATCATCCAAGATGAGCTGACCTCCGCCCGTCATCATCTCTTGCAGCTGTTCTTGATTCCACACATGAACTCCTACGCCCATCCCTCCAACTTTTCCATCTTCTGTCAAGACTTAGATTTCCCCAAGACTCAGATGTATTTCCTGGTTGCCAATCCTCATTACCCAAGAACCCCATAAATGTGTCATTAGACGTTGGCTCTGCACATACATCTTGTACCTCTTTTACCTTAGTCCAGTCCAATGTCTCATCCCCATCCTTATCACTCCCAGACCCATCACTCCCAGAGAAATCCACAAATGATTCTTCATCTGTGGGAGCAGTAAGTATAT
Organism: Anolis sagrei ordinatus; assembly: GCF_025583915.1. Taxonomy (NCBI): domain Eukaryota; kingdom Metazoa; phylum Chordata; class Lepidosauria; order Squamata; family Anolidae; genus Anolis; species Anolis sagrei. Next base: position 18,871,323 of record NW_026847549.1, read on the forward strand.
CCTGGATCCTCTTCCTCTGTTGCTCCTCATCTGACTCTTGCTCCCGAGTAACCCTCTTTGTTCCCCTGTTGCCATCCACTGTATCTCCTTCCTCTCCCTCACTCATTGACCCTTCGTCTCCAGAGAATCCTTCGAATGAGTCTTCATCGGTAGGTGCCATAAGTATATCCCGGATCCTTTTCCTTTGCTGTTCCTCATCTGACTCCTGCTCACGAGTATCCCTTTTCCCCCTTTGGCACCCATACTGCTGCTTGCCACGTTACTTACAGCATGTACTACAACACTCTTTTTGTGCTTTGTACTCAGCTTGCAGCAACTGAAGTAAGCTTGCATCGAGAGAGGAGAGAGAAATTGGGATATTTTCAAAGGGGCTGCAAAAATAAGATGGCCAAGGATTAATTGTGACCATCCCTGCCAAATCATGACTATTGGAGGCTATGAGCAGATCCAGTGGAAAAGGTAGCAACTTTGTGATTAATCAGTAGCCATAGTGGTAGTAGTAGTGGTAGTAGCAGCCACAGCAGCACTAAAAAAAACACATATTCTGCATTTGATGTTGCTTTCAGGATTTGTTTGGGGACTCATTTTTCTTCCCAGACTATGGATTTTGAGAGAAGACTTTTGATAAGGATTGTCCTGGCAGCTGGGTGATAAATATTATTTTCTTAACCTGCATAGCTTTGTCAGCCACCTGCGACTATAGCCTGCCCGAGCATTAGAAGCAGCTCATTAACTTTCCTAGAGCTTCCCAGGAGTTTTTTCCCTTGTTTTTATTCTCCTTGGGTGTTGGCGGCCTTCTTGCTGAATGGTTAACTACATGAGGAGGCCAGTTGGGCTGGCTTTGGCCCTGGAAGCTCAGCACGCTTGAGGCGGCAACCTCCCCGCAAAGGCTCAAAATCTCTCTTAAACACATTAAGCAGCCCATTTTGGATTGATAGTGCCGTAATTATTCTGCTTCACCCTAAAAACCGTCCTGGGGTAATTGGCGCAGGAGAAAATTACCCAGAATCCTTTGCCACCTGGTAGTTAAGGAATGAATCCAGGGAAAGATAAGTGAAGCAGGGGGAGGGAAGAAAAAAATCGGCACTTATTTGATTTTAATCTCGCCACTTTGCAAGCATTTAAATTGCCTTAATCAGGTGGCTGGCTTCCAGCCTGACTAGTAATCTGTTATCAAATTTGAAACTAGATTTTTTTTAAATGTCAGTGTAGGCTGAGAATTGAAGTCTATTAACAGTTATGAGCCTCCCCCTAAAACTTCCATAATCTATGTATTAATGATCCTTTTCACAAAGCTGTCAAATATTACTTTATTACAACTATATATTAGTAACAGCAGCTTTGGAAAGGTGGGGGTGGGGATGAAATTTTATTTGTTTGAGAGCCGTTGTCTGCATGGGAGTGTTTTTCACCCTCCTAAAACACACACACTAGCATGCACACGCACACGCATAGAAGGACAATGTCAACACTCTTAACACCAAAACCCGATTTTTCTGAGGCAATAACCAGAGTGTATGGAATAACCTTGATAAATGTAATTGAATTTTTCCCTCAGATAAGATTAACTAGTGGTAATTGTGAATGGGAAAGGCCTGACCCTCTACAAATGAGATGTATGACGAGCTGGAAATAATCAATTCCCTCCCCCTTCTTTTGGGGCTCTCTTTTTCTCCTCTCTCGGTATATAAAAAAAGAGGAAAAGAAGAAAAAAATGGAGAACGAAATAGTAATTTGGGGTTCATATAGAATGAAACAATTTATAGTCTGAAATGGATTAGAGGAGGGGGTCATTGGTAGAGGGGTTTTTATCATGCTTCTGAACTGATTTTCTCCCCATCTTCTCACTGTGCGTAATTGTGCTGAGCTTGGTTTAAAATGAGATCAACACAATTAAACCCCAGTAGGCTTAATTAAGGGAGGGACTTAATGCTTTACAAAATCAAACCCAAAAAGAGAAGGGAGAAAGAGGGGGGTATTGGCTTTGGACAAATGGAGGATTTGTCTTAGCCAAACCCCCTTGATTAAAAACCCTTCCAGATTTTGTCTCCAAAAATGCCAATTATGTTTTCAGATGTTTATTATACCAGAACAATTGTGTTTATGTGCTGTTATTAAAGAAATATGGCCTTTGGATTTGTCTTTAAACCTTAAGAAGATTGCATTGGAAAGAAAAGGGATTGCTTTTTAAGAAGTTTGCAAAAACCTGTGTTAAATCTACATCACCATTAAAGCATTTGTCTGTGTTTTCTGCTATACAGATTAATATGCTTTTTCGCAGAGAATTGGTATACAAAAACAGAGACCATGGACCATTTTAACTAGAAAAGAGAATAGTTGATTTTTCCATTTCAGTTGACATCCTGAATATTATAATAGGTATTCACATAAACATCAGGAAGAACTTTCTGATGGTAAGAGTTACTTAGCCATGGAATATGTTGCCTTGGAGTTTGGTGAAGTCTCCTTCTTCAGAGAGTTTTAATTAGAGGCCATTTATTAGGAGTGTTTTCACTGCATATTCCTGCATGGCAGGGGGCTGGGCTGAAAGGCTCTTGCGATCCCTTCCCATTCTGTGATCCTATATCATGCAAGTTCATTACCAATTGGCAAATTTAGACTTCTAATTTTGCATGTAATTTCCAGGATTTGGGGGCCTCATTCAAATCATAAACAAAATCATTGCTGGCAACAATGAACAATCTTTGCAGCATTCTATCTGCTGGATAACAACGCAACTATTTGGGAACCATTCCCAATCACTATTTCTACTTCAAGAATCAGGGGTGTCTGTGCCATATACACATTTCTCTCTTACATTGAAGCACATTTTTGTGCCAAAAATGTTTTCTCTACAAAAATATGCATGGTTTTTCTGCACAGAAAAAAATTTTTTCTCTACAAAAGTACATTTTTTTCTGTGTGGAAAATATGTAGAATAATACACTTACACAGATGTTTTCTGTGGAAGAATAAACATTATGTGCATAAATGCATATAGTTTCTGTGTAAAAAAGATTTTCTGTGTAAAAAGCATTTGCTTTTCTATTCAGAAAACACATTTTCTGTGCAGAAACACAAAAATGCACTCAATTTTCTTTCCTGTGCAAATATTTATTCAAAGTGTAGATCTTGACCTTTAAGGCCCTATATGGTTTGGGTCCAGGTTGCCTACAAGATCACCTTCTCCTATATAATCGACCCTGCACTCTTAGMTCTTTTGTGCAGTGGCTACTCCAGCCTGCCAGAACCCAACTGTCAACCATCACCCAGAATACATTTGTATCAGCTTCCCCCCCCCCCCCAATACTTTAGAATCACCTGCAGGAAGGACTTGGACAGCTAAGCTCTTAGAATTCAGGACACAACTGATTACCTGTCCCTTTAACAGGCCTACCTAGTCAATTTTAATTTGTGAATTTTAACATACATTTTAGTGGTGTGGCCTTTTGTGTCTTTTATTATATGCATTTTAATAGTATTGTGTTTTATATCTCTGTTTTAATCCTGTTGTACCCCACCACAAGGAGATACAAGCATGTTGTTGTTGTTGTTGTTGTTGTTGTTGTTGTTTTCATTGTAACAAAAATATAAAAGCAAGCATCTTACCAGATTAATTCTTAAACAAACATACTAATCTAATGTTAACCTACATTAATATATACTTAGTTAAACACACAGCTATAGAAACTATTATATGAACCTCGTGGTCTATCAACTTTTACGCCTACTATCATACTCCCTTTAACTAATACTATATATAAAACTAACTACATTTCTACTTTTAATGACATACTTCTAATTCATAAATCCAGAATTTGAAATTTGTCCTTTTATTGCGGTGAGAAGTTGATCAGTTAGTCCAAATCTTCCTTAAAGTTGGGCAAATGTTTCTCCTTGATCAGCATTGTCAATTTGTCCATCTCAGCTAGTTTACAGATAGACAATTCTCACCACAGTTAGCATATACTGAAGTAATCGTCCATGTTTTCAATGATAGTTTGGAATTTTCAAGAAATAGTTTTCATCATGGTTTTAACCATAACAATTTCTTACAGCACCATATGTATTAGAGTCCAGTATTTCCGGGCCTTTTTACAAAACATAGTATGACCCATCCGGTCCCCAAATTCTGAGCATTGCAGAAAATGAGAACTTGAAAATTATGACACCTAGAGCTCCTAAATTTGCTATGCTGTGTCCCTTTGTAACTTTACATGACTGTTTCCTTTGGATGCCTCAACTGCATTTCTAAAGACTCAGTCCCTGCTTACTCTCCAAGGCAGGAAAAGATTGTGAGGAGGTGTATGTGTGTCATTTACCTGCTAAGTTAACCCGTAACCATCAGCTGTAGTAGAAAATGTCAATCCATTACTATTGCATCAAAAAGACTCAACTGATTTCCAATTGGATTTTTTTTTTTGTATGTGAAATGGAAGAAGGCACCCATTTTGTTCTTTCAGATGGACATCAGAAAATCCCAGGCACATCCTGTTATTTCCCCATGACCACAAGCAGCAGCCAATAAAAATGAGTGCCAGAATGACCTCAGAATGTCATATCATTACACCACATGTTAAGCAATACATGCTAGTTGTAACATCTACTGGAATACTACTGACTTAGAAGTTGGTTATGGAGCACCCTTACATTCTGCCTACATAGAAAGAAGGCCAGTGACAACCTGATATCACCATTCCCTTTGTTGGCTCTTGTGTAGGTTCAGAGACAGACCTTTTTTTAGAAACACAAAAATATCCCAACAATGAAATTAATCAGAAAGTACAAAAGAAAAGCAGCTGGCAACCAACTACTGAATAATGCAAAAATGTGCTGATTTAAATTACATGTCAGCCTTAATGTATTGTCTACATAGAAAAATAGAATATATGCACACATATGGGTATATAGTCAGCATGTCATATTTCATTCTTTATAAAATAAGTATTTTAATTCAAAGTAAAAAAGAATATGTAAAATTGAAATAGCTGAAAACTCTGATTATGGGTGTTACCAAATTACATATAGAAGATCTAGATCTCGATATGAAATGAGAAATCAATATACTTAATTTAAAAATAATAATTAAAAAGAGAAAGATGTATTATTGGAATTTGATGTTGGAGATCTTTCATGTGCAAAAAAAAAATCATAATTGGTCATATATATATATATATATATATATATATATATATATATATATCCCCGAATTTGTCTTTCTGCACATCTTTATGATCTAATCAGCCATCATATTTCTATCAGGATCAAACAGAGTAAGGGAAGAATCCTATCATAAAATTACAGAATCATACAATTGGAAGAGACCACAAAGGTCACCCAGTACAACTCCTGCCATTCAGGAACACACAATCAAAGCACCCCAACAGATGGCTATCCAAACCTTGTTTAAAACCCTTTGGGGAAAACTACCATTCTGCAAGGCAACATATTCCACTGTTCAACAGCTCTTACTTTCCCCTTCCACACAGCTATATAAAATCCACATTGAACTGGATGATGTGATGGTGTGGACTCAGATAATCCAGTTCAAAGCAGATATTGTGGATTATCTTCCTTGATATTCTGGGTTATATGGCTGTGTGGAAGAGCCCACTGTCAGGCAGTTCTTTCTAATATTCAAGTGGAATTTATTTTCCTGCACTTTGAATCTATTGCATCAGTTCCTATAGAGCAGTGGTTCTCAACCTTCCTAATGCCGCGACCCCTTAACACAGTTCCTCATGTTGTGGTGACCCCCAACCATAACATTATTTTCGTTGTTGCTTCACAACTGTAATTTTGCTACTGTTATGAATTGCCATGTAAATATCCAATATGCAGGATGTTTTTCCATTCACTGGACCAAATTTGGCACAAATACCTGATACACCAAAATTTGAATACTAGTGGGGTTGATTTTGTCAATTGGAAGTTGTAGTTGCTGGGATTTATAGTTCATCTACAATCAAAGAGCATTCTGAACTCCACTAATGATGGAATTGAACCAAACTTGGCACACGGAACTCCCATGACCAACAGATAATACTGGAAGGGTTTGGTGGGCATTGACCTTGAGTTTGGGAGCTGTAGTTCACCTACATCCAGAGAGCACTGTGGACTCAAACAAGGATGGATCTGGACCAAACTTGGCACGGATACTCAATATGCCCAAATGTGTACACTGGTGGTGTTTGGCAAAAATAGACATTGACATTTGGGAGTTGTAGTTTCTCAAATTTATAGTTCACCTACAATCAAAGAGCATTCTGAATCCCACCAATGATAGAATTGGGCCAAACTTCCCCCATGATCAACAGAAAATACAGTGTTTTCTGATGGTCTTTGGCGACTCCTCTGACACCCCCTCGGGACCCTCCCCCCGGCGTCCCAACTCCCAGGTTGAGAATCACTGCTATAGAGCATGGAAGGGCCTCATGTTTCCTTCTCAGCTTTTTTTTCTCCAAGCTAAACATATCTACCTCCCTAAGCCACATAGTGCTTGACTTCCAGACCTGAAATCATGTTGATCACCCCTCCCCCCACCCACACACACACTGTGTGTGTTCCAGTTTGTCAATATCTTCCTTGAATTGTGGTACTCACAAGTGGACCCAGTATTCCAGGCAAAGTCGGGCCAAAGAAGAATAGAGTGGTACTTTCCTCAATCTAGATACTATACAGCCTAGAATTGCAGTAGCTTTCTGGCTACTACTAAAAGAATCCCATGTCTCCTACACAGTAGCACTCATTAGATTATTTAAAATGAAATTATATGAAAGAAATTAGAACAGGAGGCATCAAGATCTCATCACTCAATACTGCCTTGGTAAGATGGTGGTAATTCAGCAGTAAATATCTTTGTTTATTTACTCTTTCCTTTCTTTTCAAATCCAATTAGTTAAATATAGGTCTGCTTGATGGTTCAAGGCATTTGAGCCAATTAACTCCCTTGATTTAAAACAGCAAATCAGTTACTACACTGACCAGTGCATCATCAAAATAGCCCATAATAATACAACTATGGCAAGATATATACATAGCTGGAATGACCCATCTCGGGTATGTCAAATCCCTATAAAAAGTGATCAGGATGGTTAGAGTAGAAGTGGGTGACAGTCATCCCTTTTCTGCCCTCCTTTTTAAAGTTTGTTTTTAACCCAACAGAGGTTACTTCCAGTCTTTACACCTCTATTGGGAGAATAATAGCTGAATAGAAACTGCTTTGGACAGGAAAACACTTTCATAAATCAGAAAATGTGCTTCTGTTTGCCTGTAAGACATTTAAAATTATGCATCCTTGGAAAAGTTTGGGGCTTTGACTATTTGTTATATTGGGCTGGGGGATTCTGGGAAGTCATACTCTGAAAGAGTAACTTTTCAAAACTCTGCTTCCCCCAACTGCGCCATTTTGCAGAGATTTTCCAACAACACATCTGTCGTGACCCACAGAACACAGAATGTCTTAAACAGCAGTTGAGGTGCAAAATAGTAGTATTTTAATGCAAAACAACTTAATAAGGCACTTTAAAAGTCAGTGCAAACAGTTCAAAGGATGTTTTCTGCATCACTCCTTCTTCTTCTCCTACTACTAGTAGTAGGTATGGTGTCAGAATGCTGACTCACAACAACATCAACATAAAAAGCCTTCCACGTTGCATGTTAAAAACCTCCCATGCAAGTACTTACTGGAGTTGACTGGTTGGCTTCCAAGACCAGACAGGATCTGGTGCTTTCAGGACATTTAGGACCCAAAGTTATTCAGAATACAGAATTATAGTGCTATTATTCCATTTCAACTGCTATATTCAACATTAGGTTTCGCACTTTAGGGATAGGGACTTAGAATTTGCAGCCAGAGTTCAACTACTTTACCAAACTATAAATCTCAGGATTGCATATAATGGAACCATGGAAGTGAGTGAAATAATAGTTCTATAACTTTGAATGGTCCTGGTTTCTGCCCATCTGGAGCACAACTGAAGAGACTTACTGAATGATATTGCTGATCAGCTTTGCAGCAAGAAAAACAGCCATAAAAGAGTAGAAGGAAACAAAATGTCTGCTGCAAAACAAATAGGAAGCAGAATAAATTCTTCTCCCATACTGTGAATGTATAGACAGGAATGGAGATTTAAAAAATCTCAGGGTGCATCTACACAGTTAAAATGGTGTCAAACGTCTTTAATTCTACAGTGTAAATGTAACCTCAGTCTACTATCTGAAGCAACTATTTCAGCAACTATTCCACCTCAACCACCATGGCTGCATCCAACAGAATTTGGGAATTTGCGGTTTAGGAAGGGGTACTTTTAATTCTCAGTCAGAGCATTTCTGTGTCTTACCAAACTACAATCTCTATTAAGTGTTTAGTGCTAAAGAAGCCCTAACAGTTCTCTCTATGACATAAAGAAGAAGTTTTTTTTGTTGGGATCCTTTTCTTAAATTGCCTTCACCAGGAGATGTCCACAAATATTTGCACAAGGGACAGTTACACGTCAGCTTGGATTGTTATTTTTGAAATACATTAGGTGTTTAATGAACGGGTACATTTATTAATCCAGCTAATTAGCTGGTGGATGCTTCCAAACCATTTGCTTTCTACTTGGAAAGTTCCTAGCAATATGTCCCTACAGCCATATATTCTTGAGAGATCCCAATGTACTTCATTCTTCAGCCTTTCAAGACCATTATTATTTTGTTTATCTGCTATTCATGGTGAGATATAAACATCTTACTTCCCAGTGTGATCTTAACAACAGTGGGTCAGTTTAAGCATTGGGAATCAATATGTTATAAAACACCAGGCAGTACTTMGGGGGGCGGGGGGGGGGGGGGCAGGGCAGGGCAACCTCAACTGTAACAAGTTAATAAATAAAAATAGAAATTTTTTGCTACACATTTTTAGAATTAGAATCATRGTTTGAAAATGGCTCTTTGCATTGAAATACAAATGTGAACAGCCTTTCCATGGACTTATGAACCAYCAAGTATTTTTGGACTACAGTGCTCTTCATCCCTTACCATTGACAAGACCTGCAAGGGCTGATGAGACTCATGAGACTTCAAGACTCCCTTGTTGTTTATTTGTTCAGTCGGAAACGACTGAACGAATGAACAACAAGGTATTTTTGGACTACAGTGCTCTTCATCCCTTACCATTGACAAGACCTGCAAGGGCTGATGAGACTTCACATCCAGCAATATCTGCAGGGCCTCTAACTGGTTGATTCATGTTCTATGTGATGCCCACATATTCTACATTACATAGTACAACCCTTCCTTTGAAGATCTTGCTGGTATAAGACCCGTTTCAAGAGATTGCCCATCAACAGAAATAGTAAAACATATGCATTTCACATATGTTTTTAAATATATTTTTATTCAATTATGTCTAAATCTACATCTTATATATACATATAAATTAATATATACAAATTCTTTTTTTCTTTTTTTCTTTTTTGACATATTTCTTATTTCAAGGGAGATATGATGGATACGCAAGCAGCCTTTTTGTTCCTATCCTTAATGATATACTATTTGGCAACCTTTTAAATGGCCCTTCTCACCTTTAGGTGACAACTTTTTAAAATACAATGTAGTTCTGTTGTGAGAGCATTTACATTACATAAATATAGCTCTGTATAGGCTACCCTTACCTTTTGACATTTGACTTTTCGATGACACATTATGTCAACAGATCTAAATTATAATCATGTACTTCAGTTTCAACTTCAGGTCCACTCTTCCAACCACTTTCTGTCTCTCTGTCCATGTGGCACCATCTAGGGTTCAGTTTTTCAACCATTCTCAGTTTTTGTCAGTGCTTTGATCCCTAACTCGTCAATCATCATCATCATCATCATCATCATCATCATCATTATCATCATCATGCTTGGGGATACCTACTCCTCAAAATAGGAGCTGTCATATGCCATTCCACAAGGAGCCATTCTATCCCCAATGTTTTTAACATTGATATGAAACCACTAGGAGAGATTATCTGGACACATGGAGTGGGATGCTATCAGTATGCTGATGATACCCAAATATATTTCTCTATACCTTCAAAAACAGCCTCAGCTAAGGATACTATGTCTCCTCTAAATGAATGCCTGGAAGAGGTAAAGGGCTGGATGAGGAAAAACAAACTCAAACTCAATCAAGACAAGACAGAGTCCTAAAGTAGGGATGAGAGTGTGTCAACCAGTTATGGTTACACTCCTTTTGAAAGACTGTGTTTACAGCTTGGGAGTGCTTCTGGCCTCCAGCTGCTTGGGCCTCCAACTCCCAGAAGTCCTAGCCAGCTTGTTCAATGACCAGGAATTCTGAGAATTGGAAGCTCAAACAGCTGGAAGGCCATAGTTTGAGGATACCTGATGTATTATTGTGTAATATGTGTAATAATTATGCAGAGGATTGGGGCATTCATGGAGATATCAAGACGCTTGTTTATAAACCTATTGTCCTTCCAATTCTATTGCACGTCTGCAAAACATGGACCATCTACAAATGTCACTCTTGACTTCTGAAATGATTCTATCAGTGCTGCCTTTAAAAAATCCTGCAAATCTCTTGGGAAGACAGGTGGACAAACATCATCATTCTGAAAGAAGCATTGAAGCCATGATTCTCCACCATCAACTTCGCTAGACTTGCTACGTTGTCTGAATGCCTGATCACCCTCTCTCAAAGCAGTTACTTTACTTTCATCTCAATAATGAAAAATGGGATGTTGGTGGACAGCAAAAAGATTTAAAGATGGGAATAAAGTTAACCTTTAAAAATGTGTAGTAAAGCAAGGACTGTGAAGGCTACCACTTGAGCATTCTAACTGGAGGCCAGCTGTTACCAACAGTGCTGTGGATTTTGAGGAGGCTCGAATAGTGGGCAAAAGGGGGAAAGGTGCCAAGAGGATGACATGACAAGCAAACCCTTGTCGGGATCACCTTCTGTGTGGAAATGTATGTCCTCACTGCAAAAGACCATACAGGTTCAGAATGGGTCTCTACAGTCACTTACGAACCCACTGCCAAGACGCTACTGATGGAAGACATGATTACCTCCCAACTACTTTAAGGCAAAGGTGGAGAATCTGGTGCCTGCCAGATGCTACAAAACTTCCATCTCAGTAGTTCAACAACATCTGGATGGAGACAACTTCTCCAGATCTGGTTCTTTCCTGAGCTAATGCATTTCCAATCTTTCTTGTGCAGGTGTCTTTGGCAACAAAATGTTGGCAAAGTAAATTTCAACATTAGCAATAAACCAAAACCCTCATGCTCATTTTAAACTTGACCTTCCCATTCCCAATACAAAGCAGTTTCCAACATATCTGGCAGTGCCCGCAGCTGTAAAAGCATGCTATCTACTTATTTTCACTCATTGCCATAACCATATTAGTTAAAAGTCGACGTGTGTTACATATTTGCACCAGCATTTAGCACTGGCAACGATGGGCACACTCCCATTCCCTTTGCTCTCTTTGCTGAGACAAGCTTGTATATATTGGGCCCAAGGGAGACAAACTAGCCATGGAAATGAAAAGAAGTGGAGTTCATATATCACCAGACTGGAATTGATCTTCTACCCCTTGACTCATTCTTCTTGGTTAAGGACTGCATGGAAGGATGGAGGACAAACCTGGATGGTGGTTTTCTCATTTTACATCAGCCTTCATTTTCCTGCTTTCATACTTTTTGTCTTGTAGAAATATATTGTTCCTACCTTTTAGTGATATGGTTGTTCTTGTACTGGCTATAATATAAGACTTTGTTCTTTTAAAATGTGAAATATATGAAACCTCTCCAGCCCTAGACCAATGATGACAGTTCATGAAATAACATGGAAATAATAGAGATAGGTTCTAAAATCATACACACCTAAGAGCAGTACAAGATGTTTCAGTAAATTTTAGTCTAATTTAGTATTGTCTTTTCTGACTGGCAGCAAACACCTCAAGATGTTTAGGCAAGATCTTTCCAGCCCTGATACTCAAGATTATTTTTACTATACTAAGGACTGAGCATGGGCCTTCATGCATGCAAATTGCCCTGAAACACCTTGAGACAAGATATTCTGTTTTTTACTTTATAGAAGGAGTTGAAGTTGGTGTGTGTGCGTGTGTGCACACACACTCGTGTGTCCCTTCAATTATCTGGTGACTTATGAATTTGAATTTCATGCAAATACTAAGGGATAGTTTACTAGTCCCTTCCTCTGAAATCTAGCCTAAAGCCTATCTGGTAAGTACTGACCAAGGTTGACCTTGCTTAGCTTCCAAGATTTGATGGGATCTGGTGCTTTTAATGGTTTAGGAGTTAGATATTATTCCCATGGCATAGGTTCAACTGAAAGCTGATTCCATTAATACAGTGGTTCCCAACCTGTTATCCATGGACCACCAGTAGTCCTCAAGAACTAAACTATGATTCAAAGCCTCATCATTACTACACCTTTGCAACAAGAGCAACGGGTCTTGCGAAACCCTCTTATAGTGCCAAGGCTTATTAAATATGGTTTTCTGTGGGCGAGCAAATGGCGAGCTGATGTGGTCTTTTAAACGCAATATTCTGAATCAGCACCCCTAATAACCAAACGGAATCTAAAGTTGACCAAAAACTGATTCATAACCCTTTTGGTACTAATATTGGAGAGTAGTCCCTGGTCAAGTGGTCTCTGGTCAAAAAAGGTTGGGAACCAATGCATCAACAGTACAACCACACTACATTTTAGCTAGATTTCTGAGGAATTCTGATGTATACACAAATAAGCTGAGCTTGGGAAAATTAGTTTTAAAACTAAAGCACCTAGAATCCTCTAGCCATTGGGGTTATATAACACTGGTCCATGAACTTAGTAGCGCCTTATAAGAGACCTGCTGCATGAGACACGAGGACTTACCTACCTAGTCCAACAACCCATTGCCCAAAGTACCCAATAAAATGCCTCTAGGAAGCACATTAACATGATGTTCCATTGCAGATTCATCAACCAATATTCAGTGGAATACTATCGCTGAACCAGTAGCTATCATCACTAGAAGGCAAGGGTGCATTTATCCTCCATTAATTTGTCTAATCCCCCTTTAAAGCCAGAAGCTAGAGCCGCATCTTGTGGGTGGAAATTCCATGCATTCCATAAATAGCCCTGAGCCCAGGAGAAAAAAACCTTCCCCTTCACTATGATGCTTTGCAGGGTGCCATCTAATGTACCTTACTTAATCATACCATCTCACATGCTGCAAGCTATTTAAAAGGATACTTTTAACTGGATTAAAATACAACCAAACCTAAAGCACAAAAGACTCTCCCTTACACTGCAGTGAACAAGTTATAAAAAAATCCTTATTCCCACGGTCAAATCCAATGGGGAGGGAGGGGAAAGAGAGGGAAAGGAATCCTTTACAGGCCCCAAAGAGACAGCCATTACAATTTGGAAGTATGCACTGTACAAAGGTAGCCATCACCTGACTCCCACTGACTAGCCTTCTCTAGCTAAACTTCCTTTACAGTCCTATTCCCCCTGCCTTTATTCTCCTTGTTACAATGGTCAGGGGTTGTGACATAGCTCATGTCGATCAATCATTGTCTTAAGTGACAATGCCATTCACCAGAGCAATGTGGGAACAGGGATGGCAAGGGAAGGAATGGCCCCCTCCTCTCCCAGTCCCTTCTCCATTCACCTTGTCGCTCTGGCCGAAGTCGCAGACCACCATGAGTCTGCTGGCTACTACGATGAGGAAAATGGAGTGGGATAATGTGTGCCATCCCATGTCCCAAGACCACCTGAACCTGGGAAATATGGGATGGTTGTGTAAACAGTTGTGGCTGGTTCCATCTCAGAACAGAGCCAACTGTTTACATTGTCTTTTGCTCCAGACTCTCAGGGGAATCATAGAATCATAGAATCAAAGAGTTGGAAGAGACCTCATGGGCCATCCAGTCCAACCCCCTGCCAAGAAGCAGGAATATTGCATTCAAATCACCCCTGACAGATGGCCATGCAGCCTCTGTTTAAAAGCTTCCAAAGAAGGAGCCTCCACCACACTCCGGGGCAGAGAGTTCCACTGCTGAACGACTCTCACAGTCAGGAAGTTCTTCCTCATGTTCAGATGAAATTTCCTCTCTTGCAGTTTGAAGCCATTGCTCCGCGTCCTAGTCTCCAAGGAAGCAGAAAACAAGCTTGCTCCCTCCTCCCTGTGGCTTCCTCTCACATATTTATACATGGCTATCATATCTCCTCTCAGCCTTCTCTTCTTCAGGCTAAACATCCCCAGCTCCTTAAGCCACTCCTCATAGGGCTTGTTCTCCAGACCCTTGATCATTTTAGTCGCAACCTGTGACTTTGGTTTTGTTAATGTGGCCCCAATCCATGTTAATGTGAATCAGGTCCATGTGTGTTAAGCCACTAAGGAGCTAAATATTTTATTTTGGTCAATGACCAACATTGAAACAATCAGTAAAAGGTAAACAAAACTTATGTTCAGGCATTAAAATATAGCTTTTAAAAGCAGAATGAAGAAACAGTGTTAAGTATGAGAGTTAAAATAGTATTAAATATTTGTATGTTTAAATAACAATAAAAGCTGAGCTAAAATAATAAAAAAATAAAACTGACAGCATCCTATACTGGCAAGCTATTTTTGCTGCACAAATGCTAGCAACTTTGACAGTAATTTCACCAAAGAGTTGACTCACCCTCCATTAGGGATAATGGTGGGTGAATCAAGAACCGCATTGACCTAAAAACATGGATGTTCCCTTGTGCCTTTGATTAGGCAGTTCCAAAGAATTGGCCCTTTAATACCTAAGTTCTGGCACTTTAGCATGGCCCTCCGCTCTACAATCCTGACATTATAAAGCCCAAGGATGTTACTCTCCCATTCCTGCCACTGAATTTTTCATTCCCTTAGCTCTGTCTAGGAATTTTGCACAAACTCAGAGCCCTCTGAAACCAGCACTTTTATTGCTCCCGTGGTACTGTTTTCATGATGCTATGTTTTATTGTGATATGTTTCTATTTGGTTTTGTTTTGTTTTTATTTTGTTGCATTACATTTTAACTGTGCTCTGGGCTTGTCCCTTTGTAAACCACCTCAAGTCCCTTCAGGGAGATGGAGGCAGGGAATGAAAATAAAGTTATTATTGTTGTCATTATTATTATAAATGTAGATGCACTCATTGTGTGAAGTTGCAGAACTGGAAAGTTTGAGCTGTCTATTGCATATTACTTTTAATTTTGATTGCCCCTGTTCTGTATTCATTTATTTAACTGATTCCTGCTTTTCCTGGAATTGTGCTCACACACCTACCCAGGTGGATCCTTATTTTTAGAATTGCTATGGGATCCTTACTATCATAATCTGACCTCTTTGAATAGATTTCTGGAACTTGACCCTAGCTTGCAAAGCGATTCTCTTCCCAGACTGACCATCCTGTGTTTCTCCCCCCCCCCCCCCCCCCAGCTTCCCATTCTGCTCTGGTACTCGTTCCTCAGAAACTCCCATTTCTACTTCAATCTCCTCTGTGTGAGCTGCCCAAAGCTCAGTTGTTGACAGACATCAGATTATAATGCATATGATAAAAGACCCTAATGTAAGAACTCGGACTGCCTTCTATGAGTCTTCAGAGGTATAATTGCCAGTTTTATTTCTTTATGATCAAGCAAAAAAGTAGTTATATCTTCAGGAAAGTTACAATTTATGCTATTTATCCAGACACCTCCAATTCACTACTTTTTTCCTTTGCTGACCAGTGAAAAATTATGCCCACTAAGGTTTATAAAATAGCATATTAACATCTGTTACTGAATGGAGAGGCAAGCATTGCAGCGTCTTAACAGATGGGAGCATGATGAGATTTGTCGCAAGGCTGCGATAGTCTAGTTTGTGCCATTGCCTATTATAGTAACTGCCATAGAGAGAAGGTGTGCGGCTCCCCTTCTTTGTATCTTCCATAAGCTTTACTGGTTTATGCACAGACTTGCCCTCTTTAGATATAAATAAAAATTAGGAAAAAGTTGAGAAACTAAGTACCAATGCTCTCTTCATCTTTTAAAAATACTATCAGCCCACCATATCTGAGGGTTTGACTCTTCCAGATATGGTTATTTATGGATCTGATTAAAATATTTTTTCTAGAAATTTCTAGGTCCTCCAGTGTGACTGTATGCTCAATTTCATTAGCAGCAAGACAACAAGTAGTTTAGAGTTGCCAACAGGCTTTGTATATATCTAACAGTAAACACACACACAAACCCAAAAGGAAATTTAGGCATGCACATCTTATATGTAAATGAAAATTCTGTAAAAAGTGCATAAAGATCAATACAAATCCTTATTTTATTTTAAAAAATACTGTAACTGTCATCTTCTTGGGTAATTGTGTTCTTGCGAACAGAGACTCAATGTGGTATAGTAGCTTGAATGTTAGACTACCACACTGGGTGTGAATCCATCTTCAGCCATAGAAACCCACTGGAAGAGTCTCAGACTCAAAATAAGGCAAGAACCAACCATTTCTAATTAAATTATTTCGAGAAAATCCCATGATAAGCTTGCCATAGCCTTGCCATAATCACAAAACAGATTCAGACCTTGACTGGGTTCAGGGCTTTGGAAAGTTATTTTTCAGACTACACTTCTCAGAATCATTTTATCTGCTTGGCCACCAGTTGTGTTGCATGTGTGTGTAGGGGAGGGAACTCTACTCCAAAAAGTAACTTTTTTGAGCCTTAGTTTGCAGTAGGTATACACAAAAATTTCCCACATTTTCTTTCCCTGTCCCTCTTATAACACAACCAGCTTAGACACAGACATCCTTTGTTTTCCTGATGTCCAAACTCAACCTGGAAATTTTGGTTTAGCTGAAACTGGGGCCCATCTACACTGTCATATAATGCAGTTCAATGTGGCTAAACTGGCAATGTAGATAGGGCCTGGCATCAAAACATGGTTTGGAATCTTGGCTTAAAGAGGATGGTGAAGGGCAAGCAGAAGAAGACTACTGAGGCTAACAGTTTGTGGCTTTGGTTTTGATAATATTACATTAGCATTGAGTCTGACTTTCTGTAGATCCATTTCCTCATTTCTGTTTTTTTTCTGAAAAAGACTCATTTTTAGAGTTACATACATCTTAGCTTTCCTTTAAGGAAAAAAAGAAAAACAGACACATTATTCTACGCGAAGAAACAACTACCAGGCTATCTCACCCCCTCCTGGTTTTTCTATATATGTGTGAGCTTTTCTGAGAAGTGGGATTAGAGAGAAAACCTGCAGGCATATTAATAAATAAACTTCACATGGTGTTAGATATTAAGTAAACACACAGCTAAATATTTCTGCAGGGGGGCAGTGATCTTATAACCTGTGGACTTCTAATTTGGTTACCTGTGACTTGTGGTGCCTGCCCCAGGGGTTTTGCAATAAATTAATTTTGAAATGTGCTTTTTCACATTTCAAAAAACACATTCACTCCTTTTTCACCCATATATATGGCTCAAAGTTGTATTCTGGTTAAAGGATTATCCATCTGATCCTATCAGTGGGCTTAAATTGCAGAAGCACAAATAGTTATTTGGCAGCTAAGTGCTAAGAAAAGTTACTCTTTTGGATTCCAGCTTCCAGAACCCCCTCCCCCCCTCAACAAGGCAGCCAGTGGCCATACCACTTTGAGGATTCTGGGCATTGCTGTATATCAAAGTAATTTTTCTGAACTCTTATTAGTCCTAATGGTCAAATTACACATGATATGGCATATCAATGAATGTGACCTTCTGCATTATTTGGAAGTATAAACAAAGCAGCTATGCAGGCATCCATAGGGTTATGTTTTATGGACTGTCATGGTGAGGGGGCTTGCATGTTCCAGTGAACCTGCGGGCACAACGACTAGAGTCGTGCACTCCCAGGAGTGGCCGCGGGGGAGGTTCCAGACCAACCACAGTCCGAAGACCCAAAGACCTCAACAGTGGAGGATAACATGTTACATGTTACAACGGCTGTGAAGGCGGAAGAAGGCTGCAACAGATTGAGAAGCCACGGTCATTGTGTTAAACTACACCACCAGTGGAACCTCACTCTGTGAAGACTGTGTGTGCACATCAGTTGTGCACTGACCTCCACACATTAAAAAAAAACTCATGCGCACAGGCATCTTCCAAAGAAAATAAAATCAACTGCTGTACATGGCATTCATCGACCTTGCAAAGGCATTTGACACAGTGAATCGCAGCGCTCTCTGGACCATCCTCCAAAAAATCGGGTGCCCTAACAAATTTGTGAACATCCTGTGGCTCCTCCATGATGACATGATGGCAACAGTCTTGGACAGCAATGGCTCCCAAAGTGACCCATTTAAGGTGGAATCAGGTGTCAAACAGGGATGTGTTATTGCCCCAACTTTATTCTCCATCTTCATCGCTATGATACTTCACCTTGTTGATGGGAAGCTTCCCACCAGAGTGGAAATCATCTATTGGACAGATGGCAAGCTATTCAACCTCAGCAGACTGAAAGCCAAAACCAAGGTTACAACAACATCTGTTATAGAACTCTAGTATGCTGATGACAATGTCATCTGTGCACATTCAGAAGAAGATCTACAAGCCACTCTAAACACCTTCGCAGAAGCATACAAGAAGCTCGGCCTGTCATTGAACATTGAGAAAACCAAAGTGCTGTTCCAGCAGACACCAACCAACCCCTCTCCAATGCCAGAGACACAGCTTAATGGTATACCATTAGAAAATGTTGACCATTTCCGCTACCTTGGCAGCCACCTCTCCACCAAAGTCAACATCGACACTGAAATACAACACCGTCTGAGCTCTGCAAGTGCAGCATGTTTAAGAATGAAGCAGAGAGTGTTTGAGGACCAGGACATCCGTAGGGATACCAAGGTGCTTGTTTATAAAGCTATTGTCCTCCCAACCCTGCTATATGCCTGCGAAACGTGGACTGTCTACAGACGTCACATGCAACTCCTGGAACGATTCCATCAGCGCTGCCTCCAGAAAATCCTGCAAATCTCTTGGGAAGACAAGCGGACAAACGTTAGTGTGCTGGAAGAAGCAAAGACAACCAGCATTGAAGCGATGGTCCTCCGTCATCAACTCCAGTGGACTGGCCACATTGTCCAGATGCCCGACCACTGTCTCCCAAAGCAGTTGCTCTACTCGGATCTCAAGAACGGAAAACAGAATGTTGGTGGACAGGAAAAGAGATTTAAAAATGTGCTCAAAGCCAACCTTAAAGTCTCTGGCATAGACACTGAGAACTGGGAAACCCTGGCCCTTGAGTGCTCTAACTGGAGGTCAGCTGTGACTAGCAGTGCTGCAGAATTTGAAGAGGCACGAATGGAGGGTGAAAGAGAGAAACGTGCCAGAAGGAAGGCGGGTCAAGCCAACCCCGACCAAGACCGCTTTCTACCTGGAAACCAATGCCCTCACTGTGTGAGAAGATGCAGGTCAAGAATAGGGCTCCACAGCCACCTACGGATCCACAAGAATACTGATAATGGAAGACTATTCTACTCATCCAACGAGGGATCGCCTAAGTAAGTATGTTTTAGTCAAGGTTATGGCTCCAGGGGAGAATGAGTTAATTCTTTACAAAAAAATCCCAATTAAATCCTGAATTATCTCATGTAGGAGAAACAAGCAGCCCCAGGATTTTCTGCCTAAGGGTTCATCTACAAAATCCAAGATCAGTCCAGAATATTTCTGCTACAGAGCAGTGCCAGATTCCATGGGGATGTTCAGAAACTCCATCTCCTACTCATGGCAGCAGGAGGAGCCGAGTCCAGACTGTCCATTGGGGCCATATCTGGTTCAGTCCCACTAGACAGTTACTCTTACCTGACACTTTGTCCATGTTTCTCCAGCAGTCTACCGTGGAGGTCTAAAGAGTTTCTGGCTGACATAGGCAAAGGCACCCAGTGAGAACCAGTAGCTCTCCAAAGCTCCATGGCTGGATCCTGTGGTGACAGACACAATATGTCCCCAATTCCTTCCTTTTTCCATGTGCCTCAAAGGGGGTGGCACTGCCATGCCATGTGAGTAGTGTACAGGTTCAGACTGAAACTGGTCCAGCTGTCCATAGTAGCCTCAAAGTGCAGGACTACGCAAGAGTTTTACCAAAACTCAGGCATTTCCTCACTTCTTCTAGGATCTTGTCACATACATTGCCCAAATTGCCGCAAATTGCCATGCCTGTGGCGGTACCAGGGGCTGTGGTGACTTGTTGCCCTGTGCCCCACATTGTCTAGGCTAGGATTAATGTTGTTTGACCCTACTTTAATTGCCATGACTCAATGCTTTGAAGTCCAAGGAATTGTACTTTGGTGAGACACCAGCACTGTTTGACAGAGAAGGCCAAAAACCTTGCAAAACTACAATTCTCATGATTCCATGGCATTGAGTCAAAGCAGTTACAGTGGTGTCAAACCTCATTAATTCTATAGTTTAGGTGCACCCTTAATTGCACATACATAACTAGTAGCTGATCCATGAGATCACAAAAAGTCGGAAGCAACTGAACGAATAAACAACTACTAGGTGATGTAGAATATTGACAAGTATCTGTAGCACACTTCTTTTTTAATTCTAATGCACACGTTGCCTTGATCTGCAAAAGCATATGAGGGCGTTTTTTTATTTTTAAAAATGACAAAAGCAAGATTTTAACTACAGTTTTACCTTTGCTTGTTTCCAGCAGTGAACGGTCTGCCAGGGATGGTAAAATTAGTGTGGGTATGTGAATGAGGGAGTGAGAGAGAGAAGGAGAGAGAGGAGTTTATTATTTCCTGCCTGAGCCTTGTAAGAAGTGTTAAAAATGCTTTAAAAAAATAGATGAGATATAAATGTATACATGACAGAATCAATTTTTCTTTTGGCTGAAGGGCATAATATACAGCAGTGTCTCCTGCTGCTGAAAGGAAATTATGCTATGACTTGGAAACATCATTCTCCTGCCTGGAAAAAAAAAGAAGAGTTTTAAAGAGCTCAAAAAACAGGACCCTGAATGCAGAGGGCAGAAACGGAGTGGGGGGGGGGGCAGTTGTTTGACTTATAAGTGTATTAATATAAGCCAAGACAGATAAACTCACAGTTGAGCTGAAATTTCTCAGAATACATTTTTTTTTGTCTCCAAATATTCTCCATCATTTGAAGAGTAGGTTTGAAGGAAGTAAGTTTGATTCTGAACTGCAACAGAATTACAATAGGCTTAGGACATTTCAACTACAAGTGCAATTTATCCTACTGTCCATTTGCAGTTACATACAACAACCCTACCATTAAAGCAAGCCTTCCATCACCATCATCTTAGAAGAAAAGGATAGCTATCTATCTGTACATCCATCATCTATTCATCCATCCATTTAGGTCCTCAAATTCTAAGAAGGGTCACAGCTGGCAGAAACTGGTAGCAAGCACTCCTAACAATTGGATCAACCTGGGCTGACATTTGGAGAGACAAATTCAGGAGCACTCTCAAGTTTTGGACACAATGTTTTAGTGGGGTGTAACCCAATCCAGAACTGGTTGACACATTCCTAGGTTAGGACTCTTAATAGCAAGCACCTCTGTCTTGTCTGTTTTAATTGTTTTTTCTTCATCCAGCCCATTGACTTTTCTAGGTATTCATTCAGAGGAGACATGCTATCCTTAGCTGAGGCTGTTTTTGAATGCATGGAGAAATATATTTGTGCACCATCAGCATACTGATACCACCCCGCCCCATTCCTCTGGATGCTCTCTCCCAGTGGTTTCATATAAATGTTTAAAAGCATTGGAGATAGAATGGCCCCTTGTGGGATGCCATATAACAGCTCCTTTTTTGAGAAGCGGCTATCCACTTTTCAAAACCACTGTCTAGAATGTGCCTGAAACATACGACCAGAACCATTGCAACACACTACCTCTGATTCCCAGCCGCTATGAGATATGGAAATACCAACAGGAATACACTCCCCCTAAGGGAACCATAGCAGTCTCAACTCCATAACCTGCTCTGAAGCTGTTTGAAATGGGTCAAGGAAGTCTGTGTCATCCAAAACTGCCTTGAGTCGGGGTGCAACTGCCTTCTCAATTACTTCCCCCCCCAAAAAAAAAAGTTAGAAACTGGTCTGTAGTTATTAAGGTTCAGAGGATCAAGGGAAGGCTTTTTTTTCAGCAGTGGTCTAACTACGGGAAAGGAACTAGGAACATCATCCTATCTGTTCTCCAATCACAAGTAGAATGATGAACAGATTTCTGTCACTTAGTGTGGCAGCTCACTACTAAGGTGGGTTAAGGAAGCATTTACAATCAGGATAATATTGCCATGGTCATACTACATAGTGTTACTAAATACAGAGTAGTTATGTCTCTGTATATCCAGGTTATGAATCTGTAACTGTAATACAGAACACTATCCTTTATAATTAAGTTTTACAAAAAGAAATTTTGGAAATAAACAAAAAATATATACCCCCCAAACATTTTAGAAATAACAAGTAGAAGCTACTTATTGCATGTAAAAAATAAGAATCTAACTGGTCATTACATCATTTTTCAAAAGGAGTATCATTATACCCTTGCTATCTCAAAATATGTTATGGGCAACATTGTTACTTGTTCTACATTAATTCTGAACCCTGGAGTATAGTTTATCATACAATGTAGTAGCTGAATTCCAAGGATCCTTCCAGATTTATCACACTCACATTTATGCAGATCAGGCTGTAATGCTGGATTGTATAGCACTAGCCCTTGCCTGCCTACAAAAGACTAAAGACATCATGAAAAAAGATCTTAACATTTCTGGAAAGCTTAGACGCACAGGGAACTTTGCAGCTAAGGTTTATCTGCAGCTAGCAGGTATAATAACAGTCTCATTCAGTGCTGCAGTTCCTTTAACATTTTCAGAGACAATGTAGGAGAAATAAAATTTAATGAATCTCCAAAGCAGCACTTCCTTGACTTATTACATTAGGAGGACCTCTCATCTGATTGGGACTTTTGAGAGAAATGCGGAATTCATTAAAGCAATTTACTTTATAATGGGAGATGGCTAAGATAGATGCCTACTAATGAGATGAAGAGCATTAATTAAATAAATTGTAGAGCAGAAGTGAACTGTTTTGCTCAAAACCTGGCAAATAACCCTCTCCAAGTACACCGCAAAACTTCAGTAATTCTCATCTAGTCAATGTTCAGGTTTTTCCACCGCAAGAGTTCATCAAGTGATATAGTAGTTAACTGGAACCGAAGCAGCAGCATTTTAGCTTATTCTCATTTTTTCCCAGTCAATTGGGTTTATTCTCCACAGATGTTTTGGGCTATGTCTTCTGTCATCCCTAATTGTGGATTGTTTATGGGAGGGTAAACCCAAAACATCTGAAAGAACCAATTGGGGCAAGACCATGCTAGGAGTTCAGTAGTACTTCTGCTGGTATCAACTTCTTCATGGAACACTAAGATGTTTCTCAAGTTGCTCCTGACACAACTAAAAAAAGACATAATAAGTACCTAAGCAATATTATCAGTGCTAGGTTTTAAATGGTTAGAAGAGTTTCAAGCTGTATGGCTTAGGTCCAGACTATCGAACAGATCACATCTCCCTGGATGAGCCATCCTGGTTCAGAAGGATATAATTCTTCACAAGGATTCTTGTTGACAGTATCAATGAGTAATTTCAGTGATTTTCTTCTTGCTGACAGAGAGCTTTGGAAAAGAACACTGTTTTTTATTGTTATTCGCGATATAAGACGTCTTGTTTGCAGAATTTGCATATGGTGGGTTTTGCACAAAAACAGCGTTTTCTGTACAGGAAACCACATTTTCTGCATTGCAAAATATTTCAACACAAAAATATTAATCATTTTCCATTACATGGAGTTTGTTTTCAGAGTAAAAGTGTTGTTTTGATACAAATCTACCACATATGAATTATATGCAGAATTTTCTACAAAATTATAGTTTCTATAGAGAAACTGATATTTCAGTGCTTGCATTAAATTGTATATTAATACTAATAGTGCACTTCTATTTTAATGCTATAAGCATCACCACCAACATCATCACCAGGAAATAACAACGTTACTTCCATTGCCAGTGGTCCCTGTAGAACAATCATAATAATCCAGTGGTGTTAGTTCACATCCATGGGAACTTGAACATGGATTTCCTAAATCCCAGTATACAACCTTGGCCACTATTAAAATGTTTGTTTCTTTTCAGTGCCAAAGACTGTCTACAAAGAGTTCTGGATGTGAAAAACATCCCTGTGACTAATCACAATCTTGGTTCTCTTTTCTTGACAATGGCTACAACTCAGATTGCAAGAACCCACCTTTGCTTTCTGAGTTACATACCAAAATATAGGAAATCCTAAGTGTGTCTGGGAGTTGCCATCTAAGGTGAAAATGATGACCAGCTCTAACTACAATGACATAGTCTTCAAAAGGGTTTCCGCTACCTCATCCAATATGTCTAAACACATCTGAGAAGATTTTAATCGTTTCTCCAATGCTCTTTTGATATGTTTTACTGTTATTATCACACTCACATTTATGCAAATCAGATTATAATGCTGGATTGTATAGAACTAGCCCTTGCTATTTCATCTTTTGTTTGACTAGGAATCCAGCTTTTTATGATCTAAACTTATTTTCTTACATGTTGCCTATGAGTAGATATATAATTCTTCCTTAATTTCATTCCCAGAAGAAGCAAAAGTAATTTAGCTATTTTTGTGATGTTGTGAAAAAGTTCATTTTTCAAAGACTTTTCACAGTGCAGAAAGTCCTTGTCGTATTTTTGTGCAGACAGCAGTGTTTTCAACACAGGAAACTTAATTTTGTTTTCTATGTCATGGAAGGCACTGATGTGGCCATTATGTGTTTGGCCTAACTGCCCAGAATATGCATAACATCTTGGGTTCTTTGAGTCATGTCAGAACATGGCATAACCCCTGGAATAGAATTTGTCTTTTTCCCTGTATATGTGTGTGTGTGTGTGTGTGTGTGTGTGAGAGAGAGAGAGAGAGAGAGAGAGAGAGAGAGAATGATATTGATTGTGTGATAATGTCTTAAACTTATTTTGGGTCTTCTTTATGAATAATAATAAGAGAAGGAATGTGTTTCCATTCAAAAACATTCCTTCATATCTTCCTCTATGCACAGAAGGAAGATATCTGCAGCCTATTGTGCAGAAGGCAGCATTTTCTACACAGGTAACTTAATTTTGTTTTCTGTGCAAAAATGCCACATATGACTTGCAATTTCTTTTATTGTAATCCAGTATTAGAGTTTCTTGATATTCAAGGAATATATTTTATTAAAGTTCATGCACACACACACACACACTAGTGTTGCTGTGTTGGTGGTGTATCTTTTTTTGTTCATTATGCCATACTGTTGTTCTGTACAATTATTATTTTGCAAAAAGCATATCAAGAAAAGAACGTGCCCTAAGATTTTCCATAATAATCACGGGATTCACAGCAGACCAATTGCCCTGGAGTGGTTTTCCTGAAGGTGAAAAGTTTATAAACTACTATACTGTGGCTTAGAATGACGCACTGAGGTTTGTTGGGAGATATGCATTTATACTACATATTGTCTTGTGATTAAAAAGAGGACACAAAGGTTGCTTGCCTACCAGGCCTTTTTACCTGTACTTGATTCCATGAGTGGAAGGCTATTTTCCTGCTTTGAACTAAACTCTATTATCATTAATGAGCATAGCAATTGCAATGGCAGGGGATATAAACAAAGTGCAGCGCAGACACTTTGCAAATTTCCAGCCTGCCATTCTATCTTGCAACCGCTGTCTTTTCTTGCAAGGAGTACCAAAATAAAAATAGCAACACAAATTACCCCATGTACAGAGAAGCCTTATATGACCAAAGAAAGGAGTAGAGGGTGGTGAGGCTATGGGGACCATATGCAAATAATTACAGTACTTTGATATTTACAACGGGTAGTCTTTGGAGTTACACAGACAGTTCCCATGCGGTACAAAGGCTTAGAGTTGGGTTAGCAACTTCCAGAGGGCAGTGGTAAAATAATGAATCATGCTCCAACCGATAAGATTCAACAATTGCTCTGATGTAAGGCCCAAACCAATTTTTCTCCTCCTAATGCACAGCTTTGTTGCTTTACACAACATTTCCATATTGTAGCTCCAATACACCTGGAGAATTCTTCGGCAAAAATACATCATATTGGCCACAAAAGGAAAGCAATTGTTCTTTTTCTCCCCTTAAATATAGTAGAGTTTGAAGAAAGATGGAGAGTGAAGGAGGAAAGAGAAAGAAATGATTCTAAGGAAGATTTTTCTCCATTCAAAGGCATGCCTACAGGAAGGAAACACAAAACAAAATGCACACATTCACATTTTTAAAGAAAAAAATACCAAAGGCAGCTTCATGCTATGACGCTGCTTCATTAGAGGCTCAGGAAAGTAAAAGCTGAGGATCCATTTTCCTTTCCCTTGCTTTATTGATGATATCACAACTGCATTAATGGAATCTTTACACTCTACTGGTATGCTATGAATTTATCTACAATGCATTCAGTTATTGGGTAGGCTGCAGATATCTTCCTTCTGTGCATAGAGGAGAGATGGCAATGTCTGTTTGAACAAAAAACACATTCCTTCTCTTACTATTATTCATAAAGAAGACCCGAAATAAGTTTAAGACATCATCACACAATCAATATCATTCTCTCTCTCTCTCTCTCACTCACTCACACACACACACACACACACACATATACACAGGGAGAGAGACAACATTCTATTCCAGGGGGTTATGCCATGTTCTGCCATTGCCCAAAGACGATAAACCCAAGATGTCATGCAAATTCAGGATGGTTAGACCATACACATTCTTGCTACTGGCTACCTCAGTGCCTTTAATGACACTGGTACAAGATCTGGATGCATTCAATCTGGGACATGGTTTCCAAAGGAAAGTAGGCAAGGGTTCAACCACAAAGGAGATCTATGCATTGTGATCTTCCTAGATGGTAGTTTTTCAGTGAATAAGTGAAATCCTACAAGAGATGGAATTTTAGCCTTATTTTTTAATTTTTAAAAGTGCTAGGTAAAATTTGGGGTAAGGCTAGGGAACATTTTGCCACACTTCTCCTGTCCTTTGTTGTTGTTGGAGTCTCAACAGTTGGCCTCCTCCTTTGTTGATTTTTAGCTGGCATTAATCATGTTTTCTGTACATGATAAAAAAGCTACGAAACTGCTCCTTCTAATCTCTATGTCATCTATTTCTTGTAACCACAAAACCTACCACTAGCACAATGTTGTCCGTAGGGAAAGATGCAGTTTTTGTCAACATATGAATGCTATACTCTCACTATCTATTGAAAAGAAACACTGTAACTGAGATACAAGACACTCTCTTTTAGGATAAGATATTGCATGCTTCAGTGCGTATCTTGTTCAGGGGATGTCATGATCCTAGTTTTCAACTGGAAAACTTAAGGACACAAGATACCATTTGGTCCAAGAACCATTATGAGACCAGAATCCCCTGAATTTGAGATAACTGAGATGGCAATTTAGGTGGGCCCTGAACTCCAGTACTGGGCCAGCATACCCATCTCCAAGAACTCCACATCAATAGAATCATTTCACAGCAGTGTTCCTGACACATGTTCTTGGAAATATGAAGGGACATGGGGCTCCAGACCCAAAACCTGTCCTCTTAAAACAGTGGTTCTCAACCTGTGCATCCCCAGGTGTTTTGGCCTATAACTCCCAGAAATCCCAGCCAGTTTACCAGTTGAGAACCACTGTCTTAAAATGTCCCATCATAGTGTAGGAGAGCATCTAAAAGGAAACTTCAGAAGTGGAGCATAACAACCTTTATTGCTGTCTTTGTTAAATCAAGATACTCGCTTAGGTGGTGTGTTTTTTCTAATGGTTCAAGGCAACAACTTAGTTAGTTCAAAGTGAGGACTTTCCTCCAACAAAAACTGAAATGAGACTTGATGTGCTAGGTAACTACAAGTACTTGAAACCTCTTGGAAGCTACCTTTCAGCTGCCCAATATTTACGTTGGGTGCTAGATGTTTTAATGACAGCATACAAGGCAAGGTAAGGTTAACAGAAGAGTGAGATTGAGCATACCTTCCTCTTCATTCATAGAAAAGATAGGAGGAAGTGAACAGAAGAGTGTAAGTTAGCATTCCAGAAGTTCTGTGATACCTAAACTTTCTTTGGACACTGTATCCCTTAAAAATACTGGAAAAATGAAAAACTGTAATGAATTGATTTTTCTCATTAAATGGTGCTCCTTCTCTCTCAACACATATTTTTAATCTTGAAGTGGCATATTTAGAAAAGCAGAAGTGACTTTAGAGATTTTTTTAAAAATAAGTGACTGTGGCCCATGCCCAAAAATGGAGAATGGGGCAAATGCATCACACAGACTCTCTGGGCTTGCCTACATTTGGTCTACATCATCAATAAAATTGCTGTGCTAGTAAAATGGCAAAGAAGGGTATAAAATACTGTTTTCCTGTCTCTCTGGATTGATTAATTCTTTCATCTACACTGCAGTGAAAATTCATAGTTTGGGTTTATTAAATGTATACTCTACCTTCCACCACACACATAGCTCAAGGACAAAAGCACCTCACAGATGTCTATGTGACTAAAGGAAGCAATATCTCTTAAGGTGAGCCAAGTTGTACAAGGGCATCACTTTGGGGGTGAAAGAAAAGGTTAGGGATCACATTACTCTGGAATGGTTTTGATTTAAGAATAGGAACTAGAGGTCTTGAATGTCATAAACCTGACAAATTAGGTTCCATTGCAATTAATCAGTAATCCACATTTAAAAATATGGCTCCCAGAGACACAGAGCTCATTACCACTCAGTAGGGTACTGGGGATGGACAAATCTGTCCATTGTTGGCCCATGTCACTTCTGCGTGCTATTTATACTTAATTCTAATCTCCTCCATTTCTACATCAAGCTTTTTAAAAACTCCTAACTATATATTTAAATTCCTGGAGCAGGTCCATCAGGAGGACATTGTGTTATAGTGGTTCTACTGTATCTATGTCATCGGTTCCATATAGCTGTATTGTTGGAGTAAAATGTAGGTTGCCACAAATTTGTTCGGCCTACCTCCTATGCTGTCTATATGAAGCCATTGTAGTCATAAGGGAGGTTAGTGTGGAGTGCCATCAGTATGCTGATGACATCTAAATCTGTTTTTCTTTGTTTTTTGGAATGAGCTGGGGCTGTGGAGGTTCTGGACTAGTGCCTGGATTCTGTATTGGACTGGATGAGAGACAATAAACTAAAGCTCAATACTGACAAGATAGGATTTGTGGTTCTCGGATCAAGGGATTGTGTAAGCCACCTGCCCTGGAAAGGGCAACATTTCATTTGAAGGAGCAACTGTGTAACTTGAGATTCCCTGGTTCAGAGTGCTTCAGATCGCTCTGACTGGTACATCAGCTATGGCCTTTCCTGGGCAAGTATAATATGCAGCATCAAGATCATTGACTCAGTGATAATAAAGGAGTTGATGATAATTCACTTCTGGTCTGAAGTCAAGATGCTGGTGGTGACTTTAAAAACCTTAAAGAGCTTGGAACCTCAAGACACACACATACTTGCATGAGTCGTACTTGAAGGGTCCTGTTCCATGTCCCAGTAATGGGAATTATGCATCATATGGGAGGAGTCTTCTGCTTTACCACCTTGCTTTATGAATTGTCCCCCTTGGAGGACACATTGGCACTAAGTTTAGCTTCCTTTAAATGCCAAGTTAAAACATGGTTTTTAATTAAAACCTTTGTATTCTAATCTATTCTTTGCAAGTATACATACAAGGTTAAAGAGTTTTAGATATTTATGCTATACTAGCCGTCCCCTACCACACACTGCTGTGGCCCAATCTGTATATGTGTTTTGTGTGTGTGTGTGTATATATATATATATTGGTGTATATGTGTGTTTGTGTACATATATGTGGTTCTGTGCATGCGTTGTAATGTATATTTTGGGGTTTTATGGGGGGGTTGTAAGTCTCTTCTGCTGTGTTTTTCAATGTTTTTATGAGTGATGATCACTCGTTGGTCTGATATGTGTATTGTGTCCAAATTTGGTGTCAATTCGTCCAGTGGTTTTTGAGTTATGCTAATCCCACAAATGAACATTACATTTTTATTTATATAGATTTACTGAATGATCTGTTTAACACATATTTATCCTATTTAAATTATTTTATTGTTTTGAGCTTGAATTGTTTTAAATATTGTTTTAATTGTATGCTACCTTGAGGTCTCTGATTTCACCGGAGATCTCACAAGAGAGGGTGGAATTAGACATTCACTAATTCATTAAATTCAAAGAAGTATGAAAGCATTCAGTATTAGCATTCAGATTCACACATAATTTCAAGTGGAGTGGATACAAATATTTCACCCCAAAGATGGCACAAAGAGAAAATTCATCAAGCATCCCTGCACAATAGCATTCCTTGGTTCACAGACAGTATACAGAGAGAACAGATAAAATAATGGATTAACATCAGTTCCCTGGAGCAACAGATTTCAAGGTTTATCTTTTTATAAGGGATAATTTCTAAGGTTGTCTGCTTTGGAACCCCTACTGATCAGCTATGGAACTTTGACATGGAGCTGAGGAAACTGTTGCATATACTTTGATACATACATGTTCAGAATGAGTACCTTCATTGTCCACTAAAATGTAAGGTTTCCACATGCAGAACTCTGGTATAACTCCCCATTCATTACCAACAGATTTTTTTTAAAAATACTGGGATAGCACTCTCCTGAGTGGCCATTATATGTGTATAGAGAGCAGAAGCATCAGGGAAGCATCTGGAATAGCCAGATGCTGACTCAATGGCATCTTCCAGCAACATTTTGGGTGTGTATCTGGTAATATGGCATGGGCTGCTTGAAGAATTATGGCAGCAAAACTCTGAGTCATGGCAGGTTACTGAGGAAAGTGGAAGAGAATGTCAACCTCTGCAATGACTGTGTAAGACATATACAGATGGAAGGTGGACTTATGCTTGTATGTATCACTAACAGGATGTCACCTCCACTGTGGAAAAGAATGGAAGCCAAAGGCTGATACACCTTATTTACTCAAGTAAACCAAGCGCATGCATGTTTGACTGGCTCCTACAGATGTTAAAATAAAGTTGTTCTCTGTTGGTCCAGAAGGCAGGAATACTTCCAGTGCACAGAAACTGCAGGGAAGGAGATCTCAACTAAACATTAGCAATGACTTCTCAACCAAGTGACAGCTGTTCCACAGTTAATAAACTGAACTATTGTCCATCAAGGACACTGTCATTGTATCCTGCATTCCAGAACCTGCTTGGAATAGGCAGCTGGGTTTACTGAACTCCAAGGTCCTGCCCAACTCTATGATTGTAATGCTGACGTTATTTCTAAGCAGGGTATTGGAAATACATAATTTCAACACAGCTAAAGCAAAGTAAATGTATCCTGTCTGGAAGTTATATGAATGTATTAACAGCAGCTTTAATAATTAAAACCTAGTTGAGATGGGGTAGTCAGGTTGAAGAGAAGGGGTAGCCAAACTATGATGGCTCTTGTCAGAATAACTATCTCATTGCTATGAACTGTCAAATAATGCAGGGAATAAAGAATGGGGGGACTGAAAAACTGAAAAGTAAAATGTAGCTGTACTAAATACAGCAACAAAAGCGGTACCCTAAAGGTGTAGCTTTAATCGTTGTCTTGTGGGAGGAAATGACAAAGTAGAGAAATGCAAAACTAAAACTTCACAATAAAAAAACTATTAATTCGAAGGTACAGCTGTATACATTGAAAAGTAATTAAATACCTCTAACAACTACACATATCTGAACAAGAACATGTAATGGGGAAAGATAGCCAATGATCAGGGAAACACCATCAGTTAACTTTAAGGATCACATATACATAGGGATTGATTAAAGTTATAGCTCCAAGACCCAGGAAAATAGTTGACTGCCAGAATTTTTAAGTAACTATTTTTCCATGGTGGTGCATTGGGTTAAACCACTGATCTGCTGAGCTTGCTGACCAAAAGGTTGGCAGTTTGAATCTGGGAGCGGAGTGAGCTCCCACTGTTAAGCCCAGCTTCTGCCAACCTAGCAGTTGGAAAACACAGCAAGTGTGAGTAGACCAATAGGTACCACTTCTGCAGGAAGATAATGGCACTCCATGCAGACATGCTGGCCACATGACCTTCGAGATATCTATAGACATTGCCGGCTCTTCGGCTTAGAAATGGAGATGAGCACCACCCCTCAGAGTCGAACACAACTAGACTTTATGTCAGGGGAAACCTTTACCTTTACTATAGTATTTTCCATTGGGTTTTTTTCAAAGACAGGTTGAAATGGTACTGTTTAGCTACTTTGAGAGGGATATTTTTTTCTACAGTGGTATGAAGCAAAGGGCAACCAGCACTTAAGCCATGTAATGATCCTCTTCCACAGTTTAGTGAAGTTGTGTAGAAGATGTATCCAGTTTGTTTTTAGCTGCTCAAGGCCCCCTTCCACACAGCTGAATAAAATCCCACATTTTCTTCTTTGAACTGGAAAATATGGCAGTGTGCACACAGTTCAAAGCAGATACGGTAGGATTTTCTGCCTTGATATTCTGGGTTATATGGCTGTGTGGAAGGGCGCTATAAGATGGGCACAAGAACCAAAGGATTCAAATTTCAAAAACAAAGATTCCAGCTGAAAATTACAAAGAGTTTTTTCCCCCTGAGAGGTGTCTGACAATGGAACAGGCTGCTTTGGAGAGTGGTGGACTCTTTGGGTGTCTTTCAGCAGAGGTTGGATGAGCATCTTTCAGTGACACTTTACTTAGGCATTGATGAATGACAGAGAGTTGAGCTATATAATCCTTGTGGTATCTTCCAACTATGTTTCTATTATTCTAACCTTTTACTGGTCATATTAACAGGCTTAGGTAAGTGAATGTATCTGCAGAACTTCCCATTTTTCCAGAGAAGATTTGCCTCCAAAATTGGTGCAGAATAAACTCTTTGAAAACATTTGTGGAAGTAGCTGGATGGAATCCATTTCAAAGCTGACGAGAACATGAAATCTCATCACTAGGAAGGATCTAAAACAGTTGATATTTCAATGAGAGATTGACAAATATTTAGATGTTTACATTGGATTACCTTGGAAATTAATGAAAATCTGCACAATATCCAGACCTC
This sequence comes from Anolis sagrei ordinatus, assembly GCF_025583915.1. Lineage (NCBI taxonomy): Eukaryota > Metazoa > Chordata > Lepidosauria > Squamata > Anolidae > Anolis > Anolis sagrei. The sequence goes on from NW_026847549.1 coordinate 18,904,563, forward strand.
AGGTGATCCAATGCAAGGTTTAATTCCTCCTGAGGTTTTCTTAACACCTACACAGCAAAACAGGCCTGTGTTTTAGAAATGCAAAGAACCTTGTTTCTTCAACTTCTGCTTGAATTACCCAAAAGCAAGTCCTCAGACCAAAGGTTCTCTTGGGTGTCACCTGTCAAGGCAGTTTGTATTTGTTCCTGTTTAGCATTGCTAGGAACACATCCAGGTTTTTAAAGCAGTGGTTGTAGCACCCCAGCCACAAAATGTGCTAAGGTATTGTGGAATAAAACAGTGTGAAAGAAACTTACTGGAAGAAAACTAACTCCTTTCTACTCTTCTTCATCTTGCTCAGGAAAAACAAAGAAGCCATGACCCTGTGGATACATCAAGACATCGGAGCCTTTTAACTTTGTGAAAATCTGTTTAGATAGCTCACTCAGAGGGCAGATTTATGTCCAGAAAATTTGGAGTTGCTTACAAAAAGGATGAGAGTAATTTATTTTCCTGTTACTGGTCTGCCACATGAATGAGATAAGATCAGCTAAAATATTCAAGAGAAGCCAGCCATTTCTCACAATTTTGTTCTGTCTTTCCCCCTCTTTTCCCCCTTCCCCTCTTTGAGACCAGTTACCTATTTAACTCCATCCTGTCAATTAAGCTGGAGGAAGGGGAAGGGGGGAAGGGAAGGCAAAGAACTAATTAGGCAACTGTGTAATTTTAATTAGCTGTTTTGATAATTAAACTAATTAGTTCCCCTGTGTTTCCACAATATGTGGTGGACTGGTTTTGATACCGCAGCTTCAGAGTTCCATTCCATTAGTTAATTAGTCACTTTTGCATTAGAAAGCTTTATTAATGGCCTTAATTTGCAGTTGAAATGAGAAATCTGCTGTCAATAATTTGGATAATTGCCTACTGTTTGATTATAAAGTACAAAAGTAGCAGCACACCATTACATATGCAAATCCCAAGGGTTATTTCCTGGATGCTTAGCTTTCTTGATCTACATTTCATCCTCTCCCGGTTTCTGGGTGTTTTTTTTTTCTTGACCCTGTTAGGGGGGAAAGAAGATCCAGCTTATTAAAGAAATGAAGGCCTTCTCCCCCCATGTCCTGTACGCTGTGTCTGCTTGTGCCTGCAATTGTTCAAGTTATTGCTTGCTTTGTACCTAATTAGTGTCCTTGGATTTAAATGAACAGCTCTGTATACACCTCTAGCTCCTGCAGCCATGTTTGTGCATTGAATAATTGATTCTACTCTGCTAATCAGATAGGGACATAATGAGCCAGTTTAATTAAATGGGGATCTAACCTGGTGAACACTGGGAAAATATTTGCTCATTTACTTAGTAAAAGGCCACAGTTGCTTTTTCACTGGATGGAAAGGGAAGGTGACGGAAAGTAAAGCAGACTCCGGGAAAAGAGGGGGGAAAACGAAAGCAGAAACAATTCGTCGCTTGTCTACCCCAAGCAAATCAGGGTACTTGAATCTCAAAAGTTTTTCTCATATGTGCCACTAAAAAAATAAAAGGAAGAAAGAAAGCTTAATCAAAGGGCCAGAAGACGGTGAAACTGCTGACGGGTTTTCCCTGCCTCTCCCAAAGGTGTCAGCATCACTTTCCTGCTATGCTCTAAGAGACAGGTTGCTTGGTCTTTCCGCCCTTGGTGATTTACAGAGAGAATTTTTCAACCCAGTTGGCTGCCATTTGGTTCCCTTGTTAACTCCATAAGGTAAGACTCCATAAGTGGTAGCTTATGTCCGTAGCAATCTATGGTATTGTGGAAGGTGGGTGCCGGGGAGGGGATGACTTGCCTTTGGGCATTTAAGCACTTTTGTCTCTGGATCAAAGTCTTGCGATTCAGACATTGTTTATCTGAACTGTCAGGGTGCAGTAGAAGAGAGTGGTGGACTTAATCATTTCTGAGATAATCAGATGATGGGATCAAATGGAAGTGTTTCTTTTACTGAAAACAAGCTCTGCCTATGGCTGCCTGAGAATGGTTGGATTGGGGACAATAGGGACTCAGATGTAGAATGGTTTCCTGCTTTTCTATGTGCAGCTCTCTCATTGGATCTTCTGCATGGTGTACATGGTGACTTCCTGCACTACTGAATCAATTACAATCTCACCATGTACAAAGAGCACAGGGCTGCCCACCTAAAATGGTATGCTGCTGTTGGGTTCTACCTTCTTCAGTGTACCAGTGGTCCTTGCTTTTGCTCTGACCTCATTACATTGTACGGTTTTCAAACACTGAGAGAGGCAGTAGAAGAGAATTTGGGAAAAGGCACATTCTAGCATTGTCAGGGCATGAAGTACAATGGGCAAATACTGCTGATTGGAAACAAAACTTACTGTTTTGTTTTCTTTGGAGGCTGTATTCTTTGTTATGTGTAGTTCCACCCAAATTTCATAACAGGAAGTTTAGCAAGAATTACACACATCTGATTGAGATAAATGGAGATCTTACTGCTATGTGAATTTCAGTAGGACCCAACTATCCCTTGATCTATTGTGTAGAAAATTTGGAGAAGGACTGAAGCTTGATGGTAAATCATATACGTTGCCTGAAAATTGTGTAAAATTGGTTCCCAGATCTTCAAGTAAACCTGAAAAACACACTTGTCTGAAACCCCAGAGAAAACTTTCTCATTAGTGCAGAGAAATATAATTGATATGCATCAAATGGATCAGTGATATGATGGCATATGGTAGAGTCCTAAATGAGCAACAGGATTACTTTATGAATCCAAGATGCTGGTGGAATGCCCTAACTAGTGCTCACAAAAACGGAGAGGGCAAGAAACCCATGCCAGCATGTTGTGGTCTTTTTATAAGGTCTATTCGTTTACAAGCTGGGCACAAGGTCAGAAAACATCAAGAAGGGGAGGCACATCTAGTCCTTCCAGACTAGCTGGTGGAAAATTTCATCCTGCAATTTCCGAATATCCTAGGAAATTGGCCGATGGATAATACTGAAGCAGATGATATCTGCTTCCAGTTTACAACTGACGAGAGCCATAATAATACTGCCATTTTAAATGTAGGTGGAGGAGAAGCAAATCTTCAGAATGGAAAGATGATTGCAGTCTTTAACTGCCAAGGTGGAAAAAGAAATACCCACATTTTCCAATGACAGCTTAAGTGAAACAGAGGGTTTTGAGCACATCATCTGAAGTGGGGGCTGATAGAGAAAAGCAAATTCTAATTAAACCTCTCTCTCTCTCTCTCTCTCTCTCTCTCTCTCTGCATTGTGTGTGCGTGTATTCAAATTGCCCATCAGACAAACTTTACCTGTAGGGCTGAGCCACAGAATCAACATGGTCCCCATCTGCTGGGGTGTTCTAGGATGAAATAGCATATTGACCCTGAATCCATACTCAATGTAAAAAGCAATTGTTATTCCGCCACTGTAACACCTTGTTGCCAATGGCGATGTAATTAAAGCAGTGAGGACTCATTTTCCATTCTTATCTCTTAAGCTCGTCTGAATCAGAAATTGTCTGTGGTAACTGAGAAAAAAAATGTACCACCAGGCTGTATGTTTATTTATGATTTTGGAAGCATCTCTGTGTGTGTGAATAGAATGTTCATCTTTTCTATTTTCAAGCTTGTGCATGTTTATATATGTGTGTCCGTGTACAAATGGTGCACCTGTATATGTGTGGTTTTTAATGTCTCTCACCCTCCCATACACAGAGAGAGAAAGAGAGATCCCTGTATAGGGATATATGCACACCCGGCTCAGATGCGCACTCACAGTTTAAATTTTTTACTCACCCCCTTTTCTCCTCTATTAAAATTCCGAATGGCTAAGAGGATTTTCTCAATTTAGTCATACTTTTAATCTTCGCTGAAATGAGTGATGACTTCTTATAATAAAAAGTTGACAGGCTTACATTGCGCACCGGTGGATTAGTTTCCCTTGGTGATGAGGTTTTCTTTTGTGCTCCGTGTGTCTGTTTGATGGAGGTTTAACAGAAAGCATTTTGGCAGAAATTGGATGCAGCAGGGATCATCTGGAGATGGCTGCTGCTCGATATTAACTGCACACAGTAACTTTTTTTCCTCCTTCTACTTTTCCCCCCTCTTCTTCTTCTCTTCTCCCCTTCCCTCATCATTTGCCAGGTGACAGAAACAGCCAAAATATTAACTTCTCCTCCCCCCCTTTGCCCCCACCCACCCAGTTCATCTCTCCCTCTATTCAGAAAAGAAGCGAAACCGTAAAAGGAGAAGGGTTAATTAAAAGATTAAATATCCCTGCACATTCCGGTCAAACGTCTTTAAATATATTTATTTTGCTTTGGGGTATTGTTTAATGAAGGCATAGGTAAAGCATTCACTCAAAAAAGATATCAGACCTGGTTCTGTAGAAGAAAAGAGAATTCTTTGATCTTTCATAAGGAGAAAAAAAAAACCTTATTGGAGAATAGGGATGATTTTTCTCTGGGGCATCTTGAAAGACAACAAAGTGATGTTTCAAATTTTCCACATGCTAGGTTTCCTACATTAGGGATTCTTTTCTCCTCTTATATTTGGTCATAGCATTTTGATACGTGTATATCCATGGTAGTGTCTAGCCGACATGGTTGGCTCTAGAACGAAATATGCTGGGTATAAGCTTCACTATGTCCACTTGTTTTTCTGGAGGAAACTCCCTGAAATGAGTCCAAGCAAAATCATATTTGTGTCCATGCCAATCATAGCCATATTAGTCCTTTTCTTTCAGTTTGTTCCAAAGAGATAATTATCTACTCCACAAATATGCTTTCATCACTGGCATGTGGGAACAAGCTATGTGGATGGGTCAAAAAGTAATACCTCCATCGCTCTAACTTTTATTTCTTTCATGGTTACTGGACTATCTATGTATGATATGATAGAGGTAACCTTACTCTATTGATATAGTCTTTTCTTTTTCCGATTGACGGATTAGAACCATGAATCTGAAGCTAAAAGAAAGAGTCATCAGTGAATTTCTGGCAAAAAAAGGTTTTGCACCTAAGGAAATCCATAATCACTTGAAGAGCATTTATGATTTGCCCCCTTCTGACTTTTACCTGTTTGGACCTCTGAAAGACAACCTATGTGGTTTCAGATTCAATGACTTGAATGATGTTAAAACAGCTTCAAAGCCATGGGTAATGAAGCAAAACCTTGAATTTTTCCGAAATGGTTTTGATGCCTAGGTTAATTGATAGCACAGTTGTGTACAAATTGATGGTGACTATGTTGAACAGTAGTTTTGTGTAGAGGACAGTTCAGGCTATGATCTGTAGCAATTTCTGCTGTTATATGTTCATTCATAACGTTTTTATGACACAGGAGGCAAAACATTTTGGCCCACCCTCGTACAATGGGTAGAGTATCTTGTGCCAACTCACAATGATCATGGTCTATGAAACTTCACAAGCCTTTCCCCATAGTGCTAGATTTAGGTGTATATTCCTGCATAACAGGAAGTTGAACTAGATGTCCCTTGTAGTTTCTTCCAACTCTATGATATAATGTGGATGTCTACATATGTGGCCTCCTTCTCTTTCAACAACAAGGGACCCCTTCACATTACAGAATGATAGTGACATTGTTCCACTTTAACTGCCATTGTTCCATCCTATGGAATCCTGTGAGACATATTTAGGGAGGAATATTTTGCATTTCAGTCAGTTGCCCCATACTGCAAATATCAGGTTTCCTGAGGATAGAACTATGGCAGTTAAAGTGGAACAATAGTCTATAATTATGTATTGTGAATCGGCACAAGGGAAAATTGAAGCAATTATTCACTGTGAGTATCGCCATCATCCAACAGTTTACGTACATAGTGAAGAGAAATATCTCCTATTCCATCACCCATATGAAACAAGTGGTTGAAGAGTCAATGTTCAGAAATCCATATAGGTATGAATTAAATTTTATTTGGATCAAATAATACTAAGGCGTTTTCTCATGACTTCCTTTAAGAGTAGAGCCAGTGGTGATTGGTGCCCTTCATATCAGTGGGGTTGGAGAATCGCTCCATTTTGTTCCAACATTCAATGGACTATCCAAACTTCTGAATTTCATCTCCAAAAGCCTGACCCCCCATGTAGAGATGATCAGCTAGTTGTGTTCTTCCATAAATTGACTTATATATTTATGGTGCAGAGTAAAGTCAGTTTGATACCAATCCAAACTACAAATCCTGGGGTGTGTAGTTTGCTGAGTTACTTAGAATTCCATAGTGGACTCCCCTGAACTACTGCTTTAGAATGCTCTAGAAGATTCTAGGCACATCACAAACTACAAATTCAAGGGTTCCCCATGGTGAAGTCATGACTGTTTAAAAATGGATTAAAGTGATGTGTCCTGTCCAGGGCCATAGCCAGAGGGGGGAAGGTTATGGCTTCAACCCCCACCCCAAATGTGTCAGGTTAAAAAAAAACCTGGTTTACCCATGAATTTTAACTGGTTAACCAATTCATTAGAATTTTTTTTAATCTGACATGTTTTGGGTAGGAAGGGGGTTGAATCCTTAAACACCCCCCCCCCCATGGCTACCTGTGCCTGTCTATGGTGTGGCCTACTCCCATATGTAGTGCCCTGTATAAACTCAAAATTAATTCTGGTAGGGTTGGAAACCCCTGTAGAACTTTGAAGGAAACTATGTGGGGGACAAAGTTGAAGTACTTTGGCCACATCATGAGGAGACAGGAAAGCCTAGAGAAGACAATTATGCTGTGGAAAGTGGAAGGAAAAAGGAAGAGGGGCCGACCAAGGGCAAGATGGATGGATGGCATCCTTGAAGTGACTGGACTGACCTTGAAGGAGCTGGGGGTGGTGACGGCCGACAGGGAGCTCTGGTGTGGACTGGTCCATGAGGTCACGAAGAGTTGGAGACGACTGAACGAATGAACAACACATGTGGGGGGCTGTGAGAAGAGGAAAAAAAGTTGTCACGTCAGCAGGCATTGTATGGCAGGATGTTGGATGCCAAACTGTCTTTATGAACACAGATGCAGATAACACATCTACATTAAAATGGATAAAATGGATAAAGACAATATACACAATGTACACACATCTAATAGTTATTTTAGATCATAGTTTTAAATGTGTTTTCATGCGAATTATATGAGGTATTTAGTTTATACTACCTGTGGTTGTTTGTGTATAGGTGCATAAATGAAACAAAACCATCCTGCCTTTTCTATAGATGCATAGTCAGGTTTGCTGTCCCAGCTAACCCAATTTCTGGAAATCTAAATAATAGAGGGAAATTAATTCCCTCTGAACCTGAATGTTCATGTTGTGGCATAAGTGAAAACCATATTATGTACTAATATATTGTCAACATGTTCATCGCCAATATGATATTTAGGTTACTTTGGATCAAATGGGTACTAAAGGGTTTTGCCGTGTTTTCTATTAAGGCTGAACTAGTTTGGGACCCGGTAGCAACTGGAAGTTTCACTATCGTTGGAATTGGTGAATCACTCTCAGATTTGTTAGACCTTTACATGGACCTTTACCCAAGCAGAACCCCATCTCCAAAATAGGTTCACAACCTTGGACAGCTCTCTTGAATGGCTGAGTTGAAGGTAGAATTTCAGCAAGTATTGCTTGTCATGCAACTAGATCACAAGCAACACCTGTGGAATGCCCTCTTCTATACAGTTATTAAAGGTACAGGAGACCTCTCCAGTTTTCCCTCTGGCAACTCTCCTCCAGCAACAGCTTCTGGCTCTCAAAAAAGAGCAATACACAAGTACTCAATTTTTTATGTCATAAAGGAATGGGGGAATTTTCTGCCTCAAGTGTCAAAATAACTAACTGGCCTTGGGTAGTGTTCACCTGGAATGGGGTATCATTTTGTTCCTCAGGCAACAAAATATCTTGGCTTGTCCAAACTGCAGAGCCTAGTTTATCAAGTTGCACTTTCTATACTGTGTTTATTCAATCCATAATTAATATATTTCAGTTGGTCCTACAAGTTGAACTGGATGTACAATGGAACCCAGATTTGATGCAGAAGCCATTCACATTCTTGTCCCTTAGCTTGGAACTCAGGGCACATCCAGACAGCATCTAAAGTGTGTGCTTTCATGTTTTCCCCTGGGGTGTCCAGAAGACATCTCAGTTAAACACGGCTGCATTCGGCACAAAGCAGGAAAACTCTGTTTTGTGCCGAAGTAGTTTGATAGTGAATGGGATCCGTGCCTTCTTGAAAGGTGTGGGGCGAACCCACTATGGCCGGACTTCTGATTCAGCCTAGGAATCCTCGAGGGCACCCATACCCCCCCCAATCCCACCCCACCCCTCAAAAATAAAAAAGGATACTCACCGGGAGCCTTTTGGCTTCTCCTCCTGCCTGAAGGAACATACTAATGATGCCCAAAAAGAAGAGAGGCCCAAATCACTCTTGGTGCCCCCTATCTTTCTGTGTGTCATTGGCTTGTTCCTTCAGGTAGGAGGAGAAGCTAAATGGCTCCCAATGAGTTTCCTTTTTATTTTTAAGAGGGTTTTTTTTTGGGGGGGGGGGGGGTTGGATGGCCGCATGTCATCCCAGAAATATTTGGGTAAAGCCAATGGGTAAAGCCCATTTCCCCCCGACCTGTGTGGATTTAAACCCACACCAAAGTGGGTTCAATGTATGTGTGGAACTGCCCTTAGGCACTTTTCCACTACTCAGTTATACTGCTATATAGTTGCTATGATAACATCCTATGGAATTCTGGGATTTTCAGCTTAGGGACAGGAATTTAGAATCCTCTGCCAGAGAGCTCTATGATCCATCAAACTACAAACCTGAGGATTCCATTAGAGCCAGCCATGACCAGCAAAGTGGCATCATGGCATTTGAACTATATAGTGTGAAACTGCCCCAGTCCTTCATGTAACCAGAAACCAGTGAGGCTAGATTATAACCTACTTCCCCAAGCAATAAGCTGATATTAATTCAAGATCTGTAGTAACTAGAAATTACAAAGGAACAGAAGGAATACAAATACAAGGCAATATTATGATATTGGGATCCTTTAAATAAAACTAATTGAACGTAAATAGATTCAGATAAATGTATCTAAATACTTTTTTTCGGATCACACAGGAAAATCTACACTTTCTTTAGTATGGTTCCACTTCACAGACAGAAGAGAAAATAACATTCTTGGCAGTATTCAGTTCTTTCTTCTGATAGCTGCGTCATAATTTTTTTCTTGATGGTTCTTCTGCTAGATTTTGTAGCCAAAGCACTCAAATCATTAATGAAAACTGCAAGAGCTCTTCAGAAATCAAAGTTTAGGACTTGGCAAGGTGCCCAAATTAACAGACTTTCTGCCCTGCTTGTTTAGTTCTATACTAACTTTGACCTTGCTTCATCGACAAGTATTTCCCAGATGACTTTGGTTTATTCAGTCTTTCTTAAAGGGTTTTATTTTGACCAACCTATTACACCTCAAAAGTGACAAACGGTATTGCATAATGTAATGCAGACCCTAAAAAATAGAATCAGATCCTGATGTCAGGAGAACAGCAAACACTGTCAGTAGCTACTGTCACGGACCAGATATCATTTCTTTATTAAGGCCCTTTCCACACAAACATATAATCTAGAATATCAAGGCAGATAATCCACAATATCTGCTTTGAACTGAATTATCTGAGTCCACACTGCTACATAATCCAGTTCAATCTGGATTTTATACAGCTGTGCAAGGGGCCTTAAGTTCAAACCAGTGTATAGATGAATTACTCTGCGGACACCTTTTCATTGCAGAATTAATGCAATTTGACACCATTTTGACTGCCATGGCTGAATGGTATGGAATTGTGGAAGTTGTAGTTTTAGAATCATAGAATCACAGAGTTGGAAGATAACCAGTCCAACCATCTGCCATGCAGGAATGCACAACCAAAGCACTTCCTATAGATGGCCATAAAGTCTCTGTTGAAAAATCTCCAAAGCAGAAGACTCCATCACACTCCCAGGCAATAGATTCCACTGTCAAGCAGTTCTAACCATCAGGAAGTTCATCCTAATGTTTAGCTTGAATATATTTTTCCTGTAGCTTGTATCCATTGCTCTATATATAAAATAGTTCAATGACTATTGGAAGGACTCTGGATTAGGATTTTGAACTACGTGGTTTTAATGAATTGTTTTAATGTCTAATGTTTGAGGGGTTTTTTTATCTTAATGCATTTGTTTATTTATTGCATATATTTATGCGGCACCAAATTGTTGCCTACCATAAGGCCACTCTGAGTCTCCTTTGGGGTGAGAAGGGTGGGGTAAAATGTGGTAAATAAATATATCCTAATCTCTAGAGAAGCAGAAAACAAACTTGCTTCATCTTCAATATGACATTTTTTCAAATAATTAAATATGGTTTTCATCCCCCTCTGTTTTCCTCCCTCTCAGTCACCCCTAGTATGCATTTGTACTTTGAATACTATGTCAGCAATGGAGGCTTCTAGATCTTGATACATGCTAATAAAGCTATAACAGTGCAAAGGGCCTCGGGGCTTGATCTGGATCCAAGCCACAGGACAGCTGGGAAATTGATCTGGTTATCCCTAACACAGGATGTATTTGAAAAAGCCATCATTAATAAGAGGAGCCCTGCTAGATCTCAGACTAAAGGCCTATCCAATTTAAGGTCCTGTTCCCACAGTGCATACCCAGGTGGTTTTAACAAAGCCATTAGCAGGACCCAAATACAATAACACCCTCTTATGATCTCGCAACTGGTACCGAGCGTCAAATTGGAAGTGCAAACCTATTATCCTCCCGAAATTTGTCTAGTCACATTTTCAGCCATCTATACTGGCATCACTTGCTACACTAAGTATGCCAGTTACTTCAACAACTTGGCCAGTTTGTTCAACAACTGTTTCTTCAGTGATAACATATATGTCAGTTTGTTCAACAACAAATATCAGACATAGTTGGGGAGGCAAATGCATTTGAATTGTGGTTTCAGTGTTTGACACAGTGAACAACTCTATCATTGTGTTGTTATTTATACCCTACTTTTCATCATAGAAGTTCAGGAAGTTGTCTTTTACACACCTGAATGCACACAGATAGTTATAAGTTATCTGAAATAAATAAATCAATAATGTGCATGTAATAAATATGACATGAGTCTAAATTGTCATTACCACTGTATGTCAGACAGCAAGTGAGGACAGTCCTGCTTTCCTTGTCAAGTTTGAAGAATTTACAATCCGTAATTTAAACACTCAAGAGATCTTTGGAGCTTGTCAGTCTAGTTAATGAAGCCTCTTCTTTGTCCCTCTTTCACACAAAATCTGACTTTCTTTAAAGACCTTTTAAAGCACAGCTCTCAATTGCCCAAATAAGCTCTCTTCTTGAAGGATAAATAATCCAATAACACCTTTTATCTGCTTTTATCTACTTTATTTGCCTGGGTTTGTCTCCCTGTGTGTATCTCTGAAGGACTGATCATTCAAAGAAGAGTACTGGAATCGTCAACATTTGTAAGGAAGGTTGCTTCTCTAATTAGTGGAATCATTGGGCAAAGCTTTCATTGATTAATCAGAGGGGCTGAGACTGAAAGATACAACATTTTTAAGGGCTTTCTGGTTGTGAGTGTGTTCCTGTAATGAAACCAAAGAAGGGGGCGGCTTTTGATTATAATACTGAGAGGTATTATTATTTTTTATTTTAATGATAAAAACACAGTATGACACAGAAAATGAGATATATATGCTGGATTTCGTATCACAAAATCACAAGTCGAACACTTCCCCAGCGTTTAGGACTGTGTGGTGTATTCTCGAAGGATGCGCGCAGATCCAAGTAAGGTGGCCTTTTGCAGTTGACAGATCATGATTTTGTCAATGTTTATTTGTTTTCAAAATGCCGGCTGAGATTCATTGGAAATAATAATAATAATAATAATAATAATAATAATAATAATAATAAATGTCATCATCATCAACAACAACAACAACAACAACAACAACAACAACAATAATAATAAAGAAGAAGAACATGCAAAAATACTGTGGGACTTTCGAATCCAGACTGACGAGGTTTTGGAACACAATACACCAGACATCACGATTGTGGAAAAGAAAACAGTTTGGATTATTGATGTCACCATTCTAGATGATAGTCGCATTGAGGAAAAACAACAGGAAAAACTCAGCCATTATCAGGACCTCAAAATCGAACTGCAAAGGCTCTAACATAAACCAGTACAGATGGTCCTAATGGTTATCGGCACAATGGGCGCCATGCCAAAAGATCTCAGCTGGCATTTGGAAGCAATAAACATTGACAAAATCATGATCTGTCAACTACAAAAGGCCACCTGACTTGGATCTGCGAAAATACATCACACAGTTCTAGATGCTTGGGAAGTGTTCGACTTGTGATTTTGTGATATGTAATCCAGCATATAGATCTCATTTGCTGTGACATACTGTGGTTTTGTGTCAGTAAAATAATAGTAATAATAATCAACTGCACAATCCTAAATATGTCTGTTCAGAAATAATTTCCATTAAACTAAAAGGGACATATTTCCAGCTAAGTGGATATAGCACTAACATCTATGCTTACATCATGGTTGGAAATTATGCAGCCCTCTCAATACCATGTTGGACCTTCATTCTCATTGTTCCTCACCATTGTCTAGGCATCTCACATATCCTTTGAGATCTCAGAATAGAACATCCCCTGAAATAATGCAGCTCTCGTTGAACTCTTGTTGCATATTTTGAAGTAGATTAACCTATGTTGAATGTACTTTGTTGCTTTTTATTTGCTGACAAGAAACCTCTAACCTATGTAAACCCTATCTCAGGGTTTTCTTAGCAAGATTTGTTCAGAGTGGGTTTGTAGTTGACTTTTTCTTTGGTTGAAAGAGTATAACTTGCTCAAGGCTATGAAACTAGTCAGAATTTAAACCCAGGTCTCCCAGTCCAACACTCTCACAACAGCATTATGGTGGCTCTCAAAGATCAGGATTATGAATAGTATTTACACTTTTATTTGCCAAAATAAAATTAAATCATTTAAAAAATATGCATCAAGTGCTGGTGTTAGGTAAGGCCCAATGGGACTGTCATAAGGTAACTTCAAACAATACATTACAAAAGAGATTTTGCTGGTTGCAATCGTCTCTCTGGAATTTTCTGCCTCTGATGCAAAGTGATGGATTACAAGTTGTTGCTTATAAAACTGTCTTACTCTTCTTTCCTGTGAAGCTTAGACTGGCCAAAAGCTTCTGTTGTCCTTTGGACTGATGGTATAAAATACTGCTATATGCAGCAGGTGCTAAGAATGTCTGTTTTTGGATTGCTTGGCCTAGGATTACCAGACAATGTCCCAAACCTCTAGTGACAGTAGAAAAGGGAATCCAGCAAGAGAGTTCTATATAGGGAAATGGAATAAACCAACTAAGGCTGACCTCTGGGGGTGTTATGGTCCACCCAAAAACCAATACAAAGGAAGGTGTCTACACTATTGTGAAAATCTATGAACAGGGGAAGCTAAAGCAAAGGAGAGGAAAAGGCAGTGCCAAAATTTCACACTCTGAATGCCACCATTTACACAAATCGGTTAGCAACAACTTGCAGTGTTTACAGTAGACTCTGCTGAAAATGCTTCAGCTGTACTTCATAAAAAGGGGAAATTAGCTTGTTTAGCAAGCCTTGCAAATGCTGATTTATTATCGTAAATGTTTGATTTTGTACTTATTTTGTATACTTCTATACCCAGGGTCACATAATAATTTTTCAGGCAAAAGGGGATCATGAGGGGAAAAGTTTTAAGGCCTGGAATAGAGGACTGCTGTTATATCACTGGTTAGTAGAGCTGGCAAAGAGACCATTGTGCAATGAGGCTGACATACAGCAGCATGTGCATTAGTCCCAACACCAGTTGTACATCTCAGTTCACTAATAGGGCTGCTACAGTGTTAAGTATACATAAAGTTATGTAATATAGATTGTGATATAGGATTCTGACACTTGTATTACTTTATTGTCTGGGGAATTTAAAATGGTTTCCTCAAGGCAAATTCTTCCAACAGCTCTTTGGCAAGTCTTCACATTCCCTCCTCTGCATTCTCACAATGTCAGCAATATCTAAAAACAACTTGGATTTGAGGGGAAAACAGTGCCCAAGGAAGAAATTTAAATTTCTGAAATGTGTGGAGCACAATAAATACTACGGGTACTTTAAGGCTTCCTTTAGAATACCTGTCCCTCCATTATTTCCCTCTTTCAGTTGTTTTGCAAGAAAGCAAGCCACCTGATCGCAAACTTTCTCACTAGGTGAGGTGTACTCTGTTTAAATTATAAACACTTTTTCCAAAGGGAATCTCTTTATAAAAATTAACAAAAGAAAAGTTGTGTCATTTTAGGTCTTCTTGCTAAGTGATGCCTCTCTGCTTCCCCTAGCTATGATTCCTAAGTAGCCACATTAGTTGGTAGCAAATTAGTGAATTCAAACAGTGCAAGAACCAAGGGGAAGTGATATAGCATGATCCAGGACCATGCAGATGGTCAAATCATTGACAACCTTGCTCAAAGTCTGTTGAATCAGAGGCTTGTCAGAGACCGTACAGAGCTTCTTCCATTGAGCATTGACAAGACTGGGAAATGAAATGTACAGATATAGAATGGATGAAATATGGCTTCACAACAGCACAAGTGAGATTTACTCTTTTCAGTAAATCTCAAGGTGCAATGGGTTAAACCTTTGTGCTGGCAGGACTGAAGACTGACAGGTCACAGGTTCAAATCTGAGGAGGATTCAAATGAGCTCCCCCTGTCAGCTCCAGCTCCCCATGTGGGGACACCAAAACATCAAAACTTCCGGGTGTCCCCTGGGAAATATCCTTGCAGACGGCCAATTCTCTCACACCAGAAGCGACTTGCAGTTTCTCAGGTCACTCCTGACATGGAAATAAAACTAAACAGGGCTAACAGTATGATGCAGCAGCCAAAACAACAAAAACAAAAACCAAATGCAATCCTAGGCCCCTTTTACACTGCCATATAATTCAGGTTATCAAAGCAGATAATCCACATTATCTGCTTTGAACTAGATTACCTGCATCTACAGTACCACATAATGCAGTTCAAAGCAGATAATCTGGATTTTATTTGGCAATGTAGAAGGGGCCTTAGGCTGCATCAGCAGAAGTATAGGACCCACAGAATGAGGGAGGTTATCATGTCACTCTGTTCTGCTTTGATCAGACCTCACCTGGACCGTGATATCCAACTCAGGGCAGCACAGTTCACAAAGGATATTGATAACGGTTCCGGCCCAAAATACCTTGAGTACCGCATCTCGGCCTACGAGCCCACGAGGACCTTAAGATCATCCGGGGAGGCCCTTCTCTCGGTCCCGCCTGCCTCACAGGCACGCCTGGCGGGGACTAGAGAGCGGGCCTTCTCGGTGGTGGCCCCCCGGCTGTGGAACTCCCTCCCTGCTGAAATTAGACAGGCGCCTTCCCTCATGGCCTTCCGCAAGGGCCTGAAAACCTGGCTCTTTGAAAAGGCCTTCAACTAAGTACTATATTTTTGGAATGACCACCGGAATGTACTATGGCTACGAGACTGATTATGACCCAAACATGACGAGCGGATTTTTAGTTTAATTAGTTGTGTTAGTAAGATGTGTGTTATGGTCTTGACTTATTGTAACTGTTGTCTTTATGTTCTATGTTTTGTACACCGCCACGAGTCGCCTTCGGGCTGAGAGTGGCGGTTAACAAGTGCAAATAATAAATAAATAATAAATAATAATCTAGAAATAGTGATCAAAATGGCAACTGATACTGATTTACAAACCAAATCCTATGAAGAAGGGCTTAGGGAGCTGGGTATGTTTATCTTGGAAAAGAGAAGATTGAGATGAGATGATAACCATCTATACATACCTCATGGGATGAGTGAGCTTGTTTTCTGTTGCTCCAAAGACTGGAACACAAATCAAGAAAAAAGATTCCACCTAAAACATTAGGAAGAACTTCTTGATTGTAAGAGCTGGTCAACAGTGGAATAAATTGCCTTGGTGGGTGACAGACTTTTTTTTCTTTAGAAGTCTTTAAACAGAGGGCGACTAAAATGATCAAGGGTCTGGAAAACAAGCCCTATGAGGAGCGGCTTAAGGAGCTGGGCATGTTTAGCCTGAAGAAGAGAAGGCTGAGAGGAGATATGATAGCCATGTATAAATGTGTGAGAGGAAGCCACGGGGAGGAGGGAGCAAGCTTGTTTTCTGCTTCCTTGGAGACTAGAATGCGGAACAATGGCTTCAAACTACAAGAAAGGAGATCCCATCTGAACATGAGGAAGAACTTCCTGACTGTGAGAGCCATTCAGCAGTGGAACTCTCTGCCCCGGAGTGTGGTGGAGGCTCCTTCTTTGGAAGCTTTTAAACAGAGGCTGGATGGCCATCTGTCAGGAGTGATTTGAATGCAATATTTCTGCTTCTTGGCAGGAGGTTGGACTGGATGGCCCATGAGGTCTCTTCCAACTCTTTGATTCTATGATTCTATGTTGTGTGTAGTTGTCTCTCAAGAGTGCTTTAGTCATTTGTTCCTGCATGGCAGGGGATTGGTCTAGATCAGACCTGCATAACCTGTGGCCCTTCAGGTGTTTCTGTCTCCAAATCCCAGAAGCCCTAGCCAGCTTGTTCAGTACTCAGGAATTTTGGGAGCCACAGGTTGTGCAGGCCTGGTCTAGATGGGCCTTTCCAAGTGTATGATACTATGATTCTGTATTGATAATGATGACACTATCCAAAAGTACGCAGGACGACTTTACTCATATATCTTCTGAAGGGTATGTTGCTGAAAAACATAGTCAAATTATGAAAAAGCTAATGATGGCTGGCCATTTCCTATGTGAAGAGTCACAAATATATTTTTATCCCTGCGGCTGAGTTCAGTGGAATTTTTTCTTGGTTAAGCATCTGCAAAAATTGGAGCCTTGGCTTGCATTAGGCAAAAACTTCATATCAGTATCTGTGTGTCTCTTGACAACTTTAAAGGAGCTTTCACAGAACCTCTGGTAGCTGTCTTTCATTTTATTGAGATTACAGGACTTTTACAGTCTTTGATGGTCCCAAATGCAGACAAGTGTGTAAAAAAAGAGGAATATCTCGTTAATGTCATGAGTGAACCATGTACAAGGCAGCTTTCCTGTTTTACTGCACACAGAGAGTTATTTGAAGTTTAGGATATTACAGCCTGAGGATTCCTAGCTAGTTTTCATGACATTTTTCTTGGTATTGCTCTCTACTCACTCTGGCAAATATTACCTTTATGTTTGACCTCTGAGCCACCTTTGACTTGACCTGCTTCTCACAGGAAGTCCACACAAAATGATCTCACTGTAAACACAGCCTTTACCTCGGCAAAGTTGGAAGACACACAATGGAAGGAACTCTTTTGTTCCTTCGACTAAAGAGGAAATGCTCAGGTGATAAAAGTCCAACAAATTCAGAGCTAACTCACCTTCAATGAGCTGGATGTGCAAGCTCACTCACTCATTTTTCAATGTATTTAGAAGGCACAGAGGAACAAACTGCTCTTCTGAATTCTCCTTGGAGGGCTTTCTATTGCTATGCACCCTTCCCTTCTCTGACTCTGCTTTATCAGAGGTTCATCATATACTCAAGCTGAAGTGTCACCATTATATGATTATTCAGATGAAGGCCATGATAACATAGTAGTCCATTGACAAGACCAGAAAACCTATCACATAGAAGGGGCAAACACTAGTTTGCTTGGCAGGGATGAGGGACAGGGCCTTCTTGGTGGTGGCCCCACGCCTGTGGAACTTGCTCCCCAGTGAGATCAGGTTGGTGTCTTCCCTCCTTTTTTTCAGAAAGAAGGTTAACTCGTGGTTCTGGGACCAGGCCTTTGGACAACAAGCTTTGGATGTTGAATCGGACTGAAATTGGCTATATGGATTGATGAAAATGTTTTCAATGTGTTTTTAACTTAATGTTCTATATAATAATAATAATAATAATAATAATAATAATAATAATAATAATAATAATAACTACACTTTATTTGTACCCCGCTACCATCTCCCCAAGGGACTCGATGCGGCTTACATGAAGCCGAGCCCAAACACAACAATACAGGCAATAATCACAACAATACAAGCAATTAAAATAGAACATAAATGATAAACATATAACATTATCAATAAGACAACATACAATTAAAACTGTTGGAAGGCCAAATGTAAAAATTAAAATTGGAATAGTGCTGAGGCATGGACGAAAAGGTGATAGTGGTGTTTGTGGAAGACATACGGACAGACCTAAAAGTATAAAGTGCTTTGGAGGGACAAAGTGCTATGGGATCATTATTCCGGGAAGGCACACTGGAACAACCACGTCTTCAAGCTCCTCCTGAAGACTGCCAGAGTTGGGGCCTGGCAGTCTTTACTGTTTTAAACTGTTATATTTGTTTGTGTTTATATTATCTTGTGGCATCAAATCGTTGTTGGTGTAAGCCACCCTGAGTCCCCCCTCAGGGGTTGAGCAGGGTGGGTTAGAGATGTGGGAAATAATGTTCTTTGTCCCAGAGCTTTAGATCTGATGGTTTTAGTTTACTGGATTTGGGGACTGAACATTATAAAAAAATTGATGAGCAATTTCTCTTAATTGGCAGTTGGAAGACTATGATCTTCCTGATCTCAGGTAGATCATAGTCTAGTAGCAAAGTACAACAATTTAGACCAAATAGTAATTTCAGGATAGCATTGACAGATAATTCTGATAGATGGTCTAACAACAGAGTCCATAATCAAGCCAAAATTAACATAGCTAGCTACACTTTTTAAAAAGCAAGTCAGTTCATATGACAGTATACAGTAGGAAAGCCAGGCAGTCTCAAAACCAATCCCATGTAGGACAAAGTTAATTAAAAGCCAGTAGAATCATATTACAAAATCAAAAGGTAGTAAAGAATACTGCTACTCCCAAGGAGTCCTTTGTTGTAACCTTGCATATGTCTTGCTAGAATCCAATATAATCTATACTTTCAGGTTTTGATGCTCCCAGCACTTGTCTACACGAACTAAAAAAAGATATTCACTTAATAGCAGCTGCTATCCTGATACACAACATTCACAATGAGTCACATCCCTGACAGTTATTTGGTCCTTAAACCATTTTTTAAAAAATTGACCTGTATCCCAAAATTATGTTAAATATCTAAATATGTTCTGTGATTTTTTTGGGGAGGGGAGGGGTGAGTTGCTGTTTGGTTATCCTCATGCAGGCAGTTTCCCATTGGAGCTGGTTGAAGAATTAGGGGTAAGTGATATATATTCTTTTGTTCCCCAAGTGCCCAGATTTGAAGGGAGACCCTGGCCACACATAATTCTCACATTCAGAAAGTCTGACCTTTTCTTTCGTCAATGTCTCGTTTAATGGGATCCATATTTTGTTGCTCAAAAGAAGACTGCAGAACCGCAAAACAGAATCTCTTCAATACATGACATTATATTTGTATTGAACATATGAAAGCAACATTATTTTATACTGCAATTTGTAATGTAGTTGTCTAAATATATGAGTCCAATGGCAAGAATAAATAAAGGATGTTCTCCATAAAATGTTGCAGAAGAAATTTGGAGCATATAGAAGAGGCTGTTTTGAACCACCCTGCAGTCCTGTTTACACCCGCACTCAAAGTCAGTGGATAAAAGTCACTTAGAGACATGCTTGCGATGTGTCATTGGCTAAAGCTTTCAAGTGTCACTTTGGCTACAAGAACTAGGGAGTTTATTAGATAGAAAAGACTGAGATGAAAAACGGGAAGTAATGGAGTGTGTTTTGCTCTGGCCTTTCATTTCCCATTGGACATGTACTTTGTAAGAGACAGTGGCTGCTGTCTCAATAGGTAAAACTGTAGTTGGTTTCTTTCTCTACCTAGCTCTCTATAGGAGGTGCTCCTCAAACAAACAAACTGGCTGGAATGCACAGTGCCATCTTCATACACATCCAACATTCAGCCACCTTCTAAAGTTTTTCTCCTTTATAGAGATCAAGCTGCAGATTGTCAGTCTATCTCATATCTTAGTTTCCTCAGACAGGTGTCTATCTATCTGCCTGCCTATCTGCCTTGGATCTCAATTTCAGGGGGGGAAAGCAGGATATACATTCAACGAATACATACATTTGACCTATCGAAATGCAAAGATACAGAATGGGGGACAATGCCTGGATCGAAAGCAGTACGAGTGAAAATGATCTTGGAGTCCTCGTGGACAACAAGTTAAACATGAGCCAACAATGTGATGTGGCGGCAAAAAAAGCCAATGGGATTTTGGCCTGCATCAATAGGAGCATAGTGTCTAGATCAGGGAAGTAATGCTACCCCTCTATTCCGCTTTGGTTAGACCACACCTGGAATATTGTGTCCAATCTGGGCACCACAATTCAAGAGAGATATTGACAAGCTGGAATGTGTCCAGAGGAGAGTGACTAAAATGATAAAGGGTCTGGAGAACAAACCCTATGAGGAGCGGCTTAAGGAGCTGGGCATGTTTAGCCTGAAGAAGAGAAGGCTGAGAGGAGATATGATAGCCATGTATAAATATGTGAGAGAAAGCCACAGGGAGGAGGGAGCAAGCTTGTTTTCTGCTTCCTTGGAGACTAGGACGCGGAACAATGGCTTCAAACTACAAGAGAGGAGATTCCATCTGAACATGAGGAAGAACTTCCTGACTGTGAGAGCCATTCAGCAGTGGAACTCTCTGCCCCGGAGTGTGGTGGAGGCTCCTTCTTTGGAAGCTTTTAAACAGAGGCTGGATGGTCATCTGTCAGGGGTGATTTGAATGCAATATTCTGTGATTTCTCGTTTAGTGAGGTATTTCCTAGAGGTATGTTAAACAGTTGAAATCCAATGGATTGTCAAAGGCTTTCATGGCTGGAATTACTAGGTTGTTGTAGATTTTCCGGGCTATATGGCTATGTTCTACAAGCATTCTAGAAGAGAATGCTCCTAGAACATGGCCATATAGCCCAAAAAACCTACAACAAACCAGTTGAAATCCAATTTGCAATGTGCTTCAGCAATTCAGATGGTTGGTGCTTTGATGAGTAAAGATTTATAAGGGTCCCGTCCTGATTTGTAATTTGAATGTGTGAAGCTTTGCAATTGCTCCATTAAGATCTGTTCCATTAGCAGCAATGGGGAAAATTGTGAGGCTTGTTTCTTTATCGTTTTTACAGCTACAAGGATGAAATCTGACACACTTTTAGGCAACATGTACATATTTTAGCCTTCCAAATTTAGAACATTTTGGTCATCCACCAATTTTTAGGAAATTTTAAAAGTTTTGTAAAATATTTTTTAAAAGACTACAAAAAGTACTTCCTTGAATTTCTACACAATGAGACAACATAAGCAAGCCATCGATCCTGCAAAGGTTCAGAAAGATTCATTCATCTACTGATTTCTTGAATTTTTTAAAAGTTTTTTCAATTAAAAAAATTAAATACTGCAAGAAGTACCCACTCAAATTATGGCAGTGAAACAACATGAGCAGGGCAGCAAGCCTGCCAAGTTTCAAAACAATTAGTCTATCCCAGGGGTCCTCAAACTAAGGCCCGGGGGCCAGATGCAGCCCTCCAAGACCATTTACTCGGCCCTCTCTCAGGGTCAACCTAAGTATGAAATGACTTGAAAGCACACAACAACAACAAAACAACAATCCTATCTCATCAGCCAAAAGCAGGCCCACACTTCCCATTGAAATACTAATAATAAGTTTATATTTGTTAAGATTGTTCATTTTAATTATTGTATTGTTTTTAAGTGTTTTTTGCACTACAAATAAGATATGTCCAGTGTACATAGGAATTCATTAATGTTTTTTCAAATTATAATCCGGCCCTCCAACAGTTTGAGGGACTGTGACCTGGCCCTCTGTTTAAAAAGTTTGGGGACCCCTGGTCTATCCACTGAGCTTTAAACACTTTTATTCAATTTAAGAACATGTGATTAACCTACACTGGGACTTTAATGTGGCAGCTCTGTTCTCCTGGCATGAGCAGAATTCTGGAAAATGTAGTTTAGGGCAGGGCCTTTTGAATACTCTGTAACAGAGGCCCTCAAACAAAATTCTGCTTGTGCCAGAATAGTGTTGCAGTTTTAAGAGAACTGAGTGGAATACAAGTGGGAATTTGGAAAACATAAGTTTGGGGTAATGTTTGCCAATTTTATGTTTTATGTTTGGAAGCCACCCTGAGTCCCTTTGGGGAGAGAGGGTGGGTTAGAAATAAACATTATTATTATTATTATAATCATTATTATCTTTACTAGGGGCGGGGGCTGACAGTGAGGATAAAGGGGCTACTTTAGCAACAAATCAACAAATCTTTTATGAATCTCTCCAAAAGTTTCAGAGGCTTGTATTTCAATTTGTAAATGTGTTGGAGGGGTCCTTTCCGATTAGTAATTCGAAGTTTCAGATTTCCAAATCTCCAAACTATGAAGTTGAGCTCAGAAGTTTTGCACACCCCTCATATTTACCAGTACCTGTCAGAGAGCTCTGGAGCCAGAGCAAACTGCAAATATTGTACACAGATTCCATAGGATGGAGATATGGCAGCTAAAGTGGTGTCAAACTGCTATAATTCTGCAAAATGGATGGTCTGTAAGAAGGCTATTTCCAAGATCTGTGCTAGCTGTACCTAGGGTTGCCAGAGGAGCAGCTTCTCTCTTCTTATATCAGAGATAGTTTAGATGTGCAGATATGGGAGGCAGATTAAGAACATTGCCTCCAAAGTAGAACATTTTCAGTCATGAACTGAAAAAAATCTAAGATATGGGATAGCATTTATAGTGAAGTTGGATATAGCAAAGGCAGTCATGGGACCTAATGCAATGCCTGAGCAAATAATATCAACAAGACTACATGGAAAACTCATTGATGTAGCTACAACTCAAGTACTCCTGCTATAGATTCAGAAGAGGAAGAAATTGAAACATTCTTTACAGATCACACATGACTCTTGTTGAAAATTAGAAAGTACAAAAACAGTGTTACAGTTGAACATTGAGAAAACAGAAAGAATGACTACAGATAACTTACAGAACTTTAAAGTGAATGGTGAACGTACTATTTACATACTTAATGATTTCCTATATTTTGGCTCAGTCATCAATCAAAATGGAGAAAGCAGTTATGAAATCAGAAGCAGTTTGAGACTTGGAAGAACTGCTATGAAAGAACATGACCAGAAGGTGCTATTACTCTTATGTCTTGCTTGAATTCCCATAAGCACCTGGTTGGTCATTTTGTGAAGAGAATGCTGAGTAAACCTTTGGTCCGATCCAGCAGGTCTCTTCTTATGTTCTTATAATTTTGAAAAAAAAAAGATGTTATTTCTTTGTTTTTAAGATACTGCATATATATGTTGCCTCAGGCAAGCCTTAGAAAAATCATCCCTATTGCGAGAGGAGAAAGGAATCGCATCATCTAAGACAATGCTCACCCCACCTGCAATGCCAAGAAGAATACATAATAACACCTTCTAAAAATGACATGTTGATACTTGATTTGTCAGTTATATTTCATTGACAAAAAAGGTTTTAAATTATTTCTTTGCAGCAGTTATACACTGCTTACTAGGGCTGTCCAAACACGGAAAAATTTGTTTCTAAACTCGATTCGTTTTTAGGGGGTTTTTTGTGTTTCGTTATTTAAAAGAATTCCGAAATTTTCCTTAAAAAAAGTTCGATATTTACGAAATTTCGGAAATCATAAAACAATTACGAAACAATTACGAATCGATTACGAATCGATTCGTTAATGGCGGCCGCAATCGCGCAATACGCTAAAAAACTTCTGAAGCTTCCCTCTCCCTCTGTTGTTGACTGTTGGTGTGATAATTATATTTTTTTCAATGAGAAAACAAACAGCAACCCTAAAACTTGCACGAGACATGCGGAAATAATAATGAAACATTTACGAATCAATAACAAATCAATAACGAATCAAATAATGAATCAATAACGAATCAGTAACGAAACAATTACGAAACAAATTGGAAAAATTCGTTTCATTTTTTAGTTGCTCCTGGATGGTTCAATATCGCTTCGTTATAAAAAAAATAACGAATTTTTAACAAATAACGAAATTACGAAACGAAACCGCCCAGCCCTACTGCTTACATCTAAATATTTCAAAGAAATAAAGCATAAATGGTATAGTATGACAGTCATTGTGGCATAGTGCTTTGGGCATTGATGTAGGATTCTGGAGACCAGATTCACCTTTCTTGTTGCAGGATGCAACAATTTCTGGTAATTCTCTTTGGAGCTTTTCAGTATTTTTGTATATGTAGCACAGGACATAGTCGTGTTTTATAGCACTTTCTTAGCAATCCTCAGGTCTCAAGCAAGTAATGGAAAATTTCAAATCTGGCTCTCCTGATGTTCAATTCCAATTATTTGGATTTCCCTGTAGGACCATTCCTCTTTACAAGATATGATGTAGGATTCCACTCCATGTTTGCCCCAACCCCTGAGAGCCAAAAGTCGAAAGCCGAGCATAATGCCCTCAGTGATGGCATTGTTATGAAATATTGTTTTACATTTGCTCACATCTTGTCACTGAAGCTCACACACAAAGAGAGAACATTTCAAAATTACAGGTATTGAATTAGGTGGTTTTGCTATGCAGATGATTACAAAGGAAATCTTGGAACCAATTTGGGGCTCAGATGGTGATTAGACAAACCACAATTCGAATCCGGGGAGCGGGATGAGCTCTCACTGTTAATCCTAGCTTCTGCAAACCTAGCAGTTCGAAACCATGCAAATGTGAGTAGATCAATAGGTACCGCTGTGACAGGAATGTAACTGTGTTCCATGCAGTCATACCAGCCACATGACCTTGAAGGTGTCTATGGACAACACCAGCTCTTCAGCTTAGAAATGGAGATGAGCACCACCTCCCAGAGTTGGACACAACTAGACTTAATATCAAGGGGAAACCTTTACCTTTACTACACTGTCATATAATCCAGTTGGGTGTCCCCATGGCTTTTCCAGTTGGATGTCCCCATGCCATCACAATAAGTGCTGTGATTGCATGCTGGAAGCTTCCTGGTGTGTAAAAATGATGTGCCAGAAGGTGGGAGGGGGACAAGAACAATTTGCCTCCTCCTGCCTCCTGATGCTTTGTTTCTATGTGCCAGGAGGCCTCCGGAGAGATGTCATGGTGGCCTGGTAAGTTTTTATTTATTTTAAGCCCGGAAGAACCAAGATGGGCTGTGGGGACTGACCCCGGGATAGCAGAAGCAGTCCATACAGGGTCCATACCCCCTTTCATAAATATCTAATGGAATATCAAATTAATTAAGGACATAACAGGGTTTTCCTGCTTTGTCCCAAATAAATCCTCTTTTACCAGAGACATTGTTTGGATGCCTCCAGTAAAATTCTGACAGGGCCCACATTTTGGGCCCTGTCTGGAAGGGCCCTCAGTGGGTTGGTTAAGAAAAAAACATTCCTGGGTGCAGTTGCAATCCACAATCAGAGGATACTGTACCCAGCATCCAATTGGAGATTCCATCTGAACATGAGGAAGAACTTCCTGACTGTGAGAGCTGTTCAGCAGTGGAACTCTCTGCCCTGGAGTGTGGTGGAGGCTCCTTCTTTGGAAGCTTTTAAACAGAGTCTGGATGACCATCTGTCGGGGGGTGATTTGAATGCAATATTCCTGCTTCTTGGCAGGAGGTTGGACTGGATGGCCTATGAGGTCTCTTCTAACTCTTTGATTCTATGATTCTATGTTTGTATAGTGACTCCAGTTCATTTAATCCACCTCCAAACTGTATTGCAGTGTCAATATAGAAGAACCCTTGGAGATCTAGGAAACCTAGAATCATCTCTTGGTATTTTTTCCAGCTTTTGTAGCAGGGTTTTACTTACAGAAAGTAAGAGCCTTAAGCCTTTGGCATCTCTTACCACTGAAATGTGAACCTTCTCTCTGAGAAGTTCCTGGAGATTGAATTTGACCCTCAGCCTGAAAGATGTTTCTTCTTCTTGGTTTAGGTTTTAGCACCAATTCCTTCATCCAGAGCTGTGTGGGAACAAAGGCCCAATGGGTTCCAGCTATAAACGATGCTTGCCAAAATTTTCCAAAAGGCAGCCATGGCAATGAGCCCTTACCACTGTGAAAAGGTCTTCCAAAGTACCACACAAGTCATCCCTGTGGTAATAAAGAGCGGCCGCTTTACAGCACAGCAGCATGTAAGACAGCATTGTCAGCTGTACTTTATTTAAAGCACAAGGCCTGGAACAGGAAAATAATGACTTTAATAAAATTTACTATTGACTTTGTAGGCTAAAATCTTTCTGTCATCAGGAATCGGGGAGTGGCGGGGAGCGGGAGCGAACCTACCCGAAAGGCCTTCACTTAAATGTATTCCTTTAATATTTCAAAGCAAGTTGTGCTGGTGCTTTTTTTAATATACTAGCTTCTTCAAAAAGAGACTGTAGTGGGGTGAAAATTAGTATTTTTAATAGAAACCGGGAATTGCTTACATAAGGGAAAAGCCGGTAATGACCTATGACACTGTCGGTAGAAAAGCAACATTTGAGGGAACTGCAAAAGCAGTTAATCCAATTCCTTGAAAAGCAGCAGAAAGCGATGTCACCAATGAATGATTTATAAATTACTGAATGTCCTTCTCATCTGGAGGATATCTTTTAATCTTCGACTTGAGTTTTTCTTCAAGAGAGAACTCCAAAGAGCCGGCTGCAGAGATGTCCAGAATGCAGCAACGTGTTAACAAGTTTAGGGTCATTGCTGCGATTTTGGAGGAAAATGGGGGCATTGCAAACAGGATGGGGGTGGAGGAAGGGCACGAAGAAGCAGGCCACATATGGCATAATTTTATTTTCCCAACCAATTTGATTAAATGCTCTCTAGATTGCTGACCATGCACAAGAAAGGTCAAACCCGTTTTATGAAAAAATGACAGGCATTTCTTTCCTTTCATGTTCTCTCTCTCAATCTCACTCTCTTTAACATGTACAAAGTTAAAATATACTGTAGATTTTTCTTTCAAAAAGTTTTCCTAACCGTGTGCGACAGTTCAGTTTAGAGGTGAAACCTTTTAATAAAACCTCGTGAAAATGAAGGCTTCAGTTTATGAACTCGTTTTGTGTTTCCCAGAGGAGTGCTTAGCCTCATGAAGTCAACGGTTTCATTGTTTACCACAGCAGCAGCACAGCATCAAGGGGAGGCCAGGACTTTGTACTTGAAAATATCTTATTTGCCCTGGGCTTTTATTTTCTCAAACACACTTGAAGACAAATATACAGAAATCTTAATTCAGAACTAATAGATTTCCTCCTTTATTTTATAAAAATATAATTGCATTGCACATAATTAATTAAAAATGAACAAGGATATTCCTTAGGGGTTTAAATACAGGCTCCAGAGTCCAGAAATGGTATTTGGAGGGCAATCAATTAAAGCTTACCAAAATCCATGCTTTTTTATCCTTGGAGGTAACCAGTACCTTTAGCAAAAGTGAAATGCAACTGGCAAGCTGTATTTCACAGACTTTCACAAGGAAATTCAGGGTAAAATAAATGCAGTTTAAGGTCACTTTAACCACCATGGCTCAATGCTATGGAATCCTGGAATTTGTTGTTTTTCCCAGGACTCTTGGGAAAAATAGCTGAAACACCTTGTGAAACTATAAGTTCTATGACTCCATAGCACTAGGAGAACATATACACTGTCACTGACTATTTAATACAGTTTCAAGCAGGTATTGAATTAGGTAGTTTTGCTATGCAGATGATTGCAAAGGAAATCTTGGAACCAATTTGGGGCTCAGATGGTGATTAGACAAACCACAGAGCACTGATGCACATTAAGAGCATTTTTTGTATGCTTTCATGAGCATTCATTGTCTGGTTGCTGCAGTGTAGATGGGGCCTGAGCCATGGTAGTTAAAAGATCACGTGCTTTGTAGATGCCTGCAAGCTGAACCAATTTAACCTAAGTATCCTTGCACCATGCCTCCCAGACAATTTTGCCAGTCACATGGCCTGGAGAAGATGACAAAAATGAGGTAGGTCCCTTTGTTGTCCTTGTCACTGGCAGTCACAGGTTAGGAGAGAGGGTGACATTCAGGTCCCTGCCAGAGGAACTAAACTGGCTTAACTTGAGTATGCCACTCCCTTTTAGGGTCCTTCCAGACAGGACCCAAAATGTGGGCCCTGTCGGACTTTTACCTGAGACATCCAAACAATGCTTTGGGTAAAAGGGGATTAATTCAGGACAAAGCAGGAAAACCTAGAATTAAATAGATACCCCATTGGACCTAGGCCTTACTGAAAGCAGCAACACCTAACAGCAACAACAAAGTATCTTGGACATGCTGATATTTCTGAACACTTTCCAAAGGCAGTCCTACACAAAATATTCTATAGTGATCCAACCTCTTTACTTATGCGCTGGGTGTCAGAACCCAGAAGCCTTTAAACATGCCAGACACAGTTCAAAGGTACAAACACAGCTTTATTGTCAACAAAAAGTCTTGAAAAGCACTTAACTGCAGTGCTTAAGTCTGCTGGAGCAGTTTGGCACCAAAAACAAGTCAATAGGAGAAACTAAAATATAATCCGGATTATAGCGCTGCCTCTTAATCCGGATTAAACTAAAGATGAAGCAAATTGCTTAAAAATCAAAATGTAGCAAGAATACAGTCTATAAAGTTGAAAGAACGTTGTTTCAAAACTGAAAGTTGTTAAAGTCACAAAGATATAAACAAACAAAGTCCAGAAGTCCAAAAGCGAAGTCAAACCAGTCCGTAGTCAATTCAGTGTTGAAGCAAAGCAGGAACGTTGAAGTCTCTCAGGAAACAGGAGCACAGGAACTCACGAGGCTATAGCCCAGGACCCAAGGTGAAAGTTGGCAGATAGAAAGACTTATGTCCCCAAGAAGACACTTTGCCTTCTGCAACCTGCAATTCAAACTGAACCCCCTTATATCTTACAATTCGTCGTCGGAGCTTGATGAGCTCCCCACCCTCTCATCATCACTCCCAGCTGCTTCCAAGCCTGCAGCTGAATGGCCATCCCTCCACCTCTGCCAACGAGTATCAGGATTCAGATCCTGCCAAGAGTCCCCTGGCTGCCAATCTTCAGTGAACCCCTCAAATTCCTCACTAGAGGTGGGCTGGTTACAGATATCCCTTATGTTTTGCACACGAGTCCAATTTAACTCTTCATCCTCGTCCATGTCACTCCCAGTCCCAGAACTCCTTTCAAACCCAAAGAAATCTTCATCCTCTGTTGGTGCACAAAGTATTTCCCGAATACGCTTCCTTTGTAATTCCCCTTCAGACTCTGACTCTCGAGCAGCCCTCTTTACACCTCTGCTCCCTTCCCCATCCCCCATTTCCCAATCAGCGAAACCTGGGAACGTGTCAGTATCGCTTGGAGCCATAATGATATCTCTAATGTGCTGACGCTGCTGTTCCCCTTCTGACTCCAAAGGAGACCCGTTCTCCCTGCTACTAGGAGTAGCAACTTGAGCAACACGCTGAACTACAACACTGGGCATCAATATAGATATTAATGAAGGACCAAAAGTGGCACTGAAACAATATGCTAAATCCCTCTTCACTCATTATACAGAGCTACACATGTTGTAGCAGGAGGTGCATCATCACAATGCATATTTCTCTGTGAGGCTCAATAGCATCAA
Source organism: Anolis sagrei ordinatus (assembly GCF_025583915.1). Classification (NCBI taxonomy): domain Eukaryota; kingdom Metazoa; phylum Chordata; class Lepidosauria; order Squamata; family Anolidae; genus Anolis; species Anolis sagrei. The sequence continues at coordinate 18,934,291 of NW_026847549.1, forward strand.
GATATGGGATATCCTGCGATTTAAGTTGGAGAGTCAACCCAGCACACAGAGTTTTGGCAGCAGTACCATAGCTTTTGTGGTTCCACCCTATAAAAATGTCTCATACATACACATTTTTATGTAAATCATCTAGAGCTTCTAGAAACAGAGGGAAATGCTTCAACTTTGTTTAAAAAGAAAATTGGATGTCAGATTCACAACTCAAGGTTATTTCTGGGTTCAGATTTATTTTCAAGGCAAAGTGGGAAATACAGCTCTGAAATTTGCAACTCATCAACCCTAACAAAATCCTCTTTAAACTTTTAAATATATATATCTATATGGCAGGATTTATATTAGGCAAGCCAAGAACACTGATTCATTAAATTCTTCCCTGGGGTCTTGGAAACTTCAGTCATCCTGTTAGACACTCAAGGGATATGTAACAGGGAAGGGAGAAAAAGCAAACATTTTCAATAAGATTGCATTCTTTAAATATTTCAGGGTTGGTTTTGATATGTGCTGGGCCCATTACCTTGCTGTTACTCTGTGTTTAGTGGACTGCTAAAGAAATTAACACATGGACACATACCCTGCAAACACATCTCACCTATGTTACTTGTGGAATGCCAAATGATCACTGCATAGCAACAGTTCAGTGACATCCTACACAGATTGCATTTAGTTCTTACTCCAGTGTTGTGGCAAATAAGCCCAATGTAAAGCTCAGGGAAAGGTAATTGTTTAGTATACTGAATATTATCATGAATTAGAGTGAATTGGGAAGAGAACAGGCAGGAAGTTGGGATAGCAGTAGGGATCCAATGAGCTGTAAAATGGGATTAGCTGGGCAGTGAACCCCAAAATACATGAAACAGTACAATTTCACTTCAGACTTCTACACCACCAATCACCAATTGATTTATGTAAGAATGGGTTCAAAGCAGAGAAGGGCAGCTTTCTAAAATCAAGGTGACATAATACCATGCTATTTGAAGAATCATATCTCCATTGAAGGAGCTGGGGGTGGTGACGGCCGACAAGGAGCCCTGGCGTGGGCTGGTCCATGAGGTCACGAAGAGTCAGAGACGACTGAACGAATGAACAACAACATCTCCATTCATTTACGCATTAGGACTCTTTATATGTTCTGGATAGGTCTTTAACTCCCACCTTCTCAGGCTCATTTGATGGGAACACAAGTGAGAAGTCAATTCAATTCAAGATACTGATGTTGACCTACAAAGTCCTAAATTATTCTGAGCCAGGAAAGACTGCCTCCTCCCATTTGAGCCTGCCAGAAATTTGAGATCTTCAGATGAGACCATCTTGTGTGTCCTGACACTTCACAATGCTAGGTTAGCAACAATGCATTGCAACCTCCTAACCATGGAAATTAGGTTGCCCCATTTCTTTAAGTTTCCAGTAGGTAGTCAAAACAGTGCTATTTTTCATGGCATTCAGTCTTTGAAACTGCTATTTTAAAACTGAAATCTGGGGTTGTTTGTAGACTGCTTCAATGAGTTTTGAAATGTATTTTAAAGAGAATGATAGGAGAGGGTGGTCTGCTGTAGATGCCCAAGGTACACTCTCACTTTCCAATGGTGAAATAGTAACACTAGCTTGTTCATCTTGAGTAATTTGTCCTTCTAGATGCCAGTAACAAGAAGTAATGATTTTGGCATGAGCAGAATAATGAGTAAAGTAACTAGTTCTTTTTAAAATTTTCTCAAGTTTATGGTGACAATTTTGATCTCCAATGCCATTATTTTATTCCTACTTGTATCAAACCAAACTGAATGGCACATTCATGTATTTGTCATTGCTTCCCCTTGTTCATTGTTCAGAGTTGATGCAAAGTGATCCCATTTTTTACTTTCTGTGCCATCTATTTTTATGGATAAGTCATCCTTCTCATGTTTTACTGTCTCCTTGTCAAAACTGTAATGCTTGCTTATACTTATTTTGTCTAAGGCTTAAAAAGAAAAGGAGAAGAATAAAAAGCAGGTAATTTGGACAATTTGGGGTTTTTATTTTCCTTTGCATTCATGCATCAGAAAATAAAAATTATGCCTCAGGTTCCATCAAAGCTATATTGGAGCATTCAGAAGTGTGTAATTCAGGAACAGAATAAGCTGTTTTAAGGAGTTATTGATGCCAACATTAAATTTACAATTATTCATAAAGAGAAAGCCATTTGAAGAATTCCCCATGCTACTACGCATATACAAACTACTTTACCATGCGTAAGAAGTTTCATTTATTAATAGCTCTTTCTGTCTTTTCACCACCATCTCACTCCAACAAAGTAAACTTTCTCCTCCAAGGACACCAAAATCAAAGGGACATTGAATATCCTGGAAGCTGATTCAAAAGAATACTTGTGGTGAAAATCTGTCTCATGATAGATTGTGATCCTTTAGTACAAAATGTTTCCAAAAAATATAGTATTCTATGCCTAGTTACTCTGGTTGGACTGCAACCAGTTGTGGACTACTCCTCTGCTTCTGAGGAGGAAGTAGAACAAGAGGCTGAAGAGGTAGCACTTGGGGATTTGGGGCCAAGTGTTGAGGAGGAAGGAGAAGGTGAGGAAGACATACGACTAGTCCCTATGTTTCTAGAATGGCAAAGAGCAAAGGAAGAAAGAAGGTCAGTTAGAAACGTGGCAAAAAGCAGAGCAATCAGACCTCGCTCTAGGAACATCTGTGCTAGGAGCTCAGGGTTATAAATTAGCAGTGGAGCCAGTAGACAGTGCTGGCTGCAACCGACCTACTTATTTATTTATTTATTTACTTCATTTGTATACTGCTCTCTCTCTGCCCGTAGGCGACTCAGAGTGGTTTACAATCAAATCAGTATACAAAGTGCACAACATTAGCATTTAAAACAGTAACCATGGCAACTACATCAATATAACAAAACATCAATACATCAATATAACATCAATACATCCATATAACTAATCCATCACGTCTCATCAGTAAAATCATAATCCGATCTCCTTGTCCATTATTCCATGTTCCAATGATCAATCAATTAATTGCACTGCTTAATTAAACGCCTGTTCAAAGAGCCAGGTCTTCACTCTTCTCCTGAATGCCAGGAGGGAGGGGGCCAATCTAATGTCTGCAGGAAGGGCATTCCACAGCCGAGGGGCCACCACTGAGAAGGCCCTGTCTCTCGTCCCTGTCTCTTGGCAGTCAGTGGAGCTGGCGCAACAGAGGAGTGGTGTGCTCCCTGAGTGCCGCTCCTGTTAGCAACCTGGCTGCCGCACGTTGGACCATTTGAAGATTCCGAGCAGTCTTCAAGAGGCAACCCCACGTAGAGAGCGTTGCAGTAGTCTATATGGGCTGTAACCAGAGCGTGGACTACTGGCCAAGTCAGACTTCCCAAGGTATGGGCGCAGCTGGTGCACAAGTTTTAATTGTGCGAATGCTCCCCTGGTCACCGCCGAAACCTGGGGTTCCAGGCTCAGCGATGAGACCTACTTGGTGCGTTTGTGTTCTGTTCTCTGTGCTACAGCTCCACCATCAGCTTTGCAAAAGAGTCAATGCCAAATACTCTTTTTTTGTGTACTTTAAGCCTTTTTGCCAAAGACTCTTGCTTCTGTCTGATGTGAAGACTTGTTGTCAAAGACTTTTGTTTTACATCTGCTGTAAGACCTTGCATTGCTTTTGCACTTTGCCTTCTGTTTCCTTTACTGCTGTTTGCATTATTATTATTATTATTATTATTATTATTATTATTATTATTATTTTGCTAAAGTAAAGTTTGTTTAGATACTTTTACTCGTGTGGTAAGGATGTTTCTGGAGCAAAACAGGACACAACCATCCCTTGCCAACATAGCCTTTATAGAATAGAATTGTTCTGTTCTCTGATGTGTGCCTAGCTCTTCTATGGAAAGTGGTTGGATGCTTTCAGCTAATGTGCAATGTACCCATTCAGTTCAAGACCACAGAAATGCAGTTGTGTATACATATGCCCATTCCTAACCAATGTGTACATGGCTGCCCATGCCGAAAATAGAAGTTCTACTCATAGAATCATAGAGTTGGAAGAGACCTCATGGGCCATCCAGTCCGATTGTCATAAAGTAATTATGTTGTATGTTGGGAATTTGCTGTAGGGGAGCTTCTATAAAGAAGCAGGGAAATCTCATTCAAAGCCCCTCCAACAGATGGCCATCCAGCCTCTGTTTAAAAGCCTCCAAAGAAGGAGTCTCCATCACACTCTGGGGCAGAGAGTGTTCCAGTGCTTAACAGCTCACACTGTTAGGAAGTTCTTCCTAATGTTCAGGTGGAACCTCCTTTCTTTGGGTTGAGCATTCTAGCATGTATTTCACTGAGCATCCCCTTGTGCATTTTGCTGCACAATGTTGCCTTCAACACAAGAGTCATATAGCACAATCAATATGCAGTCCTTTATCCAGAGATTTATGTTATAGAACGCTGATGTGGGAACCTGGCTTCAATTTTATGGTTTGGGTTTTCTTGTAGTTTAAAAATAACTATGGGTGCATCTACACCTGTAATTTTGAAATGCTCATTTGTACTAACTGCAATGATAGGAATTTGGGGACTAACAAAAAAATTCATCCAAGGACACAACATCCTTATATAGGGGACAGTCTCTTCATTGGGCTTCTCCCCACAACTTGTAGCAACACCCCTGGAGACATGGTGGCAAAGTAGCAGTTATTTACCCACCACAGTGAGTAGCATAGCAAAACCTATTATTTTCAACACGCAAACATTTGCTGGAGTGATGGTGTGGTAGGACAGGATATTGTGTGAACATATGGGAAGAAATGACTGAAAAGGGACAAATGTAAGTTTTATCACACATACAAATTAAAGATGGACAGATCCCCTCCATCAAATTGGATGACAGGGTCTAGGGTTTGTTTATTACTTCAAATAACAATACAAATGTAAAAAATCTGTAGAGTCTGTCAGAGAGAAGCCCCACAAAACACTTCTGGACAACAATTCCAGTGATTGCCTAATAATTCAGTACATTCTCTAATCGAAAACTTCCACTTCTTTATGCAAATGATGGCGCCAGGGAATAAATTACTTCTGCAGTGCAAGTTTTTGAAACTTTTCGGAACAAAAAATGCATTTATTTTTTATTAAAATTTTGTTCATTCAGTAACAAAGAAACAACAAAAGACTGAAGGCTACAAGACAATGTCTTCACTTCAGCTTATTTCTCCCCCTTTTCCACTTATTTGAATAGAAGTAATTCCCATAATTTTCCCTGCAGGAGATGTATAGATTAGAGAAGGCATTCCCACCCCCCAACATGTTACTACCCCATCTTTATACCAAAAATTATACTTCACTATTACATAAGCAATGGTTCCTACACAGGAGCCCTAGGATGCTGTTATTTTTGTGTGTGCCTTCAAATCATTTCTGACTTATGGCAACCCCAAGGAAAAACTAAAACAGGGTTTTCTTAGCAAGATTTATTTAGGAAGTGGTTGCCTTTGCCTATCCCTGAGGTTAAAAGTATGACTTACCCATGGTTATCCAGTGCATTTCCATAGTTGAATGGAGATTCAATCTGTGGTCAAGAAAGTTGTAGTGTAATGCTCAATTTCCAATACTAATACTAACAAGGGTGAATTTTGCATTTTTCTGCTCTCTTCTGTGCACTTCTATCCTCAGAGGGTTCTGAAACTTGACCGCATACAGCATACTGTCCAATTGTCTATATGTGGCTGGACCAGTTTCGATTAATCTTCAGAACTGAATGCAGTACTTCAAATGAGACATCCAATTAAAGAAACCTACAATGCTTGCTCTAGTAAGCTTTCTTATATTTGATAATCAAGAGGAGCCATTTCTAATTAGGAATAGAGTCTGTCTTTGTCTACACACACACACACACACACACAGGGACTCAAACACACCATACAGAAGCCTAAATGAATTTTCAAAAACTTCTAAAATACTCTTGCCAGATTTTGAGCTCTCCAATGGATTAATCTGAAAAACAGCTAGGGACTCAATTTAGACTTTGCTGGCAGCCGGCAAGAGAAACACGTCAAACTCAGAGTTTTACTTTATTGAAGACCCTCTTAGGAGGCTATCAAGAAAGCAATGTGTCTGCCTGGTAGCCAAGGATCAGTGGGAGGTAATATTTAGTTTATTAATGTACCGTTTGCTGCTGCTTCTTCGCTTTTTTCCTGCAGGGTTGACTCCTAACACAAAACTGAGATTCTTGCAGCAGCTTTTTCCCTCCCCTCTTGCTGTTGTTGTTTTTATTCAGAGTGAATAATCTCTGTGACATGAATAAAAGTTAACAAGATCTTGCCTTATATCAAAATCCATTTTAGTCTGTCCCAGGATTATTCAAGAGAAACAGTTGACTTCTATATCAGAATGGTTGAGTAAATGGTTCCCTGCTTGTAAACACTGCATCTTTTCATTTCATAAAAAAGACTCTTCCAACACTAGAGTCAAGGTTAATTTTGAAACAACCCCTTCACTTTCAAGGCAACTGTATTTATTAGTAAGAGTCTATATTCAACAAGAGAGTGGCTTTCAATGGAAGCTAGACAATGCAGGTAAGGCACCTGGAGGATCGAATCATAAATACAGGATGGATTGTTGACTGACAGGGCTTTTCAAAGTGAAAAGCATTGTGGCAAAATGAGACAACTTTTAGCTCCATTGTCTCTTCAATAAATCACAAGGAAATTACAAAAGCAGCATGCAGAACAGTTTGATGCCATGATTCATACCTTGTCCTGTGTCACCTTCAATTTATTGTAGTGGCAATTTGGGGTGATGTTGCTGGAAAATAAGTTTGAAAAATGGGGTGAGCTAGGGCACCAACCTGTCGCTCCTAATTTGGGTGTAAAGAGTTCAATGTGTTCTGGTTCAGTTTTTCAAACTGGTGTTGTGATAAACAGGGTAAAACTAGGCTTTGGAACAGGCATAAGAAAACCTGTTACCATCAAGGACAAGACAAGAACTTTGAATTAACATGTTACAATTAAAGGGAATACTAGTTGATAGTGTTATAAGGATGGTAAGGCCAAAATATTATTGTTCCTTTCCCCCTCTCGAGTTACCTGATGCCAGATACTGGAACTTGGAAATAGCACACTACAATTAATGGGGTTACCAGCTAATGGTGTTATGAGGCAATAAGAGCACAACATTATTGTCCACTCCTGTTCACCCCAGAATTATCAGGCTCCAAATATGTATACAAGGACAGTTTAGGAGTAAAAAGTTCAGGCTCAGCCTTTCCAAACTGATGTTGCAATATACTGGTTGAATGGGAACAGACATAAGAAGACTTGTCCTCATCAAGGAAAGACCAGAACTTGGAAGTAACATGCTACAATTAATGGTGTTACCATATAATGTGCTTATAAAGGTAGAAGGAGCAACACATTATTGTCCTACATAGAATTACCAGACAGCAAAGAGTTACTTCTTTGGTTTTTGTGCCAAATTACATAATGGTCTAAATCTTATTGTTAGCACCAACTAGAGAAGATCTCCTGAAACAATGGGCCTTAGTCACTATTCAACAAATTTAATGGGTCTTCTCTAGTTGGGATTAGCCTATAGACTTCTGTACAATTTCTCTCATACATCTGAATTCATCCACTATGGGCTCAAGACTTTTAATATGTTGCTGATCTCTTGTTGCAGACAGCTGCATCATTAATCTAAACCACATATAATCTAGAGATGATATGCTGCTCTGCCTGCCATCACTTTTGTTGGTTTCCACCTTTTTTTAGCAGATGGCGACTGATCCTCACTAATCTTTAAATTTATACCCAAAGGTATGACACCTGGCACATGTCTATACCAAAACCTTAATCTGAGCACACATTTCTGGCCAATAAGCAGCTTCTCATGTTCTTCCTTTGCATAGCTCTATTACCAGATGACTCTAACATGTGATATTCAATTTATCTCTCCTTAGCTCTTGAAGTACCATCTTTTGTTTAAATAAATCACTTCGGCAGCTGAAAGTTATCAAGAATTGGTTCTCCAAACCAGTGAAGGGCATACTGCCCTAACAGGCATTTCACAGGGTATCCAGAATTGACACAGAGTGTCCAAGAAGATGCTATGTTAAATATTTTTTTTTACATTGCATGTCCCTCATCTTCTAAGTTGGTGGCTCTGTCCATGGAAGAGAACACTAACATGTATTTGCAAGGACTATTTTTCAGATGTGTTCATTTTAGTTATCTACATTGGAATAATTTATCAATTTTGTGCACGCTTTACTTCTGTAAAAGTACAAAAAAGGCTACCCTTGTTGAAACTGTCCAATCCAAAAAAAATCTTTTTTCCAATACTAACTAACTATGTGAAAGAATGAAGATATTCATTAACAATGAGGCAGTTGCTGAAGTTTCACTTTTTTTCAAAAAAAGGAATCATTTTGTTAGAAGTTCTTAAAGATTCAGAACTATATTGTTGTCTTTGCAAAACCTTCTGCAGATGAGTAAGTAGCTTCATGCCCATTGTGTCTTCAATAACATCATTTCAATGTCTTTAAAGAACCTGATAAATATTATTTGAATTATTTTCACCTTGTGCATGTCACGCAAATATGCCAGACCTTCTTGCACCTCCACTGCCCTGTCATTTGAAGAGGTCAGGGCAAGGTCAAAAAGGCTTCTATTGGGAATTGTGTGCAGAAGAAAATCCTATAATCTGAGAAGTCCTCTCTCATCCTTACCTTTTAAGATTTCTCAATACTGTTCCCTTTTTCTTTTTTTGGTCATGATTGTTAATTACCATCGATCGTATACCCTATTGCATATAGATAATCTTAATGAAGTTGTGCTCTTACAGCTACACCAAAGGCAGCGAACACATTCCTAGGTACGTTGATAGAATGCAATACATACAAATAGTTTCCAAGATGGAACTAGCCAAACCTGATCCAAGCTTTTATCTTGCTATTAGAAGTTTGTTCAGGCTACGTAACAAGATACATACACATCTGAACTACTTTATGACATGTTTGGGTGTTTGTTTGTTTGTTTTTGTTTTTGTTTTTTTTTGGGTGGGAGTTTTTCTGTGAACTGGTGAAAACAAGCTTAAACTGTTCAACAGGAACTGTTCAGCATTTCCCTTTTTGGTAAGTAGAAGAGTGTACCTTCCAGTCATTCTAGTGTAGGAACAGACAGTGAGTCAAACCCATGGAGTCAACTAGAATATAAATGAACCTGTGTAAAATTTATCAGAAAAAAAGTTGTTGTTTTTGGCTCATGCTGACTTTTGACTTTAGGTTTTCTTGGCAATATTTATGTAGAAGAGTTTTGTTGTTGGCTTCCTCCTGGGTTTTGAGATCTGTGACTTGCCCAATGTAACCATTGGGCTTTCATGGTGGAACAGGAAGTTTAATCCAAGCTTTCTGGTGTCCTAGGTCGACACTAAATGCCTTGCTCATTTTCATAAATTGACTATGAAATATGCAAGGAAGTGAAGTTCAATTCCAAGCCATTCCTATATGCTACTTCTCTGCTGCAGTAACAGGACAAAGTACAACAAAAATACAGGAGGTTGGAAGGTCAAAATTAGGAGTGGCTATCCTACAGAGTCTAGAAGATTGAACTAACCCTTTTTGGGGGTCCCCTTGATTTTTGGAAGGCCATAAGGCAGGATCATCAGTGCCACTTGGGATGAACATAATGCTTCTAGTTGCCTCTCATGCAATTCATAGAATCATAGAGTTAAAAGAGGCCTTGCGGGATATAAAGTCCAACCCCCTGCCATGCCCTATAAAGGTTTTTTATCATTTAAAAGTATTGGTTTCAGTCCCAAAATTACTTTTTCAGCTGAAAATTGAGAACAGGATCCATAATATATGAGGAAGGGGGGGGGGGTGTCTTGGTGAATGCTAAAAACGAATCAACGTTGTAATATGGTGACCAAAAAATTTAAAGCAGTTGGAGTCTCTCCAGATCAAAGAGGGTAGTAGTGACACTTTATTCTGCTTTGATCAGGCCTGACCAAGAATATTGTGTTCAGTTCTGGGCATTAAAGATAAAAGAGGATATTGACAAGCAGCAATGTTGTCAGAGGAAGGCAATGAAGATATTAAAGGATCTGAAAACCAAACCTTATGAGTCACGGGACCTCATCACATTGATGTTTCCAGCCTGTTTTGGCAATGGAGCCTCACACCTACCATCACATGATGTTGTGTGACTTTTGGCAGAGGCCCCATCCCACAACTAGGATGGATGCATCCTTGGATGCTTCGAATGGAGCTAGCACATTTCTGCCCAGTTTGAGCAACATTTCCCCTGCTTGCTGGCAAAACGGCATGAGGAAGGGCTCCCCGGTGTGATAAGGTCAACAGTTCCGAGAACATGAGGTAGAAAGAACCAAGAGGTCATATGATAGTCATTTTGAAATATCTGAAGAAACGTCATGTAGATGATGATGTTATTTTCTCCTGCTCCAGAGACTAGAACAGGAACTAACAGAATTCAGTTAAAAGATAGGAGGTTCCACCTAAACACATCAAGACTTTCCTGACTGTAAAAGCTCTTTCAGAATGTGGTGGACTGCCTTTTTTTTTTTGGGGGGGGGGGGTGTAATCAGATGTTGGATAGCTGTCCTCCAGGAGTGCTTTAGTTGTGTTTTCCTGCATGGTAGACAGTTGGATTATATGGCATTAGTGGTCCATTCCAACTTTATGATTGTGTTATTATTTGATTCTGTCTTATGATATGCAGCAATTTGGCACTTTTCAACAATAAATGGATCAAGGTAATGGTTATTTGAATGAACAAAGAGAGGCTTAGTGCACTTGATGTGATGTATTAGCAGTACATCTTTGTTAATAGGCAAGATTGGCTGCCACAGGATAATATGAAGTAAGAAAAATTTGCACTCAGTAGCAGAGTACATGCTTCACATGTAAAAACAACAAAGTTGCATCACTAATCACAAAGCTCAGATAGCAGGTGAGTATTAGAGACATAACCATGGCTAAGATGGATAATACTGAGCTCAGTTATATTAGTGCATACCAAACATCATCTTGTGCTGTCTTTGGCTGGCAGTTTGTACTAGATGGCTCTTTGGCCTTCTTCCATTCTGATTTTATGATCTGGAACATTTTATCATTTGTTCCTTTCTATAGGTCCTTCCTATTTTTTTCTTTTTGGACACATAATAACCTTTATGCTTATTAATCTATGTCTAGGATACCCATAGGATTCTAAGCTAATTATGTTTAGCATCTTGTAACTGCTGGTGATTTATCAGCTCAAAGGTTTGTAGCAACACATGGCATCATGGACCTGGTGCACGCTCATGCTTCATTACATCTTGACCTTTTAACCGATACCCAATAGAAAATGGATCAGTCCTTCCATATGGCAGAAACTCACTTACTAATATGCTATCCTCTCAATTCACTGCTGGAATATGAATTTTCCATATAACTTGACCCCTGTTAACTCACACTTCTTAGTAGTTTACTTTCAATGTGCAAGCATTGCAGAACCATTCTTACTATACTTACACAATTGGTGATGAAAAGGGCTTTAATCTTTATATCCTTGTGAACTTGAAGAGAATCTAAAACCACACTCTGATCAACTCAAAGTATTACATCACACACAGGTCTTCTCTAACCATCTTCGCTCTGGCCATCAGAGTAGATTTGCATCTTTAAGTGCATTTGATATATAACAGGCATGGGCAAACATTTTTGCCTTGCAACCACATTGTGGGCCCGGCCAGGAGGGAAAGGGGCCAGGGAGGCACATCAGGATGTCCTCCTAGCATAAGGACAGGACTGCTTGCCCATCTTATGCTCGGAGGAAGGGAGGGCACGCAGCAACTGTCCTGATCATACCACCACCCCCCCCTTCAATCCGGCTCCCCATCCTCCTCTTCCAATTCTCGGATTATGTCGGGAGGAAGACAAGACACACGGTGGCTTAGAATACTCAGGGGGCTCTCAGCCACTGCATGTCTTCCCCAAGCCATCCTCCCAGCATAAGGATCGGGCCACTTGCACCGTCCTCATGCCAGGAGGAGGGCAAGACACATGGTGTCTGAGAGCACATCAGAAGGCCACCATGTCCTTATGCCAAGAGGACAGGGAAAATGAGGAGGGCCTGGGGCAACCACCCAGGGGCCCACATCCATCCCTTGGGCTTTAGTTTGCCCATGCCTGATATATAGGGTTATAGCATTTTGACATCCTTTCCCTCATCATAGTTTTATAGTACACAATCCTAGGATGTGTAGTTTTAAAATGTCAGGATTTTGTAAGATGCAGACATGCTACTCCAGCAACCATAACTAAGCAGCATTAATACACTGACTCTTAGTATCTCTATGGAGAATTCTGTGGCCAAATACAATAATTCACCTCTCTTACTGCTCAGTCCATGTAATCATTCTCCTCCAATGTCTATGATGGCTTCTTATCCAATAGAAACTTATCACACTTACCTTCAAAATTCGTTTTGAGCTTCCATTTTGCAGAGATCAAAAAACTACTTTTTTCAAAATAATCCAGTTATTGAGTTCAGTGTTTGTGATGAAACACGCTGGTGTTCCTCATTAAAGCCATGCAAGAAGTTCTCACATTACTTTTTACACTCCTTTTCACTTTTCTGTTCCTTTCTTTATTTTTTAAACATTTCTGGAGGGAAGTGCCTGCAAAAGTGGAAGGCCATAGAAAAGAGTTCATTTGTTATAGGAAGCAGAGTGATCAATAAGGAAATCTGATGGGGAGAGGAAGACATATCTTTATTGCTGCTACCTGCTACAAAACAGGAGCTTTTTTGTTGAGTTTCAGGGCCAGAGAAGCAGATGGCGGAAACAGAAGAACGGCCTGCCTCAGGGGAGCGTGCTTGCTCCATCCATGTTCAACATCTACACAAATGACCAGCCACTGCCAGAAGGGACAGAGAGCTTCATCTATGCTGATGATCGTGCCATTACTGCTCAAGCAGGGAGCTTTGAGATGGTTGAACAGAAGCTCTCCGAAGCTCTAGGTGCTCTTACTGCCTACTACAGGGAAAACCAGCTGATCCCTAACCCATCTAAAACACAGACATGTGCCTTTCATCTCAAGAACAGAGAAGCATCCCGAGCTCTGAAGATCACCTGGGAAGGAATCCCACTGGAGCATTGCAGCGCACCCAAATACCTGGGAGTCACTCTGGACCGTGCTCTTACCTACAAGAAGCACTGCCTGAACATCAAGCAAAAAGTGGGTGCTAGAAACAATATCATACGAAAGCTGACTGGCACAACCTGGGGATCACAACCAGATACAGTGAAGACATCTGCCCTTAGAATCATAGAATCATGTGTATGCATGCCCAGTGTGGAACACATCTCACCATACTAAAACAGTGGATGTGGCTCTTAATGAGACATGCCGCATTATCACGGGGTGTCTGCGCCCTACACCACTGGAGAAATTACACTGCTTAGCCGGTATTGCACCACCTGGCATCCGCCGGGAAGTAGCAGCCAATAGTGAAAGGACCAAGGCAGAGACATCTCCAGCTCATCCCCTGTTTGGGTATCAGCCAGCACGCCAACGACTTAAATCTAGACATAGTTTTCTAAGATCTACAGAGACACTCGCTGGAACACCTCAGCAAGCGAGAGTCCAAAAGTGGCAGGCTCAAACCCAGCACCTCAACCAATGGCTGATACCAAATGAGAGACTTCCTCCTGGGCACACAGAAGACTGGGCGACTTGGAAGGCACTGAACAGACTGCGCTCTGGCACCACGAGATGCAGAGCCAACCTTCAGAAATGGGGCTACAAAATAGAATCCTCGACATGCGAGTGTGGAGAAGAACAAACCACCGACCACCTGCTGCAATGCAACCTGAGCCCTGCCACATGCACAATGGAGGACCTTCTTGCAGCAACACCAGAAGCACTCCAAGTGGCCAGATACTGGTCAAAGGACATTTAACCAGCTACCAAACTCACAAGTTGTGTATTTTTCTGTTTGTTTGCTTTGTTCTGTTAGACTGGTTGTTCTGACACGACAAATAAATAAATATTGCTTTTTCTCTTGATGCAGTTTCTGTGCTTCCATGAAGAAGCTCCTGATAATTCTAAGCTGGTCTCTGGCAATACCAAGTATATCACATATGAAATATAGGCCTCTCCTCCAATGTCATTTCTGTAAAGGTGTCTCTTTTAGAAAGAAATCCAGAGTCCTTGGAATTCTATATTGGAAGGAATAGGCCGAGCAGGTTGTGCACCAACCCCTCAGGGTGGCATAACTGTTGGAGCATTTCAGAAATCAAAAGGCTTGCTGCTGCGTATCTGCATAGACCACACATCGGAACATCCCTCCAGAAATGTTTAAAAGGTGATTTCAGAGTTGCTCTGGGGAAGGAAGTTGGCATGGTTAATTGCAGCCCTGCTGGAGTCGACATCACACAAAGGGCTCAGTGAGAGCTAAAGAAGGAGGATTTAATCAGGGTTGGTGAAGTTGGTTTTTAATGGAAGTGAATTCAGCAGAGGACAATAATCATTAAAAGCTAAGGTGTTCATCAAAAAAAAATCTTGCAAGAGGAGAGCAAATTCCCACCATTGTAAAACAGACTAAAATATCCAGAAAATCTATCACAGTCTCCATCCTGTTTTAAAGCAATTATGACCACAATCTTGTTCAGCAATAGTGTGAAATTACTGATTGACACTGTTGTGTAACTGTTTTTGCAACAATAGTAATACCATTCAATTGGCTGTCATGTTACAATTCTTAGGCAGCTCTGATTAGGATGCCATCCTTGTACAACCTTTTGGAAAATACAAATGCTAGCATATCTATACTAGCATATGCCATGAAGAGGTTTCTGCCAGTAGTATACCCCCCTAAGGAATTCAGATCAAGACCGGTGAAGGAGAATTATCTTTGTGATGCCATGGTGTACATGGATGTGGATACACACAAAATGTACATTCAGTTGCAAAGTATAGCCATTCGACACAAGGGTTGTGTGGCACAATAAAAGCATAGTTCAACATGCTTTGTTTGCTTGTGAATAGTTATAATCCTCTTTTCAGGCAAAAGGAGCAACTTTTGAAGCAATAATGTGATAGTTCTCTGCCCTCGTGCTTACAATCTAAATAAGACACAACACATAAGGAAATGACAATGGCAATGGCAATAAAGGAGGAAATTAAGTCCACCTTATGCTGACTGTTCTTTTAGTCTCTCAGAGGACAGTAAAAGGGAATTCGGAGGGAGAAGCATTCATTAGTTGTTGGGTCAAGATATGATGGAGTTGTACATGGCTACTCTTCTACCCTCTGAACCCAAAGTAATGGCAGCTGAAAGGGAGGGCCACTCTTCAGCCAATGGGCCATACCATGATGACAGTTGGAGTGTAAAATATATTTGTTCTTCTTGAGGGGGACTTATATAGCTTTTGCTTTAAAATCTGGACAAGCATTCATGCCCAAATTTCATGCTCGAATGTCATCTCAACATGTCACCTCCGTGCTCATTATATGGGGGAATACATTTCTATATGCTAGCAATCATGATATAATATAAAGTGGGTGATGATGATGATGATGACTGGGTTGCTGTGAGTTTTCTGGACTGTAGGGCCATGTTCCAGAAGCATTCTCTACTGACATTTCACCCACATCTATGGCAGGCATCCTCAGAGGTTGTGAGCTCTGTTGGAAACTAGGCAAGTGAGGTTTATATATCTGTGGAATGTCCAGGGTGGGAGAAAGAACTCTTGTCTGTTTGAGGCAAGTGTGAATGTTGCAATTGGCCACCTTGATTAGCATTCAATGGTCTTGCAGTTTCAAAGTCTGGTTGCTTCCTTTGTTGGAAGATGTTAACTGGCCCTGATAGTTTCATTCCAGGAATTCCCCCTTTTTTTAGTGCTACTCTTTATTCACTGTCCTGATTTTAGAGTTTTTTGATACTGGTAGCCAAATTTGGCCATTTTCATAATTTCCTCCTTTCTGTTGAAATTGTCCACATGCTTGTGGATAATACAGCAATACATCCCAGAAAACTCACAGCAATCCAGTTATTCCAGCCATGAAGGCTTTTGGCAATATGATGATGATGATGATGATGATGATGATGATGATGATGATGACGACGACAATGATAACCATCACCATCAACACAACCACCACCATCTCTTTAGTAGCTCCTGACAAGCACATTTCACTAAAACAGTTCTTCTCCTATTGACTTACTAAAGCTTTCTTGGCTCAAGCAGAAGTGGGAAAAGGTGATTTCGTACCCCTGCTGGCAGTTCATCGGGGATAAAAGCTCTCCTTTTTGTGCATTTGATGAATGTAATTCTATTGATGTGAGATTGTTCCTCAACAATTCCTTTATCGAATTAAGTTAATTCACTTTGCTCAGCAGCAAAGTACAGAGGAGAGACAGTGCAGACAACAGTGTAAGCAAGCAGGTAATTTCATTGGGACAACTAATGTGGGTGAAAGCAGACCTGTCAAGAGACAAATTCAAGGCTAACCAGGTACATACACTAATGTGACTTCTCTCTTGAGCTTCAGTAAGAACTGAATTTTACTCAATACATATTACCAGCTGCAACTAACAAGAGCTGGCTCTAGACATTTTGCTGCCTGAGGTAGAATAGCAAATGAGACTTCTTGCCACTCTCCATTAAGGTACAAGGTACCCAAGTCATTGGGCAAATAAATAAGGGTGTGAATTTTCTCAGCTTTGATGCTAAGGAGTGTATCATAATCATTGCAGAAATTTGAGCTTCCAAACTCAGGATTTTAGTCCAGGAGTAGCCCAAGCTGAGAAATTGTCTTCAGGTGGAGCACAACCTTATTGAGTAGGTGCTAAATCCCTTTCTGATGACAGCGTTGTCTGTGCACAATCAGAAGAAGACCTACAAGCCATTCTATATGCCTTTGCAGAAGCATACAAGAAGCTTCTGCTCTTCCAGAAGTCACCAACCCATCTGCAATGCCAGAAATACAGCCTAATGGTGTAACATTAGAAAATGTTGACCATTTCCACTACCTTGTCAGCCACCTCTCCACAAAAGTCAACATTTATACTGAAATACAACACTGCCTGAGCTCTGCGAGTGCAGCATTTTTCCAAATGAAACAGAGAGTGTTTGAAGACTGGGACATCCATAGGGATAGGGATACCAAGGTGCTTTTTTATAAAGCTATTGTCCTCCCAACCCTGCTATATGCCTGTGACTGTCTACATACGTCATACGCAACTCCTGGAATGATTCCAACAGCACTGCCTCTGAAAAATCCTGCAACTCTCTTGGGAAGACTTTAGTGGATTTCAGCAAAAAGATATCACCAATCTGCATATAGTATCAGGGCCCTGGGGCTGGTAAACAGGAGCCTTAGCAGAGTCTGCCTGCAGAACACTTATACTATACTTTATTTTACTTTGTGTCAAAAGCATTACATAAATAAATTAGTATAAAACTGATAAAATAGAGAGAACACAAATGGCTAAATAATTTTAGACCAAAAATGGGCAACAGCAACCACATTGTCTGTAGCTTTAAACAGTTCCCCTGTACATGAGGCAGGGCATTGTGGGCAGGCATACAGATGCTGAATTGTTTGTTCTGCTCCACAGTCGCACAAGGGTGGAGGATTCTTCTAGGTAGTGCCATTTAACCAGGTTGTCTTTTGATCTGCCAACTCCACTTCTAAGTTTGTTCAGGGACTTCCAAGTTGCCCATTCTTGGTTTGCTCATAGAGGCAGACCTTTGTGTGTGTGTGGGGGGGGGGGGCATCGAATTGGGGTTTCCTGGTTTAGCTGTCCAAAAAGATACACTTGCTCTTGTTGGAGGAACATTAAGCGAGGTCATCCTCTTGAAACTTTTCCTTGATTTGAGTCTACCGGGAGAAAGTTGATAGCCATGCTATGCTGAACAACACTGAATCTAAACTACTTTTTTTTAGGATCCAGGATTGTCTGTGGCCCTTAAAAACACACAATAATGATATTGTTGTTGTTCATTCGTTCAGTCGTCTCCGACTCTTCGTGACCTCATGGACCAGCCCACGCCAGAGCTCCCTGTCGGCCGTTACCACCCCCAGCTCCCTCAA
>NW_026847549.1:18957370-19272393 GCF_025583915.1 Anolis sagrei ordinatus
GGAAAACATATGGCTCTCTCCAAATTTCAGTAAATACAGTTATATCTCAGTAGATGTCATAGATGTGTTCCCAGGCATTACTTCTTTAACAGAAACTTTGTTACTAGAGGTAGAAATAACAGGGAAAGGGGGGATAGGTTCCTACAGCACAAAAAGAAGAGCAGTTCAATGTATTTCAGCCTTTTTCATCTGTTTTGCATTTTTTTTTTACTAACTGGCAGACATGTAGCCGGGGGGGGGGAAATTCTCATGGTGGTTCGCGAAAAGGCCTTACTGGTGCATTATTTAAACTGTTATGTTTATTCATATCATGATCTGATCACCATACTCAATATATCCCATATGCATGGTGGTATTGGGGTAATGATACAAAAGGTTTGCTAGGCTAGACCCTCTTTCACTCAGACTCAGCCCCCCCCCCCCCAACTCAGCCCCCCCCAAATTTAGCCCCCCCCCCGAAAAAATCCTGGTTTTTTTACTAACTGGTTCTGGGGGCAGCCTTTTACCTTGCTTGGACATAAGCACCATGCACAGCTAGAATCCCATTTTTTCCTAGATCTACCAATAATCCATTGTTTCCTGCAGATATTCTACTGCAACCCAACAGTAAAAGTCTGTCTTTCTCTGCCCTCCTTCACCATCTTTCCAAAACAACAGCAGCAGCAGCACCACCACCACCACCACCACCAACAACAACAACAACAACAGGCAGACAAAAATAAGAAAATGAGAGAAATTAGATTAGAATCCAATAAAAAGATTTTGAGAAATGGTGCTTTTTTATCAAAGGCATTGTTAATGCAGTTTGACACCGCTTCACCTGCCATGGCTCAATGCTATGAGATCCTGGAGTTGTGGTTTGGTGAGGCAGTGGCACTCTCTGGCAGAGGAGGTAAAAGTCATTGTAAAATCCCAACTTCCATGCTTCAATAGCATTTAGGCATGGCAACTGAAATGGTGCCAAACTGCATTAATTCTATAGTGTAGATGCTCCCTGAGGCATGCCCGTATTGTCATTTTTCTGACCAAACAGAGTACTATCCTGTCACTACTGATGACATAAGATTAACACAATTCATCCCCTGCAATTAGAATGGCAGGAGTGGTCATCCCCATCTTGGTACTTTTCTCAGGTAGAAAAAAAATGACTTGGTATGGCCCCGGTTGATATCAATATTATCCATACGTCTATTCCAGATTCAGCCTCCTTGCCTCTGAAGGTTCACTAGGGCTCTAATATGAGAGCATCCTAAGTCAAGTGACGCTTTCCACCAGTAGAATCGTTATTTCAAATTTAATAAAATGTGGTTACATTCCATAAACCTCTGGCCTCAGGTGACATATAAACTCAAATTAAAAAGTAAATCAATACAGCAAGGACCTATGATCACAAGAGGTAATAGATAATCTGACAAACTGTAACACTGGCCTCAAGAAGTACTCATTTGATTGGCATTGAATATTCACATGTGGTTTCCAAACAGTAATTTAATTGGATTTTTCCCTGATAAGACAAATATATATTTTTTTAAATCCACTATGTTTTAAATCCCTTGTTTTATTGTTTCTGTCTCTTACATCCCTAGCTGTGGCTGCTTCTTTTTCCCTGGATCAGCCATATGAACAATTTGACCTCCTACTTATGTTGTGCCTATAATTTTTGGCCAAATCCATTTTTCAGCCATGTGCGGCAACAGAGATTAAAGAATATGCTCCCAAAAAAAAAAAAAGGAATGGAGGGGACCGCATGCTTATTTTCACTGCTCACCTTCTAAGGTGTCTAAGAGGAGGTATGTTGTTTTGATTTTTAACCAGAGTTTAGAAACCCACTTTTCTTATGTCAAAAAGCCCCAAAATAACATCCTGCAATGGTTAGCAGGAGAAGAAGAAATAATAGCTTCCTATATTACAGGTTGAGCATCCCCCATCCAGAATTCCAAATCCAAAATACTACAAAATCCAAAAATATCCACTTAAGTGGCTGAGATAGTGACACCTTTGCTGATGGCTCATTCTAAATTTGCTTCATAATCAAGAACTTTTTATTTTATCCACAATAAAAATATTGTGGATAAAATTGCCTTCAGGCAATGTATTAAAGCTATATATACATATGTAGATATTAGACATGTGTGCAAAATTCATTCTTATAATTTCTTCCATTTCTTTCGTGCCTTCCATTTATTTGGAAGCATGAAACGGGAATCCTCCCCACAAGAAACTCAGCTCAACACAAAAGCCTGCTTTCACATGGAGCTGAAATGGCGTGCTTCTTCCCTTTCTCCTCCCTCCCTCTCTCATGCACACAATGCCCCACATTCACTCATGGGAGTTGCAACCGGGCAGCCCCACATCCGGACCTCAGCATCAGGACAGAAGGAACCACCACCCCTCCTTCCCTTCCAGGAGTATGTGTCTGATGGGGTGTGGGGTGTGTAGGGGCGGCTCAACCCATTACGCAAAGTAAGCATTTGCAGTATAGTTGATTTTGCCATGGGGCGCTCTTGAGGCGGGGAAATAGACCTTGACATGGGAGTTGTAGTTGCTGGGATTTATAGTTCACCTACAATCAAGAGCATTCTGAACTCCACCAATGATGGAATTGAACCAAATATGGCACTCAGAACTCCCACGATGAACAGAAAATATATATCAATGATTGGTTGGGGGGGGCACCAAAATACTGTTTGCTTACCATTGAAAATTACCTAGGGCCGCCTCTGGGTGTGTGTGACTGTGCACACACTCGGTTGCGTGCACAGGGCTGGGTTATCTGAGGGCCCTTCTACACAACCCAATATCCCAGAATATCATGGCAGAAAATCCCACATTATCTGAGTATGGACTCAGATAACCCAGTTCAAAGCAGATATTGTGGGATTTTCTGCCTTGATATTCTGGGATATAGAGATGTGTGGAGGGGCCCCAAATAACTTTTAAGCCAATAGAGGAGGGCTTAACTCAATTAATTACACTTGAACTATGGCTCACTCTGTATCTGCAAGTACCCTATGCTAGTTTTCTATAAGCCATGCTTCCTCTCTTTTTTCTTCTTTCAGAAGGCATATCATGCCTATATACATCTTAATCAATTTTGTCCTGATTATAATAGGAACGCAAGATTAAAGCGAATAGTCTAATACATTCTGCAAATTGCATCCATTTTTGTTAAACAGCTTGGATTATATCAAGGCCACTGTAACATTTTGGAATGATTTCTTTGACATTCTGCTGAATAAAAGTGAGCCCCCAGACAGATTGCTATATTGCAGAACTATTTTTGTCATTCAGCATTTAAAGACTTTGCAAGCAGAAGGACTCTAATCCTAATGCAAAGTATATTTCCATATTTCCTTACATGTCAAAGGAGGCAAGTTTCAGAACTTAATATTTATGATCTATCTGGAAGGTACAGAGAAAGAGTTCAGCCGTTTAAAAGTATAAACAGAGGTAGAAAGATCCCACCTTCCTTTTGTACTACAACTCCCAGAATCCTCCAACCAAAGAGTTTCTGATATCTGTGGTCCCTCATAGCTTTCCTAAAAGAAGCTGCAAGAGTGATCTTTCCCATATTTTTGATAATGGTTATGATGTAGACAAATTTTCTTCAACTTTCATATTCTTTAAGAAAGTAGTCTGTGCAATACAACCAAAGGTATCTCTGAAAATATTCCCTCACAGGCATTCTCTTCTTCTTCTTCTTCTTCTTCTTCTTCTTCTTCTTCTTCTTCTTCTTCTTCTTCTTCTTCTTCTTCTTCTTCTTCTTCTTACCCTCATGGGAGGCTGTTGCTATGTCTCTGTGTTATTTTGTTTGTGATCATCAATAAAGCAGATATACCACTTTGTCATCAACAAAAAGCACACAATATACTATAGCTAACAAAAAGCAGAGGAGAGGCCAAGAACAGTGAGGGCAGAAGAGGCCAAGAGAGGTGAGGGAAAAGGAAGAAGAAAGTGGCACTAGAAAGTAAAGTGAAAAAGAACACAATGTGTTTACAATGACTGAAAAAAAGTCACCCAAAAGCAGTTTTTGAATGTTATTAAAAAAGAACACAAAGCTAGCTTGGTTATTTGTGACTCAAGCCAACTAACTTTAATCTGGTCCTACAAAAGGTACTCATGCATTCTAAATAATTTACATAGCCTTCCAACAATAATTTAACATAAGTCACACTAGGCCGGGAGGAGCTATATGCTTGGGAAATTATTGTTTCCTCATGTTTGTTCCCTTGTGTTACAAGAAAACACTGTGTTTGATGTGACAGCAATAAATAAGGAAATGCCACCTGTGATGATAGATCAGTTCTGTTACTTTCACACATTCGTGTCTGAAAGTATAGCTGATGGAGATCCATGTTTGACTAACCCTTTAGACACAGCATTGAAAAATGGATTGTCCTCTTTGCTGGGCAAAACAATCTGGATTACTTGGTGTGTCACAACTAAAGTTATCAACTACCTCATCGGAAAATGTTACATCTGGTGATGTGTAATTTTCTATCTATGGCAGTGGTTCTCATACTGTGGGTCCCCAGATATTTTGGCCTTCAACTCCCAGAAATCCCAACAGCTGGTAAACAGGCTGGGATTTCTGGGGGTTGTAGGCCAAAACACCTGGGGCCCCACAAGTTGAGAATCACTCATCTATGGGGTGCTTACTTTTTGTATGATGCTCATCATGTAGTGAAAATGGAATTGTTGATGCATAAAAAAGAACAGATGTCGTTTTGGACTGCAACTGCAACAGAACTTTCAAAGTTCTAGAAACCAGCATAATATTTTGCAATGCCTAAGCAAATATCTAGGTCTCAATCTAATACTACAAATACAACAGTACTATCTGTGATTCAATTGACAGGGCATTCCAGAGATGGGATGCCACCACAGAAAATGTCCTCTGTCTAGGTTCCTACATTTAAAAGCTTCTGTTGTAAAGAGAAGCCAAAGAACAGTTCCTATGAAGAGTCATAGGCTGGTTGCTTGTAGATATATGGGCCACAAATAGTTTAGTTCTTTTGAATTGGACTTGAAGATTCATATGGCTATTAAAATTTGGATGACCGCCTTTCAGAAATGCTTTGGTTGATGGTTTCATTATGTCGGGGATTGGACTTGATGTCCATTGGTATACCTTCCAACTCTTCATATGCTATTCCCTCTTTCAGAATAGGCATAATCTGCTTCAGGGGTGGCTCAACCCATTACGCAAAGTAAACACTTGCAGTATATTTGATTTTGCCCATTGCTTCACCAATGATGGAACTGAACCAAATATGGCACACAGAACTCCCATGACGAACAAAAAATATATATAAGAGATTGGTTTTTTTTTGGGGGGGGCACCAAAATACTGTTTGCTTACCATTGAAAATTACCTAGGGCCGCCTCTGATCTGCTTACACCTGGCCGTATCATTTATTTTCTGGGCAATCCTGCCTTCTCTCTGAGGCTTCCAAATAATCTTCAAGGGCAGTCCCACTTAAATGCATGGCAGTAATTCAACCCTATGGAATTTTGCAGCATAATATGAAAAAAATCTACTACCTCTTCACAGCATGTTCCTACAATGGGAAAGGGATAACATACAAATATTTACAGATTTACACTCTTAGTATGAAGAAACGGAGTGAATCACTTCAGATCTTCTGTATTATATTTCCTGTCTTGGTTTCTACATTGGGATACTTGCCTAAAATGACAGAAGGCAGCAAATTTAATTAGTTGTTTTAAATATATTGTTACCCTCTCCTACCCCCTCAAGATTTAGTGATCTAGACTTTTAATTAAAGAAAAAGTATTGGAAGGAAATGCGTGCATTATGACACATGTAGGAAGAAGAAGCAAAGGTGTGGCAGAATCATCGTATTATTAAGAACAATTGAAACATTTCCGTCGATGCCAATGGAGTAAATGATTGCTTTGTTCAACTGCCAGAGAGTGATATATTTGGGATTATTCAACACTATTGGCGGCTTCCATTTCCTATGTCAGTGGGCTATTGATTCCATTCCACTGTAAAGGAGCTATCCAAGATGCTGAACTTATTAACACAAATACTGTCAGCACGTTCCATACTTCCATTAAAATGTAGACTACAACCTGGGATGAATTCACAACCTCACTCTGTGAAACTTCCAGGGTCTGTATCTAACTTTGTGTCATGATTTCAGAGTTGGGCTATATAGAGACAGACAAGAGCTGTGTGACAAAAGCTGTGAGACAAACCAGTAATCATCACTAAAGGACAAATCAGGACCAACAAGCAACTTGATAGCAAGACAGGGCATAGAGCGATTCAAGGTGAAACAAATTAGGCCTAGAAAAAAGGTAGAAGGAACATCACAAGGTTGTGTAGCTTATGTTTATCTAACAACTACAACAGGAACTTCCTTGAACACCTTTCTTTTCAAGAGTATGCAACCTGTGTTGGGAGAATTAATCTAAGACTGAAAGGTTCTTCACTGAAAAACTGCCTCTTGGAGTCCAGTGTATTTTTTTCAATTGGCAGCCACATCCAGATCCAGCAACTCCTGACAAATGCCCAGGCCCATAGGAAAGTCCCGAATTCCTTCTACAAACAGCCTTTTGTATTCACTGGGGTTAGTGGCACAGGATCCTTGTGAAAGTAGAAAATTGTGAGTAAAGTAATTGCTATTTTTTTATCTTAGACAACATCTCACTAGGAATTTCTAGGTTTTGAATCATTATTCCATGGTGGACTTCCATTGGAAGCTGTCCATAGAATCACACTGGCAAATCTAGGCCAGGCCTGAACAACCCATGGCCCCCCAGAAGCCCTAGCCAGCTCGTTCAATGATCATGAATTATTGAAGCTAAATTCCAAAACATCTGTATGGTCACCGGTTGTGCAAGCTTAATCTAAACCTAGTGTTCTCTCTAAAATCTCTAGGTCCGCTAGGGGATGTTGACTATAAAGTTCCACTGAAGGATCTAAAGATTACTTGAGAGAAGGTTTTAATCAAATACATGAGTAACAAATCCACAAAATTCAAAACCAAATGCTCTTCAACACTCTCTAAGAGCATTATTACAATGTTTGTTCTCTCTGCTAGGGAAGAAAGGCCTTTAGAAAAATGGAAAGTGACTGGAGTAGAACCCTCAAAATGTGGAGAAAATGTCCCCAAACTCCATCGATGGCATTTTGAAGCAAATAAAAATGGGCGGGGGGGGGGAGTCAATCTAAAACTAAATACCCTGAGTGGCAAAAGTGACTATGACAGATGATAGGCCAAAAGAGGGTATTCTCACCTTCAGTAGTTCAACTCAGATGTTGATTGGAGAACATGAGAAGACATATGGCTGAAAGAACTGACTTTAATATGTGATACTTCAGTATTTATTCTAGTAAATAATTACTTGAATTTGAGTTCTGAACTTATGGAGGAGAGCCACTATATTGCAGTCTGTATTTTTAAACTACCAAAACAAATGCTGAACAATCTCCCAAACATCTGACTGAGACTTATGGAGACCACATGGTCTCAACGCCTCACCAATATTTGGGCTGGGGGTGGACGTGATGAGAGATGAAGGCTAAGAGAAAGTCTGTCCATCTTGACTGGATTCCAGAAGTGCAACGTTTCATGAAGTGGTAAATAAAGATGTTAGCAGTTTACTCTTCTTTTGACAAGTAACACATTGTTTTCAAATATCAAGACCAAATTCTGGCAATCTCTACAGATCTGCACATCAAACAGGTGCCCACGAGATATGTTTGCCAAACTTAAGTATGTACTCAAGCCAACTATAAGGAGAACATAGCAGTGTGGCAGCTTTGTAAAATGCCGCTGAAAATAGAAATTGCAAGAGTATAATTTTGCTAGAAGACATAATACTCCAACTGCCAGTGCAAAAGGAAGTACTGACCATTCAAGCCAACATGAAAGATGATGAATCAAAAAATGATCCAGTTCTGACCCTTAAGCTGTTAAGGAAGATGGGAATGAAGGGCTCAGGAATCTGGATAAGAGGGCAAAAGCACAACAAAGGGAATCAATGACAAGTTGTGTTAAGAAAGGGGTGGCCATGCCTCCAGTCGCTGTTGTTGTGTGCCTTCAAATCATTTTTGACTTTCAGTGACCCCAAGACAAACCTATCAAGGGGTTTTACTGGCAAAATCTCCCTGGGGGGGTGTGTGCCCTTACTTTCAAGTTGAAAGAGTGTGACTTGCCCAAGGTCATGTTTCCATGGCTGAGTGGGGATTTGAGCTCTGTTTTCTGGAATCATTCCATTGATGAAACCCTTACACCACACTGGCTCTTGCCATAGCACAATTTGGTAGGAAACCATTGTGCAAGAAGGTACTGGGTGCCTCGTTGTACAATATTTCCAAAAAATACGTTAGCATAATACTCCAGGTACCAATGTAAATCATTGGAGGATTACCACCACTATATTGATTTAGTTGGACTGTTCAGCTATTTTGAGTGAACCAATTACATATATGCCCTAAAGGCACTAGATTCCTTGTGATTTTGGAAGATATGTGGAGTCAGTCCTGGTTAGTACTTAGATGGGAGACTACCAATGAATACCAGGTAGGCTATACTTCAGGAGAAGGAATTAAGTATTCCTTGCCTTAGAAAACCCTATAAATTAATGGGGTTGCCCTAAATTGACAGAAGTAGAGTATAAATTGACACATATATACTCTCTCATACACACAAGAATGAGCTAGGAAATCTCTGATACTATGCTTTTTTAACAGTGACCAAGTTTATGAAGTTAAACCTTGGGACTGGCTTACTTTTTGATTTGGCAATCAATCCTGTCATGGTAGGAATCTGTTCAAAAGGTGAAGGGGAACGTATATTTGAAAATATATGTGTGCAGGCCCATCTATATGCAGCCCAAAGCCACATTCTCTGCATCCTCCTTGTTTGGTTTATTTATTTCTGCCAACATTCAAGGAGATTTACTTCTGATTTTAATCTGACCACCCCAAGCCCCCCATCCTGAACCTCTGCACTGATTAAAAGTAAAAGCAGTGCGTTATGAAAGTCAGCAAATCTGTGATTCAAAAAAGGACACCTTACCAAGGGGTCAGTATTTTATATTAAGAGGAAAAGTTGGAAATCAGGGAAGAAATGCTACTCTTGGAGTAAAGAGATTCTATTGCTCTGAAAGTAAACATTAATAATTCATTTCTGTATAGAATTCTCTACTCTTGGCTCTGTGCGGGTATAATAGTTTGAAAGACCTTCTACGCTAGGCAAAATATTAAGCTTTCTTTGCCTCCAACAAATTTTAAAGCAATCCACCTTGATGTGACAGCAACCCTCTGGCTTGATGACAGGAAACTCAGAGTGCCTAGGACAAAAATTAATCTTTATAAAATAGGGTGGGAGAAGAACATTGGCAAATCTAATGCATCGCGCCCAAGGTACAACTGTCTCAGGAGTTTGAATCTGAGATGGCCCATTTCCCAGGAAATGGATCAGAATGCTTTCTTCCCTTGTACTTCTATGAAGACATGTCAGTGTACTTGTCTGAGCCACACTGCATGTGCAGAAGCTCCGTATATGCAGACACTTCATTGTCTTCATTCTCTTCGATGCACAAGAAACTCTGGAGTTAAGGATTATGCACAAACAGAGAAGTTTTCTTAAATCTGTCTACACCTGGGAAAAGCCCTTATTTGCAGCATATTTGCCTGACTTACATAGATCCCATGTATGCCTCATTACCACCATGTGCAACACACAGATAATAGTGTGCTCATCTTAAGAAGCCACATGTGTCCCTTTGGAAAACTTTTTTGCACACTATTAGTGGCCACATGACACTGGCTTTTTCACTTTTTCCCATTATGCATGCAGATATATGTATTTCCACCTGTCTTTACTCATTCTATTATGTGGAGATGTGCTAATATTAATATACTATTATATTGATTTATGAAAAACCAATGACATATACATTCCTTTTTAACAATCTATATCAGTGGTTCTCAACCTTCCTAATGCCGCAATCCCTTAATATAGTTCTTCATGTTGTGGTGACCCCCAACCATAAAATTATTTTTGTTGCGACTTCACAATTGTGATTTTGCTACTGTTATGAATCGTAATGTAAATATCACATATGCAGGATGTATTTTATTCACTGGACCAAATTTGGCACAAATACCCGAAACACCGAAATTTGAATACTGGTGGGGTGGGGAGTTGATTTTGTCATTTGGGAGTTGTAGTTGCTGGGATTTATAGTTTACCTAGAATCAAGGAGCATTCTGAATTCCACCAACGATGGCATTGAACCAAACTTGGCACACAGAACTCCCATGACCAACAGAAAATACTGGAAGGGTTTGGTGGGCATTGACCTTGAGTTTTGGAGTTGTAGTTCACCTACATCCAGAGAGCACTGTAGACTCAAACAATGATGGATCTGGACCAAACTTGGCACAAATACTCACTATGACATTGTGGAGTTTGGAAAATAGACCTTGACATTTGAGAGTTGTAGTTGTGGATTTATAGTTCACCTACAATCAAAGAGCATTCTGAACCCACCAATGATAGAATTGGGCCAAACTTCCCACACAGAGCCCACATGACCAACAGAAAATACTGTGTTTTCTGATGGTCTTTGGCGACCCCTCTGACCCCCCCTGTGACCCCCCAGGGGTCCCGACCCCCAGGTTGAGAAATGCTGATCTATATGCATCAGTAGCCAGGGCCCCCTGGTGCCACAGTGGGTTAATCCACTGAGCTGCTGAACTTGCTGACAGAAAAGTTGGTGGTTCGAATCTGGGGAGCTGGGTGAGCTCCCACTGTTAGGCCCAGCTTCTGCCAACCTAGCAGTCCAAAATCATGCAAATGTGAGTAGCTCAATAGGTATTGCTTCTGCAGGAAGCTAACGGAGCTCCCTGCAGTCATGCTGGCCACATGGCCTTGGAGGCATCTACAGACAACACCAGCTCTTCAGGTTAGAAATGGAGATGAGAACCACCCCCCAGAGTTGGACACAACTAGGCTTAATATCAGTGGAAACCATTACCTTTTATGCATCAGTAGTGAATAGCAAGCTAAAAATTCAATTGTGGTAAATCTTACATCCCGGGAAAAATCCTCAAATGACCTGTTGGCCTATGTCACCTCCCAAAAACTTGTTCAGGATACCCCTGTTTCTTCCCCCAAATACATCCACCTATTTGGATAGCCACACACAAAAAATGCAAAACTTGTGCAGTTCCCCACCCAGAATGCAAGATAAAAGCCAATTATTTTTCAAGCTGTATATGGGTCAAATAACCAGTTAAGATGTGCATATTTTCAAACATTGTGTGTCAAGATGGTGGTCAATATGAACTGAGTACATTTTTGGTTCATGTAGGCAAACACCCAGCCAGAAGGGAACTGGATACTTCTTGGGAACTGAACATGTCTACATTGCCAATTCACATCCAGTATAGCGAATACATATAACACACTTACCCCAACAATTGGTTACCAATCTATTGTTCAGACCAGTTAAAAATGCTGGTTTTAACCTGCATGATTTGGAGCCAGGGTCAATCTGACTAGAATTTCAAACTTCATCACACTCACCTAAATCCAGCATCCCACAAAGCTTTCACCCTGTATTGAGGATGAAGCCCTATGCTGGCCATCACACAAAGTCATGTCATTTTATGTTGAAGGGTCATTGGATGCTTCCCATACAACCTGGGAAATGTCCAATGTTGTGCTGGCTTCAATTGAGAATTGCAGAGTGGCGAAGCTTCCCACATGTGATGGGAAAAGCGTAGCTGGGAGATAGCTGTGTGTGGGATGACAGATTTGCCCAGCTGGCTCTCTCTTTTTGCCATGAAACTAGGTATAATGAGATGGTCTTTGTGATGAGATCCTTAAGGTAAAGGTAGTCCCCTGACATTAAGTCCAGTCATGTCTGACTCTGGGGTGTGGTGCTCATCTCCATTTCTAAGCCGAAGAGCCAGCGTTGTCCGTAGACACCTCCAAGGTCATGTGGCTGGCATGACTGCATGGAGTGCCGTTACCTTCCCGCCAGAGCGGTACCTATTGATCTACTCACATTTGCATGTCTTCGAACTGCTAGGTTGGCAGAAGCTAGGGCTGACAGCGGAAGCTCACACCGCTCCCTGGAATCGAACCTGCGACCTTTCGATCAACAAGCTCAGCAGCTCAGTGCTTTAACCCACTGTGCCACCGGGGGCTCCTATTTTATATTGTAGTCCCTCTCAAAATGACAGCTGGATGAGATATCATATATCCTGCTGACATTTTGGGACTAGCTGCAGAGAAAAACCAAAGCATTTGTTCTTCCATGAGGGGTAGACCTTGGGGGCTTAGGGGAAAGAATTGGCACTGGTTGCCATGCAGTTTTTACCTCTGAGCCAACAAGCTGTGGACATATTCGGTTGCAAAAGCCTTATGTCTTCCCATTTTGATTGTATCTTGCACTCATTTTGAACTGCAACTCCAGTACCTAGTGTTTGTTGTATGTAGCGGATTTCTTTGACAATGGTCACTTAAGTCAAACCAACACACATTATTTGTTCCCTTGCCCTTCAAAAGAACCCGTGTTTAGCCCCCCAAAGCTGTGACACTGTCCCTCTTCTCAGGTCATTAATCGGTTAGCATGCAATCTCTAACAATCATGTTGCATTCGTAACAAAATTAAATGACTCTGCGTCTTTTGTCCATGCTGCAAAGTACAGCTGTTAAGCAGGGAAGAGGGGAAATTTGTTAAAAGACTGAAATGCAACAAATACAGCATGACCTTGAGTTGAAAAGAAAGATGTAGGTAGAGAAGAGGGGAAAGGTCCTTTCATAACAAAGGCAGAGATTTTTCATAATTCAATTACCATCTTATTCAAAACTACCCTTGTATAAAATCTAGAAGTCATTCAAATTATGGAAGTTCTGAAAAGGTTAGATTTCCCTCATTCCCCACACACAAAAACACTATTCACTTTCCTCATTGAGAAAAGATGGTGTGCAGGTACCATGTAAATTAGGAACATGATGGATAAGTGTGGTGTGTATATGAGTTTCCTGGACAAAAGGATGTATTCAGTGTTGGTTTTGTTAGCAGTTGTACTGCATTTATTGTCTTGACATAGGTATTTCTCAGTGGGTAGCTTTGGATATGATGTTGATTCTACTTTTTTTAGTGCTATTCTGAAATATGGGAATAACATTCATCTTGCTAGCAGAGGTGAGCATTAGGTTTGAACACTGATTCATTTTTAGCTGTTTACTTCAGCTTCTTTGGCTTCTTTGGAAGGCTGTAATGGCAAGGGCCCAGCCATCATGATTTCCCAGGACCATGCAGCAGCCGATCAAAGCTACTCCTTCCCTATTCGGCATCACAGCTGAATCTTTTTGATTTTCCCTTATTTTCCTTTATTTTCTTGATTATTTTTATTTAGTGGGACTGACTGGGAGTTTGGGATGTGCAGGATGGATGGGTGGGGGCGCACACATGTTTGGGGGCTTAGAGGGCCACCCTTTTAGCTTCTTTTTTCTCGTTCCCTACCTCTCCTTCAGAAAATACTTCTAAAAAAATATTATTATTAATGATAATAATAATCCCACCAAACAAAAAGTGGTCTCGTTCTCAGAAAATTACTACCACCTAGTTACCTCTCCTCTAAAATAGAAAGGAAGCAGTACACTTGAAGCAGAAAGGAAATTGAAGCATGCCACTTCAGGCAGGGCCTGCAATAGAGAAAAGAGAGGGCTTTTTTAAGGAAGCATGGGAAGGATAACTCCAGGTCATTGCTCTTCCTTCCCTAGGTCTCCTTAAAATGCCTTGAAAAGTGTGTGTGCTGCAGGGAGAGAGAGCATGCACACCTACCTGCAGCACCTCTGCTCTAGAGTAGAAACAGCTTTCACAAAGCATTAAATCTGGCCTCCTCTATAGACAGAAGGGAAAGGATCACAGAAAGAGTGGTGTATTTACTCTGATGCTTTTATAATCCAGGTCTTAATTAAGGATATAAGAAATTATGCCTCCCCATTGCTGAAACCCAGGCTCCCTTGGAGGGAAAAAAAAAGGAAAGGATCCAAGGAAGGATGCTTTCTTAACCCTCTTGCTGACACTCAGGCTCTCTTGAAGGGAAAAAAGAAAGGTTCCCAGGAACGGAAAGGGGAGCTTTGTACATTCCCCATTGTCATCAGTGGTCCAAATCTAGCTGTATTTTTTTTTTTTGGCTATGGACCAAAAATGACTATCCGGCTAGCCCCCTGTTTTCGGGAGGTGTGCAAAAACATATACAGGGGTCTACTGGAATCTGGCCAGCAGAAACGGATTGAGGTTCAGTCAAAATGAACAAGTCTAGTGTGCACACCTCTTAGCTTCAGATGAGATGGGATAACACAGAAGGAGAAAGGCCAAAGCACCTATGATTCCACTTGTGACACATCTACAGCCATCCAGTAGCTTTTGGCTAAGGATATAATTCTTCCCTAAATTTCTTCATAAAGGAAGAAATACGTTATTTTGGGATGCTTTTGTTCTATAGGAGACTGATTTCAAAAACCACAACATTTTTGAAGTCTAATTGCAATTTGAGACTTATTCTCTGCAAAATTCACATGTGATTATTTTGTACAAAAAAAATTAAGAATTTTACATCTGTTCATTCGTTCAGTCGTCTCCGACTCTTCGTGACCTCATGGAAGAGCCCACGCCAGAGCTCCCTGTCAGCCGTCACCACCCCCAGCTCCTTCAAGGTCAGTCCAGTCCACTTCAAGGATGCCATCCATCCATCTTGCCCTTGGTCGGCCCCTCTTCCTTTTGCCTTCCACTTTCCCCAGCATAATTGTCTTCTCTAGGCTTTGCTGTCTCCTCATGATGTGGCCAAAGTACTTCAACTTTGTCTCTAGTATCCTTCCCTCCAATGAGCAGTCAGGCTTTATTTCCTGGAGGATGGACTGGTTGGATCTTCTCGCAGTCCAAGGCACTCTCAGAACTTTCCTCCAACACCACAGTTCAAAAGCATCTATCTTCCTTCACTCAGCCTTCCCCATGGTCCAGCTCTCACATCCATAGGTTACTACAGGGAATACCATGGCTTTGACTAGGCGGATCTTTGTTGCCAGTGTGATGTCTCTACTCTTTACTATTTTGTCGAGATTGGACATTGCTCTCCTCCCAAGAAGTAAGCGTCTTCTGATTTCCTGGCCACAGTCTGCAAGAGTTTTACATAGAAATACTATTTTATGTGCAGAAATTGCAGTTCTCTACTCAAAATTACCACATGAAAATTCCGCACAGAACATCTCACAAACTATGAAGAATGTAATTGCTCCAGGGCTTCTTGACTAATGTAGTCATATAAGAGATTGGCAAGAATCCTCCTGGGGCTATTCATATGTGTAAATTGTACTTTTGGGGCTGTTGTTAATCAAATGTATTTAGTTCATGGTTGTGTATATTAAGTTTCTTAAGTCTAACTATTGTTAGTCCTGACTAGAGTAGAACCATTGAATCTGATAGATGTTTTATACACCGTTCAACAACAATGGTGTGTTCCTGTTTATCACTGTTTTTAGTGTGCTCAAATAACCCTTGGTGTGATGAGTGCCAGCATGTCAGCACTGAAGTGACATCAGGGAATAGGATTCACCTCCTCTCCCACTCTCCTTACTCTTTCCAAACTGTTTATTTTATTTTTTAAATAATATACGCCTGTTAAAAAAAGATAACTTCAAATTTGTTTTGAGAAATAATAACAAACAAAAGACTGAGCAGCAGAAGTGCAGGAAAGTGGGGTTACAAGGTTATATGCAAGCATGGGATTGGTGAATTGGCACAAGTGTGCACATATAAAAATGAGAGAATGAGGTCATGCCAATTTGTGTCCAGTATCAATGATCCTGAGATTGCTAGGGAATAAAGTCCTTCAGCAATTTTATAACATTTTCCTTATTTCCAAGTATTACTGGGATTCCCAGAATCAGAGTCTACCAAATGAATACTGTTTGGAAAGAACTAAAGTGACAGTGGCCTGTTTTGTTTTTTTGTTGGGTTTTTTCCCCCTTTTTTCTTCATAACAGCATACTGGTGACTCACATTCATCCACTATATAACTGGGATAATCTCTGTACACCTAATATGTGCTTATGTTTACTACCCCATTTAAAAATAATACAAAACTAATACAGAGGGATTACAGAAGCCCAGTGGGGAATCTATTCTTTTAAAAGAGAAAGAGACGATAAATATCCTGACATTTATCTTTTTTTATTCTCACAGTGGGATTTTCAAGGGTTCTCTTTCACAACCAAAAATCTATTGTTTCTGAAATCTATCAAATGGAGTTCAATAGGAGCAATTTTCAAGAATATTGCCAGTAGTCCTTCCTCCCCAAAAATTCAACCCCTAAATCAGAGAACTGGTACAGTCACTGGAACATTTGAGATGAAAATTTCCTGTACAAGTGTGTGAGAATTTTATTTTGCTGTTTGTTTAAATTGGAGTGAAACAGAAATTGTATCAATTTCCTGTGGCAGATCACAAGTACACCTTGGATATTGTTTTGATCATGTAAACAATGAAAATAATATGGCTATTTCAATTGTCTTTCAATCTACAGACATCCTCATTTGATTCAAAGTATAGCTACCATGTTTTTGAGAATCTGATCAAATGATCTTGTATAAAGCCTGTAACAGTTATACTGGTTGTTTCTGGGATCAATTCAAGTTGTTCTTCTTTCTTAAAAATATCTCTCACAACCTGGAATTTGAATAACCTAAGGATCCTCTGCGTCCTTATAAATGTACCCTAGGATGTTTCCCTACTTTTGAAGCTTTGTTTCAAGTCTCTCTTCTATTAAAAATACAGATGGTATTAGGGCTGTGTGATCAATGAAAATGTGCTGACATTTCATTTCTGAAGTGTTTCTAAAGTGACATTAGTGAAAAATTTTGTTACTATAAAAAGAGTAAGTAATGAAAATTTGTTACTTTTTTGTTATAGTAATTGAGCAAGTGGGGAAACTTTCCCCCTCATTGTTACTGCTATTGGGGTGAAACATGCTATAATGGTAAAACACATTTACCACTATTAGCCCATCAAGTTTCAGAGCATTTCACTTATCTGTGGATTTTTGGGGAATTTTCAATTTTTTTTGTAAACAACATTTTAAAACCAAGCACTACAAGAACTTTGAATTTTCTATCCAATGACACAACATAACAACAGGGGATCATCCCCCCCCCCAAAAAAAAACTTTCAGAAATTTTCATACATCTACTGATTTTAGGGATTTTTTAAGGTTTGACAAAAAGTTTTTTTAAGCCACAACAGCTGTCTCATTGAATGTCTCATATTAACCAATATAACTTCAATTTAGGAATTTTTTACCAGCATAGCACAGAAGTATCAGTCAGTCCTCCTCTCTGCATATTTGACTATTTATTGAAACTCTGGCTGGCTGCTATGGAGGAACAAATCTCTTACCTATCCTGATTGGGGCTTTCTGGTGCTGAGCAGAATTCTTAACAAATTTGATACAACTCACAGTGACTAACAAGAAATATTGCACAACTCTAATGGATACCCAGAACAGGCTATTTTCTTCAATGTTATTCATGTTCTCCATGTTCTCCAAAATAAATTCACCAACATCATCAATCAAATGAGAAATGGGGAGTCAACTCAGATTTTCTGATGTGCCTATAGGAATAAGTAATCGGGTTGTCATCCATAAGGGAGGAGAACTTTTCAATCATGTCTGTAAAATTATAAAAACCCACTTTCATGATGGAGGCTTGCATGGCTCCATTATTTCAAGATGGTTCCATCAAACAAGTTTTAATGGGCTGTGGGAGAAGGAAGTGCATGTGCATGTTTCATGTCATTGCTCCCATGACAACACAGATTATTCATCTAGCCTCATACAATTGTCCACTCCCATCTTAGATTGAATCATTGGGCATCTATTAGACTCTATAGAGTACCAATTGTCTGTAGGGTACAACTCTCCAGATAATTCCTGACAGCCTCATTCTAAGGAGACCTCAGGGCAATGCAACAGAAGGCAGGAGCAGCTGTGGATCTTATATCAGTAGAGTTTTGTGCAACCACAATAAGTTGTGATTCAAATTTTAAAAGAGCTATTGATGGTTCTGAACTTCTTGGAATGATAAGATTCCACCTGCTAGAAGCTTGAAGTCTATATTAAAACCTAGATTAAAGTCCATACTGACATGGAATCTGCCACAGTCAGAAAGTTCTTCCAACTCCCAGCATCTTGCTCTACCAGAAGGTCAACCATGTGATGAAAACTGCTGTCAGGGCTTTCTGGAGAGCTTGCCTATTTGTGCCTACAAAGTGTCTCCATCTGAGGGGCATTTGGCACAAGCTATTGGCCACATGGCCTTTCCAGAGAAAAATGCCAGTCATTTCATGGCTATGGTTAGAAAACCAGCAGCAGGAAGCACTCATGACTGGATGGGATGATCCATCATCTTTCCCTGTCCACCAGGAGAGGCTAGGGACTTACCTTGTCTCTGGGACCAACTCTGGAAATTAAACATCTATAGGTTATAAATAGATTCTCCTTCATAAATATATTTTATAGCTATTAAGCTAATACTCAATTATGATACTCATTTTATTGGTAATATATGCAGAGTTGAATGGTGTTGTTAGTGGCTTTTGTTACTTTGGTGCTATTTTATTGATCCTAATTCTTATTATTTTATTTCTGCTGCTGTTTTTCTATGGATTGTGGTGGTTTTATTATTTTTATTATAATTTTGTATTAGTCTTGGCGTTTGAAGGTGCCTAAAATATTTTAAATGGATAAATTATTGCAGCAATCTTTTGCAGATTAGTACTGTTAAGTTCATTTTTATGCTGATTTTATGATTTTATGCCCTTCTTGCTATCTTTAGTTTGCTTTATTGGAGGGTTATCATTCCCTATGCCTTTCTTTAAAATTATTATTGTAGTTACATTTTTGTTCCTTTGTGCATTACCAGTCACATTAAATATTCTATAGAAAATAACTTGCATCTTGATTTACTTTCACTCCAACATAACCCAAAGTGGATTTTATTTCCAGTTTTGATTCACTCACCCTTCCTCTCTCCCACCTTCCTTTTCAGGGTTTGCACAAGTGACAGTTGGTCCTCAAAAGCAGTTTCTGGAATTTTGTCTATCCTGACTTAGAGACAGTCATAGAATCATAGAATCATAGAATCAAAGAGTTGGAAGACCTCATGGGCCATCCAGTCCAACCCCCTGCCAAGAAGCAGGAATATTGCATTCAAATCACCCCTGACAGATGGCCATCCAGCCTCTGTTTAAAAGCTTCCAAAGAAGGAGCCTCCACCACACTCCGGGGCAGAGAGTTCCACTGCTGCACGGCTCTCACAGTCAGGAAGTTCTTCCTCATGTTCAGATGGAATCTCCTCTCTTGTAGTTTGAAGCCATTGTTCCGCGTCCTAGTCTCCAGGGAAGCAGAAAACAAGCTTGCTCCCTCCTCCCTGTGGCTTCCTCTCACATATTTATACATGCTATCATATCTCCTCTCAGCCTTCTCTTCTTCAGGCTAAACATGCCCAGTTCCTAAGCCGCTCCTCATAGGGCTTGTTCTCCAGACCCTTGATCATTTAAGTCGCCCTCCTCTGGACACATTCCAGCTTGTCAATATCTCTCTTGAATTGTGGTGCCCAGAATTGGACACAATATTCCAGATGTGGTCTAACCAAAGCAGAATAGAGGGGTAGCATTACTTCCCTAGATCTAGACACTATGCTCCTCTTGATGCAGGCCAAAATCCCATTGGCTTTTTTTGCCGCCACATCACATTGTTGGCTCATGTTTAACTTGTTGTCCACGAGGACTCCAAGATCTTTTTCACACGTACTGCTCTCGAGCCAGGCATTGTCCCCCATTCTGTATCTTTGCATTTCATTTTTTCCTGCCAAAGTGGAGTATCTTGCATTTGTCACTGTTGAACTTCATTTTGTTAGTTTTGCCCATCTCTCTAATCTGTCAAGATCGTTTTGAATTCTGCTCCTGTCCTCTGGACTATTGGCTATCCCTCCCAATTTGGTGTCGTCTGCAAACTTGATGATCATGCCTTCTAGCCCTTCATCTAAGTCATTAATAAAGATGTTGAACAGGACCGGGCCCAGGACGGAACCCTGCGGCACTCCACTTGTCACTTCTTTCCATGATGAAGAGGAAGCATTAGTGAGCACTCTCTGTGTTCGTCCACTTAACCAATTACAGATCCACCTCACCGTAGTTTTGCCTAGCCCACATTGGACTAGTTTCCTTGCCAGAAGGTCATGGGGGACCTTGTCGAAGGCCTTACTGAAATCCAGGTACGCTACATCCACGGCATTCCCCGCATCTCCCAGCTTGTAGCTCTATCGAAGAAAGAGATCAGATTAGTCTGGCATGACTTGTTTTTGATAAATCCATGTTGACTATTAGCGATGACTGCATTTGTTTCTAAGTGTTTGCAGACCGCTTCCTTAACAATCTTTTCCAGAATCTTGCCTGGTATCGACGTGAGGCTGACCGGACGGTAGTTGTTTGGGTCATCCTTTTTTCCCTTCTTGAAGATTGGGACCACATTGGCCCTCCTCCAATCTGCTGGAACTTCTCCCGTTCTCCAAGAATTCTCAAAGATGGTTGCCAATGGTTCTGAAATGACTTCCGCAGTCTACACAAATGCAAGAAGGAAGGGGCCTCCCATCACTCACTGATAGTACACAAAATTTTATTTGAAACCAAACTCAATATTAACATCATTCCACAAGCGATGGAGGATCATACAATTGAGAGGGAGGGGGGAAATAGGAGGCAGAATGGTACCAACAGTCTCATTCCCTGCATCGATGCATAATAAGGACAGGTAATTTGGGAGTCAGTGTTGTGTAGTGGTCTGTATGCAGATGATGTCCAACTCTATTACTCCTTTCCACCAGAGGCTAAGGAGGCTGTCCAGGCCATGAACTGGTGTCTGGCCACTGGGACAATCTTGATGAGAGCAAACAAATTGAAGTTGAATCCTGACAAGACAGGGGTCCTCCTGGTCAGTCACAAGGCTGAACAGGGTATAGAGTTACAGCTTGTGTTGGATGGGGTTACACTCCCCTTGAAGGTACAGCCCCGCAGCTTGGGAGTCTCCTGGACTCATCGCTGGGCCTGAAACCTCAGGTTGTGGTGGTGGCTAAGGGGGGGTTTCACACAATTAAAACTTGTGTGCCAGTTGTGCCCATACCTTGGGAAGTCAGACTTGACCATGGTGGTCCAAGCTCTTTTTACATCCAGGATAGACTGCTGCAATGCACTCTACATGGGGTTGCCTTTGAAGATTATTTGGAAGCTTCAAATAGTCCCATGAAAGGCAGCCACGTTAATAACTGGGGAAGCATACAGGGAACACACAACTCCCATGTTACGTCAGCTCCACTGGCTGCCTGTTTGGTACCGGGCACAATTCAAAGTGCTGGCTTTGGCCTATAAAGCCCTAAACAGCCCTGGCCCAGTTTACTGGCTGAATGTATTTCTTTTAATGAACCACCGCGAAGACTAAGATCTTCTAGGGAGGCCCTGCTCTCGGTCCTGCCACCATCACAGTCTCAGTGATTGCCCCACCCCCCACCCCGGCTATGGAACTCCCTTCCTGGCAATAATAGATCAACCCCCTCCTTCCTGTCCTTCAGATGGTGAAGACCTGGCTGTGGGAC
The DNA here is from genome assembly GCF_025583915.1 of Anolis sagrei ordinatus. Classification (NCBI taxonomy): domain Eukaryota; kingdom Metazoa; phylum Chordata; class Lepidosauria; order Squamata; family Anolidae; genus Anolis; species Anolis sagrei. Next base: position 18,979,081 of record NW_026847549.1, read on the forward strand.
AAAGCATTTGTAGCAGTGCAATGAGGCAAAAATAAAATGGTGTCCTGAGATGGTTTTTAAGCAACTGATTTTAAAGTGTATATAAATGATTTTAATGTCTGTGTATATTTATAGTTTTATGTCCTGGCATTGAATGTTTGCCGTATATATGTTGTGCTCCAACCTGAGTCCCCTGCGGGGTGAGAAGGGCAGAATATAAATGCTTAAAATAATAATTAATAATAATAATAATAATGGATTATCCCTGCTTAGCTATTAGAATGTGAAGCTGAGAGAGTGTGGCTTAAGCAAGTCACATACTTAAGCTTCAGAGGAAAAACAATGGTTAAACTCTTTTGAAGAAATTAAGCCAAAAAAATCCCAATCCTTAAGGTTGTTATAAGACAGAAATGACTGAACAACAGCAATTTATCTTGCAAGGTGGGCAGGTCCAGGGATCAATGTTATGCCCCATGCAGACTCAAGGGTTCCATGGGCTACAAAAACAAAAATGTCCAAAACATCACAATATTGGAGGTGGCTAGAAATTCCTGGCATTATTATGCAGGGGGAACAGAAAGGGTAGTTCACTCTTTGGAGTGCAAGAAAAAAGGCAATTGTTAGAGTCAAAAAAGGATTGGAACTACACAAAAAGCTTGGGCCTACTTCTACCCCAAGACTATACTTTGCCACCTCCTGCTCTACATGCAACAATATGACTATCTCAAATTTCTGCTGGCCTTCATCCTGCAATGTCAGTCATATGACAAAAGTTCCAGACAAGAAGGGGTGGCTAAGAAGCAAGCAGTCATGTTCCTATAGCTGGACAGATGACAATAGGACCCTCTGGCAATGTATCAGAAGAAATTATTGTTGTGCATCCATGTATAGCTGCAGTAGCTTCATGGTGGATTGTAGGTGGAGGTTTGGTTGTTGCATGGTCTGTAGAATATTCTGATCCCTGCAGTGCCCCCTGCCTAACCCCCAGAATGAACTACACAGATTTATCTACAGTTTGGTAAAAATGCCAGCCATCAGAAGTTCCAACCTTAATCAGGATTTTCACATGTCACTGATCAATTAAATTATTTTCAAAGCTTTCAAAGAAGCTTTGGGAGTCGAGGGTCTCAAAGAAACATGAGCATAAAAAGACCTGACTACAACTTCAAAATGTAGTTTCTGCAAAGTGAAATAGATCTGCTGTGTCTACAAATGTTGCATGACAATGTTTCTCCTCCTTATTATCATTAGGGGAAAGAAAGTAAACAAGCAAAGCATAGACACACATCAACAGACTTGGTAGTTTGGAAGATAGCACGAATGTTCTGCTTCCTCCTGCATTATGGGGAGTCATCTTTTTGGCCATGTAGCCCTTTAGCCTGTTCTTGTTTTAAACAACCATCAGAATAACCCTCCCAAGAGATTGTAATGAGTTGTTTCTCTTTTCCCCAGATGGTGTATCTTAATCATACCAGCAAGTGAAGAGTTTCTCCCACTCATAGCAGCAGTGAGCACGTGAGAGAATTACTCATGTATCCCAGTTAAGAGTAACTTCCATGATCTGTTTCTCAGAGATCACAGAAATGAGTAGGGATAAAATCCAAGGAGGCTACATAAGGTGCATGAGACAGTCACCTCACAGATAGTTACTTAAGTAATTGCAATCAGATGATTTGTGCCAGCAGTGAATAACAAGGTGACTTCAATTTAACATACGAACCAAATTTCAGGAGGAGCTTCTTGACAATGAAGCTATGAGCACATGTTTTGCTTAAACAGTCTGAGCTTTTTTATTCAGAAAATTTTAACCCTCCAAAATCCAAAACTTTTTGCTAACAGATATCGGCTTCACAGTCCTGTTTGGTTGTAGAAGTGCGCTCCTGATAGGCTCCCCAGAGATCTCTTGTACAATATAGATACTATTTTTTCAGTCTCACATATCCGCATGTCATATACCCAACAGAAGCAGGAAATGAGTAAGATGTGAGGCTGCAGAGAGAAGTGAGGATCTGTGAAATGTCAGGAGGTCTGGATTTACACTGAGCACTACATTTGGATTATTGTTGCACTTTCCTGCACACTTTCCTGTAAAAATGTATTGCACTCATTTATTCTGTACCTCAGCTATGTTTCTTTCAGCCATATTGTTTTTATGTTACTTTCAATTGTGTTGTTATTTGTTTTATCTGATGTTTTAATTGGTTAAAGTGTTTTACATGTGTTTTTTAATTGTAATCTTGGGTGTGTCCCTTGTAAGCCCCCCAAGTCCCCTATGGGAGATGGTTGGAGGGGTATAAAAATAAAGTTGTTATCATCATCATCATCATCATCATCATCATCATCATCATCATCACTGTAACAGATTATTATAAAAATTTGATTCATTCTTTGGAGGCTGCAGAGACTTTGCCACCAATACACTGTATTCTGAGGTATCTTTAATGTGGAAACAGGCTACCACCAAATTTAATAAGGGATTTTCAGTTTTTGTTTGACCAGAGCTTTTAAGTAAGCTGGAATGTGCTGAATTCGCACTCAGAGCGCTGAACACTGAGGTGAATAACATGGAGATTCTTCTAAATTGTCGCTGCCACCATTCTGGGAACACTGTTTCCCTAAACTGCTCTTCACATAGAGGCACACTGAGACAGTTATATGATTAACAAAGAACAAAGTTGTTTATTTGTGTGAATTCCAAAAATACAGGCACTTAAGCATAATGGTTGCAAGAGTGAGATGAAGCTTTTTTAGTTACTCTAAAACAATCCAATAACAACTCTCCACTCCCTCAGGAAAGTAGCAGACTTCCTTCTGACTAGAATTCCTAATACTTCAAACAGTCCTTTTCCTTTGGATTTGTTTATATCTCTATTCCAGCTATTCTTCACTAATAGCTAACTGAATTCTCTAACTAACGACTTTGGTTTCACTAACTTCTCCTCTCCTAACCCTCTCCCAAAACCTAACTCTCTTCTTCAACACTCAGACCCTGACTAAACTGTCAGATTTTAAAACGCACTCCTAAAGGCATTTTTTTCCTGCACTCCAACTAAGCTCTGCCCACTTTCTCCCAGCCAATCAAAAGGTTCTCCACATTTCCCTCCGGGCTGCTCCTAAGCTCCGCCTCCTCTAGGAAATGACTAACCTAAGATGGATGTCTCCATGCACCATCTCGCAAAATGGCTGCCAAAATACTTGGGCCTACTTTCTGAGCTTTTCCCTAGCCTAAAAGGTAGGCAATTCATCACAACCACCATTTCACAGATCTTCAGATCCTCTCCAGCCTCATATCACATTTTTTCACTACTTCTGTTTTGGTACGTATTGCTTCAGACACTGGTTTTCTGGTTCCTATTTCCGAATCACTCAAATTTTCTGAAATACAAAACGACCTCCGAAATTTTGCACACCCCTAGTACTATATATTGCATAGACATATTCATCAAATCAGGCATATTTAGCTACAGTCCTTGGAAAGAAACAAAATCAAAATGTTTAGATTCTAAGGCCACACAGGAAGGTGAAGGAAGATATTTAACTCCTGACAGAAAAAAAAGAAAATACTAAAGAATTGTGTAAAGTGACATTCAGGGTCCTTGACTCTTTGTTCCAAAAGGGTACCAAATTCAGCTTCAAACCTGTGTTTGCAAATCAACATATACGGATAGAGACTGCGCCAAAGAGAAACTAATGAAATTCCAAGGTGCTCTGGGATGCCTGTTTTATTCTGATCAGTGGTAGATTGCACTATTGACCAAGTGTCAGCCATAGAGCGATACAGTGATTGAATAAAAGTGGATACATAATCGGAAGCGAGAACTTTGCCATGGCCAGCCTTGTTGCTTTGCTTCTAATTCTGTAAGAAACACCAGTTTTTTAAGTTTTTAAAATAATGTCTTATTCCACTTCTCTTTTGCTTTACCTTCTTTTTACTTTGAGATATACATATATTCTCTTTCCCCTTTTCCTCTGTGGCTTCTCCCCTCACCATCCCGGCCGCTTTGATGGTTTCTTCTGATAAAATAATGCAAGGTGCCTTCGCCAGAGACGCTGATGAAATATTTGAGGCCCAGATATTAATCTGTTATCAGTTGTGTAGGTGTGAAATGTGATGAAGATGACAGAGGCTCCAGCTCAGCCGGCCTAAAGTAATTTGCACCAAAGATATTTAGATCTGTCTTTGGACACTGCAGATCAGTTATTGCAGGAAGGGGGAGAGCCTGTGGGGAGCCTACCTTAAAACATATTTCAAATGCCAGGGGAGCGGCATGAAAATTGGGTAATGAATGAAATTCTGATTGCAGAAAAATCACTTAGGAATGTGACTGATGCCACACGACGATGCTCTATATGCAAAGCCAAAACCTGCAAGGCTTAATGGCATACACTTTTGTCCTGAAGATTTGGTGCCGTGTTTGATTGTGTACTTGCCACCCATTCCTTTCTTATTACAAAATATGCTGAAATGCCTCTGTTGCAGAAGTACTGTGTTTCAAAAACAAAAACAGAGCTTCTGAAACAACTACATAGGACCCCATCACATTTGGGGCAGAAAGTGGGGGAAATCGTCTTATTACTGTAACGTTTCATGCTTTTCCATTTTTAAGAAAAGTGTGATAATTTATTCATCGGCATTACACTTGATGGACTTTGTACATTCCTAGACAAATCCTCCTCTTACTGAACGATCACACGTGAATGTGTAGTCTCCATCCATACTGATTGCTTGCTTATTTGCTTTCTTTTTTTATATAGAAAAGTTAAACTCCATGATTGTGAAACATAGGTCTGCAAAAAGGGGAAATATAGCTAGAGTGAAATACAGTATTCCCTCACATATTGCGGGGGGTTCCTGCAATAAGTGAAAAACTGCAATATAGGGATGCTATACTGAGCCCCTGGTGGCACAGTGGGTTAAAGCACTGACATGCCGAGCTTGTTGATCGAAAGGTCGCAGGTTCGATTCCGGGGAGCGGCGTGAGCTTCCGCTGTCAGCCCTAGCTTATGCCAACCTAGCAGTTCAAAAACATGCAAATGTGAGTAGATCAATAGGTACCGCTCCGGAGGGGAAGGTAACGGCGCTCCATGCAGTCATGCCAGTCACATGACCTTGGAGGTGTCTACGGACAACGCTGGCTCTTCAGCTTAGAAATGGAGATGAGCACCACACCCCAGAGTCAGACATGACTGGACTTAATGTCAGGAGACTACCTTTACCTTTTTATACTGTATTTGTACAGTATAGCTCCACCCACTCCTCTCGCCCCCTCTTCTGTCGCTCTCTCTTCCCCTCCTCTTTTCCCCTCCCTTCCTGCCTCCCTCCCCCCTCCCCTTGCTGGAGCCACCCTTCTCCCTCCCTGCCTGCTTCCCCACTGGCATGGGGCTCTCACCAAGTCAACCAAGGAAAAGACACTGGGAAGAAGCCCTGGGGAAAGCTGCCTTAGCAGTCCTCTACAGCCCCGGCGGAAGAAGCCCCGGTGGAAGGTGCCTTGGCAGCCCTCTCCGGCCCCGGAGGAAAAAGCCCCGGGAAGCGACCAGGAAGAAGCCCCAGTGGAAGCTGCCTTGGCGGCCCTCTCCACTCCCCTCGATGGCGCCACTTTGGGGCTCTTCGCCAGCCACACACATGCCTGTCTGTGAGTAGCTCAGCAACTCAAGTCTGTGGCAGCATATACTGTGTTCCTTTGCTACTTGTATTTTAAATTAATCTTTTTGAAAAACCGCGAATCAGCGAGTCTGCGGGAAGCAAACCACAAAGTACTGAGGGAGCACTATATATCAAAATTGCACATTTTCCAACCAGTTTCATGCAAGACAAATAAGGGTGACAAAAGGAGCATCAAGGCACATTTAAAGAACGGCCACACTTTTATGTCACTAAAATGATCGAAAATGGAGAAATCCAACAGTTCCCATTCCACTTTGAAATAATCACCTTTAGAAGTTTCTAGGCAAATGTGGAATTCTGGGATTGATTGTTCCCCAATTCCAAATACCTCAGTTTCTACACACTTTAGGTACATATTCCGATGGGCCACCAAATGAAGTACTCTTGTGTCATATATTTGTTTATTAATTATTTTATTTAAAACATTTATATTCTGCCCTTCTCACCCCAAAGGGGACTCAGGGCAGGCAAACATACACACGGCAAACATTCAATGCTGGGACACAAATTCACATACAATACATAAACATTAAAAAATATCAAGATATTAAAATACACCATTTAAATCCGTCCTAGTCATCCATGTCAAATCTAATTGCCCTGGTCATCTTTCCTATTGCAGTTTTATTGCCCTCTCCCAAAAGCTTGGTCCCACAGCCAAGTTTTTACCATCCTTCTAAAGGACAGGAGGGAGGGGGGTGACCTTATCTCACCAGGAAGGGAGTTCCATAGCCGGGGAGCAATCACCGAGAAGGCCCTGTCTCTTGTTCCCACCAATCGTGCCTGTGACAATGGTGGGACGGAAAGCAGGGCCTCCCCAGAAGATCTTAATCTCCGCGATGGCACCATGATGGGCACCATGGGACTTTGTCTTTACAATGTCTTTTACTACCTAATCAGATGGACCGTTTTGCTCATTGTACACCCTTTCACCCTATTTTCAGCACGGAGCCCTTCACATGATGTACAAGCACTTCCGGTCGGGCTCTATACCACAAAGGGAGAGGAAGCTGTGCACGCTGCCTTTATGGCACCACAGGAACTTTCCCATGTTGCTTTTTCAGCAGTGGGGTGGGGGGGGGAGAGGGCAGTGATGCTTTCCCCTATGGGATGAGGGGCAAGGTAAGGTGAACAATGCGAGGTGTGAGGCAGCAGCTTCTCCCCACCCCCCTCTGGGAGCCCATGGATTTGCTTGATGTAGGGTGAATCCATGGGCCTTTTTGATGAGCTCATAAGTGTTTAGAAATGGGGAAAACCCAACCAGATTCTGAAATAGTTTCAAATACAAACAGATATCAAGTAGACAGGGTAGCCACTGCTTTTTTACAGGACTGACCATTTAAGTATTGTTCTATGGACACATGAGCCTACATTATACTCAGAACCTAGAAATGCTACCTTGCTGACTGCAGTTCCCAGACTCCTGTTACCAGTATAACTCCTTGAATCCCCAAACCAACATGGCTGTGGTGTGGTAACTTTTCCAAGCTCTGATTTTATAGACTCAAATTGTTTATCAGTTTAACATGCTTTCTAGATTAATTGGCATATACCTTCCATACCTTCAGATAGATCTTTTAATGCATTTCTGGCAGATGTTATTTTTAGTTGTAGCTGAACCTGAGACCTTCTGAATGTAAAGCAACTTTTCTATCCCTGAGTTATTGGTTCTCTGTGAATCAGCTTTGGGGAATGAAAAGCCAAACTTGAGCAACTCAACTTGTAGTTCTACTAGTTCACATCCTTTTCCCTGACCCACAAGATTATTCTCTATCTCCTCCACCATCCTACAGAATCAATCCTCCCCTCTCTTCCCAATCTCAGGTAACTAGTCACTTGGAAGAGGGGGACTCATTACCAATCCCTAGAATCATATTACATAACATTTATCATGTGGGCAAAAAGAAACATGCATCCCACCATGATGAAAAAGTCCTTATCATCATCATGGTGGGATAAATGGAATTTTTAGTTTTAATTACAGTGGATGTTAACAATTTCAGTATACCAGCCACAGGGAATACATTATCAAATGTCACATGGATATATAAAACCAGCGATGGCAAGTACAAGTCCCATGAATGCAGGCATTGTATTGAAAATAGTTTGTCATGTGTAAGTTCGATGCAAGCATGTGCCCTCTTTTATCTTCTTCTATGGTATTGTAATGATGCAAAGAATCTGACAAAGTTACTCCTTTGAACTCTTGTTCCCAGAAGCTGGGAGTTGTAGTCTGGAAAGAAATATTTCTAAGCTTTGGGGAATTGTGAGGTCAACAGGGGGAGAGTTCATTTGACAGCAATGGTCAATTTTTTATCAGTCAGAGTTTTTTTTCAAAGAAAGGGGAAACAAGTAGCTGCCAAATTACTTCTGGAGAAGCCTAGAGCTAGGCAATTATAACTATAGAAGTAACTGGCAGGAAATAGAACCTAGATAGAAGCTAATTATTTTTCAGGATGACTATCAAATATCTATATTGACATGGTCAAGTTTTGCATGTGGGTGCTACTGTAGACAAACATTGGCAAGGACCTATGTACAGCCACATTTTTCAACTGAACAGTTTGGTGGTTTTTAATATGATAGTAGAGCCTATTCTCTGTAAGTTACGGATTTCGGACCTGACCTCTCTAATTAGAAGGATCAGGACGAAGGCAATAGTCAATGTTACTGGTTGGAACCCTAGAGAACTACTTAGAGAATACCAAGGTAAAGGGAGAAATAGGTCAGTCTGGTACAAGACAACCTCTTCTGTGTAAAGACTGTTTAGAGTATTAAAAAACAGAAATAAAAGGAGATAGGATTGCATCATGTGATTGCTTTAAAGAAATGTCCAAATGACACAAGAATTCTACTTTAATGACACACCCGTCTGTAGGCTTTGGAGGACTGTTGATCCTACAGAAGGTTTGGACTTCAGCTACCAGAAGCCACAGGTAGGAAAACCAATGCTAAAGGACTCTTAGAGCTAGAAGTCTACCACATCTTGAGGGCAAAGGGTTAAATACTGCAATAAATCTACCAAAATAGGCACATGCCAAAATAGGCATGAATTTCCATGTGACAAAAGCCCCACAAAGTTTTATAAGTCAATACAAAGCAATAAATTTCAATGTGTACTGCACAAGAACGTGGACTGGATTCTTGGAGAAGTACATGTATGTTACATCCCTGCCCTTCGTGTCTTATAAAAACAATCAAGGAGGGTGTCACTGAGCGAGTAGAAGGAATTGTTAATACATGGCAAAAATATATCATTATGGAATGGATGAATATACAAATACAGGAATTTCAAAATACAAAACCTTTCTGGTCCCAATCATTTCAGATAAGGAATGTTCAACCTGTGATGCCAGATGGTATAGGACACCATAAAGTTTGACATCACAGTGCACTCACAAAAAATCCCTTCATGCTTGTGTTATAGACCAAACTGTCAGGCCATCAGCACACTTTCCCTGGTGCTATCTACTATTCCTAGCACCAGCTTCCCACTGTCTTGGGCAGAGGTCATTCCCAGACATGCTGTGTTAGGAACTGAACATTGCATGTTCTGTGGATGTTGTACAATGGAGCTATAACTGTGTCTTTTGCACTTTGCACAACTGGGTAACTGAAATACATTCATTATCCAAACACCCATTTCAGCCCAGTTGAAATCACACATTACCAAATGCTTTAGCTATTGATTTCATAGATGAGAAGATCACATTGAGCCATCTGAAAACCTTGGGGGGGGGGGGCAAGGAATGCATTTTGGGGAACCTATGAGTCAATCTGACTTTTACAAAAATTGTAACAATGTTTTAAAAGTCCTTGGGGAATAATTTCTCTTCCATCGCCATTCACATTCCCCTCATTTTTCAAAAATTATATGGTTTTACAATTGTCTTTCAAATCTGGTAAAATGTGGGCATATTCATGTCCCTGAAACAAGAGCTGTGAGCAAAACCATCACGCACACACATTTTTACAAAACAGAAAAGCTGCATAAATAATACATTTAGGCCTTGCAATATCAAGCACACACAATAGCTATTTTGCAGCTTTCATCTAAAGAAGACCCACTTTTGCATTTACATTATGAAACCGGGAACACAATATCATCGTCTCTGATTGGCTGAATCATTCCATTGGCATGCTTTTGCTCTCGAGATAATGCAGCCCAGTCCCAGTGTCAATGAAATGTATGATAGTGGGAACATATCAGGGAAATTGGTTGTTGGCTCAAGGAACACCTTTTTAAAAGAAAAAAAATGTGGCCTGGGGTAGGAAAAGCAATAATGAAGATTTATTGAGAAATGTGTGAGAACAAGCAAAAATTCCCCAGTGGGAAGAAAGGAGGGCAAAAGAAATAGCAGCAGTGTTGTTTACTTTGATTCCCTGGTATGTTTCTAAGTTTGGTATCTGGAGTTCTGTTACTCGTGTTTTATTAACATGACCTGGCACAAGGACGTGTCACCATATCACATTTTGGGGCATGGTCTAGTGAGTAGACCAAGGGGCAATGAAAAATGCCTTTTTCTCCCCTGTTTCATAGGACCCATGAAAGAAATTACAGTATGTTCTCTTAGAAAGCAGGCCAGAGAATCTGACAAATGTGCCATGGACTGTATTACTCAAGAAGTCATAAAGCATATTAAGAAGTCGTAAAGCATATTGAGATCTTTAGAGAAGGCCTAACTTGTACAGATGTTACCTCATCCTTCCTAAACTCTGTTTCTGCAGAACTTTGGGGCATTTGACCTCTATACTTTGTAAGGTGGAGCACACTGACATGTCTATAAGTTAGGTCTTCTCTAAAGATCTCAATATGCATTACGACGTCGTAATATGCCTTATGACTTCTTAATATAATTCAAGTTTGCCTTGTAACAAAGAAATGAGATGAATGTTTTCATAGCCAATCAATCAGTCCATCAATCAAGCAATCAATCATATAAATAAAAATCAGAGAACCCTCCAAAATGCAGAAATTAGGGTAAAACAGGATGTGAAGCCTAAATGGGGAATGTTAGGAGTTTATGGTATTATCATGTCAATTCTCTTCTCCTGCAAAGATTAGCATAACTCCACAAAAATTGCTCACAGAATATGCTGTTTATATCCTAACACAAAATATCATTGGCATATGAAAACATCTTTTTACATTGCAATAATGAGCTACTGTATGCATTAGTCTGTCTTTAACCTTGTCCTCAGGCACAGTAACCAGGTGAGGTTCAAAAGTATCTGCTTTAGTGTCAGATCAGCCACAGTTCTATTCAGATTGTAATTATTCTTAACTATGGTTTGTTTCAATTAACCGTAGGTAAGATCAAACATTTCCAGGTTTATCCCACATGTCAAACTTCAGCTAATCAGAAAAATAGACACTTCTGTGAGTTGATTTTTTATTAATTTTAACAGAAACAACTTAATTCACAAGACAATATACAATTAGAAAAATAAAAATAAGAAAATATATAATTTAAACTAGAACACAATACTAACATGCAAAACACAATAGGACTCTCACTCCTTCCCCCAACAAACTGTAATAAACTGGGGAAAGTAGGGGGAGATATTATTCTACCATTACAGATTCAACTAAATAGTTCTACTAAAATTATTAGTAACCATAACCACAGATTATTGCATCGTTAGATTTCTTATCGCTCAAAAAGTCCATAAACATTTTCCAGTCTTTTAAAAAGCCTTCAATTGGTTTATTCTTTAAAACCCACATTACTTGGGCAATTTGGGCTAACTTGGCAATCTTAACAATTCATTCTTCTATCATTGATGCTTCCGTCTATTTTTGAGTTTGTGCATACAATTTTTTTTGCCACTGTTATCATATATTGAGTATTTAATCCTGTCTAATTCCAGTAAGAATATTTCTGGTGATGCTACAAATGTATCTGCTTCTTCTTCATGAAAATTTATTTCTTTATTTATTTACCATATTTATACCCTGCCCTTCTCAACCCTGAAAGGGACTCAAGGTGGCTTTACACATAGGCAACTATTCAATGCCATAAAAACAACATACAATTAAAATAAACATTAAAATTAAAATTAAAATTAAAAATTAATACCTATTAAAACAATTAAAAACATTACATCCACTATTAAAACTATGCCATCCACAAGCATAATCCAGGGCCATTCCAGTAGTCATTGTACATATTCAGTATCCATCTATTGCACTACAATTATTCTTCAAAAGCTTGATCCCAAAGCCACATTTTCACTTTCTTTCTGAAGGCCAGAAGAGAGGGGGGCTTCAGAAAGAGGAACCACCACTGAGAAGACCCTGTCTCTCATCCCCACCAACATCGCCTGTGAAGGAGGAGAGACTAAGACTTTGAACTTTTTGTTATCTTAAAAGTCCATTTCATAAGAAAAAAAGAACCCCCTTCTCCTGACATCCCCAACATTAATTTGAAGCATTATTATGCATTTTCAAATCTTTGTTGAGATCAGATACTATATCTGCATCATCTTAAATTACTACACAAAGAACAGTTTATGAATTTAGACCATGGTTTTCCTATACATCAATGTGAACATTATTCCAAAAAACTGAGCTTATCAAATATTATTTTATAAACTCATCTTCCACCTTTTTTCAGCCTGCATCCATATTTGATCAATTGTCATCTCATATAAGGTTTACTTGCATCCCAATCTATTGTGGGGTCTCTATTCTTATTCAAATTCAGCTCAATGAATTGCCTCAATTCATATTTACATTGTTGCAATATCTCTTTCTTCAGAAGCAGGTATTCATTAAACCTCCATTTAACTGCATTTGCTGCATTTTCAGAAACGTCATGATGGGAATAGGGCCTGAGAACATTTTGGGTGAAATGCCCATCCTCTTTACTAAACTGGCCATTTGAATTCTAAAAAGGGATCCATGACGAATATAATCTCTGGAATTTGCCTGCAAATGTCTCCAGCTATCTATTAACCCAAAACAATCTGTATCCTTAAAAACAAGTTTTGGGTAGTCTCCCATAATCTTCCTTTATTTCTTTAGTAAAACATTTATCTTTATGAGGATCAACAACTCCACTTCAGTGGTTCATCCAAATCAGATTTTGTAAGGCCAGTACTGATGCCTTTCTTAATAAATATTCATAAAATGTTGATTTCTCATTATTGGGGCTATAAATGCCCATTAACTGCTTTATCTTGTCTTTCCAGTTATTCTCACAATTACATATCTACATCCTGAAACATCCGTTTAGACTATAGTGTTCGATTTGTGTAGAAGACTACGTCATTTCTTTTATTTTCATTTGCAGACAAATGATTTAGATCCATTCTTGTATTCAGATGAGGCCTATAGCTCCTTTTCTGGAAAACTCCGCTGAAGGAAAAGCCAATTTTTCCCAAATAGCCAATTACTTTGCTGGTAAAAAATCACCCCAAATGATGTTATTTTTACTTTCAGTGATTGATTTTGGCTAAAAAGCAACTGGATTTTTAAAATCAAATTTTCTGGGTAGTAGAAGTAGTGGTGGTGTCTGGTGGCACAGCGGGCTAAACCACTGAGCTGCTAAACTTGTTCACCGAAAGATTGGTAGTACGAATCTGGGGAGTGGGGTGAGCTCCCACTGTTAGGCCCAGCTTCTGCCAACCTAGCAGTTAAAATCATGCAATAAGTAGATCAATAGATACCGCTTCTGCAAGAAGGTAACAGTGCTCCATGCAGTCATGCTGGCTACATGACCTTGGAGGTGTCTACGGACAGTGCCAACTCTTTGGCTTAGAAATGGAGATGAGCAACACCCCCCAGAGTCAGAAATGGCTAGACTGGGGGCCCTTTCACAGAGCCGTATATCCCAGAATATCAAGGTAGATAATCCCACAATATCTACTTTGAACTGGGTTATCTGAGTCCACACTCAGATAATGTGGGATTTCCTACCTTGATATTCTGGGATATAGGGCTGTGCGGAAGGGCCCTTGATGTCAGGAAAAGCTTTACCATTACTTTTAGAAGTAGTGGGTTTTAAATAGCCCAAAATGTTCATGTTGTAGGAGCTCAGTCAACTGGGGTTGTTGCAGTATTTCAAGACAAGGATTATGGTTATGTTCAATTTCCTTCAGAGCAGGACCCTTCAGAGATTTCAATGTTGGATTTTAATGTAGATTCTTGGGGGATTGTGAATGAAGAAGAGGGCACAGAACAAACTGCAGAGCAAAGGGACTTGGAAGACTCTGGGATTGTTAGTTCTCAAGATAGAATGGTTTCCAGACAGTCTGATGGGAACCAGCTTGGGTTGCTAGATAAGGAACCAGGAGGAATCAACCTTTGATAGAAGGGGTCAAATCTGTCAAGATCACCACCTGCAAGGGGGAGTCAGAAGGTCTATCAGGATAAGGGAAAAGAGGAATTTGCAGGAGAGTTCTCAAGCGAATTGGAATGCATTTTGTGTTGGTCTTTCTGAATAAATATAGGGCTTTTACAGCATTGCCTTCAGTGAGCGCAACGTCGGATACTGGTTAAGTCTTGTATGTATGTCATGTCAAGATTCATGGAACTCTCTGCTCAAGACTCATGTTCAAGTTGCTGTTGGTGAATGCTTCCCTGTGTAATTCTTCTGTGGATTTTGAATCTGTGCAGCCTTGTTCCATGGCTTTTCAAGAGACTTTGGACATTTTCCTCTGTGGGTTTTTAAGGACTATGCATTCGTGGATCTTGCTGTGGAATTAAGAATCAACTCTGTTCTCTTTCAAGGATTATATTTGCCTACCTGCTGGTTTGGATTGTTTTTAGACTTTCTTACATAATCTTTTACTTGCCTGTTTCACGTTTTTCGATACTGCTTACATTTATTCAATGAACTGTTTAGTTGCTAAAAAGCTTTGGAGTGTTTGTGGGTTCAAAGTTGTGCTTTCAGCCTTGGTGTGTGACAATTGTAGCAGTTTGGCTAATCTAGAGTCATTTTGGAGCTATCTTTCTCTGGATTTTTGCCCTTCAAAATCAAGATCTGAACTCTTGAGCATGTCCTAGGACCAGACATACGCACATAAAAAGCTAGGGCCCTTACATAAATCATGCAATTACTTTCTTCATAAAAAGTAAGGTCACAGATCTAAGCTTAGATATGTTATCTTAGGGACTTTAACTCTCAGAAGCCCTTGCATTCTGTCAAGTTTGGAAGTTGGAGTACGAAAACTAACATTTTCTAAGCTCTTACTCAAAATGAAATGCCTCTATATGTACATTTAATTATTGTTGTGAATAAACAATACAGAAATCAGCTAACAGCAATTCTCTCCCAGGAATTACATATGTGACTCTTTTGACCAAAAAAATTAACTTTATCAGAATGAGAATCATGTGTGGTGTAATGGCTAGAATAGAAGATTTGACCTTGAGATACCCAGGGGCTCATTTAAACTACACAATTACACTACAGCACAGAATTTAAGATCATCTGGGGAGGCCCTGCTCTTGGTCCCGCCTCCCTCACAGGCACAATTGTTGGAGATGAGAAACAGGGCCTTCTCAGTGATGGCCCCTCAGCTGTGGGGCTTCTTCCCCGGTGATGTTAGATCAGACCCCTCTCTTCTGACCTTCTGCAAGAGAGTGAAAACATGGCTTTGTGGCCAAGCCTTTAGAGAACTTGTGCAATAGATAAACTTGGAACAATGCGCAATGACCATTGGAATGGCCCAGATTATGCTGGTGGATTACATGTTTAACTCTGAATGGATTGTTTTTTAATGTTTAAATTGTTTTAATGTACTTTTAAATTCTGTTTTAATATTTATTTAAGTGTACACTGTGTTTTAGGGCATCAAATTGTTGCCTGTGTGTAAAGCTGCCTTGAGTCCCCTCTGGGGTGAGAAAGGCAGGGTAGAAATGTTGTAAATAAATCAATCAATCAATTATGGTGTCTTAAGCACTAAGAGAATATACTATGGAATCCTGAGTTCTGTTTTTTGATGAAGAACTAAAGCTTTTTTGACTGAAAATCACAAGAACTTCACCCTAAACTGAAAATTCCATGTTCTCATAGAATGTAACCATGGAAGCTAAAGTAGAATATAAGATTATAAAGTCATATTAAAAATGGGCTTCAGGTTCTAGTCTTTCAGTTCAATAAAATAGAGCGGCAAACTCTTTTTGTGATTTTCCCTCCTAGTCTCACCTTTTGTGAAGATAAAGCAAGGAGGAAAATACCCAGATATATGTTTAAAAACTAACAAATAAAGACTGATGAATAAATACTCCTCAATAGTGAAGTGCTACTTCTTCTGACATTGTAAGCATATACACAAAGATTAGTGAACATGATAATTGAATAATATCAGCAGACATTACAATAATGCATGCTTTGTATTGGTCAAAGAAAGCTTCTGTCATGAAACAGAATTGCACTCCAGTTTCTTGGCTGAACAAATATATTTAGAAATGTGGAAGAAATATCTGGTTTCCCTATCTTAATGTTATTCTTAAATGGATCTCAAGTTGTTGGGTCCCCCCCCCCTTGTTTGTAGCAAAAAGCCTTTTTTGACAATGAACTTTCTGTTTTAAGAAATGCACTTCACCAACTTTGCAAACTCCCTACTTCCTCATTTGCTATGGCATAAGATATACTAACAGTAGAAGGAAAGATAGGCCCAAATCCAGTAAATAATGATGAGCCAGAATCCTACAGAGCAGTGTTTCTCAACCTTCCTAATGCTGCACCCCTTAATATTCCTCATGATGTGGTGACCCCCAACCATAAAATTATTTTAGTTGTTACTTCAAAACTGTAATTTTGCTACTGTTATGAATTGCAATGTAAATATCAGATATGCAGGATGTATTTTCATACACTGGACCAAATTTGGCACAAATACCTGATACACCCATATTTGAATACTGGTGGAGTTGGAGGAATTGATTTTGTCATTTGGGAGTTGTAGTTGGTGGGATTTATAGTTAACCTACAATCAAAGAGCATACTGGACTTCCCCTATGATGAAATTGAACCAAACTTAGCACACAGAAAATACTGGAAGGATTTGTGGGCATTGACCTTGAGTTTTGGAGTTGTAGTTCATCTACATCCAGAGATCACTATGGAATCAAATAATGATGGATTGGATGAAACTTGGCACTAATACTCAATATGCCTAAATAAGAACACTGATGGAGTTTGGGGAAAATAGACCTTGACATTTGGGAGTTGTAGTTGCTCAGATTTATCATTCACCAACAGTCAATGAGCATCCTAAACTCAGCCCACAATGGCAAAGGGTTTTCCTGGTTTGTGGCAGATTAATTCAGGTTTGTCCAGGACATCATCTGGAGAGCCGCCTTTTTTATTGCATGAGTTTCCTCAATAAAGGGGCTGTCTGGATGTGCCCTTCCTTTCCAAATTCTGGTTTGAGCACTTTACGGTTGGGTGGGTATTTTTTGTCTTAAAACATTTTCCCATGTAAATCAGGTGCAAAGTCCCAAATAACAGCAAAAGTAATATTTCTGTCGAAAAAGGTTGTTTTCTGCACAGAAAATGCTTTTTTTTCTTGTGCAGACAACCACTAGAAAATTCTACACAGAACAAGTCCTGAACTGCAAAGATGCTAGTCAGTCCAATTCTTCCTGTCAGTTTTGTGACACTCATAAAACATGCTTTGACCATTTCTTGAATATTTTAGAGCGGAACAATGGCTTCAAACTACAAGAGAGGAGATTCCATCTGAACATTAGTAAGAACTTCCTGACTGTGAGAGCCGTTCAGCAGTGGAACTCTCTGCCCCGGAGTGTGGTGGAGGCTCCTTCTTTGGAAGCTTTTAAGCAGAGGCTGGATGGCCATCTGTCAGGGGTGATTTGAATGCAATATTCCTGCTTCTTGGCAGGGGGTTGGACTGGATGGCCCATGAGGTCTCTTCCAACTCTTTGATTCTATGATTCTATGATTCTATGATTCTTTCTATCCTTATTCTCTAGTCCTAATTCCTTGCTCAGTCACTGCTCCGTGAAATAGTTAAAACTTGGGAATCACTGCCTACCCCCCAAAAGAAGCAGTTCCATTAAGTTTACATCTGACTTGCTTTTATAAAAACATTTTTCAACCAAGGACCCAGACAGCATTGTGCTTTACCATGAAGTATGAAGCATTTAGCGTTTATTTTTGAAGCAACTGTATTTGAAAACAGTGTTAGTATCTGGGAAATGCAGGGAGACTTCGGAAAAATATTAAAATCACTATGGGAGTGACAGGAAAAAATGGAGTGAGACAGATTTCTCTGGTTTGATCCTTTATGATTCTTTGCTAGTTATTGCATATATAAATTTCAGTCCCCATGTACTGCTGAAGGAATGGGGGGGAAGGACGCGGATGATTATCATATCACTCAAAGCGGCACAACTTTTAAAAAATCAGCTCCAATATAAATTCACTCTATATAAAATGACTTTTAATATTCTTTGCCTTAACATAAGTATTAAATTTCATATGATTAAAAATTTATTTACTTGCTCTTTTCCCTTAATTTGGATTTTTATTTGCTATTATTGCTGGTCCCATCTGATCTCGGCAAATCTCTATTCCTCTCCCTCTCTTTCTCTCTTTCTCTTTCTGCCTATTACAGCAAGAAAGGATGTTAAGACACAAGCACGCCATTAACTGTGACACGTTGTTAGGCTTTGAAAGTCAACTCTTTAAAAACTAAATTAAAAGTGACCTTCTCAACAGGGTGGGCATGGCCCATCTTGCAGCTCTGAAGCACACAAAAAATGGGACCTAATGTTTCAAATGCTAGATTAGTAATTGTGTCAGAGAGAGGCGTGTGGAGGACAAAGCAATGAGTCCCCATCTTCATACTTAAGGCTTGGGCATGGGGCCTAGTTCTCACCAGGAGGTATCTAAAGGGAGGCAAAATTAGGGCATTGCCACTGAAAATACAAATCCTTCTCCATGAAATGATCCTCAGCACCTTCATTTTGCCACCTTTGTAGCTACATCTCTGCTATTTTCTCTTCCTAGATTATCAAAACTTCTGATCAGCAATACCCTCATTCTATATACTCTATGTGGAACATGCAAATCCCACATAGTCATACTGAAGATGGAGCGGACTTGTTTTCTGCCACTCTAGGCACTAAGACCCCATCTACAACATTCATTTATATTGGTGTAGATTAGAATCAGTCACTCACCACACAGGAGTGATCTGTGGTAATGCAAGAGCACCTTAATATTGGTTTGCCCACATTGCCGAAAGCTAGGAGCAAGCTTGAATTCTGGCTCCGAATTCAGGCTTTTCCTTGACTTAGAGACAGTGGGGACAGATGGTGTCTAGGGAGGTTCCTGTGCGGACTGTTTTTGAAGCTTATGTGCTCTTGAGCCCACCAGATCAGCCCCAAAGATAGGGCCAGTGGAGATGTGCTATACAACACAAAGAAATGGCTTCAAACTGCAGGAAAAGAGATTCCAAATAAACATTAGGAAGAACTTCCTGACAGTAAAAGCTGTTTGACAGTGGAATACTCTGCCTTGTTGGGTGACAGAGTCTTCTTCTCTGAGGTTTTAGAGACTAAGTGCCATCTATTGAGAGTGCTTTGATTCTGTGTTCTTGCATGGCAGGAATAGGTCTTGTGGTCTCTTCCATCTCCAAGATGTTATGCAGCATGGCAGAGTAAGAGAGCTGTCTGCTTGTGTTCAGCAACATCCAGCATGAGTAGGCTTGAGCCTGGAACTGTTTTTAGCCGTTCCCTTTGACCAATCCAGCTTCTCCATTTTGTTTTGGCACCCGTAACAGTAAGAGCCCAGCCATTACGGATTCCCATTCGAAAAGGGACCACGTGGCAGCCAATCACAGTTCCTCCTCCCTTATTCAGCATCACAGTTGTATCTTTTTGATTTTCCTTGATTTTCCTGATTCTTTGGGATTTACAACCTTATAGCTTCTTTTTCTCCTTCCCTTCCTCTCCTTCACAAAATACTTCTAAAAGATAATGATAATAATAAATAATAATAGCAATCCCAGTAAAGAAAAACGGAAGCCTACCTCTTTTCTAGAGTAGAAAGTAGAAACAGCTTGAATGAAGCAAAACCCCAAGCAGAAGGAGATTGCAAGCAGTAGAGAAACAGAGGAGATTTTTAAGGAAGTTCAGGGAGGATAGCTCCACTAAGCTCCAGGTCATCATTTTTCCTTCTTTGGGCCTCTGTAAAATGCCTAAAACTGCATGGAATGCTGCTGGGGAGAGAAAGCTCATGTGCCTGCCTCTCCTCTAGAGTAGAAACAGCTTTAAAAGCATTAAACCCAGTCTCCTCTACAAACAAAGGTGAAGGATCCAGAAAGAATGGTACTTTAACTCTGGTGCTTTTATAAAAATCCAGGTCTTAATTAAGGATATGGAAGGGGAGCCTATGGGAAGTCACCCCCCCCCCCCCATAATGGGCTAGATAGGGTGCTTTCTTAACCCCATTGCTGACACCCAGGCTCCCTTGAAGGGAAGAAAGGAAAGGTTCCCAGGGGAAAGGGGAGCCTCACAAATTTCCCATTGCCGCCAAAGAGCCGCTTTTTCCAGATGTGGAACAAAAATACCCATTCAGCGGCGGACCCATTTTCGGGAGACACAACAGAATGGATATGGGGGGCTTCCAGTTTCCGTTCTGGCAAGCAGAAATGGATAGCGATTTGCCCGAAATGCACAAGCCTAATAATGAGTTGCATCCTGTTGGTGACATGTGTGCAAAGGAGGAAGTCATGCAAGTGTACATTTTTGATATGAACCACAATGCACCCTATCCCAAACCTTCCCTTCAGCAACTGCCAACCACCACAAGGGTCTGCTGCTTACCTGCGGGGAAATGAAAGTTGGATGATGCAAAAACAACTGGTCCACTCTGAAAACAAGGGAAAGGAAGATGTACTTCACCTGTGAACATACTATCATTTATTTCCCCTTACAAATGTGTCCAAATAAATAAATAGTAGTCTAAGTTACCTGCTCTCACCACCAGTTTGCAGCAATGGCAGCACATTCTGCTGGGACTTGATAGCTATGAGAGCAGGGAGAGGACACAGACCTGTGCATTGTCCAATGTGGGGTCAATATGACTTAGAACTGCATATTGACCAATGTGCAATCTGTGTGATATGGATCTGCACATTGGCCCATATCTAACATGACATCCAATCATATTCAACCCTGTGATTTAACACCAGTCCATATTATCCATTCACCCTTTCTTGGATACATTTCTTGTTTGAATGGGGACTGTTTTTTTTTTTTTATGTAGATTTAACTCTGGGTTCTCAAGACATTATATGTTGATAGGTCACATGGAGCAAAATGTGCAAGATGAAGGGCTTTTTTCCCATAGGATGACCATTAATTCTGTAATGAATGAATGCCTCAAATGAACAAGGCACATCAATTTCATTTGCAGCTATTACAGAGGCAAAGGCCTCTGTTCCAAAATAAGTTCCAAATGCCATGTATTAATTTGTTACTAATTTAGAGTCAATTGAGTTCCAACTGCCCTCTAACAATAAAAAGATGTCAGATGGAGGTTGCAGCAGGACAAGGAGGAGGGAAAGAACCAGACATGGGAGGATGACACTGTAATAATAAAATAATAGAGTAATTGAATCATTGAGTTGGAAGAGACCTCGTAGGCCATCTAGTCCAACCCCCTGGCAAGAAGCAGGAAAATTCCATTCAAAGCACTCCTGACAGATGGCCATCCAGCCTCTGTTTAAATACATCCAAAGAAGGAGCATCCACCACACTCCGGGGCAGAGAGATCCACTGCTGAACAGATCTTATAGTCAGGAAGTTCTTCCTAATGTTCAAGAATCTCCTTCCCTGTAGTTTGAAGCCATTGTTCCATGTCTTAGACTCCAGGGCAGCAGAAAACAAGCCTGCACCCTCCTCCCTATGACTTCCCCTCACATATTTATACATGGCTATCATGTCTTCTCTCAGCCTTCTTTTCTGAAGGCTAAACATGCTCATAGGTCTTGTTCTTCAAGTCTTTGATCATTTTAGCCACCCTCCTCTGGATAATTCCAGCTTGTCAGCATCTCCCTTCAATTGTGGTGCCCAGAATTGGACACAGTATACCAGATGTGGTCTGACCAAGGTGGACTAAAGGGGTAGCTTGACTTCCCTGGATCTAGACACTATACTCCTATAGTGCCCTCCTCATGTGACTATAAGGCCCATCATCCATGCTTTCTGGAAATGATGACTATAGATGATGTGGTATTAATTTCCAATACGTGTAAGCAAAAGTGGTAATAACTTGGGAGAATGCTTTTTAAAATGTAATTCTACTATTTGAAAGTATCCCATTGTCATTACAATGCTGAAACAGTCATTTGTGATGTTTCTTGTTGCAATGCTTGCTGCTTTTCTATTGTTTATTTTTAGAGAGATTCATAAGGGAATGGGATAAAATATGGGACAATTTCTGTTGACCTACCTCTCAGTAGTCTAATAACTTTTAAAAGTAATTAAAAACTCACATCAACAAAGCAACCTCACTGTTGTTCATTATATGGCTTTTGAAATGTAACTCAGTTGCATGATACCTATATTTACATGTCTGAAGATGTAAAAGAAGGAGCAAGTTTGTTTTCCGCAATTCCAGATACAATACAAACCAATGGATTCAAATTTCCAAGAATGAGATTCCACCTAAACATTCAGGAAGAAATTTTGGATCATCTATCTTAAGTGATTTTTAAACAGAGTCTGGGTGGACATCTTTGAGGAATGCTTTAATTGTGTATTGCAGGTTGCTAGACCAGTGATTCTTGTAGCACTTTCCAACTCTACAACCCTACACTCTGGTTGCCCCCAGCTAGCTAATTACAAGTAACTTCATTATTTCATAGAATCATAGACCCATATTGCTGAAAAAGACAATGGTGGCTATCCCAGTCCAACCTTCTGCCATTCAAGAACACACAATCAAAGCATTTCCTAGAAATGGACATCCTGCTTCCAGAGAAAGAGGTTCTGTGACACTCCCTGGCATCATATTCCACTGTCCAACAGACATTAGTATCAGAAGGCTCTTCCTAATACTTGAGTGGAATCTCTTTTCCTGTAGTTTGAACCTACTTTCCATGTCCTAGTCTCTACAAGAGTAAACAAACAAGCTTGCTCTGTCCTTTTGTAGCTCTTTAGTTCCCAGCTTCGGAAGTGGTTGATGGTCTTGTAGATTTTTTTTCCTACACAGAACCTTGCAATCACAATGGCAAGGAGAAGATATGGGGAAGCTTCAAAAAGGCGGTAACAAAAATGGTTGTTCATTTAAATGAGATTGTTTTCTTTTGAGCATGAGCAATGGGCATTTCCTTTCTTCAATTGTCTTTGTTGAAATATCGGTACCTCCCTCTTATAGTTCACTGAGATATTTTAAATCCAGTTCATACTAGCTTTTGCATTTCATCACAGATAGTGATTAGTTTGCACAGCTGGTTAAACCACTGAGCTGCTGAACTTCCTGACCAAAAGGTTGGCAGTATGAATCCAAGGAGTGAGGTAAGCTCCCACTGTAAGACCCAGCTTCTGCCAACCTAGCAATTTGAAAACATGCAAATGTGATTAGATCAATAGGTGGAAAAGTAATGGCACTCCATGGCGGGAAAGTAATGGCACTCCATGCAGTCATGCTGGCCACATGACATTGGAGGCATCTATGGACAACACTGGCTCATTAGCTTAGAAATGGAGATGAGCACCACGCCCCAGAGTCAGACACAACTAGACTTAATATCAGGGAAAACCTTTACCTTTACTTAGTGATTATCACTTTGAATTGGGATTTTTCTTAATGTTAGGACCTCTGTGACTCTGCCCAGATTTTGAAATTTGAGGGGAAATAACTTTCCCCAGTCTATCTGAAATTTTTGCAGATACATTTCCTCAGAAAGACAATAAAATGCCTGAAAATTTTATGCCAGTTGGATGAATTTCTGACAGCAAAGGTTCAGGTAGGTCTCCCACTGAAAGGTATAAATAATAAAATGAATGGGGACAATGAAAACAAATAAAATAATGGCAAAAATTTCATCTAACAGATTAATAATTATGGTGGGTTTTTTTAAAAAAAATAACAACAATAAATGAATTAAATCAACTTTTCATAGTACTTCAATGCCAACCCTATCTGTGGTTTTATTAAACTACTCATACGGCTCAGAGCTTCAGCCTTCCCTGCTATGGAGGCAGGATATAATAAATACAGGGTGCCAACTGCGTAGTCCATTTCCCAGGCTTTATTTGGTGAAACAGAAGGACGAGAAAAATCTGAACAACAGTAAATATCACATCCGAGGCATTAGAGACTGGAAGAAAAGATCGACAGTGTTAGCTCGAGCACTCCATCCTCCCCCTGCCAAAGCACAATTTAGTCTGCAGATAGATAGACTGAACTTCCGTAATAGAACTCCTATCTGAGGCAACTATCTAAGCATTTATACTTCACACATCATGGGTAGCTATCAGAGCAGTTGTGACTCTGGAGCTAAAGGAAAATGCCTTGGGCCTGGAATTTACTGCTGGGTGGAAAGAGAGCAAAGTAGTACAGGGAAGAATCAGATCTCAGGGCAGGAAAGAAGGGCTTGTGGTTTTGGTTTCTCTCTCGCTCTTCTTCTGTCTTTTTGTGTGTGCATCCAAAGCAACCCCATACAATGTGGCTGTTGTGTATAGCATGTGATGCACCAACATTTCAAAACCAAAATTAGAAGTAGTGAAAGGGTCTGTCTCATCTAGGATTGAGTGACAATTTCAGTTCAGTTCATTTCCAATAAGGTTTTATCAAAATTCACACATATCTGGGGTGGGAATAGTATGATTGTAAAGAAAATAACCTGAATGTAGAGGAAATCTCCATTCAGATGCATATTTTTAACTTAATGCTTAATGTGTGACTTTTAAAAAGTTCAGGGTTTGAATTCCTATGTATTCCATCAAATTAAGTTGGGATCTGGGTCATCATTTGATTGTGCTTTTTCTGCACAGTAGTGGATTGGACTGGGTGGTTCATGTGGTCTCTTCCAACTCCATTATTCTATGATTCTATGGTCATCTCTTTGCATATCAAGCAAACGTTTCTATAGCACCTATCAGAAAGATATGTTGATTTTCTCATTACAAATAGCTGTACCTATTGAATTTGGTTCATGCAACTTTTCTTTCAGTTTTATTATTTCCAGGGACCCTTTCATACTACACAGTTACAGTACTGTGATCCCACTTAACTGCCATCAAAGCATCTTAAGGAGTTCTGAGGTTTGTATTCTGGTGAGATACAAGAGCTCTCTGACTATTTGTGCCTAAACTGCAAATCCCAGAATTCCATAGGATGTTGTCATGGCTGTTAAGGTAGAATCATAGCATTAACATTGTGTGATGTGAAGGAGACTGAGGTATTTTAGAATTCTCAACCAGACAATAATTGTGACCCTCCAAACCATATCACAGAAATCCATAGGACTCAGCCATGGCTCCTTGCCTTGGACTGCAAGAAGATGAAAGCAGTCCATACTCCAGGAAATAATGCCTGACCTCTCACGGGAGGGAAGGATATTAGAGGTAAAGATGAAGTATGTTGGGAAGGCAGGAAAGCTTGGAGAAGATAATGATGCTGGGGAAAATGGAAGGAAAAAGGAAGAGGGACCAAGCAATGACAATATGGATGGATTTTATCCTTGAAGTGACTGGTTTGACCTTGAAGGATCTGGGGGTGGCCATGACCAACAGGGAGCTCTGGCATGGGCTGGTCCATGAGGTCACAAAGAGGCCGAAGCAAATGATCAGATAAACAACAACCATGGCAATAAAAACAGTGTTGGGGTATTATAATTGTGAATTGTGAAAGCACACACAATTTCAGCCAGAAGGTCCCAGCACACTTGGAATAGCATGGGAACTTGCCGTGTATTCATTTTGCATAATAATGCTCTCAATCCAAGAATATATCTTTGCCAATAACACTGCAGAAGTCTTTAAAAAGAATAATCCTAAATTTTGGAAAGCTCAGTTTCAAACATACCTTATTCTCAACCACCCAGGACTTCAGTTTTCCAGATTTTGCCAAACTACTACACTACAATCATAGGAAGCTTTTGCATGAAGGCGTACTTTAACTAGCTACATCATCCAAATTCCAAAAACATTCCTTCTGCTTTCCAAAGTAGACATATTTCATTGATTAAAATATATTGCCCCATCGCCATTACCTGTTTTAATTAAACTGTACAGTCTGAAACGTACATGGTGACAAATCATGCTAATTAGGCATACCAGGGTTATCTCCTGAGACTGGTCCATATGTTAGACTCTGCCATTTAGCGTTGAATTGACAAGTGCATTACGAAAAGTTAGAAGCATTATGTTTACCATGGAAAAACAATGCTAACAGAAACCTTGGTGCCGTTACTCTGATGAGTATATTTGTTTTTGTGTCTTGTTCCAGAAAGACTACATATGCAAAAAGTAGCGATAGTAAAACAGGTCAGTTTCAGTATCTTCACATTTCAATTTTTTCCAAG
Source organism: Anolis sagrei ordinatus (assembly GCF_025583915.1). Taxonomy (NCBI): domain Eukaryota; kingdom Metazoa; phylum Chordata; class Lepidosauria; order Squamata; family Anolidae; genus Anolis; species Anolis sagrei. Next base: position 19,005,239 of record NW_026847549.1, read on the forward strand.
CCTCACATTCATTCTGTCCAAAATATGAGGATGCCTGCATTTTTAAAAGAATCTTCAAAAATTAACTGAAGCAAGTTGCACTGCTTGTACTGGCCAGTTTCAGGAACTGCAACTATTCATAGTATAGACAATTATGTTGTACCTCCCTTCAGAGTCAGTGTTAAAAACAAAGAGCTTTTCCAGTAAAATAAATAGGTGGCTGCTCACCCTCATTTGTGATTAAATAAATGGGGATTCAAATGCAGAAACATAAGTGTTAAACACTCAGAGGATAGGTGAATTTGGCATTTTCAGCTTCCTCATTCATTTAATTTCTTTTCAATTTTTCCTGCAAATTATAGAAATATCTTATTGGAAATAAACTGGGGGAAAAGGAATTAATCATGCCTAGACAGAAGCCATGGTTGCATCCAACTCGTCTTAGAGAAGACGGAAAGTAGATTGAAGCAGATCAGAAGGTGGGGCATGAACAGCTGACAAGACAATAATGATAATAATAATATTAAAATAATAAAACTTTATTTACGTATATACCGCTCTATCTCCCCTAGGGGAATCAGGGCGGTTTCCACAAAGCAAACACAAAACATACAGAGGAGCCATTTAAAATATAGTCATAACCTGTCAACACAATCCTATACATTAAAAAAATGATTCCAACATTATTCCATTGTGCAAAATGTTACCAATGGCCCAACTTACAAGTGGGCCTAGACAGTTTGAAAGGGCTGGTCAGGGCTCGTGCGGTAGTAATATAGGCTGGGGAATGAGTAAAGTGCAGAGAGTGGACCTAACTAATGGCCAAGGTAAGGCCTGGGGCTACTCCTTTCCTGGGCCTCCTGACAATTTTAAAGAAAGGACAAGAAGTTGCTCCTAGTGTCCATACAATGTCCTGGAACTTTTGGCTCATAGTGTAGGATTATACCAGTTAATCCAGTTTTACTCGACATTAGGAGAAGTTAGAGAATGCTCCCAAAGTTTCTCCAAATCTGCAATAAGGTGGAAGGTGTAAACAACCCCATGGAATCCAGTCAAAATCAGCAATACTCTGTACTAGGCCTGGTTTATAGATGACCATGTAGATTGGCCTTTAGGCCGTTGACCTATTGTGATGTTAAGGAATAGAAATCCAATAGAGTTACCACTTGGGTATGTTAACAGTAGCGTTGTCCCAAATTCATTCCTATGCCTCCTCTACTCCCGAATGACATTTGATGGCAAATATCTGCAAAATATCCTATCGGAAATTCAATCAACTTTTGAGATCTCATTGTATTTAACATTTTATATGCAATATTATGGTTTGACAGTATTTGATACCTGGCCTCCAATATTTTGCTTGCAAGAGTGTCGACAACTGACAGCATGTGATGACACTTTGACAATGATGTGATCGTTTGATCTTCCGTATTTAAAAGACTATCTACTTTACTGTCAATAGAACTTGATATCCTATTCAGTACATAATACAAGGCTGAGATCCTACATCATGCTTGCTTAGTGTAAATCTACAAGTACAGGCAGTCCCCAAGTTATGAATAAGATAGGTTCTGTAGGTTTGTTCTTAAACTGAATTATTTTTTAAGTCAGAACAGATTTTGAGTATAACTCCAGCCACATGCACACATGTACACACATGTACGCACATGCATGCATGCACACATGCGTGCACACACACACTCACACACATATAGCTTTGGATAGCATAGGGAAGGGTTAACACCCCTGTGGTGTTTGTTTTGCTGCTGTGCCCCTGTTCAGAAGATTTCACCTCATTTTCTATCCCTGTGATAATTGGATTTTGTAAATTTTGGCTTGTTGTGGAAACAAGGATTGGTGAGAAAGCTTCAGTGGAGACACCTTTTCCCCATGATAACTCTTTCAAAAGTGAATTTCCTTTTTAGGGGTAGATTTCTCTCACTTCCTGTTGTCTCGCCTTCGTTCTTAACTATGAGTCATTTGTAAGTCAGATGTTTGCAACTTAGTGACTGCCTATACAGAGTTATGCAATAGTTTCTCAGTGCTGATTATTTTCTCACTGCACAATGTGGAACGTGCAATGGCTATTTTAGCTATCCCAATAAATCAGCTGGCACACTAAACACACAGATGAATAATTAGACACCACACAAGATGTGGTTCTGTGGCTAGAATTTTTTAAGCTGGTCTCAAATAGAATAGAGTCAGCCCTCCATATTCAGTTTCTGAATCCATGAATTCAATCATACACAACTTGATAATCCAAAGATATTAAAAATCAAATGATCCTGCCATTTTCTGTAAGGGACATGATTTTACAATGTCAATGCATATAATGAGACTTTAGCATCTATAGATATTGGCATCTGAAGTTCAGCAAGGGATTACTTTACACACTACCACAAATGGCATCTGTATTTCTCACAATGGTTGTTCAGACCTATGGCCAATACAGGTAGTAATTCAGACATATTGTGGATACTTTTGTGGGAAATTGTAGCTATCCATGCAAAATGAGGTATTTACCTTCCCAAACAAGAATTCCAGCTCCCTCCCCATGACATTTACTTTCAGCCTCCAAATATCTAGGGATCTCTTCACCTGGGGCTAAAATGGCCTTCTTTGCCACTTTTGGCTGGGCTTGGATGGGGACTGCCAAGCATCATTTGTCCACATTCATCCCAAAATGAAGGGGAAATGCTGGAAGGCCCTTCCTCCACCACCATGGGTGGAAACTATGTGTTTTGGTAGCTCCAGCGGAGCTACCCACACTTTCCTCCTCTTTTCCCCATATGATAGAGAAAAGGGCAGTGGGGCTACGTGCACTGCTGTATGTTGCCACCCTTTCTCCTATCTATTGGGGACAGGGTGCCTCCACGAGCTGCCCCATCATGCCTTCCCTTTCACAGGTGACTGCCAGTGAAACAGCACAACCCGACAGGGCCGGTGATGAGGTCCTGAGAATTTAGTAACATCAAACTTCAGTTCAGCATTTGGCAATATAGTTCATGCATCCAAAGAAAAAGGGTAGGGAAAGTTACCTTTGCAACAAATGCAAACAGCAAATATAAAAGGTCTAGATTTAGCAGTTTTGATAGCCCCACTCTTTGCAATTTAAGGAATGGAGAATAATTTTATGGAGGGAAAAGCAGAATTCTTATTAGGCACAATGCCCTAATTTTGTCCCTTCCCTATAAATACACCTCTGTCCCATGTAAGACATGCCCCAAGATAGGAAAAAGATCAAAAGTGGTGTAATTCTGTGAAGATTTCACTCCTCGGAGGAGGTGTTTCCATGGGGCATTCAGTTTTATCACCCAAGTGTTCTACTGAGTGTGCTTTTAATCAGCGTTCCCTTATCTGCAGACCACTGCGTGTTGTCGTTTTTCAAACCCCAACTCTCTCCAGCCCCCACTCCATCCTTCCTCCAGAGATTAATGTGCCCTCAGTGGGTTACAAATTTCAATAAATAAACACTCTATTTAGAATTATGAAAATGCAGACTGTAGCGTGGGATTTCTAGCAGAGTATCTACTTTATGAATCAGTCCAGGCTTTTTTTCCCTCATTCTCCCTCAGTCCCCTGCAGTTACATGTATATTAATAATAAAACGAGGCAAACAAACACCTTGAACACCACTGAATAAAAATTATTTTCCTGAGATATTTAAGTGGTAGAATCAGATTAGAATTATGTGAAACTAAAAAGAAGGCCTATTTCAATGGACAAATAAAATAGTTTGACAATAATGTTGGATAAAATGTAGCATCCAGAAATGTTCTTTATCGGAAACAAAGTGAGAAACATAGTCTAGTAGAACAATATAGTTGGAAAGCAGAGTGTATTTAAAATGTGTACATGGACAAGAGTGGCAAAAGTCTCTATAAGGAATGGTACGCTTTTGATGTCCTCCATGGTCAGAGACCAGGAAGCTTTGCATGTGGCACAAGGCTCCCGAATGCCACATGTGATGGGGATAGCAACATAGATTATTCAAGGTCTGGCCACCCACTTTGCACAATTGCAGTACAGCCCATCCTTCTGTCCTCAGTTCAGTTTTAGTTTACTGTACACACCTGGGTCGAATAGGAATTTCCCCTTATCCCATCCTGTGTATGAAGGATTTTGAACATTGGCTCGGGTTGGTGTCTGCAAATAGGCTGCCATTTGGTAGGTAGTGGGGATAGAATGTCTTTAGTGTGCATCCTGGCACTTCCTTTGATGAAGGATAAGGCTCTAGAACAAGCTCTATGGATCCTGAGGTTTTGACTATCACTTATGGGGGTTTTGTGTGGGAGTATCCTGGGTAGAAAACAGCTGCTTAGAAAGCAACTCAATATTAGCTCAGATGGTTCACCCAAGGAGTCAGTAGGTAGTCTAGGCTAGACGCTGGCCTCAGCTGAACCCACATCAGGTTGTGCCTTCCTTTTGCTCCTTTAAGGTCCAATAATCATAAATAGGAAATACCGAATATACTTGAGTATAAGCCAACCCGAACATAAGCTGAGGCACCTAATTTTGCCACAAAACTAGGAAAACGTATTGACTCAAGTATAAGTCGAGGGTGGGAAATGAAGCAGCTACTGGTAAATTTCAAAATAAAAGTAGATACTAATAAAATTACATTAATTGAGGCATCAGTAGGTTAAAACTGATGACAGTCATTTAAGACTGTCCAACTCTAATTAAACCATTATTCTAACCTCCTTCAATGTAAATGTGCTTACATATCTTTCCAGTAATAATAAAGAGAGTAAAATAATAAATGTAATTACAATAATAATAATACAGTTACATTATAAATGTAATAATAATAATAATAATAATAATAATAATAACCACCTTGACTCAAGTATAAGCCATGGGGGGCTTTTTCAGCCTAAAAATGGGCTGAAAAACTAGGCTGATACTTGAGTATATACAGTAGGTCTAAACCATTGGTTCCCACCCTTTTTTTGACCAGGGACCACTTGACCAGGGACCACTCTCTAGCATTAGTACCAAAAGGGTTACGAATCAGTTTTTGATCAACTTTAGATTCGGTTTGGGTACTGATTCAGAAAATTGCATTGGATACACCACATCAGCTCTAGTTTCTGATACAGAAAATATGCCATGGTTGGCATCAGGGAAGGAGTAGCAGGTGGCACAAAAGGAGTGGAAATAAAATAAATAAAATAAATAAAGATGAAGGAGGCTTGCAGACCAGATTTTCATCCTCGTGGACCAATGGTGGTCTGTGACCCACAGGTTAAGAACCAGTGGTCTAAATAAAATAGCTGTTATACCAAACTTTCTGTGTCTGGGCTTATTATTCCATGATTGGAAATTAAAGCACTAAAGGTCTGAATATTCTTATTCATTCTGACTAAAGTAAATCAATGAGATTTGCCCATGTGCTGTCTTGCTATTCAGCAATTGGTTAGGACTAACCAATAGGATTCATGCCAACTTGCTCTTCTTACACCTTTTCATAGTTTTCCCCTCTGTTGAGGTCACAGACTTGACCGGGAGTGGATGAGATAATGGAGTACAGATTATTGTGTTTCCCCTCTGTTACTAGTTGGTCAAGGTAATTTGCCACTGGAAACAAATGATAAGTTGGCAACCATATAAAATTCTATATACAAAGGGGCTGGAGCATTTTTTTCAACACTGTGTGTCCTTCTGAGGCAGCAGGCTACTTTGGGGCTAGGAAACAGGGGATATTGCAGGCATAGCTATATTGTCCAGCAAGAGGAATGTTCTAGAGAACAGGTTTCCAAACTTATTTGGCCTATTGCTTCCTTTTCAGAAAAAATTACTCAGCAGCACCCTGGAGATCTATCTCTTTTAAATGAACAAACAGAAAGATGCAGTGACAAATCTGCATTCTTGTATGTATCTATATTTCTACCTACATCCTACACTATGGTAAAGAAAGATGTTTTTTTGTAAAATTTGCAATAGTTGTGTTATTAAAATAGGAGCTACAACATCAGGTAGAGAGCAATTTTTGCATAAGACAAGCAAACTAAAATATCAATGAAACTAATAAAATGGGTTTTGTTCTTTCTGCATCATATATATATGAGTAAATTGTCAAATATCAAACTTAATTATCAAGAAATATCATTGCATTCACATATTCCTGCTGATGCACACAGGACATCCCAATAATGAACAACACACTTGCCTGCCAACACTTGCTTGTTAAGACCTGTCCACATATTTGACTGTTATAACTTGCATTTTGTCGCTCTCTCTTTCTCTCTCTCTCTTTTGGAAAATAAGTAATTACTACAACTTTAATTCTATGTTGATTACAAATGAAACTTACATTTTTTTTTTCAAAATTCTCTTCTTTCAACATATGAAGGCACATGGGTAGTAGGAATAATGATAATATCTTTCCATCCTTTGAGGTTTGGCAATGCAGTTGTCTTTTAAATAAGGCTGCTCATATTTATTTGTGAGAGAAGTCAAACATTTTGATGTTTTCTATATTTTGGGCCAACACTATTTATTTTGGCTACCATTAGGGGCTGTTTCTGTTAAGGAATGGTTCATCGTAATGTAGCTCTTTGCTATTTTACTTTTTTTAAAAAAAAAATGAGGCCCTTAATTGAACTCTTGAAATTGAAATTTCACAGGACTATGGAGCTTAGCTGAAAATGGCCACAAATTCCCCATCTTTAGTCAAACACCACACAATCACAATAGTGCCTTGAAATTCTCTGGATCCTTCTGTCAGAAAACCTCAGGTCTCCTGGAAGTATGAGCCTCTCTTGCCAAGGAACAGCCTAACCATTGGAAAGGCTGAGTGGAACAATTTCAGCTAGGACCACATGCTTCATAGCTCTTTTAGTATATAGGTAAAAAAGCTTTGAAAGCCTGGTCTGGCAAGGCAGATCACGAGTCTATAGAGACCCCAATTAAAGTGAACAGATTCTCTTTGGTATGCCAGAAAACAGGAAATGGCTCTTAAAGACAAAACTCAACAGAAAATATAAAAGGCAATTTATTCACTCAATGTAATCATCAAAAATAGTCTAAAGAGGGTAAGAAAGGGAATGAAGAAGAAGGAAATCTATCTCAAGTTTGCAAAGGTGATGGTAAAAAATAAGAAGAGTTAAGAACACTGTTCTCATCAAGCCTGTGCTGAAAATGTTGGCTAGTTGTTCAAACCTCAGAGAGTCTCATTGCTGCATTAAAAGCAACCAGGACTATGAGACCAAGTCGTTCACCTGTCTAGTTTGAGACAAAAATCCTAGGAAAACCTCCACACCCAAAAATTCAGCATTCACGGATTCACCATATTTGCTTTAAAATATTAAAGAAAAGTCCAAAAGGCAAACTGATCTTGTCGTTTTACACGGCCATTGTATACAATGGAACCTGAGCATTTACAGATTTTGGTTTCAATAGGGAGTCATGAAATCAAACTTTAACAGATACCAAAGGATCATTGTACTAGATATTTCCTGATGCAACACTCAAAAAAGTATTTACACTAGTATAAATCTTGGTTACACCAGCATTTGTTTATAACAGGATTCTGGTCCCAGTTCTTGTTTTTCATCATGGTTCAATGATACATGGAGTGTTGGCAGTAATGCTAACCAGATTTCCATCTTAACCAAGATTTATTAACTCAAAGGCTGCTCACCCATCAGACAAGACAGGCCCCCAAGGGCTCAGTTAATTTTCTGTTTTGATAGAACTGAGGAAAGTGAGAGATGAGAAGAATATGCTAAACCAAGGCAGAAGACACACAGCATGAACTGCATTTGGCTTGGTGCATAAGGTGCTTGAAATCATCTACAACAGAAGTAGATAAAGTGTGGTGTTGTGGCTTTTGATCCCATCCAAATATACGAACATCCATATATGGCCAAATAAAAGGCTGAATTGTTTATCTGTGAGTGACAATGTATTTTTTCAAGTAGGTTGCATGCCACATTCACTGTTTTTCCACTTTATAAAAACAGAAGTAGAGTTTTGTTCACTTGTGGTCCTTGGGGTTAGCATTTTTCTGTAGAGAATTGCAGAAAATTCAGTTGTCTGCCTCCGATCCTTGGAAGCTCTCTTCTAGTTCCAAACAGGCTCAACTGAAAGCAAAGGCTTTCTCTACAGCTATGTTCAGAACTTGGGATTCTTGTTCTGTTCCACCAACACTAGATTTCTGTTGTTCCACAAGCGTGAGAAGTAAGCCTAGTCCTGCTGTTTGCCCCAGTAAAAATTCTTGTCTGAGTTGGCAGACAGACCAGAATAGTGAATGTACTGCTTCTCCTCATGTCCCTCCTCGAGACTTACAAATGTCCAGAGCCAATTTCTACTGGAGGCAAGAACTCTAGCTGTTAACTTCTTCTGAGTCCCTCTTTTTCTGGGTGACGAAATAATATTGTCATTATGTTCTAATTGACAGGTGCATCCCTTCTCCTTTGAAGATGTAAGGTTTGTGTGTGTCAGAATGCCACACCCTCTGTCTTTGAGGGGGGACATGAGCTGACAGCAGCATATCCTCTTCCATTTTCAGATGGAGGTGCTACCACTATGGCATCCGTTTCAAGTGCTGGGTGAAAGATGGAACTAATTTCTAATGACACTTTGGGTGCAATTACACTGTACAATTAATGAAGTTTGAGACCACTTTAACTGGCTTGGCTCAATGCTACGGAATCATAAAACTTGGCCATTTTGCAAGGTCTTTCGACTTCTCTGCCAAAGAGTGCTGGTCCCCCCCCCCAAACTACAAATTCCAGGAGTAAGTTTAGAAAGCATGGAAAATAGCAAAGCCTATAGAAAGGAATGTCTTCCATTGGAAATAGCCAGAGACGCAACCTGGAGGAGCCAGAAAATAACTAAAGTATCCTCTCTAGGAATTCCAAATTGAATTCTAGTGGAATCACATCATAGAATTGCCCAGAGGACCTAGAAAATTCCTAGTGAGTACATACATTGTTGGATGTAGTGGCTGAAACTGCAGGTACCAGTCCTGTTGGCAGAGGCGGCCCTAGGTAATTTTCAATGGTAAGCAAACAGTATTTTGGTGCCCCCCCCCKKKAAAAAAAAATACCAATCACTGATATATATTTTCTGTTCYTCATGGGAGTTCTGTGTGCCATATTTGGTTCAATTCCAACATTGGTGGAGTTAAGAATGCTCTTTGATTGCAGGTGAACTATACATCCCAATAACTACAACTCGCATATGTCAAGGTCTATTTTCCCCCAAGAGTGCCTCAAGAGCGCCCCTAGGCAAAATCAACTATACTGTGAATGCTTACTTTGCATAATGGGTTGAGCTGCCACTGCCTGTTGGTATTACCAGTGGCGGGGGTGGGGGGGGAGTGGATACTGTATTTCATAGACCTTGTGCAGGTGAAATTCAGTTCAGCACTTGTGAATGGAACAGCATCCCTCTTCACTCCACCTGAGGGCAGCACATCAAATAATATAGTTGTGTCCTGCACCAAAATAGAATGGTAATTGCAACCTGCCCAGCATGTACCTGCCCAACATGTACCTGCTCCTATTTGGATTGCTTTTGCTTTTTAGGAACAGAAGTACACCACTTCGCCTTGCCATAATTGGTCTGCAAACCTTCAAATTTAATATTTTTACCTCTGCTTCTGATTGTTTTGTTGGGTTGTTATTGCTTTTCTTGCTTTCATTCTTTCATTTGTCTTTTTTGTGGCCTCTTAAACATCTTGAGCTACACAAGAAAAGGCAGGGGTGAGCATTTAAATCAATGAACAATAAGAAGTTATACAAGGAGGCTCTTAGAGAGGGGGAAAGGCCAATCCAGTTATTATTTTTCTTAAAGCAAAACTTTTTTTTCGTATTATTATCCCTGTGCCAGAATAATAAAAGGCTGAGATTTAAGCGGCAGCTCTATGTGCACATGAAAGAGCAGGGCTTAATTCCCAGAAAACAGGACCAGGATCAGGCTGCAAATCCCATTACCTCCCAAATTTCAAGAGCACGTAGGTGGGGTGGGGGTGTGAAGTCATTACACCAATTGCTTTGTTGTCTTGAGATTTGAAATTGCTACCTGTTATACATAATTTCTCAAACAGTGAGCAACAACCCAGTATCTATTTTGTTACTCACAAGCAAGGAGGAGGGGTAGCAAGCAACTGCAAGTGTATATGTGGAAAGGCCAGCTTTTTAAAGTTATGGGTTTTTAGTCTCCTACCATCACTTTAGTTGTGTGCAATACTCTCATTCTTTGAACAGAAGGGTTTTTTTTAACTTTCTTAACTCTCCCCTCTTCTGGAGAAGTTTATTCGATTCATTAGGAATGGCTTTCAGCTGTTCTCTAAACTGTTATTGTCTGGTTTTCCTCGCAATGAGAGGTCACTTACTGTTGCCATTATAAACTCAGGCAATCTTTCTTCAGCTGTTTGTTCTAACTTGGCTGTTTTGAAATGAGAGCTGAAACTTGCATGTGGTTTTTCAGTCCAGGTGTGTTTACTACGGGTCTGCACAATGCACACACATCTCCCAGACACATTATTTAAAGTACATGTGTTTTATCTTACTCCAGGCAGTTCACAGAATTAAAACAAGGAAGTTTTACACACTTTACTTTTAAAAGCAGAGGTATAATAACAATCTGGAAAGTCTACAAAGAAAGATCTGGTTGAAAAGGTAATATAAACTTCACTTTATGAAGCCATGAACACACCATAGTGAACTTGAAGCTTATATGAGGCTCTCATCCTTTCATGTGACAAAGTGAGTGGACATTTACACACTTGCATTAAGAATAAAACCACCAGTTTTGGCATCAAAAACTTGGGAAAGTGTGGCATCTTTTAAATCTTTCTTGACAAACTATGTTCCTAAAAGTGTGGGATTTTTGGTGGTCTGTGCAGTCTTCAGAGGGTTCCAAGAATGAAAAATTGACCCCTGGAAAATGGGTTGCCTTTGAAGATTGTTCAGAAGCTCCAAATGATCCAATGGGTGGCAGCCAGATTGCTCCCCAAAGCAGAGTACGGGGAGCACACAACCCTCCTGTTACACCACCTCCACTGGCTACCAGTCTGCTACCGAAAATAATTCAAAGTGCTGGCTTTAGCCTATAAAGCCCTAAATGGTTCCAGCCCAACTTACCTGTCCAAATGTATCTCCCTCTATGAACCATCTCAGAGGTTAAGATCATCTGGGAAGGCCCTGCTCTCAGTTCGGCCTCCTTTGCAGGCACAACTGGTAGGAGACAAGAGACAGGGCCTTCTCAGTGGTGGCCCCTCATCTATGAAATGCCCTCCTCAATGAAATTAGATGTGCGCCCTATCTCTTGGCTTATAGAAAAAGGCAAAAACATGTCTGTGGAAGCAAGCATTTGGCCAGTAAGCAGGACAAGAAACAAACATGGATTATGTGCAATTGTTATTTGATAATGAAATGGTCTGCTTTTGGATCATGTGATTTTAATGTTTATATTAACATGTTTTTAATCCCTAGTTTTTATGTTTAAATGTAGTTACATTTTATGATTTAATTGATAGTTTTATGTTACTGTTGTTTTACGTTTGGTTTACATGTTTGGTAAGGCATTGAATTTTGACATGAATGTGTTGGAAACTGCTTTGAATTCCCCCAGGAATGAGAAAAGCTGTATATAAATGAAGTAAATAAATAAATATTACAACCTGGGTTAGAACTAGGAATGTGTGTATAAATTGTTACCTATTTGATCCATTTTTGCATGTGGATACTTTTAAATCCATTCAGTTCCATTTCTGTTACAATTTGATATGCATTACCAAAATTTCTTTGGAAATCTGCACTTCTAAACATATATTGATATCTTTTTGAGATATTGAGTATGTTCAGAAATTTACAAAATTATAATCGTTATCTTGGTTTGGAAAGAACAGAGCAGTCCATATACCTTGATGGTAGATCCATTCTGGAGGTAACTCCAAATTTTAAAGTAGCTCTCCAAGGTACTGATGTTTAGCACCTTGGATAGCTCCTTGAGCAGTCTTACTTAGATTAAAAATTATACTGGATTTCCTCTCCACAGTCACATAAGCTATCCATTGTCACTGCTCATATAGCATTTCCCCCTTCTTTCTGTTAATAAGAATCCAGTCTGAAGATGAACTTTGGGTGCTTGCCCCCTGTTGTAGATTATGAAAGATACAGAACTATCCTTGTAACTCCCTTGTAACAGCAGAGACTGTTTCACGAGTGAACTAACAGGTTTATAAACTCCACACCCAATTTACCTTATATTTAATAACATTTTTATAGATAGAAACTAAAAAACTATTAAAAAATCAAGAATACAGAGCAGAAAAAAGAATGTATAAGAAAAGGAAAAGAAGGAAAATTTGACTCCCAATCTTCCTTTTTGGTAGTTGTATATTCATACCTTTTGCCAAAAATTTCTGCATAATCCAATTATTCAATAGCCTATTCTTTCTAATCATTACAATCAAAAGTTGCCAAGTCATTTTATGTATCTATTTATTTTGCACAAAGCCTATAAGGATTGTCTAGTCTTTGAGAAATGTCTACTGGCCTTTCTCTTATCAAACTAAACAATTTGTCCATTTCTTCTAAATCTATCAATTTCCTCAACCACTCCTGCATGGTAGGTCATATTGAATTCTTCTATCTTTGCTGAAATAGCAATCTTCTTGACATAGTCATATACTGAAGTACTCTTCCATGACTTGTTAAGAGTTAGAATCTTTGAAAATCTGGCTTGAGCAAGACAGCACCAAGGAGGGAAAAAGGTGATGAACTGCTACATCTGTCGGGACAGGTGATGAAGAGAAAGATGGGGGAGAACAGGGTGTAGAAATTGATCTACTGAAGCAACAGCTCAAAATTGCAAATAATGAAATCTATGAAAGAGAAACCTGAAAATGTGGAGAGCTGACTATATTCAAGGTCATGACCTATAAAGCCCTAAACTGTGCGGGCCCCGCCTATCTCTGCAATTGCATCTCCTTATTTATTTATTTATTTATTTACTTATTTATTTACTTCATTTGTATACCGCTATTCTCAGCCCTAAGGCGACTCATAGCGGTTTACAACAATCAAGCAAAAACAAGGCAAACAATCAAGGCAAAAATTCAATGCGGCATCAACAAGGTACTTAAAAACAATTAACACAGAAACAAATTAAACAATTTAACGGTAATAAACATTCAAGTGGCATCCTTCTATGAACTGTCACGAGCTCTAAGATCTTCTGGGGAGGCCCTCCTCTTGGTCCCACTACCGTCTCAAGCACAGTTGGTGGGAACGAGAGAGAGAGGCTTCTCAGTGGTGGCCCCCCGTCTCTGGAATGCCCTTCCAAAGGAAATAAGACAGGTCCCATCCCTCCGCTCCTTTCGTAAGAGCTTGAAGACCTGGTGGTTTCAACAAGCCTTTGAAAATGACCAGTTTTAACTCAGCCCCACACATATTTAATACGGCCTTATTCTTCCTACCAGTTACCCAGATTCTTTCCTCTAATCAGCCCCGGAATGAACAGCCACAGACCTAATATTATTGTTGCCTGCCATAGCATTGCACTCAATTCCCGAGCCCCCTAGAATTTTTGGGCTTGCACAAATCTTGGCCCGGCCTTTTAAATTTTTAATTGCCTTGAACAGGCAGGATTACTTTTAATATATGTGTATTATGGCAACAATTTTTATGCTTATATTTTGTTTGTTAATCTTATGGTTATGTTGTTTTTACTCTGTATGTTTTGTGATATTACTTGGGAACCGCTCTGAGTCCCCTCGGGGAGATGGAGCAGTATGTAAATAAATTATTATTATTATTATTATTATCATTATCATTATTATTATCATTATTATATGAGCATTCAAAATAATAAGCAATGAAATAACTAAATCTAAATATCATCCAGATTGGTTACAGGAACATCCAAGAATGAGCATATTACACCTATACTAAAGTTACTCCACTGGCCTCCAATTAGTTTCTGGTAGGGTGTGCACAATATCATTTTAGTGTACCAGATTTGTGGGATTCAGCTGACAAATTCCCAGAAATGGTGGGGGGCAGCTGAAGCTTTAGCCAGTACGAATCACAGCAGCCAGATCTTTTCAGCTAATGGGGACTAATGGGGCTGAACGGCACTCAACCTGTGGTGGAGACAGCATGTGGGCAGCCTCACAAATTAGGCAAGCTGTGGCTCCTCCTCCTCCTCTTTCTTCCCCAGCAGCCCCCCCCCCCCACACACACACACACACCAGCATTTGCTTGAGGCAAATGGGAACTCACTTCTCCAGCAGCACTTTGTGTAGCGCAGACATTGAAGGAGAGTCTGTGATGGGAGTTGAGGGTTTTCTCTGTGTGTTTCTCAATTTCTTTCTCAGCCAATCAGAGACCTGCTTGACTGTGTCCATTCTCCTCCCATCTTGTGGAATGCCCTTGGGATTTCAATTCCCAGAACCCCCCTCTCTTCTGTTTTTTTTTTTAAAAAAAAAATATGCTAAAAAAAATAATTTTCCCAAAATATCAGTGGATTGGTGAAACGTCCTGAAACTTGGCAGGCTTGCAGTCATAAATGTGGCCTACAAGCGAGGTGAGTTTCATGCTGATTGGCCTGAAAAGATGGAGAAATGGTGCCAATGGACTAAATCTTACCTGAACAAAAACAGAAGCCCTCTCCCGATTTTGGGAGTTTGCCAGTAACAGTGGTTAGGAGAGGGGAGGAGCTGAATACAGGACTGGAAATGGCATGGGTTTTTATAGAGTTGCATATCCCTTAGTTTCCAGGCAAAATACAAGGTATTGATTTTGACCATGAAAGCCTTACATCAATGGTTCTCAACCTGTGGATCCCCAGGTGTTTTGGCCTAAAACTCCCAGAAATCCCAGCCAGTTTCCCAGCTGTTAGGATTTCTGGGAGTTGAAGACCAAAACATCTGAGAACCACAGATTGAGAACCACTGCCTTGCATGGTTTGGTCTAGGTACCTACAGGATTGCCTTCTCCCATACAATTGGCCCCTCAGGACACTGAGATTCTCTGGGAGATGCTGACTCCAATCAGCCAGAACTGGATTGGCAACTTTTACTCAGAGGACCTTTTCATTGGCCGCCCCAAGACTGTGGAACAACCTGCTAGAAGAGCTCCAACAACTAAATGAGATGTCAGGATTTTAAAACTATCTAAAGAGCTGTTTCTTCCAGCTGCCTACCCAGCCAGTTTTAAGCATGAATTTTAAATTCATGTTTAATCTCTGTTCTGTGTATTTTAATATGTTTCTTATAGAGAAATACATTTTAATATTTATATTTATAGAAGTTTTACAATGTTTATGTATCCCACCTCGAGCCGCCACAAGATGGGTACAAATTAATTATTATTATTATTATTATTATTATTATTATTAACATAACAAGATGAGTCCACAGCAGACACTCTGCTGGCTGTTGAATTGGATCATACGTTGGACACTTCCCAAGTGTCTAGGACTATGTGATGTATCGGCGAATAATGCATGCAGATCCCACTAAGGTGGCCTTTTGGAGCTGACAGGTGGTAATTTTGTCAGCGCCAATTGTGTTTAAGTGCAGGCCAAGGACTTTAGGCACTGCACCCAGTGTGTCGATCACCACTGGGACCACCTTGACTGGCTTGTGCCAGAGTCTTTGCAGTTCGATCTTTAAATCCTCATATCATGTCAGCTTTTCCAGTTGTTTCTCTTCAATCCTGCTGTCACATGGGATTGTGACATCAACGATCCATACTTTGTTTTTCAACACGATTGTGAGGTCAGGAGTATTATGCTCCAAAACTCTGTCTGTCTGAATTCGGAAGTCCCAGAGGAGTTTGGCGTGCTCATTCTCTGTAACTTTTTCCAGCTTGTGATCCCACCAGTTCTTTGTTGCAGGCAGGTGGTATTTGTGGCACAAGTTCCAATGAATCATCTGAGCAATGGTGTTGTGCCTCTGCTTATAGTCTGTCTGCGTTATCTTCTTGCAGCAGCTGAGGATGTGGTCTATTGTTTCATCTGCTTCCTTGTAGAGTCTACATTTGGGATCTGTTGTCAACTTTTCAATTCTGGCTTTGATGGCATTGGTTTGAATGGCTTGTTCTTGGGCTTCCAGAATCAGGCCCTCTGTCTCCTTTTGCAGAGTTCCATTTGTGAGCCACATGCAGGCCAAGGTCTTTAGGCACTGAACGCAGTGTGCTGATCACCATTGTCGAATTGCTTGTTCTCGGGCTGCCAGAATCAGACCCTTATTATTATTGTTGTTGTTGTTGTTGTTGTTGTTGTCTTCACATGACCAACTAAGCATTTTAAAGACCCTCATGATGACTAGTATTAAGACATAGAGTCAATCCACACTGTAAAGTTAGTGCAGTTTGACACCATATTAACTGCCACGCCTCAGTGCTATGAATCATGGGAGTCAAAGTCTTTAGCCTCCTCTGCCATAGAGTGCTGAGGCCTCACCAAACTACAGCTCCAAGAATTCCATAGCATTGAGCCATGACAGTTAAACTGTATTAATTCTTCAGTGTGAATGCACCTTAAGACATATTATCCCCACAATTAACTCAGTCAGGAGTAAAACTGTATGTAGTTGGTTCAAAATAATTAGTTACTTGTAATTAGCTTCTTTCGTGATAAATAAGGAATAACGATGTCATACTATGATTATAACACCAGAAGGCACAATTTGATTTCTTTTCAGTGTAATTGTAACTGTTTTAGTTTCTTTTACAGTTATTGAAGGGCTTCCTATTCAGACCAGCAGTTTTTAGTATTCACATGCTTTTAAACAATTAATTTAAAATTACCACTTGGGTTCTGTTTTAAAAATGTAAAGTACTACATCTTAAAAGGCGGACATTTAACAGCAGCTAGCTGCTTACTTGGGCCTTGGCCTTGGAAACATGTTTTAATCAACTGCTTTGTGAAAGTAAGATTTCAAGATCTGTTGAGGAGGTATTTGATGTTTTTGCTGCTCTTCATCTGAACACGGCTATCTTGAAGCAAGTTGATATTCTTCACTTGGAGACTATAGCTGCTATTATTATTATTATTATTATTATTATTATTATTATTATTATTATTATTATTTATACCCCTCTTTATCTCCCCCGAAGGGGACTCAAAGCAGCTTAATATAAAAGCATCAGCATAACCATTTAAAATATACAAACATACAAACATTAAAACAGGATTATATATAAACAATATATAGCCAGCCCCAGTTAGCAATCTGGCTGCAGCTCTTTGGACTAGCTGGAGTTTCCAAACACTCTTCAGAGGCAGCCCCATGTAGAGCGCATTACAGTAATCCAGACAGGATGTAACTAAGGCATGGACCACCATGGCCAGATCTGGCTTCTCGAGAAATGGGCACAGTTGGCACATAAGTTTTAATTGTGCAAAGGTCCTTCTGGTTGCTGCTGATACCTGGGCCTCCAGGTTCAATACCAAATCCAAATTGCAAACCTGTGTTTGCAGGAGGACTGTGACCCTAACCCAGCACAGGCTGGGTAAGTCCCTCCAGCAATGGAGTCCCATTAATACTCCTGGCCATCCTCTGTTGTTTCTGTGATTTCAGAATAGGGTAAATCAGCAAGAAGGAGGGGTGTTTGATGGAGCTCTGTGGCCACCGAGGAGCAGTGGTGGCAGTGACAGGGAGGAGGAGACAGTCCAGTGGAGAAAATGAATCCTGGGCCATTTAGACCATGGCATTGAATTCAGTATATATACTGTGTATGTGGGCAGATTTACACCAGGCTAACCTGCCCTGAGTGTAGACACGCCCTGAGACAGCCATCTGATTTTACCTTGAATTCTCTTCATTAGGCCTGCCAGCATACAGCTTCGCTGTATCCTGAGTTTGGAGCACTGAAGAAGTTTTGATCATTTGATCACCTGCATTGGCCAATGTCCTGATAGGAAAACTAATATGGTCTCTTATGGGCTAACCCAGAAAGATGCTTCTGTATTGCTTTGGTCTTGGGAAGTCAGACTTGGCCACGGTAGTCCATGCTCTTGTTACATCCCAAATAGACTACTGCAACATGCTGTGCACGGGGTTGTCTTTGAAGACTGTTATTGACACAGTTCCAATGGATGTAACTTTGGCTCCTGCTTGTCCAGTATTGATGGATATTTTTCAATTAGTGCAACCTGAGGATGTGGACAGGATCCTTTGAGAAGTTAGAACTACCACATGTATTCGAGATCCTTGCCCTTCCTGGCTGATCAAAACAGCCTGGGGAGGACTGGCAGAGTTGGTGAAGGTAGTAGTCAATGCCTCCTTGGAACAAGGCAAAGTTCCAACTGGCCTAAAGCAGGCAGTTGTGAGGCCTATATTTTAAAACCATCCCTGAACACTTCTATAATTGACAACTATTGGCCAGTGTCCAAGCTTCCATTTCTGAGCAAGGTTCTAGAGCATGTGGCGACCTCCCAGCTCCGGGGATTTCCAAATGAAACAGATTATTCAGATACATTTCAATCTGGTTTCAGGCCTGGTTATGGAACAGAGACAGTTTTGGTTGCCTTGGTGGATGACCTATAAAGAGAGCGAGACAGGAGAAGTGTGTCCCTGTTAGTTCTCCTGGATCTCTCAGCAGGTTTTGATACCATCCACCATGATATCCCTCTAGGTTGTCTTGCTGGGATGGGGCTGGGAGGCACTGTCTTACAGCAGCTCGGGTCCATTCTGGAGGGCCTTTGTCTTCATCTTTCTTTGATTGTTGCAAAAGTAGTTTGTGCTCAATTTAGGGAGGAGGAGACAAGAAAGGAAGGAAAATCTTGGCCTTCCCTCAAGGCTCAGGCAAAAGCAAAGTACTGCAGTTTCTCACTGATAATTGTTGCCATCTTGGCCACATTCTGATGTTGCTTGCAGACATGTGCCCCAGTTATAATCTCTGAAACAGTGGAGTGCATGTGCTAGTAGGCCGCCATATGCTCACTGAGGTACCATAACCCCAGCCTGGCTCTTAATCAGCAGCAGAGCAGAAGTGGAGCTCTTTTTTCTTTTTTTAACAACAACCGGGTGAATGAAACTTGTTCCATCCGCAAATTTGGTCCCAAGAGCCCTCTTTCGAGCAGAGCCAGCCTGGGTCCAGTTTCCATCTGAAGAGAAAGTTAGCAAACAGCCCACAGAGAAGCAAGGAGGGGGTGGTGCTGCTCTCCAATTCCAAACACAGGCTTCCAAACTTTTGTTTGCCTGATGGCCTTGGGCTTTTTATATATGTTTTTTTTTTCCTGTTGTAGCTTTCAAATCCTTTGGCAAACAGCTCACTTGCAGCTCTGCTGGCAGTCCTTGGGGGGTTCAAAATAAAGGTAGCTTGTGAACTCTGTTCTCCTTCAAAACGAATGGACTATTTTTTATTTGCCCCCTTCTACCACTTCCCCGCTGGCTGGTAGGCACATCCATGGGTGTGCTTGTGTGTGTTTTTACACGCTCGCAGCCCCCCTTCTTCCTCTTCTTTCTCCCCAAATGGCCCCCTTTGTCCACTTTTATGAATTGGAACATGCACTCCCAACGTGCTCACGCGGGGAATCCTGCCCATTAATTAAAGGACTTGTCAGCCCCAATCCTGGATTCTTACAGTGTAGGCAATGTCTCCCCTTTTAAGTGCAAAACCATAACATTACCATTTCCCCAAGTGCACTCTGTTTTAGGCTGCTTTCCTAATTAGAGGAATGATAACAGCCTTGCTGATTGGCATTATAAAAGCACTAGTTTGGCTTCATCTGTCCCAGGTGTGCTGTGTAATTTTTTTTCCCCTCCCTCCCCTCTTCTCACCGCACCTCTCTTCTTCATTGTTCCTTAAAGTTTTCATCTGAGGAATTAATTCAGATAAAAAGACATTAGAAAAGAACCTCTACTGCCAAAGCCCATCAGCGAAACCTTTTATCAAAAGTACAAACTATACAAGCTGGAGATTCTTTCTTTTCTTTTCCCTTTCTTTCTTTTTTACCCTTTTGTTTCTGAGGGTGGAGAAAAAAAAAGAAGAAGGAGAAAGAGGAGGAAAGAAGGGAGGGAGGAAAAGTGTGGTGATGGTGGGAAGAGGGGAGGGGGGAAGGAGGGGGGGAACCCACTCGAGTTCTGTCAATGGACTGAATGCGCCATTAAAACTGGCGTCACTACAAAGGTTAGCGTAGATCTAACTGTCAATACAGTGAGTGGAGTGGAGTCCAGTAAAGGGAGGGAGGGAGAGCTTTGGTGAGAAAGAGATACTTTGATATTTTGGGATGTTAGAAGGGTGAATGTGAAAAATTGGAGGTTGGGGATCTAATTACCCAACCATAATTGGGGGCTAGGGAATAAGTTGCAGTCCTCTCAACTCACCGCAGATCAATTATGTTAAGAGAACATCTGTAAGTAGAACTTAATGAGGTCCATTAGAGCAACATGTACAGCCTCCTCTAACCGTACTTGTCAGCTTCTTGGATGAGCCAAAGAGAGCTGCTAACTAGGGACCTGGTGGAGGTGTTTAAATACTGAAGGAGGCGAGGCTGGCCCACTCAGGTTTTTGTGTTCAGCTGGGGAAGAAGAAAGTAGAGGGGGGAACCGAGGGGGGAGGAGAGGGAGAGAGAGAAAGAGAAAGAGAAAGAGAGAGAGAGAGAGAGCAGGCAGGCGGCAGGCAAGCAAGCAAAAAACTGGGATTTGCTCCCATTTGATGCTACTGAAACTCAAGCTGGGGAAGGAAGGGAGGTGGTACTAGGATCAAGTACAGTTTTTCCTCTTGAACTGAGGGTGTGTTGCGCGTGTTTTGCCACCCTTCTTGTCAAGGGGACAATTGGAGCTCTCTTTGGAAACCAAAGCAAACCTCTTCCTCTCTTGATTTTGGGCTCCCAACTCAAAGGCGCCCAAGGTCCATCTCTCTCTCTCTCTCTCTCTCTCTTTCTGGGACTATCTCCAGCATCAGAGGGGAAGGAGGGCCAAATAGATAGAGACCAAGTCTATCCAGGAACTTCAAAAAGAGGAGAGCATCTCTTTATTTATATTTTTTTTGGGGGGAAGGACCAAAGTGTCCCAGCGGCGACAAACTTGAAGACTTCTTTCAGCTTGTATTTTTTTTTCTGCAGGAAGCTTTCCTTGCACAAAGGTAAGTCTTTCTTCTTCTCATCCTTCTATTCTTCTTCATCCTATTCTTCTCATCCAACCTTCGCAAATGTGTAAAGAGAAAATTAAATGGAAGGGGAAGGGATAGAGAGAGGCACCAGGTTGCAAAACACAGAGATTAGGAGTAGGGGGTTCAAAGCAACCCATGTTGTCGAGAAATTGGAGAGAGTGTAAGTTTCTTCCCTCTTTCCCCGCTGCTCTCAGTGTCCAAAATGGGGACAATAATAATAAGGGATAGGATGCAATGGATTGTTTTGGGTGAGGGCGAGAACCGGAAATGGCTTCGAGAAGAATTCGGGTCCAATTCGGGTTGCGATGTGAGTCCGGAGTTTTGGGAAAAGCGGATGGAGAGAAGCAGAGGTTTCAGTCTCTGTATTGTCGCTGGGTTGTTGTGAGTTTCCTTGTCTGCATGGCCACGTTCCAGAAGCATTTTCTCCTGACGTTTCGCCTGCATCTATGGCWGGGCATCCTCACAACCTTTGAAGATGCCCTGCCGTAGATGAAGGCGAAACGTCAGGAGAGAATGCTTCTGGAACATGGTCATACAGGAATCTCTGGGTTGTTGTGAGTTTCTTCGTCTGTATGACCACGTTCCAGAAGCATTTTCTCCTGACGTTTCGCCTGCATCTATGGCAGGGCATCCTCACAAACTGATGAAGGCAAAACGTCAAGAGAGAATGCTTCTGGAGCATGGCCCGGGAAAACTCACAACAACCCAGTTTCTGTCTCTTTTCGTCCTTGTCTGGAGAGAGAAAATCCCACTTCTTGATCCCCCCAAATCCTTCGCCTGACCTCTTCCTTCATGTCCCTTTTTTCCCAGCGATCCGATCTGAACAAAGTGGGATTCGGGTTGTTGTGTGTTTTCCGGATAACTTCCAGAAGCATTCTTTCCTGACGTTTCGCCCGCATCTCTGGCAGACAGAGATTGTGAGGTCTCAYTCTCTGAGGATGCCCTGCCATAGATGCGGGCGAAACGTCAGGAGAGAATGCTTCTGGTACAGTCCGTAGCCACACAGCCCGGGAAAACACACAACTCAGGGATTGCCTTCGACACTACAAAGTGGGATTGCAAGTCCACTTGGTCTCCACTTTGAATGCTTTTCTGCTCCCCTCTTTCAAGCCCTTGAAACTGGGTCCCCCTCACCATTCGCCTTTATTTTATTTTGTGCGTGTGATTGTGATGTGTGTGTGTGTATATATATATATATCTGTGCTGTAAATGGCATGATTGGGGAAAGAGCCTGCTTTCCAATAATTTAATTCATGACAAAACCTAATTACTGTCAGGTAATACCCTGTCAGCTTTAATGCATTTCATCAGTCATAATGAAAAGAAGAGCATTTTATGACCCATCTAATTATCATTACATTTTAGGGGGAAATGAATGGCGTGGCGCTGAATGTTAACTATTCTATTTTATTCCTTGACACATGTGGTTTGGCATCMCTCTCGCTCGCCATGAAACKCCCCCCCCCCCCACATCCCAATCCCCCTTTTTCTTTCTTTTTTGTCTTTCTTTTGTAAAAAAAAAAAGCCTTGATTGCAATCATCGCCCCCGTTCTCTTTCCCGACGAGGCGCGGGGCTTGTTTGTTCCACGCGCGAAAGTGGGGCCAAGTGTCGCGCGTGGATCCCTCTCCTCTCTCTGTCTGGGGTCAGGCTCAACCCGGGTCCCTCTCTCTCTTTCTCTCMCTCTCTCTCTCTCTCTTTCCACGCCGGCGTCCAAACCCAGGACTAATTACCGCGCATGATGTCACCGTCGGCAGAGGCATCATCCCATCATTTAATTAGTGGAATGATTTAAACAAAGATTTGCATAGGATGCACTAATCAGTTGCCATGAATTACGGAGGGAGCCGTTGCCAGCGAGGGGTAACAGATCATACACATGGAGAGGTGGTGTCTCTTCTCTTCTCTTCGGAGGGAGGGCTGCGTGGGGGGAGGAGGAGGAAGATGGCACGCGAGGATTTCATCTCCTTTCCCCTAATTAATTTAATTGTCCTCATTAGCGGTACCATTTGTTCTGGTTTGATTTCTCCCGTTCTGCGCGCCTCACCTCTCTCCCTCGCAGGCTCGGCGGCTGCTGCTGCTGCTTCGGCTGCTCTCGCGTGGCCCCCCCTCGCGAGGAACGCGTGGGTTGCGAGGAACACGCGTGACAAGGTCCCTTTGGAAGGGGAGAGGCAAAAGGGAAAGGGCTGCCTGCCTGGAACACTTTCCAAGGGTTGCTGTGAGTTTTCCGGGCTGTATGGTCATGTTCCAGAAGCATTCTCTCCTGACGTTTCGCCTGCACCTTATGGCAGGCATCCTCAGAGGTTGTGGGTTCTGTTGGAAACTAGGAAAGTGGGGTTGAATTGTCCAGGGTGGGAGAAAGAACCCTTGTCTGTTTCAGGCAGGTGTGGATGTTGCAATTTCCTCAGAGGTTGTGGGTTCTGTTGGAAACTAGGAAAGTGGGGTTGAAATGTCCAGCGTGGGAGAAAGAACCCTTGTCTGTTTCAGGCAGGTGTGGATGTTGCAATTGACCACTTTGATTAGTAATGCCCTTGCAGCTTCAAGGTCTGGCTTCTTACAGCCTGGGGGAATCATTTGTTGATATAAGCCAGATAATTTTATATATCTGTGGAAGGTCCAAGGTGGGAGAAAGAACTCTTGTCTGTTGGAGGCAAGTGTGGATGTTGCAATTGGCCACTTTGATTAGTGTTTAATGGCCTTGCAGCTTCAAGGTCTGGCTTCTTACTGCCTGGGGGAATCATTTGTTGAGATAAGCAAAGTAGTTTTATATATCTGTGGAAGGTCCAAGGTGGGAGAAAGAACTCTTGTCTGTTTCAGGCAACTGTGGATGTTGCAATTGACCACTTTGATTAGTGTTTAATGCCCTTGCAGCTCCAAGGTCTGGCTTCTTACTGCCTGGGGTAATCATTTGTTGAGATAAGCAAGATAGTTTTATATCTGTGGAAGGTCCAAGGTGGGAGAAAGAACTCTTGTGCTAATGTTGCAATTGGCTACCTTGATTGGTATGTAATGGCCTTGCAGCTTCAAGGTCTAGCTGCTTACTGCCTGGGGAATCCTTTGTTGGGAGGTGATTGGCTGGTCTTGATTATTTCTTGTCTGGAATTCCCATGTGAATTCCACTTTCCAAGATTCCCCTCTCCCCACCTCCGAAAGGGAACCGGAGGTGGAAGGGTGTGCCGCCCTTTCCCTTGTTGCCTCATGAGCCCAACCCTGATTTGGAGGGAGTGGAGTGTATGTGCCTACACACCAAAGGTGCACTCACATTGTAGAACGAATGCACTTTGACACCACTATCACCTCCATGGCTCAGTGGTACTGAATCCTGGGAGTTGTAGTTTCAAAAGGCCTTTAGCCCTCTCTCTACCCAATATCGTGCTGCTGCTTTAACGAGCTACAACTCCTACCATTCCTTAGCATTGAGCCCTTGCAGTTAAATAGGCATCGAACTGCATTCACACTGTTGTCGAAGGCTACCATGGCTGGAATCACTAAGGGCCCTTCCACACATAACCCAGAATATCTGCTTCCATATAACCCAGAATATCTGCTTTGAACTGGGTTATCTGAGTCCACACTATATCCCAGTCTGCTTTGAACTGGGTTATCTGAGTCCACACTGCCATATATCCCAGTTCAAAGCAGATAATGTGGGATTTTATTCAGCTGTGTGGAAGGGGCCTGAGTTGTTGTGAGTTTTCCAGGCTGTCTAGCCATGTTCCAGAAGCATTCTCTCCTGACATTTCACCTGCATCTATGGCAGACATCCTCAGAAGTGGTGAGGTCTGTTGGAAACTGGGCAAGATGAGCCATTCAATGCTCATCAAAGTGGCTACCTTAACACTTGCCTCCAACAGACAAGAGTTCTTTCTCCCACCCTGGACATTCCACAGATACATAAACCCTATTTTCCTAGTTTCTAACAAAACTCACAACCTCTGAGGATGCCTGCCATAGATGTGGGTGAAACGTCAGGAGAGAATGCTTCTGAAACATGGCAGTACAGCTCGGAAAACTCACAGCAACCCAGTGCAATTCATATTACAATTGAAAGGGAATTGGAGGTGGAAGGGTGTGCCACTGAATGAAAAGGAAAATGAGTTCCCTTGGAACTAAAAAGACCAGTGTCCACTAATTACAGTGATGCAAATGTATCTAAACACATAGAAGTGCAATGTATATATATATAAATACTGACATTAGTGTTTGTGCTGCTACATGCCCAAATCAGATAAACAGAGGGGGAAGGTTGTTGTGGTGATTTTGTGTTTGTGTGTGTGTGTGTGTGTAGAATGAATGACACTGCTTTAACTGCCATGGCTCCATGCTATGCAATTCTGGCTGCTGTAGTTTGGTGAAATACCAGCAGCACTCTTTGGCAAAGAAAACTAAAGAACTTCTAAAACTACAACTCCCAGGATACCATAGCCTTAAGACATGGAGGTTAAAGTGGTCTGGAACTATATTAGATGTACCACAAGTCCTGCCTGAGTGGCTTTATACTGGGTTGCTGTGAGTTTTCTGGGCTTTATGACCATGTTCCAGAAGCACACTCTCCTGACGTTTTGCCCACATCTATAACAGACATCCTCAGAGGTTGTGAGGTCTGTTGGAAACTAGGAAATTGTGGTTTATATATCTGTGGAATGTCCAGGGTGGGAGAAAGAACTCTTGTCTGTTGGAGGCAAGTGTGAATGTTGCAATTAATCACTTTGATTAGCATTGCAAAGCCTTACAGGTTCAAGGCTTAGTTTTTGTATAATTTGGTATGTAACATAAGACCCCAAAGAGAGGAGGGGGTAAGTCCCACTTGGGCATTTGTGCCTTCCATTTCTTGCTGCTTATTATTATTGTGATTGCTATTAATATTCTGTTGTTGTTGTTGTTACTATTTGAAACACATCAAGATGAGTCCACAGTAGACAAGATCACTCTGCTGGCTGTTGTTTTGGATCACACCTCAGACACTTTCAAAGTGTCTAGGACTGTGTGATGTATATTATTATTATGATTATTATTATTATTGTTATTTCAAACACATCAAGATGAGTCCACAGCAGACAAGATCACTCTGCTGGCTGTTTTGGATCACACGTCAGACATTTCCCAAGTGTCTAGGACTGTATGATGTATATATTATTATTATTATTATTATTATTATTATTATTATTATTATTTATTTGAAACAAATCAAGATGACTCCACAGCAGACAAGATCACTCTGCTGGCTGTTGTATTGGATCACACCTCAGCCACTTTCCAAGTGTCTAGGACTGTGTGATGTATATTATTATTATTATTATTATTATTATTATTATTATTATTATTATTATTATTAGGGTTGTTGCATTATCTGGCTTAGGACGAGCCATGCTGATGATAAACCCCTCCTAGGCTTCAAAAGCTTTGCAAAGCACCTTTTCTCATAATGGGTGTCATTCATTTTCTCTTTAAGGGATGGGGGATTCTGACATCTTTAAGGAGGGGGAAAGAAACCTTTGTGGCAATCTTGGTGTGAGGCTCTTAATGGCAGGCAAGCGAGGGTCGCTTTGAAGTCTGGCAAAAGGCTCTGGCAAATTCTTAATCGGTTTCTTCCCCCCTTTTTTCCCCTCTCCCAGCTGTAGGGTTGACTCTTTTCAAAAGGGAAGGCGCCTGGGGGAAGGTGGGGGGTTATTTACACCAGAAGGAGGCTCTACGTGGGGTCGGGAAGGGGGGAAATAGGAAGCCCCATCTCTTAATATTTTGTGAGAGGGAGCAGCATCCAGCACTGCACTGAAATGTGTATGCTTTCAATCCTGGGCCTGAAACTTAGCTCAGGTTGAGAGCATCCAGCCTTGGTGGATATCTAGAGCAGGCCTGGGCCAACTTGGGACCTCTAGATGTTTTGGACTTCAACTCCCACCATTCCTAACAGCCTCAGGCCCCTTCCTTTTCCCCCTCAGCCGCTTAAGCAGCTGAGGGGGAAAAGGAAAGGGCCTGAGGCTGTTAGGAATGGTGGCAGTTGAAGTCCAAAACACCTAGAGGTCCCAAGTTGGCCCAAACCTGTTCTACCCCTTCTTCAAAACCTCCCTGTTGCAATTCCTGAACTAGTCCCCAAAAGGTCCTTTGAAAGGATGTATAAGAAGAAGCCAAGGTGGTTTTCTGCTGCTCCAGAGACTAGGAAACAGAGCAATGGATTCACATTGCAGGGAAGAGAGATCCCACCTAAACATTAGGAAGAACTTCCTGGCAGGAAGAGCTGTTGTTCAACAGTGGAATGTGGTGCTTTGGTGTGTTGGAGTCCCCTTCTGTGGAGGTGTTTCAGCAGACTTTTGGAGGGCCATCTGTCAGGAATGCTTTGGTTGTATTTTCCTGAAAGAGGGAAGGGTTGAACTGGGTGGCCCTTTTGCCTCTTCCAAGTCTGGATTTCTAAGTTTTAAGGGAGGGGGGAGTGAGGAAAGTATTCAGGGTTGCTGTGAGTTTTCCAGGCTGTGTGGCCATGTTCCAGAAGCATTCTCTCCTGACATTTTGCCTGCATCTAGGGCAGGCATCCTCAGAGGTTGTGAGGCCTATTGGAAACTAGGAAAATTGAGTTTACATATCTGTGAAATGTCCAGGATGAGAGAATTCTTGTCTGTTTGAGGTACATGTGAATGTTGCAATTGGCCACCTTGATTAGCATGTAATGGCCTAGCAGTATCAAGGTCCAGTTTCTTACTGCCTGGGGGAATCCTTTGTTGAGAACAGCAAGGTGGATATATCTGTGAAAGGTCCAGGGTGGGAGAAAGAACTCTTGTCTGTTGGAGGCAAGTGTGAATGTTGCAATTGGCCACCTTGATTAGCATTGAATGGCCTAGCAGTTTCAAAGTCTGGCTTCTTACTGCCTGGGGGAATCCTTTGTTGAGATAAGCAAGTTTTATATTTCTTTGGAAGGTCCAGGATGGGAGAAAGAACTCTTGTCTGTTGGAGGCGAGTGTGACTGTTGCAATTGGCCACCTTGATTAGCATTGCAAAGCCTTGCAGCTTCAAGGCTTTATATTATTTAAGCTCATTTTATATGTTTTGGTATGTTTGTGAGAGGCAAGTGTGAATGCCTTGATTAACACCAAAAAGCCTTGCAGCTTCAAGGCCTGGCTGATTCCTGCCTGGGTGTTAGATGGCCCTCATTGTTTCCTGTCTGGAATTCCCCTATTTTCAGAGTGGTTTTGATTCTGGTGTTTTTAAATACTGGTCGCCAGATTTTGTCCATTTCATGGTTTCCTCCTTTCTGTTGAAATTGTCCACATGCTTGTGTGGATTCCCATGGCTTCTCTGGGTAGTCTAATCAAGGAGGCCAACTGCAACATTCACACTTGCCTCCAACAGACAAGAGTTGGATCTTCCACAGATATATAAACCTAGTTTCCAACCGACCTCACAACCTCTAAGGATGCCTGCCATAGATGTAGGCGAAACGTCAGGAGAGAATGCTTCTGGAACCTGGCCATACAGCCCGGAAAACTCACAGCAACCTAGTGATTCCGGGCGGCCATGAAAGCCTTCGACAACACAAAGAAAGGCTTCTCTCTTAGGATCCCTTTCCCATCTCCAACCCTTCCCTTCCTAGGAAGCCCAAGGGCCTCTCTTCCCAAAGAGGGGAACCCAGCCTTCAATGGGGGGCTCCACGTGGGAGGAAAGTGACAGGCGCCACGAAGGAGCTCTTGGGCTCCCAACTTTGGGGGAAGGGAGAGCGGCCCTCTCGTCTCCTGGGAATGTGGCGGGGATTTCTTGCAGAGAGACGGGGATTTGAGTGGGGGGCTTCTTCCCCTCTTCCCCCCCTTCCATCCCAGCTTGGTGGCTCGTGCCTGGCGCCTGCAGCTGCTTTCCTCCGACTTGAACTCGTAAACTGTTCACCGGGGGGGGGGGGGGGGGGGGGAGCGACAAAACCCAATCTGTCTCCGGGCTGCTTTGCGCTGTGGCGAGCGGGCTTTGCGGCTTGCGAGAGGGAGGCGGGGGGCGACGAGGAGGAGGGGAAGGAGGAGAAGGAGGGGGTTGGGGGAGAGAGGAGGGGGGCTGTGTGTGTGCGTGCGTGAGAGAGAGAGAGCGAGAGAGGAAGGAGGTAAATAGCCTGCTACCGGACGCCAGTTCCTCAGCTCCTCTCCTCTCCTGCTTCTCCAAATCCCACTCCACGCCGAGAACACGAGTGACCTTTCTCCCCCCTTTGCTGTATTATGTCTGGCTGGTTAAGGGATTGCGTCCTGCAGTTGGTTCAGCCCCTGACTTCTTCCAGCTCGGCTCAAAGCACGCTGCTGCTTTAGGTAAGTTCTTTCTCTCCTCCCCTCCTCCCTCTCTCTTCTTTCCTTCTCTCTCTCTCTCTCTCTCTCTCTCTCTCTCGGTCCCGATTTCCAAGGCTTCCTTTGGCTTGAGCCTAAACCCACAGGCATCCTTGTCCCCCTTCCCTAGAAAGGCCACCTGTAGCTGGGGCTCCGTTTCTTTAGTTTTTTGGAGGAAAGAGAAGCAGGAGCCCTCTTTCTGCGCCCCTCCTTCTCTCCGCGTCCGCTCAACTCCTTCCTTTCCTCTCTTCCCTTCCTTCTATCCTTCCTCTCTCCTTCCCTTCTTCTTCTCTTCTTTCCTTCCTCCTTCCCCTCTTCCTCTCTCTCTTCCCCTCCCCTTTCTTCTTTTCCCTTCTTATTCCTTCTTCCTTTCCTCTCTTTTCTTCTTCTTTTTCTTTCTTCTTCCTCTCCTTCCTTCCTTCTCTCTTCCTTCCTCCTTCCTTCTTTCCTCTCTTCTTCTTCCTTCCTTCCTCTTTCCCTTCCTTCCTCTCTCCCTCCTTCCTTCCTTTCTTCCTTCCTTCCCTTTCTTCCTTCCTTCCTCCTTCCTCTTCCTTCCTCTCTTTCCTCCTTCCTTCCTCTTCTTCCTTCCTTTCTTCTTTCCCTCCTTCCCTCCTTCTTTCCTTTCTTCCCTTCCTTCTTCCCTTTTCTCCTTCCTTCTCTTCTCTTCCCTTCCTTCCTTCCTTCCTTTCCTCTCTCCTCCATCCTTCCATCCTTCTCTCCCCATCCTCCCTCCCTCCCTCTGCTTTTCTCTTTCCCCTTTCGACCATGCTGCGCGCAATCTCTGTCCTTCCCCAAGGAGAGCGCCTCGAAAGTGGCATCTAGGGGTCCCGAAGTGACTTTGCCCGTGTCGCGTGGAGAAGGTAAGTTGGGGCCAGTGGGAGCCTGAGGCGGGAAGGGAGGGCTCCGGGTCAGGATATGGGGCTTCCTCTCTTTCCCCCTTCCTGGCCCCCATACCATACCCACCCCTCTCTCCTCCTTTCTTCCTCTTTCCTCTTGCTGCCCTGCAACTTTGGGCTGGAAGCACTTTGGGGAGGGGTGTGTGTGTGCGTGCGCCTTTGACTCTCCTAGTTTTGGCCGGGCACCCGAGAGTCCCGGCTCGGACTTTGGAGAAGGAAGGGCCCGCTTGGCGTGGCTAGTTGGAACAAAGTCAAACAATGGAGCCCAGGCTGGCCTTTTCCTGCCCCGAAGCGGCGAGCGCGCCTCTCCAACGCCGTGGCGAGAGAGAGAGAGAGAGAGAGGGGGAGCAGCCGCTTTCCTTCCTCGCCTTCCTTCCAACCCTTTCCCCCTTCCTCTAGATAGAAACCGGGTGCCTTTTCTCTTCTTTCCAAACCCCAACCCTTCCATAAAGAGGCTCGAAGCGGTGTGGACAGGGCGCAATGTTGAACCCTTCCTGCCCTCTCCAAGCGCGATCAATTTGGAGAAAGATCGGAGCTTGGAAAGTAGCATCCCCGGCTTTTGTCATGGAGAGCTCTTCCTACTCTTTCCTTGTCTCTCTTCTCTCTCTCTCTCTCTCTCTGATCCCCAGCCCCAATCCTTCCTTTCTGGCTGGGATGTTTCCTCCTACTATTGTGGCATGGCTCTTCCTTCCAAACCCCGAGATCGGGAAAGAAAAGAATTCAGGGAGCCACCGGGATCTGTCCTCCTTTCGCCACCATCACTCTCTCTCTCACACACGGATTTCCCTAAGAGGACTTCACGCTGCCAAAGGCGTCCTGCGTGTGTGTCTGTGACTGTGTGTGAGAGAGAGCGAGTGCGCGCGGCTTTTCCTCGCAGCCCAAGCGTCGCCTTCTTCCCAAGTGCTTCTCTCTGCACAATAGCCCTTCTCTCCCTCCTCTTTCTCTTCTCTCTCTCTCGCCTCCTTCCTTCCCCGGTGCCCAGCACTCTCCTCTTCCACTGGACCCAAACGGGGAGGAAGAGGGGGCTGGGGAGGCTGGCCTGCTTGCCCATTGCCTTGCCTGGGCTCAAAGCGAAGCAGCTCCCTGGGAAGTCCCTGCCATCCCCTCATGCAGAAAAAGGAGAAAAGTTTTGGTAAGGTTGTTGTCATCGCGTCTTCGGGTGTGTGAGTTGTCTGTCCGTCTCTCCCTCCCTCTAGCATCCCTGTGTCTATATGTGTGTGCCTATACTCTATATATCTATTTCGAGGGAGGATCAGGGGGAAAGCAAAGCTACCCTTTGGCCATCCATCCAAGCCTGTCCTGAACTGTCCTGTTGGGCAGGCTGGTGTTTTCTGCAAACGCCTTGGGTCTAGGATCTCCAAACACAATCCCTCCTGATCTGATTTAGGAACATCTCTGGGATTGTGATGGATCCCTTTCTTTTCCCTGCCGCATTACTAATACTAATAACTAGGACAACAAAGCCAAGGCACAGGCTGTCCTTGCCTGGCTCTGGCAGGGGTGATGAGAAGAGCCAGAATTGTGTGAGATATACAAAAGAGGAGGGGTCTTTGTTGTTAAAGTGTGTGTTCCTTCTGTCCTGCTCCTGTGTCTGTCTATGTGGGTGAGAATGTGTGTGTATTAATTTTTCTCCTTTTTCTTTTTTTGCATGTGAACTGCATCAAAATTGAGCTCACTCTTGCAAATCTCTTGTTGGCCTTTGCCAACCACTAGCACTTTGCTGCCATGGTAACTGTAATTAAACTGATAAGAGTGGGAAAATGTCAGTATCTCTCTGAGTCTTACAGCTGCATTGGAAGAAAGGAGGGGAGGAGAGAATCAAATTGGCTTCCAGCAGCACCGCATTCAGTTTGGAAAGGGGCGGGGGGGGGGGGGGAGGGGGAAGGAAAATGGGAGGGGGGAAAGTGTTGTATTAAACAGTTTATGGGTGACAGACTTTAAAGAAAACAGCCACACTTGAGTTCTTGGCGTGGGATGGATATATATATATATATATATATATATATATATATATATATATATATATATATATATATATATGAGGAAGACAGAGAGAGATGTTTGCACTTCCTATCCCTCTGAGAGCTGGAGGATATAGAGAAGATGTGGGCCAATGAACAGAGAAACAAGCTTTTAGGCCTGAAACCAAATGGCTTTTCAGAAATAGAGGAGGTGACAAGGAGGGGAGGGTGGAAAGTGAGGAGGAAGCCTTTTGTCATTCTTGGCAGAACCAATTTCTTTCTTCTGAGCTGGTGTTAGGTTTTTGTTTTGTTTTTTTGTGTGTGTGTGGAACAACTTGAGAAACTGCAAGTCGCTTCTGGTGTGAGAGAATTGGCCATCTGCAAGGACGTTGCCCAGGGGATGCCCGGATGTTTTGATGTTTTGCCATCCTTGTAGGATTTGCAGTTCCTCAAGTTGCTCCTGACATGAAAAAAAATCCTTGTGGGAGGTTTCTCTCATGTTCCCACACGGGGAGCTGGAGCTGACAGATGGAGCTCATCCGTGCTCTCCCTAGATTCAAACCTCTGACCTGTCAGTCTTTAGTCCTGCCAGCACAAGGGTTTAACCCATTGTGCCACTGGGTGCTAGTTATGTGATGGCATATCTAGCTGCAAAAAATGCCACCTTACCCTAATCTGTACCCTACCCTACCCTCCTCTTTCTTCAAAGCTGCACCCAAAGTTCCCAGCAAGTATGGCAGAAATGTGGTGGTCTTGTGAGGGAGAGAGTGCTGGCTGTGTGCATGTGTGTGGTTTTGAAAACAAAATGTCCTTGCTTGAGGATGACAGCAATTAGCGTGAAGTAGACAAAAAGTCCCATGTTCCGAATGGCAAAAGGTGGCAGGGTGAAGTCCTGGGTGTTACGGAGTTGCGGTCACTTTGTTGTGTTTGTATCTGAAAGTGTAGGGAGGGTATGAGGGGAGATGAATGGCACAGAGCTAGGGAACATAATGGAGGCAATGGAGCATTGGGGTGGCGCACAATGCAATCCTGGCAATTAAAAACTCACCAGAGTTTTTGAAATGCAATGGCTCCTGCTTCTTCTTGGCTGGCCACGCTGCATGGCTATTATTCCAGATGTGTCTGTCTCCATCTCTCTCCCTCTTTAATTATGATTTCCCTTAACCTGTCAAACAATTCAAATGTAGCAGGGGCCTCTGAGGCAATAGGATTTTCTTCCCCCCACCAAACAATTTGCATGCCAGTCTGAAGGACTCCTGAGGTGTGGGGAGGAATTTCAGAACGTGCCTGTTTATCAAAATGCCTTTTTGTCGAAATAGGCATTCCCTCCTTGAATAAGTGTGTGTTACCGAGGGAGTTCCAGCAGCTACTTTTTGAGCATTGGATTAGCACTCCCCTGAACTTCAGCGCTCAAATACTTCTGCACATCCAACAGCCTTTAAGTTGGAGCATCCTAGCTTTGGAAAGGGTCTTAAATTGTTAAGGTTGCTGCCTTATGCACGTTTATGCAGAGACCCCAAGTCCCTCTGAAATCAATTTTGTCCGCTTCTCAGTAAATATGTACAACGTCATGTCTTGTTCATAGGTATTTAGTAGGCACTGTGCAGTTTTGCCTCGCAGCCCAACCCTATATATTTCTGTTTGCAAGTCAGTCTTAGTAGAGAGAGAATGTGATATGTTCACAATTCATGGCCACCGTTTGCGTTTCGATGGCAAACAGAAGCAAACTTCGAAGGTCTTAGTTGGCGTGGAAATATTCTGCATAAGGAACTGGGTATGCTCTTTTGCTAATGGATAGGACTAGGCTGAAAATCATAACTCAGCGGCCCCAAATTAATATTTCTTGCAATCTGGGATGGGCGTTGTGAAGGGGAGAATTAGGAAATGGAGAAAGAGCGAGCTGTGTTGAATTCTCTACCCGGTCCAAGTGTTCAGGGGGCAGGTTTAAAGAATCAATTTTCACCTTTATGGAGATTCACTTTTGAGGAGAAAAATGTAGACACAGTTCAGCCAAATTGAAGGAACCTTCATTCATACTGATTTCCTAAGGGTTGCCTTAAATTGACATCAATTGGTCTGGAACATGCTTGGTTGGAGTGTCTTAACCAAAGTGTCCTTAATCTCTATCTACTAATGCATCTGCTTGCAGACTCAGCTTGGCATGCAAGTTCATATGATGCCCCCTTGGTTTGAGCTTCCTGCAGTAAGTCCCAAGCCCTAAAGTTTCAGGCTTGCTGCATTGCGAAATAAGTTGTCTGTGTGCATGGGAGTCCATGTCAGAATCGTATTAAAGTGCAAAAAGAGCAACTCTAAAGGTGGTTATTTCTCATTTGAAAACTTGGCAAGCTGTTGAACTGCAACTGCATTAGTGTCAAAACCACAGTCGTCCTTATTTAGTGAACATAGTGTTCATTTAGGGATATTTAGCTTTGATTTAGAGCATTCTAGTGGGAAATGGAGGCAATATCATGTATTGATGTTTTGCCTTGTCTTCACTACATGAATGGGATGTCTGCCTGAAAGAGGTGGATGATACACCAGAGCAAGAGAGTATGTACACATGGGCATAGCTGGGCATATAAATTTACCCTCTATAGGGCTTGTATATGAGTTGTGAATTTGCTAAGTGGCCATAAATAATCTTCTCCTGCTCTTGCTTAGTTAGCTCCAACCCCCAGTTCATTATGGGGTTAATAATAGCATACAGGGCCACTGCAAAATGAGATGAGATAATGTGCAGGTCTTTGAATTATTGAGATGCAGTATAGAAAACGTCAGAAATATTTTGGTTGGAATCATTGCTGTTAATGCGCCATCAAGTCAGCTTTGACTTATAGTGGTCCTATGAATGAGGAACTTCAAGGTTCCTAGTTATCAGCTATCCTGTCTTACAAATTCAGGACCATGGTTTCATTGTTCGCTACATCTACATATAATGTCGTCTCCCTCTTTTCCTATTGTGATCCTTCCATGTGTGCCTTCAAGTTGCCTGTTGTCTTTTTGTAACCGCATCAATTTCATAGGATTTTCTTAGGCAAGAAATGCTTAAGCATGGTTTTGCACTTTCTTTATCTGAAATGGAGCATACAGCACCTGGTATTCATTGGCAGTCTCCCATCCATGTATTAACCAGGACTGACTTTGCTTAGCTTCCCAGATTAGACTGAATCGGGTACCTTTAGGATTTTTAATCTTGCTGAAATAAAATGATCTGTGACAGCTGCTGTTATTTATATGAGATATGAATCTACCAGAACACTGAAAGTGATTTTTAAAAGTAATTTAGGTTTAAATACCACTACAGTAACAATTTTAATAAGTAGCAGTAGTAGTAGTAGTACTAATAATAATACTATGAGGATTTAAAGATTGAACTGCAAAGACTCTGGCACAAGCCAGTAAAGGTGGTCCCCGTGGTGATCGGCACACTTAATGCAGTGCCTTAAGACCTTGGCCTGAACTTAAAAACAATCGGCGTTGACAAAATTACCATCAATCAGCTGCAAAAAGGCCACCCTACTTGGATATGCACACATTATTTGCCGATACATCACACAATCCTAGATACCTGACGTATCCGACGTGTGATCAAGGGTCCGACGTGTGATCAAATACAAAAACCAGCATCGTGATCTTGTTTGCTGTGTACTAATATTGTTATGTATCAAATAATAATAATAATAATAATAATAATAATAATAATAATAATAAAGCTTTATTTAAATCCCCCCTCTCTTTCTATACTTTTTTTTGTAATTTACTAAAAGAATTTGTTTAACTCCTCCTGACCTGTTGTACAAAACACATTGTTGGTGTCACCTCAACACCCACAACAGAACATGAAGCATAGCGTAAGCCAGCCATTGAATCATGTGATATTCCATCCCAATTATTTAGTTAAGTCACAAGCCCCAGATTTATGAAAGAACAGGATGATTCCCCCTTATCCATGGGTGATACTTGTCCAGAAACCACAGATAATGATAAACACAATTCTCCAGCCCAAAAATGTGTTACACTAGAAGACCTAGAAGATCTATATTTTGTTGGAAGTGGATAAATGAAACCACAGATTTCGGCTCCAAGTACCATAATAAAAAAGGTTTTGAGTCACACGGCAAAGTGGCTGAAGTTGTTAAGTTATTGTTGTAATGTGATTTTGGTGTGGCTTATTTATCATTAGGACATTTCCTGAATAATTAATTAGTTACTTGTAATTAGTTGCTTACAAAAGCTGTAGCATAATGCAGTAATGTCAAGCAGCAGCTGTAAGTTAGCACATCAGCCATGCTTCCCTCAATTTCTTCTTTTTTTCCACACTTTTGGATGCTAAGGCTGCACATGGGAGATCATTTTTATGATTGCCAGAGGGAAAAAATAAATCCTGCTTGATCCTTACCTATCTCATTCATTTCTCAGCAAAACAGTGGTCCCTCTAGCTCAGCTTCAGTACGTAAGCATTAGTTATAAGTCTTATGGATCCTACATTGCTTTACTGCATTTCATTCTGCTCTGCTAGATGCTGCCTGAACCCAACTGAGAACGGAGATGCAGATCTTGGTAGATTTCATTCTTGTGAGAGAAAAACTAATAATTTAAGCATTTTTCTTGAGGACTACTTGTAGATCGGGATTTAATCTGGGCGTACACTTTCTGTGCAGAAAATTCTGTCTTTTGTGCAAAATATCCATGATTTTTTAAAATGCAGAATACACTCAGAACTGTGTCAGCAACATTTCCCCAAACTCAAAAACCCAATTTTTCATCTGAAATTCAAATATTAATGTGAACACTAGTGAGAAAGCACTAAAAATGTGGAAAGTATTAATGATATAATATAAAGGGACAATATGGCTAAGCTATCAATAGAAATGGTATACTAAAAAACGTACACCACAGATTGATGTTAGGGGTGTTTAGCACATCTTGCAAGGAAATAGTAAGTAAGACGTCAATAGTTCTTTAGACCACTTCTTTCCATAGAAAGCAGCATATAGAATATTATGGGGGGAAAGAGTTGTTGTGCTCCTAGATGTTAAAACTAAGGTATGACCGTTTACTTCCACTAACTTTCCGCAAAAGTGTGCAGGCTACAAAGTGTTTTCTAAATCGTTTGGAATATCTACTAAAAAATCTGTGTTGAGATATGTCCTTCTCAAATTTACAGATTTATTAAATCTCATTAAAGCATCGATTTGGCTCTTCCCTACCTATAGTAAGGTTCCGCCATTGTGTAGAGCTTTCATTCAGAAAAGTCAACGTGTTTTGAAGAGGCATAAGGCTGTGTGATTTGGTGATGATTGTGAATTAATTCTTCCTTGGGAAGTATTGCAAGCTGTTGTGAAGCACTGACAGGGGAGCCTGTGTTCCTCTGCACACTTTGCGGACTCCAGTGGCTGAAATAAGTTCTCCACCATTTCGGGATCTCTTCAAGTCCACTAAGATTCAGAATGTAATGCTTTGCTAATTTTTTTTCTCAAAGAAAGTAATAAGTCACCTTTACAAATGCCTATATGCTCCAAGAAAATATTCAAAAGTGTGGTTTTTGAAGACAATATATGCAGTTCAGGATTCAATTCTCTGCAAACTTTGGAGGAAACAGAATTTTTTGCACATAAATATTATGTGCTCAAAGTATTGTATTCTGAGCAAAATAAAATGCATATGAATTTTACAAGTAAATCCCAAACTGTGAAGAGTCCCACCATTCAAGGAATCTTCTAAAATTGAGGCTCCTTCTCTACCCTACTGTTCTAGGAATAGTGCCCTCTGGTGGATCTCTTATTTCAGTATCTTGCATGGGTGCATTTACACAGAAGAATTAATGTGGTTTGATGTCACTTTTGATCTTATCAGAAAGGCCCATGGATTCACCCTGCATCGTGGCGAATGCATGGATTCCCAGCGGGAAGCTTGGAGAACCTGTCACTCCATGTCCCGCATCACCTACCTTACCATCGCCACTCAGCTTCTCTCTCCCCCGCCCCATATTGCTGG
The DNA here is from genome assembly GCF_025583915.1 of Anolis sagrei ordinatus. NCBI lineage: Eukaryota > Metazoa > Chordata > Lepidosauria > Squamata > Anolidae > Anolis > Anolis sagrei. Next base: position 19,043,444 of record NW_026847549.1, read on the forward strand.
GAAGGCTGCTATGGTGTGCACTGCTTTCTCTCCTCTTTCAGCATGGACCCCAGTTGGAAGTTGATGTACATAATAGGAAAGACTCCATGCTGAAAGTGGAAGAGAAGCAGCATGTGATGGGCAAATCCACCCATGTGATGAGGTGATATAACTGTCTTGGTTAAGTTCTATGGAACCATAGGGTTGCAGTTTTAAAAGGTCTTTAGCCTTTCTGCCTCGCCAACTACAAAACCCATGATTCCACAGCATTGTCCCATGGCAGTTAAAATGGTGCCAAACTGCATTAATTCTAGAGTGCAGATGCATCCTCTGAGCATTGTTGGTTTACAGAATAGCAGGTGATGGCCCCAAATAATGTTGATATTAGAGCTAACTTTTAAAACTATCCATGGCATCTTAGTGCAGACCTATGTGATTTCTCACTCACTGGATCCCTGGAAAAAGAAGATCCAGATATCAATGGTGGATTAGGGTTTGTTTTGTGCTAATGCTCTAACACAAGATGGGCAATTGCAATGCTTGTGGAGGCTCTGCAGTTGCCTCATTTTACATTGGCACTCTGGGCCGCAAACCCAAATTAGAAGTGAATAAAAAGTTGCTTTTGATTTTTTTAAAAACCTTGCCTCAGGTTTTAAATGAGCACAGTGGAAGAGGAGCAAGAATCATTTAAATGAAAAATCATATCCTCCTGGGGTGGCACCTCTTCTTTTTTGATCAGGGAGTATAAAAGATTCATTCTTTATTTATTTAAGTCTATATCCCACTTTCCACCTGGAATGGAATTCAAAGCGCCTTCATAATTATTACAATGTCCTATCAGCTTTTGAGAATGTGCAAATATAACTTGTGTGTATGAGAGAGAAAGTTATGACCACGTGAGTAGGGTTTTATGCGGAGTTTTTTTCTCCCACATTGTGCTTTTCCATTCCAACAAGGTCTTTAGTTTGGTCGGTAAGACTTGCATGAAATTATCCCCACCAGTGTCTTACTCATGGACATTTGGACAATAGAAAAACTAGGAGGTAGCTTGTTTGCATGACGGAAGAGGCAGACTGAACTAACAGCTATGGGAATATCTAACCTAAAAGTAACAGTTAGTCCTATCTAGAGTAGAACTGTTGAATCTATTAGATTTACAAATGTGTTGGTTCATTGTTCCATTCTGTGTATTCAATGAGCCTTTTCAAGTTGGGATTACTCAACAAAATTCCAGCCTCTGTGTGCATTTTTGTACAAACTGCATCATATCCTCATATCATATCAAAAATATGAAAGACTGGAACTCTAATTTGTATTGCCATTTATATCTAGATGTGGTTGAAAGATGTGGGAGACGTCTCAATAGTTGTTCAGACAAGCTCTGTTAGGCTGGCCTTTGCAGAGCTTCAGACCTTTTGGATCCTCTGGAAGAGTTACTTTTAGAAATTGATGAATTATATACATTTTCAACTCTTTTATTTTAGAACATTTTAGCCACAAGATATCTTTATGGAATCTGTAAACAAATTTTTGAAGAAATTTGTCATGTTATTGCAAGATCAAGATTAGCAAAATTCATGGCCATTTGTACCAAATTCAGTTATGATTTCTATTCTACAGTAAGATTTTAATACCCCTCCTAATATTTGAATTTGCTCAACAAACATTGTCCACATGTCCCAAAAGACAACCAGTAAATTATTACTCTAGTTTCCTTGTTGTCAAACTTCAGGTACCTTATGAATGCATAACATATTTTTAGGTTCACCCATGTTCCACAATGATACACCACACATTCCACAGCGAACACCACATTTCTACCAGGGCTTCATGTTGCTTATGATACATTCCTACCAGGTGCTAAAGGTTTTGGTCTTACCGATATCAAAAGATTTTGCTGCTTTGATTTCAGTAGGACTCTTCTCTTTCCATGTTCTAAATATATACCAGCTTCTCTGTGTTTTAGGAGCCATTCAGATATTTCTGTCTCTGTTTCTTTGCATCCTCAGTTGCCCATTGATGTTCACAAATTATGTACATGGCCATTGAGTCAGTCAGATGTCTGCCAATGTCTGCATTAGATCCCTTATTTGTGCCTCATAATATCAGTATCTTTGCTTGGTCCTTTATAGACAGAATCAAATAAAGCCATACTTATTATCCTCACAGTTTTGAAGGAAAGTATTGTTTCCTGCCATCATACTTTCACCATTTTCTGTGCATTGTACTTCAGCCACAAATGGCACAAGGCACTTTCCCCCCCAATTCATTATGTTATTAAGGGCAAAATATATGGCACTGTAAAATACAAGAAATAATTTGGATGTCTTTTGTTTTGGTGGTGGTGGTGATGATGATGATGATGATGATGATGATGATTTTAAACAACTATTCATAAGGGATGGCTGAAAGCCATTGTATAAAACCTATAAAGGGACAATGTCATTAAAATGTTCATCTTCAATGTGAGTTCTGCAACAAAATGTGGTTAATGAAAGCCTCGAATCTTCACCAAAGGCACTGTTTTGTGTTCTACCAGCACCCAAGATGTCCTAAGCAATTCCAACTTAGTGATAGATCTTATACTATGGTCATCTTTTTATCTAGAGGAAGAAAGCTATTGTCTTTTCTTTCAGTCTCTTTAAGCCCTGCCAAAAAGCACTGGACATCATATGTGTGCTTAAGCTGACTTATCTGTAATCAATAATATATCTATATCGGCTAATCATTTCAAACTGCTTTTATTACCTTGATTGCTATTTGGTTGGATTTATTTTGTTTTATTGCCGTTATTAGATGCCCTGAAGCTCCTGTTAGGATCATAGATCATGGGGTTTTCTTGGCAAGATTTGTTCAGAGGGGGTTTACCTTTGGCTTCCTCTGAGGCTGACGAATTGTGACTTGCAAAGTCTTGCTGCTCGTCTAATGGGTTTCCTTGTTGGAGCGGAGATTCAAACCCTGGTTTCCAGAGCTGTAGTGCAAGACTCAAACCACTTTACCACACTAGCTCTCAATTGCAACCATTCTGGACTCACTTGCTACAAAAGGATCCATTTGAAATAGTTGAATTTCAGCATGAGACTGTTATTCATGGATTCAATCTCTAGGTTTTCACTTATCCACACTAAAAAAAAATCCTGCATGGAAATGTTTTTTGGTCTCTTCATGGCCAAAGTATAATCAAACTATAGAATTCACTATTATCCATGGTTTTAGATATCCACTGAAGGTCTTTGGGTATATTCCCTGTGGATACGAGAGTGGAAGTGTACTCCAAACCTTTAAAAGCACAACACTTTTTAACAATAAATCTATTTGTTGTTTCCATACTGGTGGTGCATAACGAGAACTTTAGCATGTGGAAAGTTGCTTTTGAGGCCAGTTGAAAGTCATAGCTCCCACACAACCGAGCAACTTCTGAACTCAATCTTATTTGTTGTAATGGCATGCTGCTCTCAAACTACCTTTCTGCTAACAGGCATTTAATATTGTAGACATGGGGTTCGAACTAGCTGCAACTGATTCTCTTACGGTCGCAGCTGAAAAAAGATAAATCTTAAATGCTCTCAGACTTAACAGTGGGTGGGAAGGCATTTGTTCTGTAGAAGACTCTTGTCTGATTTCTTTTTTCTCCTCCTTTGCTGTGGCAGATGCCAATCTGACCTTTTGCAAAGCTCATCTATTTTTCCAAGACTTTTTTTTGCCTCTAAGGAATGGGAATAGGAGATGTGGCTAATATTTGAATCATGATAGACCTTCTTTTTTGGCTACCATTTTGCACATTTAGCTGTAAGTTGTTGCAATACTGAAAGCTTTCTTCTTAAAATAAAACAAAGTTAAATTCCTCTTATATAAATAAAATACCCAGTCCCACTCTTACACGTTTGAATGCTTTTGAGGATGCAAATCTTACACATTTCAGTTGAATTTTAATTCTTGTAAAAGTTTTCAAAAGAAGTAGTTGAGTGAACGAAAATACCGAAAGTGGGCTCTTTTTCAAAAGTAGTCTATTTCTATTGGAATGTTAGAGATATGTATTCCTAATGGAAAGAAAGCCAGTGTGTGTAAATTTCACACACTGGCAAACCCTGTTTCCTACTCCATAGTTTTTTTTTCTGTTGGTGCAATTCAGTATTTAATCTATTTGGCACAAAGGCTGTTAACAGTGTTTGCTTTGTAAAGCTATGTGTGGTGGACCTCTATTACTAGATTACAGTGAGTGTAATTTAAAATTTGATAAATTGTTGCATTAAAAAAAAAGCAAGATCCAAAATCCATTCTGTGGATAATACCTTTATTGGGCAACCCAAAAGGGACAAAAGCCATGTAGCAAAAAGTTTTACGGCTTTCTTCATTAAGCAGAGATAGTAAAATAAATGAATGGTGTCTTGATCCTAAAAGCAGTTACATTCTGCTTTGAATGTAATAGGAAATGTGTTTAGATGAAAAGCAACCAACCACCCTCCCTCCTATCATCCTAAGCCGAGTGAGAAGAAAGGTGAAAAGACAGAATTTAAAACATTGCAACCCTTGATGCTATTTGACAAATACATTAAATGTTCTAGTCTAGTTACATCCAAATTTTAGGCTTAGAAATGTGAAAGAGCCATTGTTTGTGTATGTATAATGCCAACCCGGGAAGGTATAGTGGTTTGAGTACTGGATTATGATTCTGGAGACCAGTGTTTCAATAATAATATCAACAACAACGAAACAACAACTACTACAACTTTATTGTTGTATCCCACCACTATCTCATCGCAGGGACTCGGGACAGTTTACACGTGGCACAAAGTGCCAAAAACCATAAAATAAAATGTAAATAATTTAAAAAGACAATTGAATAAAACATACTGAGATATAAAATAACAACTAACACTCAATTAAAAACAGCACTCATAAACCAATGGTGGTAAGCTACTATAAACCTGCCATGGCCAGGCAGTAAACAGTTGTACTGGGAATGGGATGTGCAAAGCTGTAGCTATGGGAAGAGGGCATGGTATAAAGTGCAAGGCTGCATAACAATTGCGTAGATAACTAGAGACTAGGTGTTCTCAAAAGCTTTCTTGAACAGCCAGGTCTTCAGGTCCCTATGGAAGGAGGTCAATGTGGGGACTTACTTAATCTCCCAGAGGAGGGTGTTCCAGAGCCAAGGGGCCACCATCAAGAAGGTCCTCTCCCTTGTTCCCACCAACCGTGCTTGTGGCAGGATCATGAGGAGGGCCTTCCCGGCAGATCTTAGAGCCCACGCCAGTTCATAGGGGGGATTGTAGTCATGAAGTTAGGCAGAACCCAAACCATTTAGGGCTTTATAGGTAATAGCCTGCACTTTGAATTGGTACCAGAAACTTATGGGAATCCCCACTTGGCCATGAAAGCACATAGGGCAACCTTGGGCAAGACACAATCTCTTTGCCCTCCTGAAGATATTTAGTCTAGAAAGCCCTGTGATAGGTTTGCATGAGAGTTGCCATAAGTTGGAAATGACTTGAGAGCACACAACAACAAAGACAACAACAACAGCAGCAGCAACAAACAACAACTGCTAAATTTTGAAACTTACGAAGCTGTTTTTTCAATCAGTCAGTGAGTGCTAGTTTACTATCTTGCTATCTGTTCTATCAAAGGGGAGATATTTGCAAATCCCTGTTCTTTCAGGAATAGTCGAAATGGTGGACCATGTTCTGCAATATTGCCTGTATTATAGGGATATCCATTCTCAGCTAATGCCCCAAATTATGACGATTTTGTCAGGCAGACATGAATATTTTTTCATCTCACTTCTTTCAAATTCTGTTCTGTAGGTTACTGGGTTTTATAACTTAGTATTTTCTACCAGAAGTAAACTAAACAAATACCTATAAGGGTCTTTCTCTACTCCTCGGCTCCATTGAACAACTTTAGTCATGATTTGATACTGGCTGTTGTACATCTTCCAGTCTATATCAGGGGGTAATTTTTGTAGTTGTGAACCGTCTTTTCTTTTTTCTCTGTTTTTCTATTGCCTTGTAACCATTTGGCTTGCGTCTGATCGTAATAACACAATTTGGTCTCTCATTCACTCAGTCCTGTTATTGCTACATTTAGTTCTGACAGATCAAGGTTTGGATGGATTTCATCCCTTTATGATTTCTGATTAGAATTAAATTTGGGCTTTTTTTTACCAGCAAAGCAGGATATCTCCCACTGAGTTCCAGTTGTTTCCATTTCTAAGTCTGTTTTCTGGTTTTTTTTTCTTCAATTGTTGTGAGATACCAATATTTCTATCTCCCCCGTGACTGTATGTATGTTGTGAAGAATCATCTTCCACATTGAAACCAAGATTGGTTAGCTCCACTGTCTGTGTCTTCTGCTAAAACGGAGACACAACAGCAAGGAATGGTCTTCTTTCATCTTTGCTTCTCTCTTATGCCATTCCTGTTTTTCACAGCAGATTATACATTTTCTTCAGTGCTCGCTGCCTCTTTAGGGACCCATTCCTTGTAGTTGGAGAATTCTGGTGGTATTTCCAGACCAGGGAAAATGGTCATGCCAGGGGTCTGGTTGACACATGTATGCTCATTAATTATTTTATTTATTTGAAGAATGTATATACTGCCATATTGCATTTGGGGCCTCAGGGAGCTGAGACTTGCATGTATATGTGAAATAAAAGCAATCACTCTTAATTATAGCAATCATTTCGAAGCATTAGTCCAGTGAGAAAGAGGATTGCATTTGTTTGTAGCACATATTGTTGTATTTGGTTTGGATTGCAAAAAACTTCCTCCTTCCAAGGAGGCAAACTTGGGAGTGAAACCATTTTAATTTCAAGTGAAGATGGTGAGTTATCTGAAATGAAAGATTTAGAGCAGGTATGTAATGGAGGCAATACCAATCTTTCTTACTGTGGATGTCATTATTTGCTATTTTTTTTCTTGAAGGAAGCAATGAGCAATTTTTGCCTTTTTCTTCCTGGCGCTATGAACTATTTGCAGTTCAGGAATTGTTCTGCACAAAATTCACACATGATGTCTTTGAGCAGAAAGCACAATTCTGTTTTCTGTCCAGAAAATAATTTAACTGGACCCATGCTGTCTTGGATCTCATGTGAGGAGAAAAGTGGGGATATAAATTAAATAAATAAATGGAGACTGATTCTGTACAAAATGTGCACATTTTTTACATTGTAAAGGCATTTTCTGTGCAGATATTTCAGCTTATGCATTTAAAGAATTTTGAGGAAGCAATAAAGATGTCTGTTTTTTTTTTAAGGTGATAATCACTCATATGACTAACTTAGAAGCTAAGCAAACATGGGGAATAGTTTTTAGCCAAACTCGGACCATGTTTGGGGTTTCAATTGGGCTGGTTATTACAGTGAATTGGTTTGGGGAAAGGGCCACTTTTTATTTGTACTGTAATTGAAATTTATAAAATTATGACTTTTGCCAAGCAGGGATGGAAAGAAATTTCTTTGTGTTCAGAATTCTTGATTTAGGTATTCATATTTTGAGACTATTGCAAGAAAAAGGGCAATGTTTTCCTAAAATCCATATACTTTTGTTCCAAATCCATAATTTGTGAGGCCTGTGGTACATTTTGAAGAAAAGCCATAGGGACAACATGTGTGCACATCTTTAAATCTGGAACAATTAAAAGTGCATGCAATTGAAGCATATACATCAACATGCTTTTGGTACCTATACTCAATTTTATAGATGGCATTAAATTGTTGCTAACACTGTGAACCGCCCTGAGTCCCCTTTGGGGTTGAAAAGGGCAGTATATAAATACTGCAAATAAATAATAATAAATAAATATAAGGGTGGGGATTATGCAGCTTTCCAAATGTTGTTAGATAGCAATTCCTATCAGCCATAGCTAGCTAATGGGAGGTGCAGGCAGTGACATCTGAGGGACCACATGACTCCTATCCCTGCTTTAATGAATAGGAGAAAACATACACATTAAAATATATTAAAAAGTAAAATATTTCTTAAAATGCTTGAATTTCCTTACAAGAAAATGGAGCAAGGTCTTGTAGCTTGATACAGTGTGAACCAAGGATAGGATGAGAATACAGGTGTGACTGAGTAGAATGGAACAAAATCTGAGAAATGTTTATGTCTCTTGTGTAGCAAGCGAACAGAGAACAGCAATTCCAAGTCTTGTAACACAAGAGCTCTGAGTCAGCCAGTGTAAATTTATGTGCATTAGATTCAGGAAAAACAAAGAGAAAGATCTGCTTCATAGAACACATAATTAAGCTGTGTGAGATTTATGTCTATGTCATAAGGTTATGGCCATTGGTTTTGATGGTTTAAACAGGTATTAGGAAAACTACCATGATGTCCCTCAGTAGCCATGATGAACATGTAGAACTTCCTAGTTCAAAAGTGTAATGCCAATAGGTAGGAATTTGGTGATGTACAGAGTCAAGTGTTGTCTTTATTTTAAGAGCTTCTTGGGTATCTTAGGTTAGCCACTATGGGAAGAAGCTAGATTGATTTAATGATTGGTCAGTATCTGCATGACCCATTTCATGTCTTCTAAATTTTGGACACAAATTTTGGACACTTACTTTTTTTAACTTTGAGATAACTCTCCCACCTCCTGCTTGATGGGAGTTGCAGTGCCTCACTGGAGAAAGCTTATCTGAGGAAATATCTTCAAAGAAATGAGAAAGCTTGGTGCCACTACCAAAATTCTTCTTGCAGGTGGAGGAACATCCTGTCTGTGCATCCCTAGAGTGGGACTCAACTTCTCTTTCCACCACTTTTCTCATTCCAGGTATACAAATGCTCTCTGTCCAGCCAGACACCAAACCGAAAGGTTGTGCTGGCTGCAACCGCAAGATCAAAGACCGGTACCTCCTAAAAGCCCTGGACAAATACTGGCATGAAGACTGCCTGAAGTGCGCCTGCTGCGACTGCCGCTTGGGGGAGGTCGGCTCCACCTTGTACACCAAAGCCAACCTTATCCTGTGTCGCAGAGACTACTTGAGGTAGGATTTTGCTTCCCCCTCCCCTGCACGTATGGTATATGCACACCCCACACTTCATGTTCCATTTCTTCCCTCTCATAGAGAGTGGTGTAATCCAAACAAAACAAGCCACATAGGATGGTATCTACAGATCCTTTGCCACATAGAAATAGATAGTGTCTGGAGTAGGAAAATGGTACACAACGAATAAACCAGATCATCCCTCACATCTCTTCAATGAAATTTGGGACAGGTTTTCTTTATAAGCTTAGTCTTATTCTTTTAGGTCTACTGTGTTCTGGCTCTGTTTAAAACTAAGGTGGCTTGACATGTCTTTCCTCAGTCTGCTAAACAAGTGGTTTATCACCTAGTGAAGCTGGCTGTGAACTCTCCTGATTCACACCAAACAGGGGTGGGAGATTTTTTTTCCTAGATGGAATAATCTGACATATAGATAAGTGAGAAGACAAAGTTTTAAATCTTTATACTAGCCTGTCTTAGAGATGTACTGAGATAATACAGCCAAGCTTGAAGTGAAACCCCTCATTTGAACTAAAGTACCTGTTTTAAAATAATTAGAGTTTAGTTTTCAGAAGGCTCAACTTCTTAAATATAGTTTGGAGCTTTGAATAAAGTGGAGTCTCTTTCCCTTTATCCCTCAACCTCAGGTGTTCCAGTATAGATAAAAGAGAAGAGTTGCAGAGCTTGAAAAGATTTTTTTTTTACTACAACTCTCAGAATTCTGGAGAAATCTGGGATTTATACTCCAAAACATGGGGACACTATGGAGACTATATTTCTTGAGAATTCATACCAGGATCAAAATCAATGATAAAATATATGTCAATGATAACAGGATCAAAATAGATACTCCATATTCTTGTCCCTGCTTTACTCTTCCTTCCATAACAATAATTCTAACTGGTTCAGAGAGCTGTATTTTATGGTAGATAGAGTTGCCATCGGCCTGTAGAGTTCAGTTCCTAGTAATTCCAACAGAATTTCAATTGGATCTACTCAGTGTAGTGTCCGTGCACTACAACGCAATGCAGCAATGAAATCAATGCCTTGCTCAGGCTGTGTTGCATGTTGTTGTTCATTCGTTCAGTTGTCTCCGACTCTTCGTGACCTCATAGACCAGCTCACGCCAGAGCTCCCTGTCGGCCGTCACCATCCCCAGCTCCTTCAAGGTCAGTCCAGTCACTTCAAGGATGCCATCCATCCATCTTGCCCTTGGTCGGCCCCTCTTCCTTTTGCCTTCCACTTTCCCCAGCATAATTGTCTTCTCTAGGCTTTGCTGTCTCCTCATGATGTGACCAAAGTACTTCAACTTTGTCTCTAGTATCCTTCCCTCCAATGAGCAGTCAGGCTTTATTTCCTGGAGGATGGACTGGTTGGATCTTCTCGCAGTCCAAGGCACTCTCAGAACTTTCCTCCAACACCACAGTTCAAAAGCATCGATCTTCCTTCGCTCAGCCTTCCCTAAGGTCCAGCTCTCACATCCGTAGGTTACTACAGGGAATACCATGGCTTTGACTAGGCGGATCTTTGTTGCCAGTCTGATGTCTCTACTCTTTATTATTTTATCGAGACTGGACATTGCTCTCCTCCCAAGAAGTAAGCGTCTTCTGATTTCCTGGCCACAGTCTGCATCTGCAGTAATCTTTGCACCTAGAAATACAAAGTCTGTCACTGCCTCCACGTTTTCTCCCTCTATTTCCCAGTTGTCAATCATTCTTGTTGCCATAATCTTGGTTTTTTTGATGTTTAACTGAAACCCAGCTTTTGCTCTTTCTTCTTTCACCTTGATTAGAAGGCTCCTCAGGTCCTCCTCGCTTTCGGCCATCAAAGTGGTGTCATCTGCATATCTAAGGTTGTTAATGTTTCTTCCAGCAATTTTTACCCAGCCTTGCATTCATCAAGCCCCGTACATCGCATGATGTGTTCTGCGTACAAGTTGAATAGGTTGGGTGAGAGTATGCAGCCTTGCCATATGCCTTTCCCAATCTTGAACCAGTCTGTTGTTCCGTGGTCAGTTCTTACTGTTGCTGCTTGGTCCTTGTACAGATTCCTCAGGAGAAAGACAAGGTGGCTTGGTATGCCCATCCTGCCAAGAACTTGCCACAATTTATTATGATCCACACAGTCAAAGGCTTTAGAATAGTTAATGAAGCAGAAACAGATGTTTTTCTGAAACTCCCTGCCTTGTGTTGCATAGGAGTGAGATTATAATGTTTTTCTGCACAGCTGCCATGTGACATCATGAAACAATAAATAAGTTGTGTCCATTGGGTTCTGTTGGCTCTTCCTCAGACTTCTTTAATTTCCCATTCCATATTGGGAAATAAAGTTTGTCCTTTTAATAGTAGAAACCCAGTGTGGTATAAGTGTTAATGGGCTGAACTTCACTTTAGGGCATAATACCAACACCCAGTGAGCTATAAGACTCTCTGGGTACACCTAAGTCAGCCTTACTCTTTCTCTCATTCTCAGTTTAACCTACCTCCCAACCTTGTGAAGATGAAAAAGAAACAAGGCCATGTAAGCCAGTTTGAGCTCCTGAGAAGAAAGGTTGGTTAAAAAATGTAACCAACTAATGTCCAACCATCTTCACTCTCATTATCCGAGCCAATTTGTCTTCCACCCTCCAGAAAACTCCAGAAAAAGTTTGACTAGCAGCCAACCTGTTTTGATACATGGCCTCCCATTCTAGGTTGAGTCTTCCACTTTTCCTGATCTTGCTAGAGATTTTCAGTCTGATCTCTTGCTTATCCTTAAATGTGCTATTTATGTTAAACTTCAAGTTGATGCACTTAATGTAATTGCAGACAGTCATTTGCCTCATTGCATCTGTATGTACTTAGCTATGCAGTGAACCTGTAAAAGGAAATCTCAATTTTTATGCTAATTCCAGAGGTAGTTAAATGTGCTCCCTTTTGTAGGCAAATAAGCTTTCCCATTTAGCCACTGACTTGATAGGAATATGAAGAATGAATTGCAAATACTAATAATTAGAGAGTCAATGTGGTTGAGAATTGGACCAGGACTCAGGAAATTAGGATTCAAATCCTCATTTGGCCAAGAAAACTTATTTGGGGACCAGTCACACTCTCAGCCTCAGAGGAGATCTTTCCAAGAAAGCCCTGCGATGTGTTCACTTACAAAGTACCCAGAACTCAGAAAAAACTTGAAGATACATGACACCCAACACAATAAAATTAGAGTTAGGTTGTATCTTCAAGCTCTTCTTATTGGGCTTGATAAGGGCCCATTTTCTTATTTAAAGCATCTTGGAAAACTGTGCTTCCAATAAGGGAATACCTTACAACACACGTGTCAGATGCAAGACCCATGGGCCGAATCCGGTACATCACATCATTTTATGTGGCCCGCAAGGCTTTCAATGCTGGGGCAACATAGTTACATTTATACAGTCTTGCAATTTTAAGTGGTTCTTTGAAGGCAACCATAAAGCTGCTGTGGCCCTTGATGAAATGAGTTTGACACCCCTACCTTACAAGATATATTTCATTTTCATATCATTTCATTTACCTTACAAGATTTTATATCATCTAATGACACAGGAGCCCCCGGTGGCACAGTGGGTTAAACCCTTGTGCCGGCAGGATTGAAGACCAACTGGTCACAGGTTCAAATCCGGGGAGAGCGTGGATGAGCTCCCTCTATCAGCTCCAGCTCCTCATGTGGGGACATAAGAGAAACCTCCCACAAGGATGGTAAAACATCAAAATATCCAGGCATCCCCTGGGCAAAGTCCTTACAGATGATCAATTCTCTCACACCAGAAGCGACTTGCAGTTTCTCAGGTCACTCCTGACATAAAAAAAAATCTAATGACAATTACATGTTTCTTCCTTGGCAAAATTAACAGTCTGGTTGTGATCACTATCAGTTACCTTCCACAAAGGTACAACTAGACCTGATTCTTTGTTCTAACTTTTAAATGAATGTTCCTCAGAATTACAGGTTTTGGATGTACTCATTCACTAGGCTGGGACACTTTTGGTGGGGAAGGGATTCCCTTATTATGTCCATGGGAAGTGGTTATCTGATGGACCATATTGTCCCATAACAAACTATTCATGTTGTGCAATCCTCTGGGAAAACTTTTCTGTTTGTCCCACTACCCAAAAGATACATCTGGTGAGAACACAGGAGAAGGCGTTTTCTGTGGCTTCCCTCAGAATCTGACATTATCTTTTCTTTCTTTCCACATCCAAATGAAGACCTTTTTATTTCAGCAGGCCTTTGAGAATTTACTTTTTATGCAAACCAGGCTATGTATAACATGTTGGATTTTTATTTGATTAGTTTGAATTCTTCCTGCTTTAAGTTCCAATTTTAATTTACTTCAATTTTTTAACATTGATGTGCTGCGAATTTTAATGATGTTTATTAACATTGACATTAACAGTTCCATAACAAAAAGGTAAAAGAATTCATTAGCACCTTCAGAAAGAAACTGATTAAATTTATTCATTCATTTGTTAAATCCTTCTAAAGAATCAGTTGAAGATGCTAAAAGTGACCCGAGTGTCCCTCAAATTATCTCAAAATTGCTTCTCCAATTACTTCAAGAACAGTAACATACTAAAATAATAAGCAACATTAATTGCTATTCAGAAATAACACTGTTGACATTTAACCTGTGGCAGCTAATAGTTTTCTTTTAAGAGCATGATGAAATCACTTTGGGTTTTACTCTGAACTTTGAAGGAGTTATCCAAGGTGCATATATCCAACTCCAAAATAGATTCAGAATCCTAGATAATTCATTTGAAGTCTAGATTAAAACCATCTCCAATGATATGAAAGCCACCAATGCATTTTAACAACTAAAATAACTCATTTCAAAACATTGCTGGAAAAATGAGTTTGGGGTAATGAACTGATTTTAATGGAATTATTTCTATTACCTGGGAAGGAAATAAATAGGGTGAATTTGATATATATATATATATATATATATATATATATATATATAGTGATGAGTTCTTTTAAAAAAAATCATGTGTGTTTATTATTGGTTTTTTGCCATGAGCAACTAATATTTCTGCAAAATGAATCCTAATGATAACACATTTGTGCCTTGCTTGAGTGCCAAGATAGTGTACTCTTTTTTCTAGTGATTGAGAGGGTTTTTTTTAAAGTTAATTGATGTATGTTCAAAGTTTTTTGAACTAGAAAGATTTATTTAATATATGTATTTGAGAGGAAGGTCTATCCTTATAGCTCATAGTACTGGGCATATTAGTTGGCTACAAGTCCCTCTACAGGAGTAATTTTATTTTTTTCCGTTGTTTGGGGAACTGTATCTAACTAAAAAGCATAACACACCTACTGTGACATTTCAGTGTGTTAACAAAGGGTTCTGAGACAATGTCCTAGATTAAACATTCATTTAATGTGAATTGATTCTGTTGATTTGTCCTTATGGAAGAAGACAGGGCAATGGAAATCATTTCTGGCCACTGCAGTATTTCTGTGACCTCAATGTCCATGAGCTAACCTGTCTTTTAAGACTATCCAGTGAAGGAAAACCCACCACCACCCAAGGCATTCTGTTTCCATCTTGAAAAGCTTTTACTATTAGGAAAAATCTCCTAATGTCCAGCTTACCTCTGGTTTTATGCAATTGCTAGACATTGTTTAGAGTCCTGACTTTACATCTCTTCCATCTTTGTCATGGCAGCCATTTGGGTATTTTGAAGGTAGCTATCATGTCCCTCTTTTAATCTTCTCTTCTCCAGCTATTCAGGGTTTCCAGTAATTCCTCTTTGCTTTGTTTGAGCTTAAAGTATGACCTGAAATTTATCCAGGGCTCTCCAATATGTGGTTTCCAGGGACATCTGTCTTCCAAAAAGTACATCTACCAGTATGATTTTCCATTGAATGAATTTCCCTGATTGGCGTCTCAGAAACTCCAGAATTCATCCAAATATAATTTAAGACATATACATTAGGGGTGGGTAAAGCGTAACATTGGAGCTGCCTGTGTCCTTCCAAAGCTACTTCTTTGGCATTCAAACCATTCAGAAAAGTCACCATTTAGGAGAACAGAGAAATGGCAAATTTCCTTTCCTACAAACCAGAAGCACAAATTCACCTTTTTAAAATAGACTAGAAGGTTCTTAATAGTTGTTACACTTTTAAACATCAAAACCAGGCATAAACTTTGGTGGTCCTTTTTTATGTTTCATTTGGGAGGTTCTTCGGCATTTCTGTCAGGCTCCTTGACAATTTCTGACTCAAGTCAGTTGAATCTCAGATGCAGTTGCCACCTCGATGTATGTGAATCAAGAGTAAATGAGAGGTTAAGCTTTCTTAAGAAAGAGGGGAAAATTGTGTTTTTAGACTTCCCCAGCAGGTAATACAATGAGAGGAAGTAATGGATTTGTGTTGCAAAATTCTGCATCCAATTTATCCAGAAAATTTGTGTAATGTTTCACATATGGTAAATATAACAACAAATTTGTGAAGATGATGTGTAATTTGGATAGATGTGAGTTGATTTACTTGTTTCATTCTCATTTCAAAGCCATTTACAAACTGCCTTCCTTCAATGAGTAGCTAGCAACATCAGTTTTGTAAAAACACTTTGACAAAGAATGCACCAAAGTGGCTATTCTTTATTCAAAAGGTTGATTAAAGAAGGGCTATAGCACTACCCTTGCTCTGCAAAATTCCAGTGGTAATCCATTTCTGTGTGCAGACATCATAATATTTAATTTATAAAAGGCCCTACTAATACCAATACATCTTTCCCTTAGAGATGTGGAATGGTTGCTTAGCGTGCTGATCTTCTGCAATCATTCAGATTGGCAGCATGTTCTCTTACTAGAATGACATTTTCACTTTCTACAATATGTTACTCCTGACTAATGGTTGGTTATAGCAACAATTCTGCAGGCTGTTGAATGGAAGATTCTTTTCACATAAAAGAAGCACTGAGAAGCTATATGAGATGTATTTGTAACTATGTATCATGGGCTGCAAGCATGCCTTGATGTTTCTCATTTAAATATGTGCATGAAAGTGAAAACTATAATTGCAAATGTACACTTGAAGGTGTAAACTATGAATGTGGCAGATAGGATAACTGAAAACAAACAAAACATGTAAGTAAGAGGTAGATAAAATGAATGCTCCATGTGGCACCAGCTGTTGTTTTGCAACATCCCAGGTTCCCTAGAAGACCACAAAGCTAACAGAACTTCATTGGGGTTTTTTTTTCATTTGGGGGTGGGATGATGGTGATGATTATTTAATATATACTTCCAATCCACCCATCCCTGTGGATCAAGATGTGGAACAATAATACTGTATATTTAACATATCACCCACAAGTTACCCCCACAAGTACTAAAGAAAACAACAAATTTGGGGGTGAAAATGGCTTCTAGTTTTGTTTCAGTTTTATTTTTGGCATTGGTGCAGCCTACTCAGAGTCAAGATTGGCTTTGGTTCCTTGTTGAGCCTGGTGGAAAATCAGAGTATATTGTTCTGTAATGTTTGGCAGTGGCTCTAATTCCATCCATTTAGTGCCCCTCAAGTGTTCAGTAGCATCTGGCCTTCATACTTTGTGTACTTTAATACCATCAAGCATTGAAAAGGGGAAGAGGATGACATTGGGTGGGCAATGAGCCCAAACCAGGGCATTCACTTGTATCCATTGTTTACATTTGAACCCTTTCTGGAGAATGCTGTTCCCCTTTGACATTTTTCCATGTCACATCTGCAAACAGTATTATACACAGTGTACATCTTTTTTGCTGAGTAAAATGTAAATCTTCCTCCAGGTTTGAGTTTGCAGGGTCACTGCAATGGTGTGCATTAACCTTGGTTTCCAAGCTGACCATTGTCATAAATAAAAAGTTATGCAATCCTGAAATCCTAGAGAATTTCTTCCACACATTAGACTATTGAGCAAGATAGAATAGAAAGCAGCTTCATGTGTGTAGGATCATTTCCAACTACAACAATGGTGAGAATTTTGAGTTGGTGAAAGTCCTATCTCTCATAAAATTTCATGTCCATGAGTTCTTTATAATGAACAGGAATTCCAATAAGTCTGCTTTGAAGGAACATCTAAAGAATTAGCAAACCTTACTGCATACATCATTCCCTCATTGTTTTCTCAGAAGACAAGGCTTGAAGGAAGACAATCCCATGACATTTGTGTGTGTATGTTTCTTAAAGTCGTCTGTCAACTTATGGCAACCCAATGTATTTCATAGGGATTGCTTAGGAATGTAATACTCATAGGTAGTTAGAAATAGAGCCTAAAGCACCATCTAATACTAACAAGAGCTGGTTTTGCTTAACTTCCAAGATCAGACAAGATCTGGTGCCTCTAAGATATGTGGTCTTTAGCATATGGACTTTTCAGCACCAACATTCAGCTGAACTGTTTTGTCTGCCTATAGATCGAGAACTGCTCCTGGGACATTCTCCTCTCTATTTCTGTTACATATTCACAGAGTAGGAGCAGATAATATTTCCCAGGCAGCTGCATGGCAAAGTGCTGTGTATCGCTGCTTCTAAAGCTTTGTATCTGGCCATGTGGCATGAAAAGAAATGAATGCCTGGCAAGTATAGGTAATTCAGTTGCATTAACGAATGAGCTTCATCACATGCCGTAAAAATATGCAAAGTGCAGCTGCACGAATGAAGCTAGTAGCAACGTTAGGTCAATCACCCCTTTCACTTTGGGTTTTTAACTAAGCATATCCTGCTGAATGCCCAATGACTACAAAGTGCTGTTTCATTTCCGTTTTAATTTTGCCAGCATTTTACTGAAGAGTAGCTATTCACACCCTGCGCTAAATTATCTTTGCTGTTTAAGACTTAAACTCCTCCAACTCTGTGGTGTGAAATGTCAGAGCATGTATATCTTAGTAAATCCAAAAATTATGGTGCTTTCATAAATTATTTTTAAAGTCATTTTCTGCATAGAAATTGAATTAGTACATTTTCTGCAACTGTCAAAATAAATATTCAAGCCAGGCAAATAGCTCGTGTGGAGAGGATTATCAGAATCAATGTGAGAGTTTTAGAACCCTTTAAACACATCTTGGAGCTTAGTGACCTCTTCCTCTCTCTTTTTCATTTTTTTTCTTTTATAGGCTTGGTAATTAGACTTGTAAATTTATTGCATGTCTTAATGGGATGCCCAGAAAGAATCTTCCCTGTGGCTGATATAGTGCTAAACCTAGCAATTTTCACCAGAATGCATATAGCTGAATTTCAGGGACACACATTTTGTCCTGTCCCACAGCTCATACTGCTCAATATGGTAAAATGGATTAAATTTCTTTGAGATGGGTTAAATTTCCAAATTAGGTTTTGCTTTTTTCTTGTTTTTCCACCTTAACATTTTTTTGCTGTTTTTTCTCTGAAATACTAGTTGAAATTTGTATGAATTTCCATGCTTTCCTTTCAAGTTATGGAAACTGATGCTCTATTCTTCTTCTTCTTCTTCTCCCTCCATGCCATACAGCCACCCAGTTGAGCATTTCTCATGGGGTTTTCCTCTGGTGGAAAATACTGAAAGATTAATTCCTGGACTGTTCCAAGCTGATCTAGTTCAAATGCTCTGAGGGGCCCATACAGTGACCTGTATGCAGACTTGACATAGATTCAACATACGTGACCCCTACAGAAGCAACATATAATATTTCAAGAAAGCTCTAGAGCCTGCTAGGTTCCTCTTGCCAGAACCCCAGAGTCTAGAATATTGTCTAACCTAGAATGTTGTCTAGAACTGTTTCTGAAGAGAGGTGTGACATGTGATATGTTCTCCCCTCTTTTTAAATTTATTACAGAAAGTCTTGGATTCATCCTCCAGGGTGACTTCATGGTAACTATCAGCAGAAGTCATTCACTTCAATGTGGTTTGCTATTAACTACAGTTTCATGTCTCCATGTAAATGTAGGAATATATCCCCTGTGGATATTGGAGTCATATGGTGTGTGTGTGTGTGTGTGTGTGTGTGTATTCATTTGGGGTTCCATTAAAACACTATGCCATTGTTGTTAATAGTGACCATTTTGCTAGCTTCCCTGTATTGTACCAAAGAACCGATTACAAGCACTGCCAAATTTCCTTCTAATCAGAGCATTCCTAAATAGTTTGTAGCTTTAATGGGAGCAGAATGTTCTTTTAGTAGGACTGTGTGCTGCAATCTGTTTGGTGTGAATGCTACAGTACCCAAATTTGAGCTGTGGGATTTTACTGCAGGATGTAAGCAATTGACAAAAGACAAACCAATATCTTCTGGCTACTCCCAAAATATGGATGCTCTAAGCAGCTTCTGTCTAGCCACTGCTTATCTTGTGGGGTTTTTTTTCTAAACTGATGCTTCAGGCACCCAACGAGCCCACATTGTGCCCTGGTACCTGAAACATACATGCTGCTGCCCATTAAAAAAAAAAAGGATAGACAAAGATGAATAGAAAATCTCTGCAGAGTAGTCATTAATGGACCTGAACTAGTGGGTTTTGTTCACTTATAATTTTCCTCTTCTGAGAAGAATTCAAGAAGACTGAAAATCTGACATAAAACCAGAGTTACCATTAAAATTGCTTAAAATATCAAAATTCACAGATCTAGAACCAAATGAATTACATAGGCAAATACTCATGTATACATTGAGGGCCAGTTTGATTTTGATTTGACCTAAGGATAAACCAGGGTCATTCCACAAAGTCTCCCTCCCCCCTCCCCTCCCCTCCCCATCAATTTCACATCCAGGCATTTTAAAAGGCCACCACAGCAGAAAGAGTGGAGGGCCAGTTCTTCTTCTAGGTTCTTAGCAGATAGACTGAACCCTCACCTTTCTCGAATCTACTCAGTGGTTCCTTTTTTGGGGGGGAGGGGGTTAAGAACTAAGGTAAAGTAATTATATTGACTAATGGATAAATTTACCCAGGTTTTTGGAGTCAATTTTTTGCCTAAAATTCTTTACTTATACATGAGCATTTTTGCCACAAATTTCTAGACTTATACATGAGCAGCACATACAGTAATAATTTACTCCAAAAAAGCTTTTTTTTACAAGAAGTGATAAGAATATCTTTGTAATGCTAGGAGCTATTCAACAATGAAATAAACTATTTTGAAGGTTCTCATCTGCAGAGAGTTTTTCAAACAGAGTTGATAGGCCATCTCTTGAAGATGCTTAGCCAGTGGATTACCTGCATTAGTAGGAGGCTTGATTTGATGATTTTTGGATTACCCTTCAACAAAACTAAGATTCTAGATAATGTCAGTTTAGATGGTGGATCTGCACTAACAGGTTCAAAGTTATTTTATGGATGCAAATCATAGAGTTTGCAGGAAAGTTATAAACTTTATGAGATTACTCTCCAATGACAGAGGACCTCTTCAATTGTTCTCAGTTTAGTGATTTCTGATTCTTGACCATTACCCCTGTAGCTGTTGCATCATTTGATAAAAAAATAAATCTGAACAAAAATGGGGGCATCTTATTCTGTTACAATCATAAATAAATTCCATCCTTATCCTACATATGAAAGAATTGACTTCTCTTTTGTGTATGCAAAAATACTGCTTAAAATATGATATGCAATAAAACATTGCTGAATTAGAGTGATTCATGTAATTTCATGTGCTCTGCTTCCTAAAGGGCATATTCAATTAAATTATAATGTAAGTTGCTATGTATTTAATGGTTAACAGGAAATGTTAATTTAAGGCAACTGAAATTTTTTTAGTAGTGATCTGATTCTTCTCATAAATACAGTAAAGACTGGATTAGCTGTGTTCACATTGACTGACATATGGTGACACTATGAAGAAGACATTTAAAAAGGGTCACTATCCAAACCAATGCGCTTCGGTCTTTCAGACTCAGGGTTGAATCTATCCATCTAGAATGTAGTCTTCCCCTTTTCCTGCTATCTTCTACCATACCAATGAAGCGATGGAGCTTGGTCTGCTCCATGAGGTCATGACTGAACCATACCAAATGCTATTGTTATTGTTTTTCCTTGTGAGTCATGTCTTCGCAATATCTAGCCAAAGGACACAGTGTCAGTTTCGTCATCCTAGCTTCTAGGGAGAATTCAGGAGTTTTCTCCCTTGAGGACCCATTTATTTATACTTTTTAGCCACCCACAGTATCATCAAAACCCTTCTCTAGCACCACACCTCAAATTAGTTGATTTTCTTCCTATCAGCTTTCTTTACTGTTCAGCTTTTACAACCATACATAGAAATGGGAAATACTGACATAGACATTCCTAATTTTAGTATTCAGTGATACATCTTTACATTACAGGATTTTGTCTAGTTCTTGCCTGTGTTTTGCAGTTATTGTTTTTGTTGTGTGAGCTGTTACTATTACTAGCAGTTGTATTTCATTTTAATTATTTATAGCTCAGCTTTTCCTCAGAAGTGGAACTTAAGATGGCTTAAGAAAATTAAACCACACAAAGATAAAACATTAATAATTAGTATTAAAATATATTTGATTCACTATAGAATTGAGAATAATTTAAAGCCTATCCCTCAAAAAGACCAAGAAATAATAACAGTATCACACACTATTAAAAGTTCCTTTTTTCTGTAGTCATGGCTGCTTCACTGGTGGATAGCACCAGAGTTCTGGAAAAGGTTTCACATAGGAAACTCAGGCCTTATATCGATTTGAGACACTGGCTGTCAACTTTTTTCTTTTTATAATCTCTTAGCAATTTCATATTCATAAATGGTTATTTTCAAGCTGGTGTCCTGATCTTCTCAAAACCTGTTCTGTGAAGTATATATATTTAAATTGTTGCTTCTTCAAGGGATTCTTCTTATTGGTCTCTCTTCAAGAGTCTTTACTATAAATTCAGAAGAGTTTGTAATAAAGTTATCAAGTGGTCTTCTGTATCCACTGAGATTTGGTTTCAAGATGCCTCATAACTACCAAAATTCTGTAGATTTTCGAATTACATTATATGCAATGGGATAGTAAAATGGTGCCCTTTATGCAAAATGTTTTTTAAAAAACTCAATGATGTGCTTTGGGGATTGAGCTGTGGTTGGTTGAATCCATTGGGGCAGAACCCATGGATATGGGGGGCCAACTGTATTGATTCATTGTATTCCCTTGTTTGGCTCCTGAATGTTATTTAAAAGGAGCTTATGAGGCAGCTTCTGAGATTCCTTCATTGTGTATTCCTGGAAGAAGGAATGCTTCATCTTGGGATCATTTCTGAAGACATTGTTCTAGTTCTTTTGGCAGTGAAGCTTAAATGCTCCAGCTGATAAAATGATGAAATTAATTCTATTAATAGCTCCAAACTAAAGAAATTGGGGGTGGGGAGAAGGACAGGACAGAATGATGTAGGTCAGATGTGCAGAAGTCAGTGAACTTGTAAGTCCTGTTTTCAGTTTTTGGAATCTTTTATCAAATCTAAGGTGAGCAGAAGGGCAAAACATCTCTGGCAAATCATGCCAAGGTTGTATGGAGCAGCAAGGCAGTTTTTGGAGAACTGGAAAATGTGTTTCCTTATGAGCAAGGACTATTATATGTATTGAATTAGGAGTCATGATATGGCCTCTTGAGATTAAAGGTGTTAGGTGAAGATCAGCATTGGTGTGCTGTACCTTTTAGGGACAAGTGAAAGAAGGAATTCCACCAAGTGTTACTTATCATCTACACACACAGCTCTAGCCTAATATGTGACAACCATGTTGGGATGCTTAGAAGTTTGCTGTACAGCTACTTCCAGTTGTCATACATTTTATGTCCTATATAGAAAAAAATAATGCAAGCTTGTTACTGCTGTGGTTTAACTTCTCCAGCATGTAGGGTGCATCTACATCTTAGAATTCAATGCAGTTGAATTCCCATGTAATTATGGGAGCTGCAGTTTTACAAGCTCTTTATCCTTCCTCATCAAAGAGTGCTGATACATCACCAAACTGCAGCTCCCCAGATTCCAATGCATTGAGCAATAGCAGTTAAAGTGGTTTCAAACAGCATTAATTATACAATGTAGTGACTTAGTCAAAAGGGAAATCAATAACATGGCTGTTGCCCAAAAAGACATAGATTAGAACTTGCAAGCCTGTTGAGGATTCAGCTGCTAGTATGCTTCTGGAAGTATCTCTAGAAATATTCCCACTACTGATAAGATTCCTATTGCTCATGGTTTTAAAAAGGGAATTTTCAGAGATGTTCCCAATGACTATATGTCCTGATTTACTGCCACACTGTGTTTACAGAAAATGCCAATTATGAGAAATCAGTGCTCCAAAGAAGAAGTTACTATTCAAAGATAACAGTACATGCAGACAAAACTGGCTAGCTGGTGGCTAGTTCGAAGCCCCAAGTTTCCCAGTCGTTCTGGAGCCATGTTTGCAACAGACTAACAGATAAGATACAGTCATGGTCAGAGAACGATAGACTATTGTTGTGCCATAGCTGTGCCATTGTTAGGATCCCACGTGTGCTATAATGTCAATAAAAATCATAAACAACTAATGAACAACTGTATAGCTAGCTTAGACCAATGAAATGATTTGTCTTTGGAAACCAATGAAAATGTATATTCAATTTACTGCCAGAAATTATAAAAACCCTGCAGCCCCATTGGGGGTTGTGGCAAACCCTTTGATTGCATTCCTGTATGCTTGTTTGTCATTATTGCTATGGCCACACAATTATTATTTTTTTGCAGTTTAAAATATTCACCTTTTGTGGTGTCCTTCCTCACCCTCCCTATTAGAAAGAGGGCTTCTCCTTTTTTGGGAAATATTTTGGATTCTTTGCCCCTACAATAGGGTCTTAAATGATAGATTTCAAGGTGATTCACTCTAGAAGTGACTTGCAGTTTCTCAAGTTGCTCCTGACACCAAAAAATGTGATTCTGGGATATCTGTGGATTTACAAAATCTGAAGTTCTTAATCCTTGTTTCCTAGATATACCTCTCTATATATGGGGGCTTGAGGGTGGCATGGTTATTTTTTATTGGGGATAGTGAAAGAAAAGACTTTCTAAAACACTTTTTGGCAACATATGGGTTGAGACCACAGCTACATTGTTCTCTGGTCTCACTCAGCTTAAGATTGGTGGACCTTCCATCATAGCTCTGCTCCCTACATTGTTAAGTGTCAAATGGTTACACCTTTCAAGGAATCAGACACCATGTATTGAATTTTGCAGTATGGGTGGTATTTTCCGTTTTCTAAGTCATATTTATATTTCAATGCAAGTAAATGTTTTGATTATTGGACTTTGACTCTTGCGTATGGTAAACATTGCAGAAAAGTGCTTTAAAGAAACAACAACCAGGGACCTGAAGAACAAGTGAGAAGTCATGGCCAGTGTTGTTAATGTGCAACACCAAAATAGCCGGGCTTGTATAACTTTGTAAGAATGCAGCCTTGTCTCTTTCATTGTAGGTAAAAGCATCTACAATATGAAAAATGTAATGCGGATATTGTTTTGCTTAAAGAGCGTTAGATGAAATGTTGTGCCTTAAAGCAAGTGATACAAAATCTCAATAATGTTTTATAGTTTAACCAGTGAGGTAAATCATCACTTGCAGAGGACCTCAGCCAAACTGAAGAGGTGCGACATACCAGAAGTGGTTTGCGAATTGAATTCTTGGCTTCAGGGGAGAGAGAAAGCTATAAACTTCTTACTTCTACAAATTAGCTGCTTTTGTTGCTTGAAGGGGGAAGGGACTATGAAGCTTGGTTGTCTTTGTTTCTCCTCTTTCTTTTAGAAGGTATATGTCCTTGGTTCAGTGAAATGATTAAATCATAGAGGGGGAAAAACTTTTAAAATGTGCCACCAATTTATTTCTTTTTTAAATGATGATACAGTAGGTACTCGGTATCCAAGGATTCTGCATCAATGGATTCAATCATTATATTGTCGAAGGCTTTCATGGCCGGAATCACTGGGTTGTTGTAGGTTTTTTCGGGCTATATGGTCATGGTCTAGAGGCATTCTCTCCTGACGTTTCGCCTGCATCTATGGCAAGCATCCTCAGAGTTAGTGAGGTCTCACTACCTCTGAGGATGCTTGCCATAGATGCAGGCAAAACATCAGGAGAGAATGCCTCTAGACCATGGCCATATAGCACGAAAAAACCTACAACAACCCAGATTCAATCATCCATTGATTGAATCAATGGATGGCCGCTTTGGGCTGCCTCTAATGTCGGGCCTTTTCCATCATCATCCCCTCTGGCATTGCTGCTGCAGCATCCAGACCAGACCGGCAGTCTTGGGGCCTCCTCCACAATCACCCCCTTGGCTTGTTCTACCACCATTGTCATTGTCGCCCTTGGAGGAGATGTTGTGGCTTACCATCGCTCATATTTGAACTTTTGTTAACAAGCCACCCCATTGCCCCCTCCCAGACCAAATGAGCAAAATAGACTGGACCAGCTGGATGCCTTTTTGAGAATCTTTCATCAGCCCAATCCTTAAGGACAATTGGGTGTGGGGTGGATTGGACTAATTTTAGGTGGGGGTGGGCTATGTGTGACAAGGCTTCGAGGGTGTTGAGCTGCTATTTATTAAGGTTTCGGACATTTAAGACACTGGACTGTAAGACCTGTAATCGTCCTTCAATGCAACATAAGTTTAATATGTTTGATATGTTTTAATTATTTGAAAGACTATTTTAATTTATATGCATGTTTTTTTTTACAGTTTTATAATATTGTGTTTTGTTATATTGTTATTATCTGAATCTGGAATTGAATTATTGCCAGATTAAATTTTTAAGTTGCCCTTCGGGGTGAGAAGGGTGGGGTATAAGTACAATAAATAAAATAAATAAATAAAATAAGGAAACCTTGAACTTGCCATTTTACTACACCATTGTATACAATGGGACTTGAACAGCCACAAATTTTGGTATTCACAGGGTCCTGGAACCAAACTCCAGCAGACACCCAGAACACACCATACTCCAAACAGAGAGCCAATGCAGTCTTGTGGCTTAAGTGATGGACTAAGATTCTGAATTTCTGCTCAACCATTGGAATTCCACATTGGAATTAATGCACTTTAACACAACTTAATGCTATGGAATCTTGGAAGCGGTCGTTTGGTGAGACACCAGCACTCTTTGGCAGAGAAGGCTAAAGTCCTTGCAAAACTACAGCTCCCATGATTCTATAGCATTGAAACATGCCAGACTGCATTAATTCTACTGTGTAGTTGTATACTATGTGACTTTGTGCAAATCACACTTTCTCAATCTCAGAGGGCAATGGCAAATCCTCTCTGAACAAATCTTGCCAGGAAAAGGCTGTGAGAGATTTTTTCCAAGGGTAACCATAAGTGAGGAATGTCTTGAAGGCACCTAAAAACTTGGTCCTATTAATATCTGTGCTTCATCTATCAGCATTCTGGGTAGTTGTATTCTAGAGAGCTAATACCGCTATACAACAAATTAAAGCATTTTATTCTCACTAGCTTAGTACTGAGCCATTAAATCAGTGTAAAAAAATATAAAGCGTTGAGGGAGGGATGCTGTGTTAGTATGCCAACCATGTCAGTTGGTGTGTTTGCTGGTCTGCTACCAGTACATGGAATATTTGTAGTGATCAACCAGTTTGTCCAGGGCTAGGTCTGTAACCCTGCAATACTTCAAAGTCATTCAAACTGAAAATTACACAAGTAAGCATGCTTGGTATCAGACTAGCAGAATTTAACTTGTGAATCTATTGAGTTAGAGGCTGTTGTGAGCATAATAGAAAGCGACAACATGGACACTGATGGAACTTCTGTTCATTTTAATAGAAATCGTGCTGAGGTATGTTGGCACAACTGGATATACCCATTCGCTGCATGAAACTCTATCTATAAACGTCAGTAAAATAACATGTTTCATAGCTGTAGCTGTAGCTGTAGCAGAAACAAGAAACCTGTGATCCTTGAGAATACTGGTCTGTAATTCCCAACAGCCCTAGCTAGTAGGCCTGGGTAACAACGGAAAAATTTGTTTCTAAAATCGATTCGTTTTTTGGGGGGTTTTGCGTTTCGTTATTTAAAATAATTACAAATTTTTCCTTTTAAAAAGTTCGATATTTACGAAATTTCGTAAATGTGAAAAAAATTACAAAACATTAACAAATCGATTTCCGAAACAATAACGAATCGATTCGTTAATGGCGACGCGACCGCGAAATACGCTAAAAAACCTCCAAAAACTTCTGAAGCTTCCCTCTCCCTCTGTTGTTGACTGTTGGTGTGATATTATAATTTTTTTTCACTAATTAAACAAAAAACTGCCCCAGACATGCGGAAATAATAACGAAACGACCTCAAAACAATAACGAAACGAATACAATAACGAAATACGAAGCATTTACAAAACGTTTAAAAATTCGTTTTTTAAAAAAATTGCTCCAGAATGGTTCGTTATTGTTTTGTAATTTAAAAAATTAACGAATTATTAACGAATTACGAATTAACGAAATGAAACCGCCCAGCCCTACTAGCTAGCACTTGGGAGATGTAGTCCAAGAATGTTTGGAGAGCTATAGCTGTATGTTTCTGAAACATAAGTAAGAGCATATAATAGATATTATATCTTTGTTCTTGGGGACAACTTTAATTTGGTCTATGTTTCTCAGCAATCTAATTCATACTTCCTTGACAAATACACAAATACACAGATTGCACACTTCTCCAAATTGCACACAAATATCTATGTATATTAAGAATGTTTTCAAAAGACGTACATTGAGGGAAATTACATTTTAAAACTATTACATTAAGGAAATGGCATATAAAATGAATTTAAATTTGGGGGCATTTTTTCTGGTCACAGACTAGTAATGTGAATTCCACAATATAGTCACATAATTAAATATATGTGAAATTGAAACAAGCCCAGAAAGAGGTTGGTCTATCCCTGATGTGTGTAAGTTGCTGGTCAAAGACTAATAGTCTCATTATTTAAAACATCTGTATTTTTCCTCCCTTTCTAAAGAAGGTTACACTAAAATGAAGCAAACCTTGCAACCATAAACTTGAAACAATAGGAAAAAAGGAGCAACGGTACGGTTTTACAAGAATATAAGGAACAAACGCAGATCACAATAGCTGGAGGCTTTTCAGGAATGAACTCATTCTGAAACACCACAAAGGATAAAGAGCTCCATATATTTCCAGAAAAGAAGCTGTCAGCAGAGAAATTCCTGCATTGATTGGGGGCACATTGGGCTACAGGACATTTGTCTCCATAGTTTGGATCCAGTAGTTTTGCTGCAGCTCTCCTAAGTCCTAGGACCCTTTCCTTATAGGCAGGGCCATCCTTAGACCATAGGAAGACACACAGTGGTCCAGAATGTGAACCTTACAGGAAGCCTTACATCAAGCCACCAAACCTTGTATTGTCTGCCCT
Source organism: Anolis sagrei ordinatus (assembly GCF_025583915.1). Taxonomy (NCBI): domain Eukaryota; kingdom Metazoa; phylum Chordata; class Lepidosauria; order Squamata; family Anolidae; genus Anolis; species Anolis sagrei. The sequence goes on from NW_026847549.1 coordinate 19,071,801, forward strand.
TGCAGAAGTATTTTTAAGTCTCTAGCAAAGAGAGATCTTTCCTGTCATCTGCTCCCTCACAGCTTGGTCATGGACTGACCTATGATCTATGTAGCTTCATGGATCTTCTGCCTAGTAGAAGAACCTCTTTGTAGTCTACCCTATTCTTACCCATAAGAAGTATGGAGCCCCCAGTGGTGCAGTGGGTTAAAGCCCTGTGCCGGCAGGACTGAAGACCAACAGGTCGCAGGTTTGAATCCGGGGAGAGGCGGATGAGCTCCCTCTATCAGCTCCAGCTCCTCATGTGGAGACATGAGAGAAGCCTCCCACAAGGATGATAAAAACATCAAATCATCCAGGTGTCCCCTGGGCAACGTCCTTGCAGACGGCCAATTCTCTCACACCAGGAGTCACTCCTGACACGACAAAAAAAACCCATAAGAAGTGAATGCTTGAGTGGCGGAGCTCCCCAAAATTATCCTGGATGATGAGAGTATCAACTCCATTCTATCTGTGGGCATAGACTTGGGATCAAACAGTTCAAAACTAGAATCTTCCAACATCCCTTCCATTTTGTGTATAGCTATGGCCAAAACAGATCAATATGCTTCTGTTCAAACAGATAGTGGTAATTGGTTGTTGGCACTGATATCCAGACATGTTTAGATATGTTGTAACCCACCTTCAGCCACAAGGAGAGGCAGGTAAGAATTATTATTATTTTACTGACACAAAAACACAGTATGTCACAGGAAATGAGATCTATATGTTGGATTTCATATCACAAAATCACAAGTCGAACACTTCCCAAGCGTCTACGACTGTGATGTATTTTTGAAGGATGCGCACAGATCCAAGTAAGGTGGCCTTTTGCAGTTGACAGATCATGATTTTGTCAATGTTTATTGTTTCCAAATGCTGGCTATGATCTTTTGACACAGCACCCAATGTGCCGATGACCACTGGGACCACCTGTACTGGTTTATGCCAAAGCCTTTGCATTATTATTATTATTATTATTATTATTATTATTATTATTATTATTATCGTCATCCTCATAGACTCTCTAACCCAGTGGTTCTCAACCTGTGGGACCCCAGATGTTTTGGCCTTCAACTCCCAGAAATCCTAACAGCTGGTAAACTAGCTAGGATTTCTGGGAGTTGTAGGCCAAACACTTGGGGATCCACAGGTTGAGAACCACTGCTCTAAGCACCTCTGGAAATCTAGAAAAAAGTGAATATGGAAAACAGTGTTATATCAGAGTAGGACAAAGTGTTGCCCCAGGGCTGCATATTGCACCAAAAGGTTTTTTTATGACCCTGATCCTACTCTTTCAAGCAAAAACTAATGCTTTGCCTTTCTTGAACACTTCCTGATGGATTGTTTCACATTTTTGGCAGCTCATCAGTCCCTGGGTAGATAAGCTTTCTCTGAAGTATTTGAATTAAAATGCTTTAATTTCATAGCATTTTAACAAAGTAAACCAATACATTATACATTCCAACAGTTCTGATTTGGCAGAGAGAGTCTCTGTTGTCCCACTTTTTTAACAGCTTTTGTGCCCTGTAGTTGGACGTGGTTTACGTTCCCTGTGTACAGTTATATGGCACTCCTGCTAGGTTTGTTAATGCTGTACATTGTTTTAACTTCTTGCAAACCACCTTGAGTCCTATAAGATACAAATTTAATTAATTGGTTAACTAATTAATACTGAGAAGGATCAGATAATTTTTACTCACTTTCTATGAACTGGCTGCAGCAGTAGTTAGAACAGGCATGGGCAAACTTTGGCCCTCCAGGTGTTTTGGACTCCAACTCCCACAATTCCCAACAGCATACTGGCTGTTAGGAATTGTGAGAGTTGAAGTCCAAAACACCCGGAGGGCCAAAGTTTGCCCATGCCTGAGTTAGAAATTAAAGGTGCCACTCTTGGTAGATAGTTTGAAAATTGAGAAAGAAAGCCAGCTAAGGATAAAGAACCTGCTTGGATATCTGGGCATAAAGTACCCCAAATAGCTGGCCCATTTTCTACTCAAGCAGCCTTCTCTGTTTAAAAGTAATAATTTCCTCACCTCTTTGAGCTGACCAGTTTGTAAAATCTCCTAGTTTATGGTAAATTTCTTGTGAATGCATAAGATACTGGATGTGGCAATAAAACTCTATTTGAGTCCAGGTAGGTTTTTGCTCTCTTAGCACATCAACACAGAAAGGAGGTAAAGATGCAGAGATCTCCTTTAACTCCATTCTAATTTTAAAAGCATCTTTAGAAAGTGCCAAGGCTTCCCCCTTTCCGTCCTCGTCCCCCAACATCTATACAGCTGGTTTTCTCAGTCCTTTGACACTCTGTATCCCAGCCACGCAAATTCCTGCAGAACAAAGTCGAATGGCTTTCATTCCTATTAAATGTGATGCCATTCCCAAGGTAGCAATTGCGGCCAATTAGAATGGGTAATGCAAGGCACAAGCTCTACTAGCGCTGGGTATCTTTGTAGATTGTTAAAACGACTTGCACTGTCAAATTCTCGCCTCCTACCTCGTTCTCCTTTTAGGCTAGCTGGATTGAAGAGGATCTTTAGCTTTACAAACCTCTCTCCTTTCTCAGGTGGAGGGATTTGTGTAAATGCAGGAATTCCACTCTTGGGGAAAATAACTTGATTTCTGGTATGAGAACCTTGGAGAGTTCTCCCCAGTCCTCTCGATACCAGGACAGTTGCTGGGGGTGTATTTTCTGCATAGGGCTACACTTCCACTGCACCTTCCACAGAAAAATCAATATTTTGCCCCACAAATTTATTTATTTATTTATTTGCGGTATTTCTATGCCACCTTACTCAGCCCAAAGGTGACTCAAGACGGCTTACAATGTGGCAGCAATTTGATGCCACAACAATCATAAAACACAGCTAAAAACATTTAGCACACATAATAAAAACCATATAAAATCATTAAAAACATATAATCACCAGTGACTTCCTGTTAACTTGTATTTCAGAAGGATTGGCTAAGTTGTTTCAAGTTCACTCTTTCCTCATTCCATGTTGACCTATTACACTGCATTTCCAAAAGCTTGTTCAAAGAGCCAGGTTTTTACTTTTTTTTGGAATGTCAGGAGGGAGGAGTCCAATGTAATATCCCTAGAGAGGGAGTTCCATAGCCGAGAGGCCACCACTGAGATGCCCTCAAACAGCCTCTATCCCTTCTGGTTCACCACTGGTTCACTTCTCATTTTTTTTTAATAAAGGCATCTCCTGGGACTAAAAATATGTATTCCATGCTTCCTAGAGCATATTTCAGAGCAACTTTGACAAAAAGGTTTTCTGGGGTCCTAGGTAAAGGTTTCCCCTTGACATTAAGTTTAGTTGTGTCCAACTCTGGAGGGTGGTGCTCATCTCCTTTTCTAAGCCAAAGAGCCAGCATTGTCCATAGATGCCTGCTAAGTCATGTGGCCGGTATGACTGCTCACATTTGCAGGTTTTTGAACTGCTAGGTTGGCAGAAGCTGGGAATAACAGAGCTCACTCTGCTCCCCAGATTCAAACCAACCTTTTGGTCAGCAAGTTCAGCAACTCAGCGGTTTAACCTTGACCCATCCCTGTTTAACCCTATTTAGTCAGTTGTTGCAAGTTGCCCTCTCACCTCTATCTTCTTCAAGTAAATTAGTCTCCAAACTGAGTTTCCTGTTGCATCTCTATTGTTACTGTTAGCTGCCTTCAAATGAACTTTGACTTACAGCAACCCTATGCAAGAGAGACCTGTAAGTCACCCTGTCCTCAAAATCTCTCCTCAGGTCTTGTAGCCTCAGGGCCATGGCTTTTCTGATTGAATGAGTCTATCCACCCTGAATGTAGTCTTCCTTTTTCCCTACTGCTCTTCACTTTGCTAAGCATCATTGTCCTTTCTAGTGAGTCACCTGCTCTCATGAAAAGGCCAAAATATGGCGTCATCAGTTTAATAATCTTGGCTGCTATGGAGAGTTCAGGTCTGATTTGTTCTTTCGAAGGATGACTATGAAGTCACCCTGGATAACCTAGAGATTGCAGATATGTGTTCTCTTGGGGTTTATTTAAAATTAAAATTTCAGTTTCCCCATTTTCACAGGGGTCCTGTGCTCTGCTAGTGAAAGTGGACATCCTACCCCTCAACAGTTGAGTTGTGTGATGTCCTGTGTAAGAATGTAGCAGGTCTATCCATGTGGTAGAATTACTGCAGTTTGATACTACTTTAACAGCAACAATTCAATGCTATGGAATAATGGAAGTTGCAGTTTGGTGAGGCACCAGAATTCTTTGGCAGAGAAGGCAAAAGATTGTGTAAAACTACAATTCCTATAATTCCACAGTATTAAGCCAGGGTAGTTAAAGTGGTAGGAGCCCCAGGTGGCACAGTGGGTTAAACCCTTGTGCCAGCAGGACTGAAGACCGACAGGTCAGAGGTTTGAATCTGGAGAGAGCACAGATGAGCTCCCTCTGTCAGCTCCAGCTCCCTATGTGGGGACATAATAGAAGCCTCCCACATGGATGATAAAACATCAAAACATCTGGGCGTTTCCTGAAAAACGTCCTTGCAGACAGCCAATTCTCTCACACTTGAGAAACTGCAAGTCGCTCTTGACATGACAAGAAAAAGTTAAAGTGGTGCCAAACTAAAATAATTTAATAGTGTAGATTCATAAGCCTGTTGCATAAGGGTCTCGACGGCTACTCAAACTGATTTCCATGGTAATAGATCAGATGCCTAGATGGCGAAGGTCCTGGAGGCAACAGCCATCTCAGACCACAGCTCCCCAACATCTACTCTTCATCAATGTGGTTCCTTTGAAGATATGCACCCCCACATCTAATACAGTATCTGTTGACAGAGGAAACACATGTACATGGTGTGAGAAGTTCGTTCTTTGACTGGTAGTTCCTATTGCTTCTACCTATCATGGTCAGGGGCGAACCATGATGGCGATTACAGTCCACGCCCCACATTTGCTATAATAACACACACATAAGCCCTATCTTTCTGTATGGCAGTGGTCCATAACCTGTGAACTGCGGACCACCAGTGAGTCGCAAGGACAAAAATCTTATCTATGAGCTTCCCTCCTCTTTATTTTATTTTATTTTATTTCTGCTCCTTTCGCACCACCTGCCACTCCTTCCCTGTCACTGACCATGGCATATTTTTAGTATCAAAAACTAAAGCTGATGTGGTCTATCCAATGCAATTCCGAATCTAAAGTTGACCAAAAACTGATTTGTAACCCTTTTGGTAATAATGTTTGAGAGTGGTCCCTGGTCAAAGTGGTCCCAAAAGATTGGGAACCACTGCTGTATGCCTATCTTCTTGAAAAAAAGGAGTCCGGACAGATATTGTGCTTAGACAAAACAGATGGAAATGGCACAGGTGATGGAAAACTTGTTGGCTATATAATTTAATTCCTTTTATTTATTTATTTAGCCTGTACATTTTTATCCATGGCACATTCCTCTTCCCTCTTTCAGACATTTCCTCCCCTCCTTTTTCCCCCTCTCCCCTTTTTTTCCAGGTTTAAATGGCAGAAATACATTTCTAAGAATTACTTATTCTGTTTATCAGTAAGAAGAAAGTATACTTTTTTGTTTTTATGAAAAAACCCACAATATTTTCCCCCTATTTTTCCCCTTTCCCCGCCTTCTTTTTTTAAATACACCCTAATCTACCTTGCTTGAGTTTTCGACACTCTCGCATAATAGTCAATCAAGCTCTTGTTTGTGAAAAATGTGACAGTGCGTTGTTGGCACTTTACAAAGCTCCAGCCTTCGGCAATCATTAATGAGGCAAGGTTCCCTCCACCCAACCGCCCCCCATCCGGGATGCAATGAGATTTTTTAGACAGATGAATACTTGGAGAACCCTATGTACCAAAGGCAATGTTTACTGCATGTAATACATATCATTGTTTGTCTCCTGTAGTGAAAAATAGTTGTGTCGTGCTGTTAAAATGTACTCCTGACAGAACGGTGCTTGCTGTGATAGGGTCTATTGCTTTTATTTTTGATTTTTTTTGGTGAGGGAAAAAATGATATACTGACAGAAAATACAATTTAACAAAATTTAACGCCAAGGGTAGTCAACCATGTAGGCTACTATTAAGGGGCCAAAAACTCAAGGCCGGGGTTTTTATTGAAAAAGAAAGTGTGTGTACATTTGCTGCTAGCAGTAAAATTTCGTGGGGGGGGGGGGGAATAAAAATATAAAGAATGGCTAAACTCAAACTTCCACCCATAGGAAATGAGGGGAAATAGCAGTTTTGGGGAGGATTTATTGCAGAAAGCTTTCACGGGAATGTACAGAACTTCTTTTAAAAAGGCTACGGTTCAGAAGATTACATCACTCTTGAATTCTTGAACTGGCGCTGCTGAATACTGGGCACATACATTCACAGTCTTGTTCCAAATGAGGAAATGGGACTTTCCAATATCAGATGCAGCATGTCACTGAATAGCTGTTGCTAAGGAACAAAACCAGTATGGTGCTATGGGAGTTTTATCCTGGTTGCGGGCTTCCCATAGGCAACTGGTTGGCCATTTTGTGGAACAAGCTCCTGAAACAGGCTTTTTAACCTAGAATCATAGAATCATAGAATCAAAGAGTTGGAAGAGACCTCATGGGCCATCCAGTCCAACCCCCTGCCAAGAAGCAGGAATATTGCATTCAAATCAACCCTGACAAATGGCCATCCAGCCTGCTTAAAAGCTTCCAAAGAAGGAGCCTCCACCACACTCCGGGGCAGAGAGTTCCACTGCTGAACGGCTCTCACAGTCAGGAAGTTCTTCCTAATGTTCAGATGGAATCTCCTCTCTTGTAGTTTGAAGCCATTGTTGTGCGTCCTAGTCTCCAAGGAAGCAGAAAACAAGCTTGCTCCCTCCTCCCTGTGGCTTCCTCTCACATATTTATACATGGCTATCATATCTCCTCTCAGCCTTCTCTTCTTCAGGCTAAACATGCCCAGTTCCCTAAGCCGCTCCTCATAGGGCTTGTCTCCAGACCCTTGATCATTTTAGTCGCCCTCCTCTGGACACATTCCAGCTTGTCAATATCTCTCTTGAATTGTGGTGCCCAGAATTGGACACATATTCCAGATGTGGTCTAACCAAAGCGGAATAGAGGGGTAGCATGACTTCCCTAGATCTAGACACTATGCTCCTATTGATGCAGGCCAAAATCCCATTGGCTTTTTTGCCGCCACATCACATTGTTGGCTCATGTTTAACTTGTTGTCCATGAGGACTCCAAGATCTTTTTCACAAGTACTGCTCTTGAGCCAGGCATCCCCATTCTGTATCTTTGCATTTCATTTTTCTGCCTAAGTGGAGTATCTTGCATTTGTCACTGTTGAACTTCATTTTGTTAGTTTTGGCCCATCTCTCTAATCTGTCAAGATCGTTTTGAATCCTGCTCCTGTCCTCTGGAGTATTGGCTCTCCCTCCCAATTTGGTGTCGTCTGCAAACTTGATGATCATGCCTTCTAGCCCTTCATCTAAGTCATTAATAAAGATGTTGCACAGGACCGGGCCCAGGACGGAACCCTGCGGCACTCCACTTGTCACTTCTTTCCAAGATGAAGAGGAAGCATTAGTGAGCACTCTCTGGTTCGTCCACTTAACCAATTACAGATCCACCTCACCGTAGTTTTGCCTAGCCCACATTGGACTAGTTTCCCTGCCAGAAGGTCATGGGGGACCTTGTCGAAGGCCTTACTGAAATCCAGGTACGCTACATCCACGGCATTCCCGCATCTACCCAGCTTGTAACTCTATCGAAAAAAGAGATCAGATTAGTCTGGCATGACTTGTTTTTGATAAATCCATGTTGACTATTAGAGAGGTGCTTAAGAGATGTCACACCAAGGACCTTCGGTCCTATTTCCAGAATCTTGCCCGGTATCGACGTGAGGCCGACCGGACGGTAGTTGTTTGGGTCATCCTTTTTTCCCTTCTTGAAGATTGGGACCACATTGGCCCTCCTCCAATCTGCTGGAACTTCTCCCGTTCTCCAAGAACTCTCAAAGATGGTTGCCAATGGTCCGAAATGACTTCCGCTAGTTCCTTCAATACTCTGGGGTGTAGTTGATCTGGCCCTGGGGACTTGAACTCATTAAGAGCGGCCAGGTATTCCTGGACGACTTCTTTCCCAATTTGGGGTTGGATGTCCTCCAATCCCTCATCCACTCCATCTTGCTGAGGTTGAAGACTCTCTTTTTGTGAGAAGACCGAGGCAAAGAAGGCATTAAGTAGTTCTGCCTTTTCCCTATCCCCTGTCAGCATTGCCCCATCTTCTCCTCGAAGAGGTCCTATCGCCTCCTTGTTTTTCCTTTTTCTACTGACATAAGAATAGAAGCCCTTTTATTGTTTTTAATGTCCCTGGCAAGTCTGAGCTCGTTTTGTGCTTTAGCCTTGCGGACCTTTTCCCTACAGGTGTTGGCTATTTGTTTGAATTCTTCTTTGGTGATTTCTCCCTTTTTCCACTTCTTGTGCATGTCTCTTTTGTGTCTTAGCACAGTTAGAAGTTCTTTGGACATCCATTCTGGCTTCTTTGCACTTGTCCTATTTTTTCTCTTTGTAGACACGGTTTGCAATTGCGCATTGAGTATTTCACTCTTGAGAAATTCCCATCCACCTGTAACTCCCTTGTCTTTTAGTATCTGTGTCCACGGAATGCTGCTCAGGGTTCCTTCATTTTTTGGAAATCAGCTCTCCTAAAGTCCAAAATGCGGGTTTGACTTGTCTTAGTTTCGGCCTTCCTTTGTACCTCAAATTGCAGGAGCACATGGTCACTTGCCCCTAAGGATCCTACCACTTCGACCGCATCGATCAGGTCTTCCGCATTTGTTAGGATGAGATCAAGAGTAGCCAATCCCCTTGTTGCCTCTTCTACCTTCTGGACCATGAAATTGTCTGCAAGGCAAGCGAGGAATTTGTTGAACCTTGTACTCTTGGCCGAGTTTGTTTTCCAGCAAATATCGGGATAGTTGAAATCGCCCATGACTACTACATCTCTTTTCTGTGCCTGTTTGGTCAACTGTTGGCAGAAGACTTCATCAAGTTCTTCCTCCTGGCTTGGGGGTCTGTAGTAGACGCCTACAACGACATCTTTTTGAGTCCCAGTTCCCTTGATTCTTATCCAGATGATTTCAAGCTGGTTTCCCAGATTGCTGTCTTGAATCTCTTCTGCAGCATAAGAGTTTTTGACATATAAGGCTACTCCGCCTCCTCTCCCCTTTGTTCGGTTTCTGTGAAAGAGGTTATACCCCTCGATATCTACATTCCAGTGATAGGAGTCATCCCACCAGGTTTCAGTGATGGCTATGATATCATATTTGTGGTGTTGTGCTAAAAGTTGGAGTTCGTCTTGTTTATTTCCCATGCTCTGTGCATTAGTGTAAAGACATGTGAGCCCCTGAGATCTTCCCTTGAGCTGTTTAATTGGGATTATTGTGCTTTTGGTACTTGGTCCTTGTTGTGTTTGTGCAGCCCTCCGTTTAGCCTTCTGGCGGTTCCCTGACATTATGGGTAAAGTAGTGTTCGCAAGGCTGTTGTCCCCCTCCCCCAGTGGGCCTAGTTTAAAGTGCGCCTAATGAGGTTTGCGAGTCTGTGAGCAAAAAAGTGTTTTCCTACTTGTGTGAGATGCACCCCATCCCTTGCCAGTAGGCCATCCTCCTGGAAAAGCAGGCCATGGTCGAGGAAGCCAAAGCGTTCCTCCTGACACCATTTTCTAAGCCAGTCATTGAGCTGTACTATTTTTCTGGCTCTTGTGATTCAGAATGGTTCTTCTCAGGATTATGAGCCAGAAAGTCCAATAAGTTAATGGCTGAGCAAATACTTTCCATGAATAAGTTTATAGATTCAGGTTAGGGTTCCAAATTCAGACTTGGCACACAACTACACTGACCACTTAGGTTAGTTTAGAACTGACTTGGAAGAAACTAATTTTGCTCTGTAAATGATTAGATTGACAGATCTGGAACAGGTTTGATGCCAAAAAGGAGATCATATTAACCACCCAGAATCCACAGTATTTTTTCCCATTCCTGGTCAAGATGTACACCAGCGCTCTGGAGACATGAGGCAGGGGAAAGGGAAAGTGCTAGTTAGCAGTGGAGGTAATCAATTACCTGTTCCAGTGGGTCAGTTAACCCCTTGCTGCACATATGTGACCTTGGGACATTTTTCAGCATTCCCATCCCCATGTTCCAAATTTAAATGCACTCCAGCACAAGTAGCTGACTACAGTGTGCTACACATCTGCAGAGCTGGTTTCACTGTGATATGTCGTTTACATTGAGAGTTTACTGAAGCACATTCAGCAGTTTAATTCAGACTTTCCCTCAGTTTTGCTTGGTGTGCTTTAAGATGCAGTTCGCTTTGGTGGCACATATTTTCTAGCTGCTACAACTTGGGAGTCAGCTTGAAACTGCATTAAATTGTCAGTGTAGATGTGCCCTTGGTTTCTTCTGGCATCTTAGAGGTAACACAATTCTAGAGCTCTAGTGCTCTGTCTCTCTGCCTGTCCTACCTATCTATCTATCTATCTATCTATCTATCTATCTATCTATCTATCTATCTATCTATCTATCCATCTAATCTATCTTGCATCCCATCATTGTGGCATGTCCATATATGCATGTTTGGTCGGGTATTTTCATGGTTTTTCTGTGACTGTGTTATCTATGTGCATTTCTGTAAAATTGCTTATGTAAGCAAAGACCCAGGGATGACTAGCAACCCTCTATGGCCATCTGTTGCAGTAGCTGAAAGAGTGGCATGGGTCTGCTCTATACCCTTTTTCCTGCACCATCGAGCAAAGGGAACAGGGAATGGCGGCGGCAGCAGCCCATTTTACAGTGGACTCACTGATGTAACATGCAGGGAGTATTTCCTGACTGCTTTATGATGTATTGTCGAAGGCTTTCGTGGCTGGAATCACTAGGTTCTTGTGGGTTTTTTTGGGCTATAGGGCCATGTTCTAGAGGCATTTCTCCTGACGTTTCGCCTGCATCTATGGCAAGCATCCTCAGAGGTAGTGACTACCTCTGAGGATGCTTGCCATAGATGCAGGTGAAACATCAGGAGAAATGCCTCTAGAACATGGCCCTATAGCCCAAAAAATCCCCACAAGAACCTTGCTTTATGATGATGATGTTGATTATTATTATTATTATTATTATTATTGCCACAAAAACATGGTATGACACAGCAAACAAGATATATATGCTGGATTTCGTATCACAAAATCATAAGTCAAAGACTTCCCAAGCATTTAGGACTGTGTGATATGCATTATTATTATTATTATTATTATTATTATTATTATTATTATTACTCCACATCTTTATGTGGAATTAAACTGGGATAACCCAGTTTACCCTGCTGTAAGGAGCAAAGGTCCCTAAACATCATCTGGACATCCAGGAGCAAATTTTGGTCAATTCATCTGGTCATTGTAGACAAGCCCTTAATTTCTGGTGACTAATACGTCCCTCCCCGCTGTCACATCTTTGTTTAATTCCAACCCCTTCTATTTTTCTACAATCTAACCCCTCTACCATTCCATTTTTTCAACTGCTTTAAAATATTCCCTTTCTTCTCTCTCACTTTTTTTTCCACTTATTGCATTTCTATACCGCTCTTCTCACCCCTGGGGGGACTCAGAGCAGTGTACAAGATATCAAAATGGCAAAAAATCAATGCCAAACATACATATAAAAGCAACACATAACATGACTAAATCAATAACATATACATATGAATTAAAACTAGTAAAAACTATACAAGGACATATTGTAATGTAAACATAAGACATATTAAACATTGCACCGGACCCATGGATATAATTAAGCTGCTTCATTTGCTGAATGCCTGTTTGCATAAACAGGCTTTAAGTTGTTACCTGAACACCAAGGAGAAGGGGCCTAATCTAATCTCGCTGGGGAGGGAGTTCCACAGCCGAGAGGCCACCACCAAGAAGGCCCTGTCCCTCATCCCCACCAGTCACACCTGTGAAGGTGGCAGGACCGAGAGCAGGACCTCCCTAGCCGATCTTAGCGCTGTTTGGTTTGCAGCTGAATGCAAAGGTCCAAACTAGTTTGCACTCAGTTAAATCAACATGAAGGAGAGAAGGGGCAAAGTTGCCCTTCCCAGAAGTATCTTTAGGCTTTTCTTTTTCTTTTCTTTTCTTTTTTTGGGGGAGGTGGTGGTGAGTTTCATAATCAGTACATAAATTCCACAGATTCTCAGTACTTTTGTATGTTTCTCCTCATTCATAACTTTTCCTTGGCTATGCCCTTTAGACCACACACTGATACTGGTCTTTTTGCCCTATGAAATACTGAGATGTATGAGGAATTCTGTAGTTTGAAGGCATAGAGATGAGATTTAGGTATTCTTTGCCCTATTGGCTCCTGTTATTTGTCTCCATAGTTATTTTCAGTTTTAAGGGGTACATGATGTTATTAAACCAGGGGTTTGGGTTTCATACATACTCTATGCACGTTTTCAAGTTGTCTATCAACTGGAATTTCACAGGCTTTTCTTAGCAAGGAATACTCAGCTGATTTTGCCAGTTCCTTCCTCTGAAATATAGCCTACAGCCCCTGGTATTCTTTGATGGTTGCCTATCCAAATACTGATTAGGGATGACCCTGCTTAGCTTCCAAGATCAGACAGGATCAGTTGCCTTTAGGGTATTTACTAGGCTGTTTTGTTCATACTCTAACCTTATGTTAGTTTTAATAATGTGGAATAATTCAAAATAAAATCAACAAAGCTGTAAGGCTGAAAGAGGGTATGAACTCCAGTCTCTTTTCTAATGCCAGTGATGGCTACTGCATTACTTTGATCTGTAATTTATAATTGGAGGAGCTGGCATCTTATTAGTGTTCTTTCGTTCCTGATTTTCTTATTCTCATTGTTTTAACTCTTTGGTTTTTTAATTGCAGCTCTTTAAAATCCCTTTTATCTTACTTCTAACATGATTAATATTGCCTTCTGAGCCAAGGTTAATAAAGATCAAGAAATGTACTTTTAAGTAATAGTTTCAACAATAAGCTTTTTGTTTTGTTTGTGTTTTTAACAATAAAGTTCAAGCAAGAAAGCACTTCTGGCAATGTCACTGCAGGGATGAACATTTAAAGAGGTTGTACAATTGGTATGGCAAACCTTTGACTGCAACACCTCTTTTTTCCTAATAACTAACTCCAGCTGCTTAAAAATTGGCAAATCTATGAAGTAGGATGGGGTGAGCTCCTGCTGTTACCCCGGCTTCTGCCAATGTATCAGTTCAGAAACATGTAAATGTGAGTAGATCAGTAGGTACCATTTTGGTGGGAAGGTAACGGCGCTCTATGTAGTCATGCTGGCCACATGACCTTGGAGGCATCTACAGACAATGATGGCTCTTTGGCTTAGAAATGGAGATGAGCACCACCCTCCAGAATTGGACTCGACTAGACTTAATGTCAAGAAGAAACCTTTTCCTTATATTACTTACTAAAATACAGCCTTTCATATCCATGGGGATTCCTGAACAGAAAATGGGAAACGGTGGATAACAGTGAACCCTACTGAAGTTAATGACTTCGGCCAGAAGTTACCATAGTGTCACTCTGGAGGATTAATCAAATTCCTAGAGAGGCTCCTCCAGGGCAACCCTATGGTAATTTCCTTCAGAAACATATTATATAATCACCTGAAGGATCTTGGAAATTCCTGGAGAGGAATTTCCAAGATCCAGATGCAGATATATAAAACTATGAGTTCTGGTGCTTCAGATATATGGACCATACTGTTACAACAAATGTACTTTATGATGGTGATAAAACAAGACATTTCATCAGCACCATATAAATCAACAGGCTATTTGACAGAATATTTCTGTACACAAAAACTTCACTAAATTTCTGTAAAAAATGCAAAAAACTAAGCTTTTAGTTAATTTTTAGAAAGGTTGCTAACAGAAAAGTAGGATATACCATAAAACCAAAAAGTACATCAAATTAAGACTAACAGAGCATAACCTACCCTTTACTAAGAAACCTTGCTTACCAAATGTTTTCCTGTAAATATACACACTGCTCTACAGCTTACGATGAATCTGAGAAAATATATTTAACATATATATTTTATAATATATGGTTTTCCTGTATAACAGTGAACCCTATTGAAGTTAATGACTTCTGCTGGATGTTGCCATAGAGGAGTCATCCTGTAGAACCTATAAATATGTATACTACTCTACAATTTATGATATATCTGAGAAAATATATTTACCATATATTTTTATAATATTATAATTTTTTATTTTATGACTCTTGATTCCAAGACTTTGACTCTGCAGCTCTGTTTATAGCTCCTTCTATATGTCGATTCAGACATAAATCATACTGAGTTCAATGTAGTTTGATAACAGATAAGTTTCTATACAATCACAACCTCGGTTCTCATATTTTTCATTCATTCCTTCTTTTATTGCTACTGATGGTATGGAATATTACAATAAAGCAAAGAGAAGGAAACCTTTTAAGCACAAAACCAATTTCAATTACAGAAAAAATCTATGAAGTGGGATGGGGTGAGCTTTCCAGTCCTTGATTATTAGCCAAACTCCTTAAATGGTCCCCGTTCCCCAGTAAGTGTTTTTCATCCTTTGTCAGCCAATCATGGGCATGAATCCCAATTAGCAATAATCATCATCAGTGGGTTATCCTGTGTACAAAGCTATGGTCCGTGGTACATAGCAGCTGCGTTGCAGCAAGCATCTCTTCAGAATCCCAGTGTGCGTTCTTTCAGCTCTCCATCATTAGAGAGAATTTTCTTCACCTGGCCTGGCCTTCCAGAATAGTTAGCCAATTTCTGGAGATGGATCACAAGCAAAAAACTATCGCAGCATGTTCAGTGACCAAGCCAACCTTTTCTGCCTCCTTCCTATACATACATACACACACGTGTCTGTGTGTAGGTCTTTCTAGATGTAAATTGTTTGTATTCCACTTACCTTTCACCCTATATTGTAAAGTAATCATACAAAACACTTTTTTGGCGAGAAGTAGAGTGTGCAACCCTATTTCCACTTGCAGATTTAATCATTCTGTATCTTGTTATTGTTAGGTTCCTTAAACATTGTAAAGTATAATCTTATTTGTCCTATATGAATGCATGAAAATTTTGCCAGAGTTCCTTCTCCCAACCTTCACTATACTATAAATAAGATGTTGGTGTTGTTGATGATGATGTTGATGATTGTATAAGCATTTTCCTCACTAAAGCTCTTTTCATTGCCAGAATTGCTTAAGCTATTTCTGTGATTCCAATTAAGACATTGTGGACATTCTTCAATATAAGACACTAACTGCCTTGTCAAAAGTGCCTGCTGAATCACTGCAGGTTGCTGCAGATCGCTGTGATCCTGGCAGCACCCTCCCATGAGATGTGCAGACCTATTGCCCCTTGTCTCTCACCATCCCGGGTTCCTCCCTACCTCATCACATGGTAGGATATGTCCACCGATCGGCTTGCTCCATTAAGTGCCATGCAACAGAAAAAGCCTTTCATGTTGCCTGTGGCAGTTTTTTGGTGGCCGCATCTCCAGTTTTGCACCAGTTTTGCCCTGGAGCCAATCTGGAAGTACTTCTACTATGTGTGGTGGGAGCTGGAGGGTTCTTTGGCAAAGCTGGTGGAGAACTGGAGTTGTCACTGAAATTTGCCCCGTGTGAAGATGTCATTAATCATACTTGAAGTCCCATTGAGACTGGTGCAGGAGTGGAAAATTGCACTCATCCAAAAACCATTGGGGTGTAGTGGTTTGGGCACTGGACTATAATTCTGAAGATTAGGATTTGATTCCATGCTTGGTGGTGGGAACCTGTCGGGTGATCTTGGTCAAATGATATATTCTCAGTTCTAGAAAACCTAGTGATAGTTTCATTTTAGGGTCTCCATAAGTCAGAAACAACTTGAAGGTCCACAATATCAATAACAACCATCTGGTAAAGTGCTCCCTTGCCTCTGATTCATTCATTTTCCCCTTCCAACTGAGCCACTTCTGTATTTAACCCCAATTAGAGCAGAGCTGTTGAATCAACTGAGTATGTTACCAATTTATTAAACAAATATTAAAATATTTACTTCCCATCTTACATCTAAAAATACGGTTAAAAAATTGAACAATTTAAAATAATATCAGTGGCCAATATCTATATATAACAGCCTATGCTTTGTAACTTTATGAAGCAATACTCGTGTTGCAGGATGGCAATGAAAGCCTGTTAGTGTATTGAAAAGATGTGCATCTGGATAATGTCTCCCATGTCCATCATGCTTTTGTAATACACAGCATGTACATCCAAGATTCTGATATGATGGTCTTCTAAAGATGGCACAAATGTGAGTGAAAAGAAAGATTGGCACTTCTGGTATAAATTCCCTGTGACTATCACTGAGATGTGCCCAATGTATATTTGGCCCTCCTTATGTGAATCAATGTATAGTTGGCCCTCCGTATCTGTGGATTCTACATCCATGGATTCAACCATTCACAGCTTGAAAAAAAATTTTTTTTAGAAAACATTCCCAAAACATTTTGTACAAGGGACACCATTTTATACATCAAAGAAATTGAGCATCCATACATTTTGGTAGCCACGGGTGCTCCTGGAACCCCAGCATATACCAAGGGCCCACTGTAAAGGTGTGTGTCTTCCATTGCTTGGGTTGTAAAATTTGTGAACTGGCCACCTATCATCAGAGATAATTGTTGAGTATGTTGTTCTATGTGTATGTTGCATTAATATCTTCTACATGTTGCATCATTTTAACATTCATATGGGGGCTGCACTGTTTAGATTCATAAATTAAAAAATGCACCTACCATTTTTTCTGTTTGTTTCACACACCCGCTGAAGCAGACTATTGGCTCTGAAACCTCATGCTGTAATAAACCACTTAGTCTGTAAGCGGCCACAGTGCTCTTTGTCCTTGCGACCCTATCAGAAAGGTGCTGCTCCATATCCTTTTGACAATCCATATTAAAGTAATGGAAGTTGCCTCTTGACATGGCAAATGCTGGCCACTCAAGCTTTCTCCCAGTGCATTAGCAATGTAATCCAAGCAGCAGTTTTTGACCTCCTGCTGATGTACGTCAAGGGAAATGCAATGCTGTAATCATGTTGCACTCCCCCTGACCTGCATAAGAGGCAGGTCAAAAACCACTGGTTGGATTATATTTCTGACAGACTTGAAGGCAGCCTGTGTGAACTGTTGCTATGTGTTCGCCATGCGCTAGGAGGTAACCTGTCTTATCGAGGACCACTGATAGGCCATGGAAAAGAAGCCAATAAACTTTTCTTTAACAACTCCAGATAGGCCTGCTTGGGAATACTTTCAGATACCTCCCTTGTTTTCTCTAATCAGCAATTTATCAAAAAGATACTAGCCACTGAATAGCTTTGTCACTTTCTTCGCAAGTACATGGACTAAGTTAACTTTATTGCTGGTTTGATGTTTCCGAGGTCTGTTTTAATATTCCCACTAGGCTCTTTAACCAGCATCTGATTTGGAAGTGTTTTCCAAGAACAATTGGGTTTTCCACAGCCTTGGTTTGTAAATCTGGGAAAGATAAAGGACTCTTAATTTTCTAGAGAGAAAGAAAATGAGAAAGAAAGACTAAATACATATGAGTTCTTGGGATCTTAGCTAGTCAACATGTTTCTGAGTTTCTCCCCAAATCTGCTTTTTTAAAAAAATGTCAAGAGCGCCTTGAGAAACTGCAAGTTGTTTCTGGTGTGAGAGAATTGGCCATCTGCAAGGACATTGCCCAGGGGATGCCCGGATGTTTGATGTTGTACCATCTTGTGCAAGGCTTCTCTCATGTCTGCACATGGGAAGCTGGAGCTGACAGAGGGAGCTCAACCCACTCTCCCTGGATTCGAACTGCTGACCTGTTGGTCAGCTGTCCTGCCAGCACAAGGGTTTAACCCATTGCACCACTGGAAACTGGTTAGACTATACCAGGCATCCTCGAACTGCGGCCCTCCAGCTGTTTGGACCTTCGACTCCCAGAATTCCTAACTATTGTACAGGCATGTTAAGGCTTCTGGGAATTGGAGGCCCAAACACCGGGAGGGTCACAGTTTGAGGATGCCTGGACTATACAGTATGATCCCTATGGTTTTACCTATCAACATCTGACAAAACATGTCCTTTCTAGGAATTCTATAGGTCTTCTAGGTGATTCTATGGTATGCTCCTGGCAAAATTTATCAAAGAGTCACACTGGGGGACCTAGAAAATTGCTGGAGGATCTAGGACATTGCTAGATCCTCCATTGTGACTCCATGGTAACATCTTGCAGAAGTCATTCATTTCCATAGGATGTGCTTTATTCAGTTTCCTGTTTCCAGGATAAGTTTAGAAACCTATCCACCATGAATATGTGTGGTTTACCGGTTCCCCTAGAGCCAACCAGCCTTCTAGTTAATGGCATCCTTCTTGTAGCATTTGCTCCACTGCAATTGGCTTGAGCACTTCAGAGCATTGACACGTATCTTGTCTTTGAATGGTGGCTGATTGTCCTGAATGCTTGTCTGCCCCCTGATTAGGACCTCTTGAGTGGCAATTAAAATCTAGTGTGAGAAGATTCTGCTTCACTTGCTCCCTTTATATGTCTGTGCTCATAATGAACATGATTCCCTTTTCATCTTGGAAAATCAAACCCAATCTAGGCACCAAAATTCACATTTCTTTTTAATAAGAACAAAATGTTGATTGGGGCAAAAGAATAAAACTTCATCGGTTCCTCTCTGCCGTTCCTTCCCTGTGTATTATGTCTTCAGGATAATTAGGGCTTGCATCTGTGAAGTACTCTCAGATAGATGGCTGATCTGTCCTCATTTGAGCAAGAATGCTTGTGTGAATGATGCTTGTATAGTTGCATTGAGAGGGGTGGAAAGTTGGTTTTAAACACACAACTGGTAACTGGAGGCAAGTCAAGAATTTTAACCAAGCAAATAAGTTGTAGCAAACCAAACTAGTTTCACGTGCACACTTTTCAATACCAATGGTATTTTTTAAAAGTATATCCTGCCTTACATTATCCAAAAAGACAAATCAGGAAGAACTATAAAATATTGTTAATATAAAACAACAGCAAGACTTAAATCAGGAGACTTTTTATTGTGTGTATGTGCTGTCATCTTTACTAATGATCCGTTCATTCTCCAAATGTGGATCCTTATGTTACCCAAAAACAGCATCAGCAGGCTTTGAAGACTCTCATGTTTGAAAAAGTTCATAAATGTCTTTAGGAGGAAGTGTTTCACTGTATAGTGGGCTCTTGGTATCAACTAGGATTTGGTTACAGGATTCCACATAGAATCATAGAATCAAAAAGTTGGGAGAGACCTCATGGGCCATCCAGTCCAACCCCCTGCCAAGAAGCAGGAATATTGCATTCAAATCACCCCTGACAGATGGCCATCCAGCCTCTGTTTAAAATACCAAAATCCATGAATGCTCTAGTCCCATGATATAAAATGGAAAAATCAAGGATTGCATTTTTACTTTTGAATTAAAAATATTGTCAAGCCATGGATTGTTGAACAGGCTGCCAGTTTGCTACCGAGCACAATTCAAGGTGCTGGATTTAGCCTATAAAGCCCTAAACAGTTCAGGCCCAGCTTACCTGTCCAAACGTATCTCCCTCTATGAACCATCACGGAGGTTAAGATCTTCTGGGGAGGTCCTGCTCTCAGTCCCACCTCCATAGCAAGTGCAGTTGATGGGGATGAGAGACAGGGCCTTCTCAGTGGTTGCTACTTCACTCTGGAACTCCCTCCCCAGTGAGATTAGATCAGCGCCCTCCCTCTGGACCTTTAGGAAGAAAATAAAGATGTAGTTGTGGGATCAAGCCTTTGGCCAGTACAATAATGCAGTGCAAAGAATAGTTAGGAAATATGTGCAATGACAATTAGAACAGCTACGGTGTACGATTTTTGGATCATGTGATTTTAACATTTATATTAAGATGTTTTTAATGTTTTGTTTTAATGCTGAATTTTGTTTATGTCTCATGTTTAATGGTTTTAATTATTTTAATTTAACATTATATGTTAGTGTTTCGTTATTATGATTTTTCTTTTTATATGTATGTTAGCATTGAATTTTTGCCATTAGTATGTTGTAAACCACCTTGAGTCCCATTCCTCAAAGGGGTAAGAAAGATGGGGTATAAATATAGTAAAAAAAAAAAATAAATATGAAGGCCAGCTGTATGTCCAGTGAGTATGGAACTAACAGGGTTTGGAGATTTAAAGGAATACAATGGCATATCCTGAAAAAGGTATGCCTATGGCTCCAACCCTGCACTCTCTGTTCTGTAATACTCTTGAGTTGGTTCCATGAGATCTGAGTGTGTTGGACTATAGTTGTCCCCTCCCTGTATGGTCACTGGAATTTTGATATAGAAAAAGGATTGGAATGTGGGTATATTGTACCAAGTTTCTCCTTCAAATTGTCAAGTTCTCCTTGCTTGGAGTAAAGGAGTGGAATAGATAATGGCACTATTTTGACGCATGAGTAGGATTTGATACTTCTAAGGGACTTAACGCTGTGGCAATTAAGCTCGTCCAAGGAACGTTCTTAAGGGGCAGGGGCTCCAGTGCTGTAATCCATTCCTTTCTTAATGCAACTTGATGTAGATGGAGTGAAGGTCTATCAGGTGTGAAAAACCCTGCTGCTCCTGGCTTGGAGTGGCCTCCAGACAGCGATTTGGTGGCGTCAATCCGGTCATGCTTGATTTCGACACTTAACGTGGTAAGGCAAGGACCCTTCTCCCTCCGATCAGCTTCTCAATTAGCAAGCTGCCTTGTGTAACAAGCCTTGTTCCATAATCCCTGTGGACTCTGTTGTGTGTGTGTACATGTGTGTGGGTCATTAGGGTGAGAAAAGTGTATCAGCAGACATAGGGTGCATGTGAAAAGAAACTGGGGGAGGCGGGAGAGAAGGAGATGAGAGATTTCCTAATAACCCCCTTCCTTTCTTTCAAGTTCTTTGCTTTCATGGGTTTCATTCATTAAGAAGCTTAAGGCATCAGTATCTTCTTTTAAATTGCTCATCTTATCACCTTGGCACCTGACAGTTTTCTTACCGTTTGAATATAAGCAGAGATAACTAGAAGGTTCAGGAGGTGGGGAGGGGGAGAACCTGTCTCTTTGTGTTGTGTGTTTTGCTTGTGTTACTCCAAAGCTCCATCCATGTACAGTGCATAAATAACATCATATCTTTAATTCTTGGTGGGGGGGGGGGGATGTGTGTGTTGAAGGAGGAAAATGGAATTTGCTTCCTTCAAGTCGGTACTGGCTATTTGGCTATTTATTCCAGAGGTTTGCAAACAAATGTAGCAGCTGAGAGACAGAAGCAGCATAAATTAAAAAAAAAAAAGCAAACAAGCAAAGATAGATGTATAATGTGTATATCTTGTGGTCCAAATTTCCTTTCCCTGTTAGGAAGCCAACTATTGCTACATTAAATATTCAAGCCATGCTAAATCTCAAGGGTCTTTTCTTTCCTGCAATGTGTTACTAATATTCATACATGTGAAGAATTGCGACGCATATACAAATAGCACCTTTTTTTAATGAGCAATATATGTCAACATGACACCTGCTTTTTTTTAGGTTGTGCCTTTATGGATGTAATAATTGAGATGTTTACTAATGTATGTGCCTGAGGGGGAGGGAGGGTTGCTTTTCCGAGACTTCATTTGCACGAGTTTGCTCAACATAACAAACATAACAAAACTTTCAGAAAGAAATCCCTAGCATTAACGTTCCCAATGCCTTGCTATATTTTTTCAAAAAAAGTGTATTTTCTCCCAAACTATAGAGAAAAGGACTTACCAGATAATATAGGAAAATGTATATGTACATGGCTCTCTAACTTCATTTGAAGCAAGAAATGAGATAACCTCTCATTCTAGGTTAGAACAATTTCAGTTAACAGAATTGCTGTATCACACATTTAATTTTTGCTGTGATCTTTGCTCATACAAATATTTAAAAGAGGAAAGATTTTAATATTGTTCAATAATATTTTGTTTGCAGTGCTATAAAAATAGTCCTTGTATAATTAGGCTGTATCCTGTATAACCTGTTTGGTCCATAAACTATAACATCAATAAGTCTAAGGTAAAGGTTTTCCCCTGGCATTAAGTCCAGTCATATCCAGCTTTGGGGGTTGGTGCTCATCTCCATTTCTAAGCTGAAGAGCTAGCGTTGTCCGTAGACACCTCCAAGGTCATGTGGCTGGCATAACTGCATGGAGTGCCATTACCTTCCCGCCGGAGCAGTACCTATTGATCTATTCACATTTGCATGTTTTTGAACTGCTAGGTTGGCAGAAGCTGGGGCTAACAGCGGGAGCTCACACCATTCCGCAGATTCAAATCTGCAACCTTTCGGTTACCAAGTTCAGTAGCTCAATGGTTTAACCCACTGTGCCACCGGAGGTTCCAATCAATAAATCTAGATTTCCCCAAAACAAACTCTCGATTTAGTTATCAATAAGCAACATTCCATTAAAGAAAGCAAGCTGCGATCCCATGCATACTTTTCCCAGCAAGTGTACTATTGAATTCACTGGGACTTAACATATTTCTTCTATTGTGAGACACCGTCAACTCTGTCTTACCATCACTTGGTGTGCACCCCTTTGAGTCCCATCCCCCCAGGGGTAAGAAAAGTGGTGTATAAATGCAGTAAATAAATAATAATAATAAATAGATAGTAAAACACCAATTTCAGGACCAATAGCAGAAAAAGCTATATATAGGGAGAGAGAGGAGGGGGGTACCTGTGATTCTAAGATGCACCCCATTTTTATAGATGTTTATATGGGGGTGCATATTGGAATAGAAGAAACACTGTATTTCTTAGTATTCGTGCAGATGAATATGTACTAAATTGTTTTGCATCTCACAAATACGTATTGTTGTTTCCAGCATTTGTTCAAAAATTCTATTCCTTATCTATTCCTGTATACATGCAATTTCCTTCTCAAAAAGCTGATCCCAAGTAACATTTCTGTTCTACCTCATAATTTGGGTCTTTATATTATTGTTGTTGTTGATTTCTTTAGAGCCTGAGAATTGCTATGCTTCAAGGTTACCATTGGTATTATATAGATTTAACCGCATTGGCCCAACCAACAGCTACGAGACTTATTGATATGCCTTCCGTACATTATGTGTATAGCGGGTTGACGTCTTCAGAATAGCCTGATGCTTTGATTGTTGTAACTGTTTAAGTTTTTACTTAAAATTCTGAACACTCAGTGTCGCTGAGCCATTTCAATGCAATACTTCAAAAAGCAAGTCCTAAAGGTGACACAACAAAGGCAAAAACCTTGGATACTTCTTCCTTTTATTTATGAAAGGAAGCATGTGATCACCAGCCAAAGATGGGAGGGGGAAAAAACTTAACCCGTTTCTTTTTCCTATGAAAAGAGCAAGTTGCATTATTATGAAATAGCTTTTCTGGAAGAATTTCTTTCTCTTTGTGTACATTTTGTCAAGCCATCTAAAGCGACTTTATATTTATCCAGTGAGGAAATGTTCAAAATCTTGTTTGCTTTATCATTACTGCAAGGGAGGCAGTGACGTTTCAGGTGCCATTGAATGTAATTATAGGATGTAGTAATGAATGTGTCTCTTTTCTTCTGACTTAAATCTATTTTTAATTCTATTCAGCACTCCTCGCATCTTCATAGACAAAGCATTGCCCTATTTCTATCTTGGAAAACAGCACCTATGTGGAAGACATTTTGGATTATTGCTGTTGTGTGCCTCAAAGTAGACCTGACACAAATTCACACTCATACACCCTGAAGAAGGGTTGCACTTCTGAAAAACTTCTCAGTTGGCATGTTTTTAAGAATTGAATATTCAATGTGTTTATAAGTCCATTTAGTGTTCTTTTTTACCAGGAGATACATTGAGGAATGGAGCTTGAGATCTTCTTCAGATAAGTTCTCAAAGAATAGCACTGTATTAGTGTAGCTATAGAGCAGTGTTTCTCAACCTTCCCAATGCCATGATCCCTTAATACAGTTCCTCTTGTTGTACTGACCCCCAACCATAAAATTATTTTCATTGCTACTTCATAACTGTCATTTTGCTACTTTTATGAATGGTAATGTAAATATCTGATATGCAGGATGTATTACTGGACCAAATTTGGCACAAATACCCAATATGCCCAAATTTGAATACTGGTGGGGTTGGGGGGGATTGATTTTGTCATTTGGGAGTTGTAGTTGCTGGGATTTATAGTTCACCTACTCTCAAAGAAGATTCTGAACTCCACCAACAATTGAATTCAACCAAACTTGGCACACAGAATTCCTATGAAAATATTGGAAGGGTTTGGTGGGCACTGACCTTGAGTTTTGGAGTTGTAGTTCACCTACATCCAGAGAACACTGTGGACTCAAACAATGATGGATCTGGACCAAACGTGGCATGGATACTCATGCCTAAATGTGAATATTAGTGGAGTTTGGGGAAAATAGACCTTGACATTTGGGATTTGTACTTGCTGGGATTTAATAGTTCACCTACAATCAAAGAGAATTCTGAATTCCATCGATAGAATTGGGTCAAACTTCCCACACAGAACCCCCATGATGAACAGAAAATATGGTATTTTCAGATGGTTTTTGGCAATCCCTCTGACACCCCCTCACAAGCCCACCAGGGGTCCCAACCCCCAGATTGAGAAACACTGCTATATAGGTTGAGAACAGTGTATTAAAATTTAGTGGAGCTGAAAACATTTAATTGAAGCTGTGGGTGATAATTTTGGATGCTACCAAGTGATGCTTGCATTTCCTTTTTCTGAAGAAGACCACACACATGATAGTCTCCCAAGAACAATTCTTTGCTTCAAAGCATCTGAGTAGACCTGCAATACTAAGAAAAGGGGAGAACGGTATAAACCGTTTGCAAAAATATACATGTTTCTAAAGGTGATGGTGTTACTGTCACTCTTGTGCAGTACAAAAGAAAAGCCATTTTGACAAATGTTCTTTCAAATTTCCCTTGAAGCTGGAAATCCCAGAATTCTTGCTAATAATCCTGTCACTCTCTCCTAAAATATAAATTATGCTTCTGGATGCAAAACTTAATTGGAGCTGTTTTGAATTCTGCACCTCCTTTGACACCTGTCAAAATCCTATAGTTGCTGTTTTCAGACACAAGCAGGAAAATAGTAACTTTTGGTAGATACGTGAATTGTTGATTATGAGTGTTACATAATAGCTGTAATTTGCAAAGAAGGCTTGAAACAGTTGCTAGAATCATAACATTGATACTATTGGAAAAACAATAAGATTGTACAGAATCCACCTAGTAGTATGATATAACGTCATGTCTTTTGACAAAATTCATTCTTCAAGACTGATGATCAAATATACAAAAGGAAATGTTTGTTCTGGGCTTCTGTAATACAGAAAACAGTGTTAGGATATCGTGTCTGTATGTAACAAATATTAAAATATACAATAAATCTATTAAATAGTATATTGTTTACAGATGTCCAGTCAAATATTATAACTAGCAATAAGGGTGAAATTATAATTTTAAGTATTTGCTATGCACTTCAAAATAATTTAACATCCAACTTCTATTTTTTGTTTGCTTCTGTACTTTCACACCTTTTTTGAAGTCAAGATTAAAGATTCTAAATGTTCTAAGAAGGAAAGATTTGGAAGAACGACAGACCTTTTAGCAAGTCAATCAAATTGGGTAGGAAAGGGATTCCCGACTACTTGAAGACTTTAAGGCTTCTGTGTATTGCAAGTAAATGGATCTTCCCCCATGTAAATGAAATGCAAAGATACAGAATGGGGGACACCTGGCTAGACAGCAGTACAGGAAAAATATATTGGAGTCCTCATGGACAACAAGTTAAACATGAGCCAACAATGCCATGTGGCAGCAAAAAAACCAATGGGATTTTGGCCTGCATAAATAGGAGTCTGGTGTCTAGATCCAGAGAAGTCATGCTACCCCACTATTGTGCCTTGATCAGACCACACCTGGAATATTGTGTCCAATTCTGGCACCACAACTTAAAAGAGAGATATTGACAAGCTGGAATGTGTCCAGAGGAGGGTGACTAAAATGATCAAGGCTCTGGAGAACAAGCCCTATGAGGAGCGGCTTAAAGAGCTGGGCATGTTTAGCCTGAAGAAGAGAAGGCTGAGAGGAGACATGATAGCCATGTATAAATATGTGAGAGGAAGTCATAGGTAGGAGGGAACAAGCTTGTTTTCTGCTGCCCTGGAGACTAAGACACAGAACAATGGCTTCAAACTACAGGAAGGAAGATTCCACCTGAACATTAGGAAGAATTTCCAAACTGTGAGAGTTGTTCAGCAGTGGAACTCTATGCCCCTGAGTGTGGTGGAGGCTCCTTCTTTGGAGGTTTTAAACAGAGACTGGATAGCCATCTGTCAAGGGTGCTTTGAATATGATTTTCCTGCTTCTTGGCAGGGAGTTGGACTGGATGGCCCATGAGGTCTCTTCCAACTCAATGATTCTATGATTCTACAACTATAGTAGAACGTGTTTTATTACTACAATCCTCCTGACAATTATATGACAATTTGAGTCTTGGAAACTTGATGGAAATCAATGCGTGCCTTTGTTCTTCCACTTTGCCCATTAGCTTTGACTAAATTTGTTGGTAACTTCTACACTTCTTTTTTGTTAATGGAGGGTTTTTTTAGAATACGTTGAGCACCCTGTAATGACCTATGTATTTGAATTCAAGAGGTCCTCTGAAAGTAATTTCATCCATGGCACAGAGCTTCTTCCTCTTCCCCCACCCTTCTTCCTCCATCTCGTAAAAGCCCTTTATTAGTGGAGAACTGCTTAAGGCATTCTTCAATTAGCATGTGCTGTATTGTGGCTGAAACAGCTGTTTACCATTTAATAAAGCATTGCATAATTTATTTCAAAGCCCTAGCAGCTATCCTGGCTGTTATACCAATGGGAGAGATTCAGCTGCAGCATTATTTGCAGTTGTGCCTGGAATTAGGCTCCTTGAAATAAAATTTAACCCATCTCCTTGCTTCCCTCTGTTTCAATATCAGATTTGTTTCATAATAATTCTAGATATCTCTCCAGTGGCTTTATACCTGTCTCCTTGCTTTTGATTTCGAAGCTGCATGGGGGAAAATGCTATAGTGATCTTCCATTTCTATTAGGAAATTGTGTAATTTATCTTAATTTCCCTGCTCTAAATGAAGAACAGAATATATAATTAGCCACGATTCTGTTCCAACTGGGAAACCGTGTTTGTTAGTATCAGAACAAGTCAAGATCTCAAGCCATTGTTGGGAATTGATTTGAGAAGCTGGTGTGTTGCAAAGCTGGTAACTACAGTTTTCAGGTCAGGCTTATCTTCTTTTATATTAAGCTGAGATACGGTTGTCTGAATGCAATCTCTGATTATCTTTAGCTCCTGAAATAATTCTTTACACAGATAGCTTCATTTGCATGGGCTAATATAATGTTAGCATATAAAAGGAGAATGTCTGTCTGAGGCATGCATGAAAATGAATGAAGAAATAGTAAAGATTTGGTCCATAAGTTTTGGACCAGATCTAAGTTTCCAACATCTACACATGATTAGCATTTTTTTCTCTCTTATTCTGTTTGTGTTTTTGATGTGTATTTCTCATGCACTCTGTGGTAGTTTAGAAACCAGCATTGTTTAGGCATAGTGCTTGTATGTCTGTGTGTGATGTTTTAAGCACAACAAAATGAAATCCTTGTTTTGTGTGAACTTAAAACCTATCCCTCACTCACCCCGCTGCCTTTTAATATAATCATTAAAGCAGTAGCTGAATATTGTCAAAAGTGCAGTTTTGAAGTGAATTTGGAGTTTCCTGTGTAGGCAAGCTATCAGGTGCTTTGAAGGAGGCAAAAAGAGAAGTCTTTTATTAAAAGGAAACACTTTCTGCTATTGGATGAAATAAAGTGTAATCCCTGAAAGCTCACAGTGTTAATAAATGTATTACCTTTTTGTTGTTGTTGTTGTTGTTGTTGTTGTTTATTTGTTCAGTCGCTTCCAACTCTTTGTGACCTCATGGACCAACCCACGCCAGAGCTCCCTGTCAGCCATGGCCACCCCCAGTTCCTTCAAAGTCAAGCCAGTCACTTAAAGGATACCATCCATCCATCTTGCCCTTGGTCGGCCCCTCCTTTTTCCCCAGCATCATTGTCTTCTCTGGGCTTTCCTGTCTTCTTATTATGTGGCCAGAGCACTTCATTTTTCCCTCTAAAATCCTTCCCTCCAGTGAGCAGCCAAGTATTCCCTCCAGTGAGCAGCCAAGGCACTCTCAGAATTTTTCTCCAGCACCACAGTTCAAAAGTATCTAACTTCCTTCACTCAGCCTTCCTTATAATCCATCTCTTGCACCCATAGGTTACTATGGGGAATACTTACTTACTTTGGAAGATGCCTGTGCGTGGGCTTTTTTTAATGTGTGGAGGTCAGTGCACAACTGATCAACACACAGTCTTCACAGAGTGAGGTTCCACTGGTGATGTAGTTTAACACAATGACCGTGGCTTCTCAATCTGTTGCAGCCTTCTTCCGCCTTCACAGCCATTGTAACATGTACCATGTTATCCTCCGCCTGCTCCGCCGTTGAGGTCTTTGGGTCTTCAGACTGTGCTTGGTCTGGAACCTCCCCTGCGGCCACTCCTGGGAGTGCACAACTCCAGTAGTTGTGCCCTCAGGTTCATTGGAACACGCAAGCCTCCTCACCACAACAAGGTGGCAGTCCATTAACAATGCGGATCTTTGTTGCCAGTGTGATGTCTCTACTCTTCACTATTTTATCAAGATTGGTCATTGCTCTCCTCCCAAGAAGTACTCCTGATTTCCTGGCTGCAGTCTGCGTCTGCAGTAATTTTGCACCTAGAAATACAAAGTCTGTCACTGCCTCCATGTTTTCTCCCTCTATTTGCCAGTTTTCGATTAGTCTTGTTGACATAATCTTGTTTTTGTTTTTTTATGTTTAACTGCAACCCAGCTTTTGCACTTTCTTTGTTCACCTTGGTTAGAAGGCTCCTCAGCTCCTCCTCACTTTCAACCATCAAAGCTGTATCATCTGCATATCTAAGGTTGTTAATGTTTCTTCCAGCAATTTTAACTCCAGCCTTGAATCCATCAAGCCTTGCATGTTGCATGATGTGTTCTGCATAAGATGACACAAATCTTAGTTGTTTTCTTTAAAGTTAATGAGATTTCTCAGGGAGATTCCACACATATACGTTAGAGAACCCCAGAAAACAGAGATGCAGTTTGTTCAAGCTGTGCCTATAACTTAAGGCTGTTCTGTGCTATTAGATTTGCTTTGACATATAGTAAGTGAGCACATTCTAGAGTTTTCTAGGGAAAGACTTGTTCAAAGAAAATTTGGTATTGCCTTCATGCAAGGCTGAGAGAGTGGGATTTCCAAACGTCATTTAGTGGGTTTCTGTGATTGAGCATGGCTTCTATAGGTAGCGATGTGTAAATCTGTCATTCTCATTGGTTTTCTCAATTTACCACCAACATTGTCATTCTATCACATTTTGTTAGCTGTTCACAGGATCTTGACTTTTTTCTATATAGAAATTTGTCTTTTATGCATATTTTTTCATATGGAGACATTTTGTGCAGATGAGCACATTGGAAGCCTTCAGATAAAATGCATTCCAGTCTATGGATAGCCCTGAGGATTTCTGCACAGTAGTATGAATCCAGTTATATTTGCTCCCTCCTGATCTGTGGTGGTTCTCCTGGCCAATGAAGATGTTCTCAGTATATGGAGACTTCTATGTACCTCTTTGCTACATTCATTTCTTTTGTTGGATGGTGGACCCAAAAGAAGTGGGTCATGAAATGTTGTTGGACTCATCCTCCTAACCAATAGGTGAAGTGGCCATGGATGATCTAGACTGAAGTCCAATAACATCTGAGGGATCCACCATTGGTAACTGCTGACTGAGACAATTAACCAAAGATATTTTATCATTTTTATTGTTGTTGGATGCTTGCTTGTTAAACTTCTAGGTGCTCTAAAAACAATAGGAAGCCAAATTTACAACCAGTCCTGCCTTGGAATAGCACTTGCCCCTTGCCTTTCCTCCCCTTCTTTCCTCTTTTGGAGGCAGAAAGTGAAAGAAAGACAGGAAAGGTTTGGATCCCAAAAGGGTTGGTCTTGGTCAGGATGAGATGGTGGACAGGAGAGAAAAAGTGTATCCATTATTCCGTATTGCCTACTCTTTATATATGGGCCTTTTCTGGATTTTCTTTTTACTCTGTAGCCTTCTTTTTTATCTTCTTCCTGTCTTTCTTGCTTCAGTCCTAGAATCTGAATAGGAGATGGGTGGGTGGAGGGTAGAAAATCCAAATATTTTTGGAACTGGAATATTGGGGTCCTGGTTCCTATGTCTTTAAAATCAAGCCAGGGACCTGTTCATTTGTGGGCCAAGAGCATGCAGTTGTACTTAATAGGTATTGATGAAAGATATTGAACACACCTTTATCGAACACACAGTTCAATTTGGAGAGGTTGTGAAAGATGCCATTGGTTGTTGCTGCATGCTGAAACCCCATATTGGAATAGTTTCAGTATTACTGTGAAGTGTGGAAAAAATGTTTGGTATGGATTACTATCTTTTCCTGAAGGTGGAAAAAGCCAAACAGAGTAATATCACATTATCTTAAATTTCAAACTCATTTCTTCATTAATATCATTCTGCCATTACCCCCAAATTCTACATGTGTGTAGAGAGGATTTCTCAAATGTTCCCAGGCAGAAGACAACATAATTGTGCCTCTTTTGACTTCAAATACAAAGTTTGACCAAAATGGTGGCTGAATTGTGTTTCACCACTGGAAAAAGGGAAATTGTACTAATTTGTAATGGAGGGGCAGTGCTTTAGCTTAGGGCAGTGGTCCTCAACCTGTGGGTCCCTGGATGTTTTGACCCCAGCTAGTTTACCAGCTGTTAGGATTTCTGGGAGTTGAAGGCCAAAATGTCTGGGGACCCACAGGTTGAGAACCACTGGCTTAGAGGAAACAACATACATCATTAAAAGCCCCAGGTGACGCAGTGGGTTAAACCTCTGTGCCAGCAGGACTGAAGACCAACAGGTTGCAGGTTCGAATCTGAGGAGAGGCAGATGAGCTCCCTCTATCAGCTCCAGTTCCTCATGTGGGGACATGAGAGAAGCCTCCCACAAGGATGATAAAAACATCAAATCATCCAGGCGTCCCCTGAGCAATGTCCTTGCAGACGGCCAATTCTCTCACACCAGAAGCGACTTGCAGTTTCTCAGGTTGCTCCTGACACGACAAAAAAATTAAAAGCCATCACAATTGCTACTTCCTTTCCAAGTGACCAAAACCAGCCTTCATACTCCAGTCTTGGCTTAAAACATTGATGTTTAAGCACCGTGACTAGCATTTTCACCTGGAGCAGTACCATATTTTTGTCCACTTACTACATCTTCTCTCTCCTGGAAGCTCTCTAGGGATAAGTAGGTGGTGTTTTAGGAACAATCCATGCTTCACAGTCTACCACTTGGAGAAGCAAATAATTCAGTTTTTCCTTGGGTGACATTTGGATGCCACCCAAGGTAAAATCAAGACAGGTCCTGGGATATGGGTCTGTCTGGAAGGGCCCTCAGTTTAATCACAGTTTCACTTGACCATGATATTTCAAAAGGGAGAGCCCTTGTACATCAATTCCTCACTCAGCCATGGAAATATTTTGGGTGGCCTTGGGCAAGTCATGCACTTTCAGCCCTAGGAAATCCCATGATAGGGTTGCCATAAGTTGGAAATGGCTTGAAGGCATACAGCAGCCTTAAATTTCAAAAGATTTTAAAAAATCTAGAAGCAGTTTACAAAATGGCCTATCAGTGAACCTCCATGTCTTCAAAAAGGTTCTGAAAAATCTTTAGAAGACGAAACACGTGCATGTGGCACCCTTCTGTCGTATATTGCCACTTATTTATATTCACCCTCTCTGATGAGGAAACTCATCCTCTCAGCTGAATGAAGAGAAACCAGAAATTGACTCCTTATGTAAGCCTGCAGTAATGAAGAACAGAATATATAATTAGCTACGATTCTGTTCCAACTGGGAAACCCTGTTTGTCAGTATCAGAACAAGCCAAGATCTCAAGCCATTGTTGGGAATTGATTTGAGAAGCTGGTGTGTCCTGGGATATGGGTCTGTAGCAACTGAATGGAGGAAGTTTTTCATCTCCAACCCACACCCCCATCTCACACACACTCCTACATCCTGACCTTAGTAAACCAGAATATTTTGTTTTCCCTCTTTTTCACCTTCAAAATCAAAACTGGAATTGACATGATGTCACTTCCTTTTGCTATTTTGAATGGCAAATGGAAAGAAAACAAAGTATTTGAGAGAGGGTAGATTTCTGAGATGTTTGGAGGCCAGGGAAGAATGTTTTTCTTTCCACACGTTGGGGGGCTTTGAGTGCAATTTTCAGGGAAGTGTAAATACAAAATTATGCCTTTCAAAAAAAACTGAGGGTATGCAGGGTTCCTTGGGGGATCAATGGGATGCTTCAACAGCCACAGAATTGGCATCCAGGGACTACTTGTGGCCCTGAGACTGAATTTTCCCTACCATGGTGTAACAGTTGTTAAATAGGTGCTAGAGGCATATACAACCTCATTCAGAGGCTACCATATGAATCAGATCTGTGTTGTTTCGATCAATGTCTTTGCTGCCACTACTTTAACGTGAAAAGGGACCTGGATAGTATTTTTAGTCACTCCATCTGACTGGTAAAACTGCTTTTTTGGGTAATTAGTATTGGATCTGAAAAGCCAATAAACTACATTTCTGCTTTTACCTTCCAGATTCTGCCAGCCTTTTTCACTTAACGCTGGGATTGACGGTGCTTAATTTGCCAAATTCTGTTCCAACTCTACTATGTCTTGTCAACTTCATCTCCAAAGTCCTTCATGAGCAGAATCACAGTGGTGTAGGAAGGCAAGGGTTGGAACAGAAGTTGTGTTGTGTATTTCCACCAGAATATCTCGGATGTGACCATTCCCTTTTGTAGAAACCTGTTGCTTCATTTAAAAGAGAACTGTTACTTTCCTATCAGAACAACAACTTGGCTACCATTACTTTGAGCTTCCTGAAGACTGCAAAAAGATGGCATCTACTCCCACTCCGGCTTCGAAGTAGGCATTGGTGGTGGCTTGGACTGATCTTTGGGTAAAACCAGTGGAGGAAAGTCTAACAAGCGCATCGTTTTGCAGTAAATTAGATCAGATTTCTGCATCTCCACACTCAGTCTGTGAGCTTGACAGTTCAGTAAAATGTTCCCTTGTAAGGTTCGCCCTCTTAGGAAAAGGGGCAATAATTCATCATTAGGATTTCAGAGTCCAGGTGCAGATGAAAACTGATGGAGCCTCCAGCGAGGCAGGGAAAGTGCGCGGAAGAAGAAAATTTTATCTGAAGCCCTAATTCCCTGGTTACGGTAGAGAATAATTAAGATAATATTGCTCCGAGAGTCCTTTAATGATTAAAAATCACATATGTAAAATCCATAAATGGGAGAGAAACAAATTGGGAAAGATATAGTATTGGGAGATGCATTTCTTTCTTTCTGTCCTTCTGGCTTGCTTCCTTCCTTTTTTCTTTTTTGTTCTTTCGTTAGAAAAATGCACAATATACACCAAAAGTACACTGATGGCAGAGCATAGCTGGTCGAGGAAGCCACAGGAGACCAGCCCCGTTCCAAGGACTTTGTTTAGATGCAACAAATCATTTGTCTGTTATTAACCTAGAGCTTGTAATTATGCAGATTGCCATAGATTTTCCTGGGCCTGGAAGTGAGATTGAGGGTTGTTCACACTATCGCAGGCAGCTCGGGGCTGGCCATGCATTACTGAACTTGCCACATTTATCATGTTGACTGATGGCAGGAGAAGCAGGTCTCAGGTCCCAGTGGTTAATGTAGTGGGTAATTAACTGTCATTTGCCTAGTAATAGGCTGATGATCAATGGTTTGTGTGGAAACAAATTCTAATCAGGTAGCTGATAAATGCTCAGGGAAAGAAAGCAATTGAAATTGGGGACGGTGGAAGAGAAGAACTCGGTCTAGAATTTCAACATGGCATTGTGGCGTTATATTAATAAATAATATTAGTAGTAGTAGTAAGGAATCACAGTAGTAGGATGGGGAACTAGGTTTTCTGAACAAACAAAAAGCTAATTTCAGAATGAACTCTAGGTATATCTACATTCTGGTCATTTGAGGAAGGGTGGATCATAACTGCAAAAGAATCTCATGCATACGTTAGAACACCTTGGGTTTTAAGTCTCTTAAGACTTCCAAGCTTTTGAGCAGGTTTTATGAGTATTTGTGGAGACCTACAATAATGGGCAAAGACAGGCAGTTCCCTTAATAATCTAAATTTATTATATACGAGCCATCCCCTGCCACGAATTGCTGTGGCCCAGTCTGTGTATAATTTTTGTATGTATATGTGTGTGTATATATATTTGTGTATATGTGTATTTGCGTATATATATGTGGTATATATGTGGTTTAGCAGATGTGTTGTAATGTAATTTTTGTTTTTTGGCTTTTTAAGTCTCTTCTGTCTTTTTCAGTATTTTTATGAGTGATGGTCACTCGTTGGCCTGATACGTGTATTGTGTCCAAATTTGGTGTCAATTCACCCAGTGGTTTTTGAGTTATGTTAATCCCACAAATGAGAATTTCATTTTATTTATATAGATTTCCCTGCCTCAGTTGGTAAAGAAGGTTCTCTGGCCACTGGTTTTAAGGTTTTCTGAGTTAGCTCGGTCCCTTCATTTTCCTTCTGTTCCTGTTGCACATATTCATAGAAATTGCTCTGTCAGCAGCCATACCAACTGGTAGATTCTGAAAGTACTTTCAATAATAGAACTTCCAAACTCAACTAAGTAAAGCTTCCAGGTTCATATTCAGTCTACCTTTGAGCACTAACTACTATGACAAAGCTAATGCTTTTTGTCGACCTACTGAAACTCCCCAAGCCATGCATTCTCGTGGTTCCCAACAGTGGTTCCCAACTTTTTTTTTAACCAGGGATCACTTTGACCAGAGACCACATTCCAAAATTAGTACCAGAAAGAGTTACAAATCAGTTTTTAGTTAACTTTAGATTTAGTGGTTCCCAACCTTATTTTGACCAGGGACCACTTTGACCAGGGACCACTGTCCAAAATTAGTACCAAAAGGGTTACAAATCAGTTTTTGGTGAACTTGAGATTTGGTTTGGTGATTTTGGGGTGGTGATTCAGAAAAGTGCATTGGATAGACCACATCAGCCTTAGTTTCTGATACAGAACATATGCCATCCCGTAGCTGCCATCTMCTCACCCACAAGAAACTATATTTATTAATCTAGAGCTGATGGGGTCTATTCAATGCAATTTTCTGAATCACCACCTCAAATAACCCCAGAAACAAACCTAAAAACAAAGACACCAAAAAAAATGGGGGGGGGGGGTTGTGTTATTATCTGTAGCACTAACGGTGAGGCCACGGACCATATTTACCTCTTGCAGATCACTGGTGGTCCACAGACCACAGTTTGGGAACCACTGTGCTAGAAAGAGATACTAACCTTGGTGTTTCTGGTACCTCTCTGTTTGAAAAGGCTGATAGTATCTTAAGACATTCCAAAGAGACTCTTGTTAAAGGAAGTTCACTACATTGCACAAGAGAAATTTTCACACCAGAAGTGACGTGCAGTTTCTCAAGTCACTCCTGACACGACAAAAAAAAAAACCCAAACAAAAAACAAGAGAAAGAGTTTTTGTCTTATTGGCAGTCCCAGCTTTGGAACATCTCTCCCTTAGGAATGTAATGTTGCAATCTCTTTTTTGCCTAGTTGAAAGAAAAATTATTTGACAAGACATTTTAAAGTGAGTATATTCTGGCATGCATTAGGATAGTGTCAAATACACATCTTAGTTTCTTTACACGAGTGCGTGTACTTCTGAGGCAATGTGCAGTTGCAAAGCTATCTCCATACCATTCTCCGTGGTATCATTTGATTCACTAGAATGGTAAAAAAACACAACCATTACACATTCCCTATTGTACAATAGGTCAATAAGCAAGCATGCTACTAGATACAGTCAGTTGCATAATACTAGTTTTCAGCAGAAGGATTATTTTCTGGTCATGACAGTAAAGGAGAATATGAAACAATTTCAATATCCCAAGTCGAATTTAAAATGTCCTAACTGACTAACAGGGTACCAGTCATTGTGTTATAGGTAACACTGTTGCTTATAACATACTAATTCTGGAGTAGGAATAGTTGGCCCTTTGGGTTTTGTTGGACTACAATTTCT
Organism: Anolis sagrei ordinatus; assembly: GCF_025583915.1. Classification (NCBI taxonomy): domain Eukaryota; kingdom Metazoa; phylum Chordata; class Lepidosauria; order Squamata; family Anolidae; genus Anolis; species Anolis sagrei. Next base: position 19,108,264 of record NW_026847549.1, read on the forward strand.
AAAAATCTTACCTAATATAGTTAATTATCAGGAATGCTGGGAATTGCAATTCATCAGTATATAGAAGGCCACAGAGTTCTCACCTTGTGTTCATTCCAATTTCTGAACTTTCTTGGGTAGCTATTTCAAGAACACCTGAATCCTTCCTTCCTTCTTTCTTTTTTTGGATGCTCTTTTGCCTCCTCCATTTTTATCAATCAATGAGGGTTTCAACCTTTAAAGAGCTTCCAGGTGATTAAACAAAGTTCCACCTTTACCATGTGTGCTTCCCCCTGTCCCCTGGATTGGCACCTATAATTTCACTCATCCCACTCATCCCACTCATTTGGTTTGGGCAGAGGGGAGAGAAGAGCAGGCCAGTTACCTCTAAGGCCCCTTCTGTGCTGCCATATAATCCATATTATGAGTCTGTAATCCAGTTCAAAGGAGATAATCTGGATTTTATATGGCAGTGCAGAAGAGATCTAAGCGATCCCAGTGTAGCAAGGAAAATCAATTCAGCTGCCCAGCTACATCACTCTGAACATTTATTAGTAGGCTCTTAAGAACGTAGCCATGCAAACGTACTTGAGACAAAGCCTCATTGAAAGCAATTGGACTTCCTTCCAGAATCAGACTACATCAACTAAGGCTCCTTCTATACTTCCATATAATTCAGATTATTAAATCAGAAAGTCCACATTATCTGTTTTGAACTGGATTATATGAGTCTACACTGCCATATAATCCAGTTCTAAACAGATAATCTGGATTTTATATGGCAGTGTAGAAGGAGCCTAAGATTTCTTATGATCAGCTAATAATCCATATTCTAGATTGGGAACTGGTGGTGATGGCAGTTCTGGCCATGCTGCTGATAGCCACCCTGTATTTCTTCTTGCTTTATAGGACCTTATCATACTGGCTGCCAGAATCACCACGGATCATAGCAAATCTGGCAGTGCCTGGTGTGAGGAACCCATCACCCCACACCCTGTATTGACCGACTTACCCAACACCCATCCCATGTGTCCACCACTCGGCTTGCCCCCATTTTTGCTGGTGCAACATGGGAAGCCTCCCGTGTTGCCGCTGCTGCAGCTTATACCAGTTTCGCTATAGTTAAGCCATGGAGCCACACCAGAAGTAGCTATACGTCATAGGATGGGAGCTGGCAAGCTACATGGCTAAACTACAATGGAACAGGCATATGCCTCCAAAAACAGCCCTGCCTGATGAGGTTGTTATTAGTGATTACTCAACCCATGTTTCATTATACTTCTTAGAACATAATATAACAATAACGAGATATCTAGAGTTTACTTCTTCTACCTCAGTGGTTTCCAACCTTTGGTCCCCCTGGAGTTTTGGACCAGCTCCCAAAATTCCTGATATTGGCCAAGCTGGCTGGGACTTTGGGGGGTTGAAATCCCCAAACACTTGGAGGGCAACCACTTAGACATCAAACAAGAAGTAGTTCATCATCAAAAAAGGTGGTTGGGCAAAATAATATATTCTCATCTGTTATCAGGCATCTAGCTGTGCTAGTTAAGATCTATAGGTGGAGGCCAACGTCCTACATGACAAATACAGCTATGGTGATATAGCTGTGGTCCATCATCTCCCAATCCAGCTCTTCAAGATTCATATTAATAGCCATGAAGCTATCACATCTGCTTATCTCACCAAAACCCATTGGCAACAATGGTTGTAAGTCTAGTTAACAACGTCTTAAAATTGAACAGGATGGCTCTCAAAATGTTGCAACTATTCTTTTTTAATTCAGTGATGTCATCCATAGTGGAAAAATCGGACTAGATGGCCTGTGTGCCTGCTCAAGGCTGTGAATGGGCCACTCTTGGCCTTCCTTAGTGCTCTTTCAAGGGGATTTTGATTGGACAGTCCTTCAAACAGAGCAGTGTTGTTTTTGACTTCAGCTCCTCGAATTCCTAATTGTTGGCAAAGCTAGCTGTAGCATGTGCGAGTTGAAGTCCAAAGCAGCTGGAGAACCAAAGTTTGGGAATTATTGAAATGAAGATCAATTTCTGTAGTGTAAGACAACTGGCATTTAAGCAAAGAAGAATCCAAGATGCATGTAAGGATGAATTGAAATATCCAGTGTTGGATGCAAGTCATACATTTTCTAGCGTATTTTTAGTTTCTTTATGAGCAATAGTCTCAACTTGTCTTTAATAGGATTGAGTCCTAAAGAGCCCTGTTTCAGCACTTTGCTTCTTACCTGGTGGAAGACCATGGGTGAATCTACACTTTGGAATTAAGGCAATTCAACACCACTTTAATTGAGATGTCTTAGATCTATGGAATCCTAAGATTTGTAGTTTGGTGAGATTCCAGCTCTATTTATCAGAGAAGGATCTTGTAAAGCTACAACTTCTATGACCAAGCCACAACAGTTAAAGTGGTGTCAAACTGCATTAATTTTACAATATGGATGTACCCCATGTCTGAGAACATTAGGGACAAAAATATGGGAAAAGAAAGAATTCTCCATTTGAGTCTCTCTGTGTGAGTGTATGTATAATTTTAATCATCAGTCTTCACAATTAGAGAAAATGAAGTTGACATGAGCTTGAATAATAAATCTAAAAGGAGAGGATGAATATAGAAATGCTGATGATTAAGACTGAGTTTTTTGGTTTGTCTCTGAACTTTTTAAAAAATCAGCACATCACACAATCAGTAAAAAGTGGTTCAAAACTTTAAAAAAAATAAGCATGCCACATGTATTATGAAAATGTGCATATTGAGTTGATATCCGAACACAACTTTGGTGTAGCTGGTTCAGGTCTACAGAATGGGAAGGTTTGCATTCATTTGTATGTGTTGCCAAACCAAGTTTTCTACTGTAGTACCTTTGAATTCATTAGCTTAGAACTGCTTTTAATTTAGTGCTTCCCTTGAGAGCCATTATATTTTTCTGCTGTCAGCCTGATGTTGAAGAGCAAAGAGGAAAGCAGCAGATGTGGCATTTTCATCTATTTTCTATCATACTTGAAAATGGCATTAACTGCTATACACAGAAAAGAGCATTGCTTTATTTTTTTTGCCAAAAAACCCATTTGCATGTATTAAGAAGCTTACATTAAAGTTGGTTTCAAAGATTGGTGGTGTGTGCAGTTTAAAAAAACACACCCAAAGTTTATAATCCTGCCATCTTAGAATTATTTCTCTAGATGTTTGTTGGGTTATTTTATTATGTGTAACATACCAGTTAATGGGGGAAATGCCTTAAACAAGTGTACGGCTGGTGTGTGTGTGTGTTCAGAGTTCTGCACACCTGTTCTGCAACGAAAAAAATGTTAACACCAAAGTTAAAAACATTTTAGAAAAGATTTGAAATTGTTCCTGCAGTATAATGTACTCCTAATGTGGCTATATATAGTTGACTGCCTCATTTACTTTAATAGGCTACTTGAATAACATAATCATAGCTATAACCATGGTGCAGGGTGGTAAGGTGCATGAACCACTAATGCTTTCTGACGCTTTAAATGACTTTTTCATAAAATGTTCTTTAATAATGGTAAAGCTTTTAGCACTAGGTGTCAAAAATGACTAGAATAGTTGCTTCTCCTCACCAGAACCAAAGTATTATTTCCTCTTACACTAAAGCATGTGTGTTATAAATAAATAACACCGAGGCCAAGGTTTTACATCAGGTGCCCATATTTACAGTAAAATCCAAGGAGCCATTTTCATCATATTCTCACAGACAGAGCTACCCTTGAATCCGTGCCATTTTTGAGCAACAGACTAACATAAATCGAGGTTTTTCTTCATGTTTCTCCCCACATCCAAAGTGAATAATCCGTTCTACACATAGCATCATTCACAGTACAGTTTGGCCCCATATCAATGGAGGATATGGTCCAAGACACCCCTTCCATTGATAACTGACACCATGGATAATATCAAACCCTATATTTTGACTATAGTTGGATCGGAAGATTAGCAAAGAATCACACTGAAGGACCCAAAGATGTCTACAAATGCTTTGGGTGGGATTTTATTAAAGGGGCGCAGATAAGTGGAACCATTGAAATCAAATCCATGGATAAAGAGGTCGTACCGTAATGGACAACTCATTCTGTCCTTTTTTCTCAAAATGTATACAAATTTTTGAGTTCTGTGAATGTGGACTTGCCTATAGCAGAGAAGAAGAGATCTAAGCTGAGCTGGATGGTCCTCCATCCCTCTCTCTGTTGTTCTCCCTCATTCTTTCTTCTTTCCTACCTCCTTTCCTTTTCTGATGGGTTCTATGTGAGGCCACAACCAATTCCTTTTTGCCTTCCTTAGCTTTTCCTGGCAGTTTGTGTTTCTGTGGCAAAGCCAGGAAAGTTTTGGGCTTGCTTCTGCTCCTAAAATCATAGAATCATAGAATCATAGAGTTGGGCCATCCAGTCCAACGCCCTAACAAGAAGCAGGAATATTGCATTCGAAGCACCCCTGACAGATGGCCATCTAGCCTCTGTTTAAAAACCTCCAAAGAAGGAGCCTCCACCACACTCCGGGGCAGAGAGTTCCATTGCTGAACAGCTCTCACAGTCAGGAAGTTCTTCCTCATGTTCAGATGGAATCTCCTTTCTTGTAGTTTGAAGCCAATTGTTCGCATCCTAGTCTCCAGGGAGCAGCAAAAACAAGCTTGCTCCCTCCTCCCTTATGACTTCCTCTTTCACATATTTATACATGGCTATCATGTCTCCTCTCAGCCTTCTCTTCTACAGGCTAAACATGCCCAACTATTTAAGCCACTCCTCATAGGGCTTGTTCTCCAGACCCTTGATCATTTTAGTCGCCCTCCTCTGGACACATTCCAGCTTGTCAATATCTCTCTTCAATTGTGGTGCCCAGAATTGGACACAATATTCCAGGTGTGGTCTAACCAAGGTGGAATAGAGGGGTAGCATTCCTTCCCCTCTATTCTGCCTTGATTAGACCATACCTGGAATATTGTGTCTAATAATTCCTTCTCCAAGCTAAGATAAGCTGTTCATTGCCTTAATTTCCTCGCTTTCCTCCTTTCCCAACCCCACTCAGCAATAGCAACAATTTGGAAGATGCTGGTGTGAGGGACACAGAAGACAGCAGGCAGAATGTTACACTTTGGGTTTTTGAAGTAGACTCACGGCTAGTTCTATATATCTTGAAAGGATATAATGTAAGAGTGACTACTGAATACTCTGTTTATGTAAAAATATCTGTATCTTCAATTAATATGCACATTAATCCCAACCAAACTTCTCTTTCCCCTCTTCTTTGTGTGCGTATGTCTCCCCTCCCCCCTTTTAGGTTATTTGGTGTTACAGGAAACTGTGCTGCTTGCAGCAAACTCATCCCTGCTTTCGAGATGGTGATGAGAGCCAAGGACAATGTTTACCACCTGGACTGCTTTGCGTGTCAACTTTGTAATCAGAGGTAAGAGGGTTTCTTGGACCCCTTCCATGTGCAAAACCAATTTGGCATCGACCTGGATTAGAGGGCAGTGGGCACAATTTCTTGCTCATCCTCCAGGTACAACCAGCTTGGACTGATAATAGCCCTAAATGGTTTAGGCCATTTAGGGCCAATGTCTCATGTGCCGTTGTGATCATCACAAAATGTTACGCTGTGTGATTTAATGTAATAAATGTGAACCATGAGCTGTTTGCTCCCTTTTTCTCTTCTCACATGATGACAAAATACTTTTTGCTCCTCATTCAAGGAGCAAACCCAACAAACATTGGTTAGCAACAGTCTCATTTGCTTGAGCCTTATGAAAGCATGTAATGATGTGTGATCACTTTCTTTGCTCTCTCTCTCTCTGTTGTACTATTAAATCAGCTTCATCTTAGGACAATCCTATGAATGAAAGACCCCATGAGTTCCAGGCACCACTAGCCCTGCTTAGGTCTTGGAAACATGAGTCATACTCCCTTGAATGAGCCAATCCCCTTGCAATGCATCTTTCTTTTCCCCCATTTTGCTTTCTGTTTTACTGAATATTGTCATCCTTTTCAGTAAGCCATGTAGTTTCCTGATTTGGTCAATGTAATCATTTTGGCTTCTAGTAAGAATAGCTTTGGACTGAAATCCATTTCCGCTTGCAGCACTATCAATTTCCATGTTCATCTGCTCCACTTATTGCATGTCAAAAATGCTATTTTCTGTACAAAACATATAGCTCTAGACTTTAGAAGTCTTGTGAATTGATCCCATAATTCAGTTACTCTATATACTCATGTATACATCTAGAAAACTTTGTCAAAAATGGACCCCCCCCCCCAAAAAAATGGATCAGCTTATCCATGGGTCAAGATAAGTGCTGCACCTTTCCATTTATCAAAAAGGGAATCCTATCCTTCTGTGAATAGAATTTCTCCAGGTGAGAGCTTGGTCTGTCCTGGGAGAACCTAAAAATGGCACCGACTCCCACTGCTCTCTCCAATTTCGTGCCATTTTTGGCTTTTTGGGGAAATTGTAGCAGTGGAGAGCGGTAACTGGCATTTTTGCCTTCCCCTCTCCATGGAATGACAGTTTATCTATGGGTCATATCAAAATCCATAATTTTAGCCCCCAAATCTGCTCTCAACTTTTACAGGAGACTTAAACACAAGTATATTTGATAATTAGTGAGAGTAGGGATGTTTGAAGAACACCATCTTTGCAAAATCAATAAATCCTCAGTTCTTTGCCTGCTTTATAGGTTCAACAGAACAGTTAGCCCTCAGATTTTACATTTCTCTAGATAATGCATTTAGGTATTATTTTAAGAAAAAACAAATGTTTCAAATGCAGGCTGAGAATAATCAGTTAAACTTGAAGAGAGAACTAAATTATGGGTGAAAATATGAACAACTGAGAGCTGTTCAGCAGTGGAACTCTCTGCCTCTGAGTGTGGTGGAGGTTCCTTCTTTGGAGGCTTTTAACCAGAGGCTGGATGGCCCTCTGTCAGGGGTGCTTTGAATGTGATTTTCCTGCTTCTTGGCAGGGGGTTGGACTGGATGGCCCACAAGGTCTCTTCCAACGCTATGATTCTACAACTAAAAAGATATATATTTGTTCTTCTCCAAAGGGAGTCAGTAAAATAATAGAAGCAGCCCCTGCTGTTCTACTTTGTTCAGCAACAAGATAGTAAGTTTTTTCATAGTCAAGTGTTCCTCATGCAATGCGAATTGTGCAGCTGCCATAATTATAGCTTTCTGCAATTACATTCTAAAACAAAGCCAAATTGACCTTTTTCATCACGTTGTGCAGAAAATTAAAATATCAGACAAGTAATAACCACTGTTTAAACTATGTAATAATGCTAAGCAATTAGAAGTTACAGGACCATTTACAGTCGCTATACATCAGTCCTGTTTTGGTGCAGAACTAAAGAGCCTGCATTCAAAATAAGGTCAGTCGCACCCTTCCAGTGGAATCCATTCAAGTAAGAAATAGTTTAACACTCTTTTGAATTGAAACTCGAAAGCTTTTTCTATCCTCATTGCTCCAAACCACTTTTCTAGTGTCATTATTAAAAGTGCCTAATACGTTCTTGTTGTTCGCTTCATTTATTGTATGCCGTAATGGGGCTGCATATCTTTAGCATTGGTTATGCACAATTAGCACTTAGTTATTGTCTTGTCACTTCATCCCGTATAAGACAAACTTCTTTAATGCAAGAAGTCACCTAATCTTTATCAGTCAAGCAAGGCAGGTAATTTTTGTTACCAACAGCACATAAGAAGGCGTCAGGAAAGGGATTTTGTTAGACTGCTGTGTTTGTGTGTCTTGTAATTTCCTTCCAAAGCAACCCCTCTTTACAAAGCAGAAGTGGCCATTGTTTCTGTGATTAAGAATGCATCTACATTGGAGAATTAATGAAGTTTGAAACCACTTTGCCATAGCTCAATGCTGTGGAACCATTGAAGTTATAATTTTGCAAGGTCTTCAGCTTTCTCTGCCAAAGAGTGCTGGTGCCTCACCAAACTACAATTCCCAGTATTGAGCCATAACATAGTGTCAAACTGCATTAATTCTATAGTGTAGATGCACCACCAGACAGGGATTTCAAATCCAATAGCAGAAATATTGGAAAATACCAGTATGGATGTATGTCACAAGTAGAGATGATTTTATGGGACTAAGGTAGATGTTTGCCCCATGAAATCATCAGAAATCTTGTTAACATCCTAAACAGGATGTTAACAACATTTCAGGAAATATTCATACATTGAGGTGGCATATGAATACCATACTCCGTCTTACCACAACAGGAAATGAGTATGATGAAGGGCAAGGTGTAAGCAGGAAGGACAGTATGCCAAGCAGGGAAGGAGAGAGAATGCAGGAGACAGAAGCCAAAGAGCAGGGCAATGAAAGTGCCAGGTGAAGCAACAAAGCAAAGAAGAGAAAGGAGAGAAATGTGGAACAAGTGGAGACAACATGAAAAAAAAAACACTGTGATGTGATAGGTGTAGGGAGAGAAGAAAAAAAAGACCTCACTACCTCTGAGGATGCTTGCCATAGATGCAGGCAAAATGTCAGGAGAGAATGCCTCTAGAACATGGCCATATAGCCCGAAAAACACTACAACAACCCAGTGATTCTGGCCATGAAAGCCTTCGACAATGCAGAAAAAAATATAGATGGCCAAGTAGGCTGGAATTCACTATTGCAGTTCCAGATGTGTAATCCAGTTACACATTTGTAACTGTTTCATATCCATGGTTCCTACATATTCACAACCGTGACACTATTGTCAGAATCCAGAAGTCTGACAATAATTTATTTTATTTGGAGTGCTTCTACCCCGCCCTTCTCAACCCCCTAGGGGGGACTTCTTCTCCCACGGTGGTTCACACAGTATAACAAAGGCACACGATGGACATTCCTCAGCCCTAAGTGGTAGTAGAATATTATTGTAATGTTACAGTTATTTAAGACCACAATAAATGCTCTGATGTAAAAATAATTTTCACTCCCAAAGCAAAAGGGCTAAATAAACTGGATGGGAGTTGGGGTGATGCCTTCCTTCAATTACATTGTTCTCAGTAACTGGTGCGAACCCCCAGTGGCACAATATGGGTTAAACCCTTGTGCCCACAGGACTGAAGACCAATAGGTCGTAGATTTTAATCTGGTTTTAATCCAATTTTAATCCGATTTTAATCCGGTGAGAGTGTGGATGAGCTCCCTCTATTAGCTCCAGCTGCCCATGCGGGGACATGAGAGAAGCCTCCCCCAAGGATGGTAAAACATCAAAGCGCCCCTGGGCAACATTTTTGCAGTTGGCCAATTCTCTCACACCAGAAGCAACTTCCAGTTTCTTAAGCCACTCCTGACATAAAAAAAAGTAACTGGTGCAAAGTACAGTGGAATTGGGAGCAGAAGTAGAAGATGCTACTTTTAAAGTACACTTAGTAACTGATCTAGGATCTCAGCTATGGACTGAAGGGCATATTTGGTAATGTGGAAGATTGATAGCACTACTAGTTACTGCTACTAGTTTTTTCTCCTCCCCCAGCCATACATATGTCCAAATCTAGTACAATGGACTGTATTCTAAGGCAGAATGTGCTGTGTTTCTTTGCCAGTAAAATAACCAGTTACATGGAGAAGTATGCATGGGGAGCCCCGGCGAGTGGCATGCAGCTCGCAAGTCATAAAGATCCTATCCTACAATAATTAATATGTGTTTACAGTACTGATTGCCTGGAACTAGACTGGAGAGAGGGAGGGAGAAACTAAAAGAGGTGGTGCATTTGGTCCCACCCATCTCCAGCTGTAGACACTGATTGACATTTCTCATCCATCTGCAGCCTTTTCAATGGAAAAGTACTACTCACACACCCTCAGAAAAAGAAAAAAAAACATGACTTGCAGCATCTCTGTTAGCACTCTTTCCCATTGCTAGATTTGGCAATTACCTGGTTTCATGGAGGTAGAGAATAATGGTATATAAATGTTTTAAATAAATAAATAAATAAATTGTGCCTGTACTGAAAAGGAATGCATGAAGCAATGCTCCCACTTATATACAAGATATGTAGGCTCCCCAGACAGATTTCCCATGGAATAACATTGAGACATGACTGTTGGGAATATGGGTAGAGCTAGAACGGTGGATCTGTCTTCTTTTTTCTCTTTCTTCCAATAACTACACTGTGTACACAATTATGAATAGTTTTTACCAGGTTGCCAGGTCAGAACTATCCCAGCCCCTGAGGTTTCAGGGTCAACATCTGAGATGTAGGTGTGACTCCTTATAATTTTATTTATTTATTTATTTATTTACTGCATTTGTTGACCGCCGCTCTCAGCCCTGGGGCGACTCGCGGCGGTGTACAACATATAAAAACAATTTACAAAAGCATACAATATATCAACACAACCATATTACACATTAATCTAAATCACAATTAACAAATCCGCACCGTCATAGCATAGAATCATATCCAATCTCATAAACCATAATCCGTTCCTGTTGTCATTACCAGATTCGTGTAGCTCTCAATTAAATGCCTTCTCGAATAGCCAGGTCTTTAGGCTCTTGCGGAAAGCCATAAGGGAGGCTTAATAATGCCGCCATGGGGATAGATAGCAGTAATACTACAATTTGTGTTATGAAGACCAAGTCCTGATGATATCATTATGGATGAGATCTTCAGTCTCAATAGTTTTTGCATTGCAAATTAAAAGGAAAAAAAACATTTAAATAGATGACACAAACACAAACACATTTCAAGGTCATACTTTTGCACAGAGAGTCCTACCCATGTAGACTGGACAAAAGAAGTTAGGCTCTGATAGCTGGTACCCAAGTTAGCACTGTTTTTAATGTAGATGGTTGTTTTCTATGGGTTGTTGTGAGTTTTCTGAGCTATATGGCCATGTTCCAGAAGCATTCTCTCCTGAAATTTTGCCTGCATCTATGGCAGGCATCCTCAGAGGTTGTGAGGTCTGTTGGAAACTAGGAAAATGGGGTTTACATATCTGTGGAAAGTCCAGGGTGGGAGAAAGAACTCTTGTCTGTTTGAGGTAGGTGTGAATGTTTCAGTTGGCCACCTTGATTAGCATTTAAGGGCCTAGCAGTTTCAAGGACAAGAGGGATCCTCTCACCTCTGCAGGAGTCTACCATATACCATGCAGCTGTAAACAAGTCTACATAGGGATCACCAAATGCAGCTTTGCCCAAACACGAATAAATGAACATGAAAAGCACTGCAGACTATTTCAGCCATAGCAGAACACCTGATGAACCAACCTGGACACAGCATATTATTTGAGAACACAGAAATGCTGGACCACTCTCACAACCACCATGTCAGGCTACACATTGAAATAAGCCATTGAAATCCACAAGCATGTGGACAATTTCAACAGAAAGGAGGAAACCATGAAATGAACAAAATCTGGCTACCGTATTTTTTTAAAAAAACCCTCTAAAATCATAAATAAAGAGCAACACTCAAAAACAGACAAACAATCACAGCCAGCTAATCACCTCCCAACAAAAGATTCCCCCAGGCAGTAAGAAGCCAGACCCGGAAACTCCTGGACCATTAAATACTAATCAAGGTGGCCAATTGAAACATTCACATCTATCTCAAACAGACAAGAGTTCATTCTACCACCCTGGACATTCAACCAATAAATAAAACCCATTTTCTTAGTTTCCAGCAGACCTCACAACCTCTGAGGATGCCTGCCATAGATGGGGGTAAAACATCAGGAGATAATGCTTCTGGAATATGACTATACAGCCCAGAAAACTCATAACAACCCAGTGATTCCAGCCATGAAAGCCTTCAGCAATATGTTGTTTAATTTTCTATGCTTTCAAGTCATGCCTTACTTATTGCAGATTTAAGATGAACCTGTCATGAGGCTTTCTTTGTATAATTTGTTCAGAGGTTTTCCTTTGCCTTCCTCCGAGGTCGGGAGAGTGTGATTTCCCAAGACCATCCAGGGATTCCATGGCTAAAGAGGGATTTCAACCTTGGCCTCCTGGATACCTAGTCCAATACTCAAATCTATGCATTATGCTTCCTATTTTAAAAAAATATAACTAATTATATTTATATATGTGGAAAGGAAGCATAATATTGTGCAATTTGAGCAAATTCAAACTAAATTGGGATTTTAGAAAAACGCTGGAAAAGATATCCTTTTCTTCCTCAGACCTCTATTTCCATATAGTCAATTCAATGAAATGTAGGCAGAATAAAAAGAAATATTTTGAAAAATAAGCCAAGAGTTGGGGGGGGGGGGGTTTCCTGGAATTGGAAGTGTTTGTGCATTTTCTATGAAGCTGGCTTGACCATAAATAACATTTTCAAGACCTTTCTATAATCTGCATTTTCAGTCAGACCCCATGAGTGGGCATTAATCCAGAGATGTGGGAGAGAGAGAAAGAGAAAGGAGTGGGGGAGTTTGGGGAGGGTTGCGGCAGAGGAGCGTCCACAAATAAACAGCCCAATTTTCCTTCAGGAGCCAAGCTAATTCTTTTCAATCCACTTTTTTATTACACTATTTTCCCTCACTCTATTTAGCGAGCATAAGGATAAATTTCCAAAGCTACCCGGTTGGAAAATAAATGGGTTCGCTGTTTGTCTAGCATTCCAATCTTTACAAATGTAAATCAGTCCAACTGCTGCTCCATTTAAAACCTCACAACTTCACAAAACATTAAAGGCCTCCTTTCAATACACAATTTACTCTGTGACAATTCCCTCCGATTTGGGCTTCAAACGTTGTTAGAAACTGACTGACTGGTGCAGCGGAGGGGGGGCCGCTATCAAAGGTTGGCGAGGTCAACCTGTGTAATTATATGTACTTTTACTGGGTCAACTACACCAGACACTGCTATTTGAAGGTTAAATTGTTACAATTAAGTACATATACAGCCTATTCCCATAGCTACTCTGTTGTTAAATCTACCGTAAACAACGCACGCATTTATTTCTGCTCCTAATTGTGTCCGAGATGTCTCTGCTTGGAAAATTATATGACAAAAAAGAACATTGTAATCCATTACCGAATTAAACAATACTTCCTCGGCGAAAGCGGGCAATTAGCTGGGGGAAACTAGTTTTCATCTATCCGCATCAATGCTAAGAAGTTCATTTGGGTTACTCTGTTTAGGTTTAATTGGAATGCTCTACGTCACTCCTCCCAAGTATGTTTTTATGGATGGAGCATTTGCCACAAACAGAATCTGACCTCCTGCCCAATGGAAAATCATTCATTAGTGAAATGTTTCTTTGTGCCCCCCAAGACCGGTAGGGGGTTGCGCTCCCCTCTTTCTCTAAGCCCCATTTAAAGGGAACTCTCATCTTTCTTTTCTAAGACCGTTATAGAAGCAGTCCAATATACACTCATACCATAACTAGTGTGAAATTAGTTTGGTGTTATAAAAAGACTGATTCACATGACCTCTCTTTGGTCTGAAATGTAGACTGGTAGAGCTGTAGATTCAGTTGGGTTCAGCGATACAACAAACAGCTGGGGCTTTTGTTGTATCTAATATTCTATGGGAACCCACAAGCTGATGAGCACCAGTACTCTGAGTTTATTTATTTATTTCCCTCTTTTTTTCCTCCATAACGGGACTCAAGGCAACTAACAATATATTAAAACAATAGAAGTTAAGAACAATACACAATCATTAAAAGGATGAACATAATTTTTCAAAAACAATTAAGCATTTTTATACGTTAAAAACAGTAAACATTAAAATGCATTAAAATTAATTGACTCTGTACAAACCCTTAAAATTTAATACCAGTACTATGCAGCATTAAAAGTCCAACCAAAAATACCTTAACTCCTGCTGGATCCAAACCATAGAACCATGCTGAAAGATCTATAAACCGCCTAAGGAGAACTTTTTTTAGACATGTGTGAGTGAAACCATGGATACTGGCCCTGTGAATACTTGGGTCAACATTAGTTTATATTACTAGTCTATGGCTGTTCCTGATAAAATGCAGGCTATGATTCACAGTCTTTCCCACAATGTCACATGGATTGCATTACCAAATACTTGGAAGGGCTACCATGGAGTAGAGCAGTGGTTCTCAACCTGTGGGTCCCCAGATATTTTGGCCTACAACTCCCAGAAATCTCAGGCAGTTTACCACCTGTTAGGATTTTTGGGAGTTGAAGGCCAAAACATCCAGGGACTCACAGGTTGAGAACCACTACACTAGAGAAACACACTGTGATTCTGGTGCCGCAATTGCCAACACTGGTGCCATATTATGAAAATCATAGACTTTAAGGCAGACTACTAAAAGGGACCTCTTGAACTCCAGAAAGTCCACATAGAGAAAACATCATAAAAGTCTTCTGTCTAAAGGTAAAGGGGTACTTTTAAAAGCTTAGACCAATGGGGAAAGGTGTCCACCCTCCTTCATCCCATCTTTCCTCTAAGAAAATCCAAGTAAAGGTGCATTTGTATTTAGAAATCTACATGAATATGGGATGACTTTAGGAAACAAAGACTCACAAGTTTCATTGTCTTATGCTCCCTGTCCTTCGTTGATACAGAAGACACATTGGGTTCTGCAACTTAAAAAAAAAGATAGAACATCTTTATGGAACTGAATCCAACAAATTGCACTCTCTAAATCCTCTGGAGTTTGTAAGTGGAAGGGATATTGGCAAAGGCAGGGTCTCTCAAATGTTTACTGAGTGACTTGTAATTACATAGTGTGGAAGGGTCCATAAGGCCAGCCAAAAGTCTGATGAAAATACTTTTATCAATCAATACTGAACCATGAACAAAAATGCTATACAAACAAAGCAATCTTGCATTAAAAGTAGCCAAGTGATCTTGTTGTGCAACTCTGCTAATTTTACACAACATTTTTGTTCAATATTGCTATTTTCTATATTAAAAAACATGTGTCTGCCTGAAAACAGAGTTTTTTGCTCCAAAAGCTGCATAGCTTTCAGGGAAGGCTGCACAGTTCCCAGTGCAGTTAAATTATTGCTGGAAAATAACTTTCAAAGTGTATCAAAGCTACAGGACAAAAACTGTTTAATAATAATAATAATATAACTTTATTTCTACCCCGCCACCATCTCCCCAAAGGGGACTCGGGGCAGCTTACATGAGGCCAAGCCCAACAATTACAACAGATCAAAATCAAATACATACAGCAAATAATAAAATCAAATAAAATGTAAACAAAACAAGTTAATACAAAGCCAAACACAGATGAAAATAAAATAATAGAAATGTGCGCAGTGGGCTGGGCCAATTACAAGGGATAGAATTATAAAATATAAAAACAATGGGTGAGATGGATGAGTAGGTAGTGTGCCTGATGAGAAATTTCAGATGGGACGAGCAATGGGGTGAATTTCACTAAAAGATGAGATAAAGTGCATTGAAGGTCATATTGGGTTGTTGTAGGTTTTTTTGGGCTATATGGCCATGGTCTAGAGGCATTCTCCTGATGTTTCACCTGCATCTATGGCAAGCATCCTCTCACTACCTTCTGAGGATGCTTGCCATAGATGCAGGCAAAACGTCAGGAGAATGCCTCTAGACCATGGCCATATAGCCCAAAAAAACCTACAACAATCCGGTGATTACAGCCATGAAAGCCTTCAACAATACATTGAAGGTCATATTGTACTGAGCTGGTTATGGTGTGGGGGTTTGTATTCATTCCTCAAAGGCACACCGGAAGAGCCAGGTTTTTAGGTTCTTCCTGAAGGCTGCCAGGGTGAGTGCTTCTTTAATCTCTCCAGGTAGCGAGTTCCAAAGCCGAGTTCCAAATTATCCTCACAATTTGCTAAGATTTGGGGAAATTTCCATTTACCATCCACACAGAAAAATTTCCAAATAAAGATTCGTTTCTACACAAAAATTACTATTGGACATAAAAGTCTGTTTTCTGTACAAAAATGTCCCGTGTGAATTTTGCACAGAATTACTCCTGAACTATTAATAGTTTTCAAAGCTTTTGCAGTTTTCAAAGACTGTTGCAGCAAGGAGGAACTTGCTAAAATTTCTCATTGCTTCCTTTGAGAACAAAATGAGTGAAGCATTGCATTTGTAGCTCAAAAACAACATGCTTCGAAGGCTCTGCTAATTCATTGCCGTGATTTCCTCCAGGAGAAATGATGGAAGTAGTATTCTTAAGAACACTTTTTATATTTGGGGTTTCTTTGATAATGTGCACCAAGCAAATTAGCTCCTCTGCTTTCCATTTAATTTCTCTTTCTCCTTTGTATTTCCAGATTTTGTGTGGGAGACAAATTTTTCCTAAAGAACAACATGATTCTCTGCCAGACGGACTATGAGGAGGGTTTAATGAAAGAAGGTTACGCGCCCCAAGTTCGCTGAGCTGATCCTCACTCCTAAGAATACTGAAGCACTACATTCTTATCTTTTCTGTTCTTCTCTTTCTGTTCAACATGTATATAAGAAATAATGGCGGAATCTACTGAATAGCATAGATATAGGGAGACAGAATGATCATGTGGAATAAAAAGCGAACTGCAGATATACCTAGTGGAAATTGCACCAGTTCACAGTTGAATGTTTATTAAAAGATAATGTACATACTGCTGAAAGGGTCTGGGGTTTGGTTTGGGGATTTTTTGGCTTGCTGTTTTGGGTTATTTTTTCCCTTTTGTGTCATTTGGCATGAGATGCTTATTTTGGACGAATGTATATAATGCATTGTTATATTTGAAGCACAAATGTAATACAGTTTTATTGTGTTACCATTTGTGTTCCCGTTGGCTTATTTGTATTGTTGCATTTAGTACAATCGGTGTCCAAACTTTATTGTATATTTATGCTTTCTTGTATCTACCAGCTATTTTGGAAAAGCTGTATCTTTGTAGTAAAAACAAAAAAAAGAACAAAAAGAGAATTTTAAGAGCCAATCCCATGCATTATTCTCCATGCTTCAGAGATGCTTATCAACACTTGAACTATTTAACAGGAAAAAAATGTGAGGCAAGATCTAGCCACACTTAAGTACTTAGTTCCATTGACTTGTATAGTGTGTGCTTAACTCTCCCATTGAAATCAATGGGATTTATGAGCGCTTAATTTCTGACTGGATTATAATGCTAACAAAAGTGTTAAAGTTGCCACCATTCAACAAATCACTACTGCATTTTTCTTCATCTTTTTTTTTTTGTAAAGGAATGAACTTGGGGATTTTATTTCATACATTTCATGGGAAAGTATGTTCTGTTTTGCTACAGAATTTGGTGTTGTTTTAATTTTATTGGCAGGTGTTTTCAACTTTATGGAGCAGGTGTTTCATTATTTTGGGGGCTACTGTGCTCTGTACCCACCTCGAAGGAAGGAAAAGGAAGATGTTGGAATGCCTTGTTTCCAACATAACTGGGAATGAGGAGCTGAGCCCCAATGCAACTCAGTGCCTTTGGGTGTCATATAAAATTTTTATATGTACATATATATATATTTCTCTGAAATTATTTTACTGTAGCATAGTAATTTCTGCTCCTGTACAGAAATGTTATTTTAACGAAATGAGTGTTTTTCCTGAACTTTATCTGGTTTGGGTCCAGCATACCTAAGAGACTATCTGGTTTGGGTCCAGCATACCTCTCCCTATGGTCAGTTCCATCCATAACATTGACCAGGAGTGCCCTCTTCAGGTTACCTTCTGCGTACCAACTCAAGACAGCTGGGCCTTTCAGCAAGGCATCTTGGGTGGTTGCATGGAAACTCCACCCCAGCGGGACTATCAAAAGCTGCATAATCTTTCACAAGTCTTCAGCTTTCTGATGTGGGACTACCATTTGGGAGAATAGAAATGAAGCACTTCCCATAAAGTGCTAAGCATCTGTTAGCATCTGTTCCTTTGTAGATGTGATTGATCAAAATTTAACTGGCTATTGTATTTTTGTTTTGTTTCTTAATTTATTGTTCTCCATTCCAAATTGTTGGGGTGGGGCAGTCTACAAATAAATAAAATCTAAGAATTGGATGGCTGTATCTCTAGCTGTTGCTTTTCATCTGCCACCATTCCTCAAAGGTTGTGAAATGGCCAATTGTTAGTAGACCAATAAAGCCAACATCATCGCTATGTTATGAACAACTATAGTTGCTCTTTCTGCTTTATTTGAACCATCTAACCAGAATCTGTTACTAGGTTTTGAATATCTACCTAGCCAATTAGTGCAAGGGTTATGAAGGAACAAGCTAAGATCCTAAAGTATAATGTTATATCATTGACTACTAAAGTTAGGATCGTCCATGATAAGGTGACTTGGAGGTCTCTCATTTATGGGATCAACATAGTTAAAGTTGACTTAAAGGAAGTTAACAAATACCAAATGCATCACTATACATAGATACAAGAGCCCAAATTCTGTTCTCATATAAAATGAAGAGTTGACTATTAGCACTGAAAGTTACATTCAACTTGTGTATAGAAGGACAGACAGTTGAGAGAGTATTGCTGCTTTTCTACATTCTTTATCCATGTCTTGGGAGATTTTCTTCTCCTTTACATGAGAAATGATTCAGACAATTGGACACTAAGCAGAACTTACAAAAGATCTTTCAGAAAGTAGTCGCTGTAACCTTCAGCTGTTCATTTGGGGCCAGAACTGCCACCTGGTTGTTGCCATTTTTTTTCTGTGAAAACAAATAGTGTTCAGCTGCTTCTAAAAGCCCCCAAGAGCAGCAATTCTATTTTAAATACATTTTAGGGGATCCTGTACTTTGAGGCCCACAACATCCCCTTCTCCCAATGTTCATAAAATCCTTAAGGGAGAAAACTCAAAGATAAATGTGGTTGCCTGGACTCCAGCATCTTTGGAAAAATAGCAACATGTTAAAACAAATAGGGAATGATGCGTCAGTGGCACATCTAGATTGGAGTCTGAAAATTGCTATCCTGGTTTAAGCTGAAGGTAAGTGATTGCATCCTGGACACAGATGGCAAATGTGTCCACAATAAGCTCTGTGCAAATCCACCTCTAAAAAGTCTGTCTGAAGCATTAATAATGTATTTACTCTTAGGCATCAATATGGTGTATGAGTGAGTTATACCATTTCAACTTAGCATTATTAATATTGCAAATGTCAACCAAAGGTGGGAGATGTCTGCTTTACAGTCTCAGAACACTATTCAAATGTGTTAGTGGGCATAGAAAGGGTCAAAACCCATTCACAGTACAAATTCAGCCTCTTGACTACTTATAGAAGGCCATCAAAGTCATGCAAGCCAGTAGGAGCAGTCAGACTTAAGGGCCAGAAACCTAGCTATATCAGTATCCCACAAGGATGTTAAGGGAGACTACTGCCCTAGAGTGTTAAGGCTCTGTGACACATATGAGGGATCTACATCACTTCCTTCCTATTAGAAGCTTCCTGTACCTTCTGAAAGGTTGTCTCACATCCATGAACTGAGAACAAAAGGCAGATTCTGAGGCACTTCAAGCCATGAAAAGCATACTCATGCAACTGGTGGAAAGATATACAGGGCTCCTAACTCATGGCTCATAGTATCCTAATATGATGGCATTAAGATATCCCCTTACTCTGCTGCAAATACCATATACATGAATCATTGGCTATGACTTGTATCCAATGAGATTAGTTCAGTGTAATCATTTCCAAACCTTTTTTTGATGTGGTAACCCTGATCAGATACCAAATGATGTTGGACAGTGAACCATAGCTTTTTCACAATTGCCGGTGCTGGCTTGGGCTGATTGGACTGAACACTTCGCTTTCTCTGACCAAAGCACAAAAAGACACTCATCCCCAAACCCTGGTAGTTGGCTGCTGATCAACATGTGTGGTACTCAACTTGGTGCACACCTTTAAGTGATATTTTTGTTTTTCCTTGATGAGACAAGGCAAGGTGAGCATTATTTAAAGATCCAGTCTAAATCAAAGAAGTTGAGTTGCAAGTCATTCATCACTCTTTAGTATTTTCAAGAAAAGGTGATGTTTGCATAAAGGAAAACACTGAAAACCAAGATACAACGAATTGCCCACCAAATACACATTTGAAATGCCCTTCAGTTGATTTTTCTCTCATGCGACTGCTGCTAGGGAAGAATGCTTACCATCTTCCCTTTCTCTCTCTCGTCAGTATGTCATTGGGACGAAAGCTCCCAGAAAATATCTCATGTAATCAATGTGTTCAGAGAGTTATCCAGCACAAATTACTCATTAACTCAATAGCACATAATAAAAAAGAACAATTAATTAATGAGTCACCCTCAGATCACTTTGATTACAACACTGCTAGGAGGAATGGCAGTTATAAATGAAGCTGCCTCTCAATTCATTGACGTCCGTGTGTGTACGTGTGTGTGTGTGTACATGAAATGTGTGCCTTGGCCCATGTCATATTTATTAATACACGTCTGCAGGTAATTGCAAGATTAGGTTAATAAAGGAAGGATTTGCCCGAAAGAGAGGGAAGCAAGTGTTCAGTGCTATTTGATTTTCAAGGAGCTTTACCACATTTATCTTTTTCTCCCTGACATGAACCCCCATCATTGTTATTCCCATTTTACAAATAAGAAGCTGTGGGAAAATGTATTTTAATAAAATTTAAATTAAAAAGACCGGGTTTTTTTTTAGAAATGTAAATAGCATCAATGTAATAGGTCACAATTATTGCTATCACAGCAGGCACAGAGTGTAAATTAACCTGACTGGGAATTGGAGGAACTCCACTCATCACCACTACGAAGAAAATACCAGCAGACACATTTTCCCCAGGAATGGGCCAGAAAGAAAGGGTTAAGTTCTCCTGTGATATCTGCTAGGATCCTAATAATTTGACGAGCATTCAGTATCACAGTTGCGGATTTGTAACCTAGACTTATAGATCCATATAGTCAGTAAAACTACTGAAGACTCCGTAAATGGAAACCCAGCCCACTTTAATAGGCAGCAGCAGGATTGGGCAAAGGAGGTTCATTTAGCTTCTGTTGAGTGTAAGAAGGAGGATGTTTACATGCATTTCCTGCATGTTGGCATGTCAAAAATAAGCCTACACAACCACAGTTCTCCTCCCTGAGCTTTCAACATACAAGATGCTTCCTTTTGTCTAAGCATGTGAACTTACTTTTAGTACAAAATGGTGCAGCCACAGATTTGCAAACTCTGAGATGATAATAGGGAACACTGGCCTAACAAAATTCTATATGAAAAGTTGTCATTTATCAGAAGACACTGGTAACTCCCATATCATGAATCTATTACAGGTTTTGACCCAAATGTTTATGGAACCAACCAAAGAACTGAACTTATTTTAAGGGTAGAGTTCAACACCCTGGGCCTTTAAATACAGACTGAAGCATAGAGTAGCTTGACTATAATTGGGTAATAATGACAGATATGATTGGATTGTATGTGCATTAGAAGGTTCAAAAATGAAACTGCCATAGAGTTTTAGCTTTGTAGGTATATTCATAAGCTGGGTTTCAAAAAATATTTATATACTTAGAGTTAAGGTAAAGGTTTTTACCTGACATTAAGTCCAGTCGTGCCTGACTCTGGGGGTTGGTGCTCATCTCCATTTCTAATCTGAAGAGCCGGCGTAAACACCACCAAGGTCATGAGGCCGACATGACTGCATAAAGCACCGTTACCTTCCTGCCACAGTGGTACCTATTGATCTACGCGCATTTGCATGTTTTCAAATTGCTAGGTTGGCAGAAGCTGGGCCTAACACTGGGAACTGACCCTGCTCCATGGATTCGAACCTTTCAGTCAACAAGTTTAGCAGCTCAGCGCTTTAACCCACTGTGCCACTGGGATTTTTTAAAAAAGAAATACATTTCTGTTGAAACACTGCACAAAAATATTATAGTTGTTTTGATCTTATTTTTTCTGATGGTGTCACCTCATATAGCCCACTTGCACACACTTTCACACCCCCTAGTGATGCCACTGTTTGGTCAAGATAGCAAAAGTCATTGAAAAGGAAGAACACATAAGCAAGGGCAGGTTGAACCAGTTTTCTTTTATTTATTATTTATTTATTTATTTACTTTGCTTATATACCGCTGTATCTCAAGCCCGAAGGCGACTCACAGCGGTTCACAACATATCTCCTTCTATGTCCCACCACGGAATAAAACAATTGACTTAACACATTATCCATAAATTACCAATAAGCAATTACAATGCACAATTATTATGAAAAACAACTGTACCCAATCTTCTCATCATCCAAGCGTAGTCCAGGTTCGTCGTCCATTGTTCCATTCCTATATTCCATTACCAGATTGCACTAAATTACTCAAACGCCTGCACAAACATCCAGGTCTTCACCTTTTTGCGGAATACCATGAGAGATGGTGCTAGTCTAATGTCCGTAGGAAGGGCGTTCCACAGCCGAGGAGCCACCACCGAGAAGGCCCTATCTCTCGTCCCCGCCAGCCGAGCTTGAGAAGCAGGCGGGATCGAGAGCAGGGTCCCCCCGGAAGATCTCAAAGTCCTGGTGGGTTCATAGGCAGAGATGCGGTCAGATAGGTAGCTTGGGCCAGAACCGTTTAGGGCTTTATAGGCCAACGCCAGCACTTTGAATTGAGCCCGGTAGCAAATTGGTAGCCAGTGGAGCTGGCGCAACAGAGGAGTTGTATGCTCCCTGAGTGCCGCTCCTGTTAACCTGGCTGCCGAGCGCTGGACCATTTGAAGCTTCTGAGCAGTCTTCAAAGGCAACCCAACATAGAGAGCGTTGCAGTAGTCTAAGCGGGATGTAACCAGAGCGTGGACTACCGTGGCCAAGTCAGACTTCCCAAGGTATGGGCGCAGCTGGCGCACAAGTTTTAACTGTGCAAATGCGCCCCTGGTCACTACCGAAACCTGAGGTTCCAGGCTCAGCGATGAGTCCAGGATCACACCCAAGCTGCGAACCTGCGTCTTCAGGGGGAGTGCGACCCCATCCAACACAGGCTGTAACCCTATGCCCTGTTCGGCCTTGCGACTGACCAGGAGTACCTCTGTCTTGTCTGGATTCAATTTCAATTTGTTCGCCCTCATCCAGACCGTCACAGCGCCAAGCACCGGTTCAGGACCTGGACAGCCTCCTTAGTAGCAGGTGGAAAGAAGTGACAGAGTTGGACATCATCCGCGTACAGATGACACCGTACCCCGAAACTCCGGATGATCTCCCCCAGCAGCTTCATGTAGATGTTAAACAACATGGGAGACAATATTGAGCCCTGAGGAACCCCACAAGACAATGGTTGTGGGGTTGAACAGGTGTTCCCCAACAACACCTTCTGAGATCGACCCTCCAGGAATGACCGGAGCCACTGCAAAACAGTACCTCCAAGACCCATCCCCGCGAGGCGTCCCAGAAGGATACCGTGGTCGACGGTATCGAAGGCCGCTGAGAGGTCCAGCAGCACCAACAGGGACACACTCCCCCTGTCGAGCTCCCGGCGCAGATCATCCACTAAGGCGACCAAGGCTGTCTCGGTACCATGTCCCGGCCTAAAGCCAGACTGTGCCGGGTCTAGATAATCCGTGTCTACCAAGAATACCTGGAGTTGTGAGGCCACCACACGTTCCAAGACTTTGCCCAAGAAGGGGAGATTGGAAACTGGCCGATAGTTGTCGAATTTAGTGGGGTCCAGTGATGGTTTCTTCAACAGCGGTTTTATTATAGCTTGTTTTAAGCTCGCTGGAATCTTGCCTTCCCGAAGGGAAGCATTAACCACCACCTTAACCCACTCAGCCAATCCCCCTCTGGCCTCCTTTAGAAGCCAGGATGGGCAGGGGTCCAGGATGCATGTGGTTGGCCTCATTCCTCCAAGTATCTTGTCCACATCCTCGGGTTTCACCAATTGAAATGAATCCATCAAAACTGGACAAGCAGGTGCTCGTGTTACATCCTCAGAGACTGCCATTAACATGGTATCCAGACCAGAAGGGAAGAGCAAGGTTATGCTTACTACTCTCCTCTCTCCCTTGCTTAGTTAACTGACTCCAAACTACTTTTGCACTTTGAACTCATTTTGTAGCAATTGATTAAAGCTAAGACTAAAAGGAAAAGTGGGAGGAGCAGAAAAAAAGGGCATTTTAAATGCAGCTGAAAGAAATTGGAGCACAAGGGACTGATCAGGACCATTCTTGCCAAAATGGGATAGTTAAAGAGCAAGTTATTATGTCAATAGCAATGGGTTGTTTTAGATTTTTGGGCTGTACATACAGCCATGTTCTAGAACATGGTCATACAGCCCGAAAAACCTACAACAACCCAGTGATTCCAGCCTTGAAAGTCTTTGCCAATGGCAATGGTTAGCAGAGCCAGTAAGGGATACATTTGGACTACAGGCTGAATGCTTGCCACCCCAAGCTTAGTGAATTCATGGTGCACATACCTTTAAGATCTAAAACCTCAAATGGTTGCTTCACTCCACCTAATGCAATGGTTCCCAAGCTTATTTTGTCCAGGGACCACTTGACCAGGGACCACTCTCCAAAATTAGTACCAAAACGGTTACAAATCAGTTTTTGATGAACTTCAGATTTGGTTTGGTGATTTGGAGTGCTGATTCAGAAAACTGCATTGGATAAACCACATCAGCTCTAGTTTCTGATACAGAACATATGCTATCCAGTAGTCACAATCTGCTCACCCACAGAAATCCATATTTAATAAGCCTCAGTACTATAAGAGGGTTTTGCAAAGCTAGTAGCTCTTGTTACAATGGTGTAGTAACAGTTAGGCCACGGACCATATTTTAGTTCTTGCGGACCAGTGGTGGTTCACGGACCACAAGTTGGAAACCATTGACCTAATGATAGAACCAGTTCATTGTCATTTTCAAATCCCAGTCCTAAAATGAAACTATAAGGTTATGGTAAGTGAAGTTATCCTACTTTGAGTTGTATTACTGGATCAAACTGACAAGCTGTGATGATGATGTGGTGGTGGTGATGATGATGATGATGATGATGATGATGATGATGATGATGAAAGATATAATAATCATCACTACCTCCGCCACCAGTATCTTATACATTGCTAGAAAAGCAATCATATCTTCAGCAGCAGATTCTAAAGTCACAGATTGGGAAATATGGTTGATAAGAACAGATTTTTGCAAAGTTCCTTGCTACCTCACATTTCCCCTCCTCCTCCCCGAACCCTCAAGAGAAAAGCCTAATAAAAGAACACAAAGTCACCACCTAAAGTTCTTACTCTACCTTGGTTAAATGCCATTCCACAAAGCTTATAGTGTAATTATAACAGTTCCCTTAGGTAAGTAAGAAACATCTGTTAGTAACACATAGCAGGTGTTAGCAATTACACATACTGATTTTTTAAACCAAAAAAATGGTTTTAATTAAAAAGAATTCTGTTGTCTGAAAAGCAGGGCATGCTAAGTCCAAACACACTTTTGTCAGTGTGTCTCCATATAATATGATCTGCAAAATTTAGATAAAGGTGTGGGGGGTTTTGCTAAAAAGAAAGGCAGAGAAAGAGAAAGAAATCACATGAAACGAGCAAGGGGCTTACATTTTATACTGGATGCCAGTTCACTGAAATCCAAATGGCATTGAGATTCAGCGCAGTTCATTCTTCCTTTCATCTAAAGACCCGTGCCCAATCTGTATTCCAGGATGGAGCTTGGCTGAATTCCTGAAATCTATACAGTTCATCCGATCAGCAACTATCCAAGCAAATATATTTGATCACAAGGAGCGTGAAATATACACTTTAGAAACAAATGTAAAAAAAATGGATGACAAAAACAGGCACCAATGATGCGAGTGCTTATTTTGTGAAGGATCAAAGGCCATGGAGCTTATTGTCTTCTCCAATGTTCACCAGATATACTTAAACTGGGTTTTAAATTACCAGCATCCTCACAATGATGGACATTGATCTTTACTAAGCCTGTTTGAGTGCTAATATATGAACAGCACGAACCACCACCACCCCATGTCCATGGGACCAGTGCCTGCAGTCTCACCTACAGACATCCAGCAAAGTATGTCCTATGTATTGTCAAAGGCTTTCATGGCTGGAATCACTAGGTTGTTGTAGGTTTTGGGGGGTATATGGCTATGCTCTAGAAGCATTCTCTCCTGATGTTTCACCTGCATCTATAGTAAGCATCCTCAGAGTTTGTGAGGTGGCCTCACAACCTCTGAGGATGCTTGCCATAGATGAAGGCAAAACATGGCCATATAACCCGAAAAACCTACAACATGAATATGGCCATATAGCCTGAAAAACCTACAACAACCCAAAGTATATCCTCTCTGCAGGCATGTAGCCGGGGGGGGGGGCTTTGGGGGCTTCAGCCCCCCCCCCCCCCTGAAATTTTTCGCAAAAAGGCCTTACTGGTGCATTATTTAAACTGTTATGTTTATTCATATTTATTTATTTATTTATTTATTTGCTTTATTTCTATACCGCATTTTTCAGCCTCAGGCGGCGACTCAATGCGGTTTACACAGTGCAATTTATCATAACAATAACAAGTGGTTAAAACACATCATAAACAACAGACAACAACAATTAATTATCCTATCAACGCCTCAATACAATCAGAATCCGTTCTCAATATCCTTATGCCATTCCAGTGTTCGATATGCCGTCTTCTTAAGTTTAGTTGCACCGTTTAGCCAAACGCTTGCTCATAGAGCCACGTCTTGACCTTCTTCCTGAACGCCAGCAACGAAGGGGCCTGTCTGATGTCAGCGGGTAGGGCATTCCATCATATCATGATCTGATCACCATACTCAATATATCCCATATGCATGGGGGTATTGGGGTAACGATACAAAAGGTTTGCTAGGGTAGAACCTCTTTCACTCAGACTCAGCCCCCCCCCCCACCCCAATCAAAATCCTGGCTACGGGCCTGCCTCTGTGGGCATTTTCTAAGTTCTCCCAGGTGATTCTATAGTAACTTCCAGTAGAGTTTATTTTAATAGCATTATATCCAAGACCAGAATAAAAAATATCACGGTTGTCCATGGTTTCTTGTTTCCTTAGTAAATTCAAGCCTGCATCTGGATATGAGGATCATACTGTATCTTAGATTGTCATTATTCTCCAGTTTATTATAGAAGATAAGGAGATCTCTGCTCAATCAAGCAGACCATCTTATCATAGAAGTGGAAATGGTTTCAGGATGCCCATGCATGAAGCATGAATGCAACCATTATTTCCACCCTCATCTGCCATTTTTAGTCAGAGGCAAAATGTCAACCGGAGGCTTCCAATAAGGTTACTGGCTTTTAGTGCACTGAGCAGGAGCTAATCCTATAGTAAGATCAGGCAGCTGATCATACTATCAGGGAGCTGCATCAACAATAAGAATGAGATGCAGATCAATACCGCCATTTTATACGATCCTAACAGTGACATTGGAAACAAAGGTCCAAATCACACATTGCCTACTTCTGGCCTGACTTCCTCAAACCAACTTAGCAGCCAGCATCTGCTCACAGCAAAGGAAGTCTGCTCTGTTTCAATCATGGCACGGCAAGAACACATTTGCACACACCACCACTAGTGAACTGTGGCGGGGTTAGGAACTGTGACAGGGGTCCTGCTTCTGATTGTTACAGCCTGATGCTCTGTTTGGAAGGAGACAGCTACATCATCTTGCAGTGCCCCTTGGAGTTTCTACTCAAATGTCATATTATGTGCAACTACAGTTAATGCTAAGGAATCACGCTTAAAGACACCACCAAGGGCTTCCTCTTGCAACATCAGTCTTGTAGTATCACCAGTGCCCAAGCCCATGACATCCAATGGGATTATTCCTCAGATTGTTCCTCGGAGCCTGGGATAGTCCTAGCAATTCATTTTCTTTACTAGTCTCACATACTAACAATGAGTTATTGAATACCTGCAGAGGGCAATGACACTCACAGTGCAACTTCCATAACAACCTGTATCAGTGCTTTAGGGAGTCAGAGAGAAGTCCATAGGTAATGCTCTGTACGACCATCCCCCTGAGATACTGCTGATCTAATCAATACTGTTTTTCCATCAAATTTTGTTTCAACCAAGCAAGAATAATCTCAAATTGCTTCTCACGGCACATCAGGAGTGATGTTTTAAGTATGTTACTGCTTGCCATCTCCCTCTCCCTCTCTCTCTCTCTCTGTTTTAAAATGATCCAAGGAGCAAGATTTAGATAAAGTGGGAGATCATATCAGTTTGCATCCTATTGATGACATAAATTATGATGTCATAAATTGCACTATGCATGTGGCGTATGGGGAAGGGGCAAGACAATGTGTAAATGTGATCCATTACACATTGTTCTGTCCCCTTGTGCTGGCACAACAGTGCCAGGAGATTTGATTTTTTTTCTTGCACTGCTAGTTTGTATGAATTTATTTAGCCATGCATTTTGCAATCAGGTAGCTTCCCCAGGTTGCAGTCATAGGGACAGCAACCTAGCAATCATCTTTAGACCCGCCCCTTTCCCCAGGGTTGGGAGGCAAAGGAGGACTTTTGTTCAGTCTCACTGTTTGAAGCCTAACAGCAGGATGTGTGGGTTTCTCTATTCCACCTGCACAAAGGCTTCACTTCTCACAGCTCTGCTAGGGGAGTAAAGGGATAGTCCCACAGCTTTTGCTGGGGGAATACAGCCAGCCTTTGCTGGGGCAACAGGACAATTCCTACAGCCTTCATGGAGTAAAACTAAAAGACACCTTTCAGCTTGGCAGATCTACAGCAACCTTGTCTGGTAAGGGACCACTTGGGCTATCCATAAAGTAGCTTGGAGCCGGGAGTAGGGGCCTCATGCCAGCAAGGTAAAGAAAGATTGCCCAGGGAGGGGTCAGAAGATTTCCCTAAGGAAGAAAGGAACAGTTTGCCACCAGTTGCCGGCCCTTGATAGCAGATTGAGGAAGCTACTGGTTTTCCAAGGTTACAAAGCATTTAATTCATTTGTTTGAAGATTTAAGCCCAAATAAAGAACTTTGTTGAACTTATTTTGAGTCTCAATAGAACTTTGTGTTGGGAAATCTAAGGGGCCCTTCAGCTGAGGCACCCCGGCATCCTGCTGGGCATACAGAAGGCACATCCTGTAAACAGATATTATTTCAGCACACCCCTCCTCATCTCTGATGTAAGCACACTTTTCATTATTTAAGCAACATAGCTGGGGAGGGAATGGAAAACCCACCCACAGCCTCCAGCAATCTTTTTATTTCTCTCTGGGTTGGATATACAGCAGTGGCCAGTGGGATCACTCTGCACTCATTGTCATGACACAGCTTCGCCATGCTGTCACCATTGAGTGGGAGGAAAGTGGAAGTATCTGAAACATTTGCTTTTTACTAGGGCCTTCTGTAAACAGAGTCCTTCCCCTCTCCTTTTTTTTCTTTCCCCCTCCAGGGCTTCTTGAGGGAACACTCTGAAGGTGCTGGATGTGTGACTAGGTCCCTTTCCCCAAAGGTGGAAGTGGGCAGCTGGCAGCAAACAAATAAAAATAAATCAGTTTCAGGAGTATTTCAGATTTTGGTTTTCCAGTAAGTAAGACTCAACCAGCAGTACCAAAGGTATCAATAAGGATTCAGATATAGTCTATATAGTCTATATCGGGCATTGGCAAACTTTGGCCCTCCAGGTGTTTGGTACTTCAACTCCCACAATTCCTAACAGCTGGTAAACTGGCTGAGATTTCTGGGAGTTGAAGTCTGAAACACCCGGAGAGCCAAAGTTTGCCCATGCCTGGTCTATATCCATGGATTCAGTGATCCAGGGCTTGAAAAATATGTCATGTAAAAACCAAAAGCAAGCTTTTATTTTGATATTTTATAAAAATGACACTATTTCAATTTTTAACAGTACCTGGAAAGTGTTTAAGTAAAATATAATTTATATTTAAATAAAGTATAATGAGATGTGTTATATGTTTTTGAACTCATTTTATATTGTTCGAAGTATCAATTAAAAGTATCCAGTTATATTGTTTTAATCTAGCAGTTTATTTGGTTTAAAAGAAACATGGTTCCCATATCAACGGAGGATACATTTCTGGTCAGACTGCAGTTACCTAAAACCACAGATGCATTCAAATGCCATTACATTACCCAATTTCTGATTCCAGAATATCATAGAGTCACTTTAGAGAGCCTAAAAAATCCTAGAGAAGTATTTTTTTTTCTAGGAATTTCATAGGTCCTCCAGAGCACTTTTATGGTAACTTCTGTGTGAAACATAATGTAGTATCATCTGGAGGACCAAGCGAATTCCTAAGGTGACAATGAATATGAGTACCATGATTATGGGGTCCTACTATTTTGTACATCAGCAGCTTAATTATATATGTGCAACTAATACCTCCTGGTCTGACTTCCCCACATGCTCATTTTAACAGCCAGCAGCTGCACTGAACAAAAGAAATCTATTCATCTCCCAATTGGGATGCAAGGAGGATGACATTTCCAAACTACTCCCATCAGCAAGAGAGACAGCAACAAGGAATTGCAAGAGAGGTCTTGCTTCTGATTATTTCAGCCTCACTTACTCATGAGAAGAGGATGGAAATGTAATTCTTCTTGTGTGCTGAACCAGCCTCCTTTGCCTGATGTGGCTGCTGGCTGTTGGGGTGGGCTTAAAAGCACATTTATGTAGCCTTTTGGTAAAATAAGTACTGTTGTCTTACTGAATTTGGAACAGTTACACAACTGCAACTCTAATGTACAAAATTGTAGCTGCAAGACAGAATGCAGACCTTTTGTTATTAGATTTTGATTCTTGTTTTAGGAGCCCCCCCCCCCCCCGCCCCAGTGGCAGAATGGGTTAAACCCTTGTGTTGACAGGACTGAAGACCAACAGGTCAGAATTTCGAATCCAGGGAGAGTATGGATGAGCTCCCTCTGTCAGCTCCAGCTCCCCATGCATGGACATGAGAAAAGCCTCCCACAAGGATGGTAACCATCAAAACATCCAGGCATCCCCTGGGCAGACAGCCAATTCTCTCACACCAGAAACGACTTGCAGTTTCTCAAGTCGCACCTGACATGAAAATAATCTTGTTTGGGGTTACTATGAGTACCTTTGGGAGAAAGGTAGTTTCTAGTTGCTTCAGAGTTACTATTAAAATAAGCCTAACTAATACTTTACTTTTACTATATCTTCCCATAAAGCAGGGGTCTCCAAACTAAGGCCTGAGGTCAGGATGCAGCTCTCCAAGGCTATTTACCCACACTGTCCAAAATTTTAGACTAAGGGTCACCCTGGACACACGTTGGATCTGGTTTTCTGTCAGGGATGAGAAGAAGGTGGTGGGATGGATTAGCTGACCATTGCTCCATTGCCACGGACCAACCAGCACCTGATCAGGTTTAGACTTACTGCTCCTTCCTACCTCCGCAGGGGTGGTGGACCCATTAAAATGGTCCATTCCAGGAAACCTATGGATCCAAATGGTTTCCTGACGGCTCTTGGGGATTTTCCCACCTCCTCGGTAAGTGACCCTGTCGAAGCCCTGGTCTCTCTCTGGGACAGGGAGATGACCAGGGCTATAGACACGATCGTTCCAGAACGCCCCCTCACCAGTAACCAAGCTAAACCAGCTCCTTGGTTTACTGAGGAGCTGGCAGCGATGAAATGAAAGAAGAGGTGGCTAGAGCGCGTGTGATGGCAAAAGTGCAGTGAATCTTTCTGAGCACCTCTAGTTTCCTTTCTAAGGACCTATGACACGGCAATAAAGGCTGCACAAAAAACATTTCTTGCAGCCAATATTGCGTCTGCTAAGAACCGTCCAGCTGAGCTGTTCCGAGTTGTTAGAGGACTATTAAATCCACCTCAGAGCAAGATCCCTGACAACTTGGCAGATCACTGTGAAGCATTTGCTCGGTTCTTTGTGGACAAAGTCACTCTGATCTGTTCCAACTTCGATGCCATGTTAACAGCAGTCTCTGAAGATGTAACACAAGAATCTGCTTGTCCGTTTTTAATGGATTCGTTTCAATTGGTTCAGCTCGAGGATGTGGACAGGATCCTTGGAGAGGCGAGGCCTACCACATGCATCCTAGACCCCTGCCCATCCTGGCTGATAAAAGAAGCCAGAGGGGGTTTGGCAGATTGGATTAAGGTGGTGGTTAATGCTTCCTTACAGGAGGATTCTAGCCAGCCTAAAACAGGCTGTTATAAAACTGCTGTTGAAAAAACCATCACTGGACCCCACTCAATTCAACTATCAGCCTGTTTCCAATCTTCCCTTCTCGGGCAAAGACCTGGAATGTGTGGTTGCCTCGCAACTCCAGGGGTTCTTGGTAGACGCTGATTATCTAGATCCAGCAAAGTATAGCTTTAGGCCAGGACACAGCACTGAAACAGCCTTAGTATATGATCTACGCCAGGAGCTGGACAGGGGGAGTGTGTCCCTGTTGGTTCTGCTGGACCTCTCACTGGCCTTCGATACTGTTGACTACAGTATCCTTCTGGGACGCCTCAAAGAAAATGGACTTGGAGGAAATGCTCTGCAGTGGCTCAAGTCCTTCCTGGAGGGTCGGTCTCAGAAGGTGTTACTGGGTGACACCTGTTCAACTCCACAACCATCTGTCACTCCTTCCCACCTGTCACTAAGGAGGCTGTCCAGACCTTGAACCGGTGCTCGGCTGCTGTGCCGGACTGGATGAGGGCTAACAAATTGAAACTGAATCCAGACAAGACAGAGGTCCTCCTGGTCAGTCAAAAGGCCGAACAGGGCATAGGGTTACAGCCTGTGTTGGATGGGGTTACACTCCCCCTGAAGACACAGGTTCGCAGCTTGGGAGTGATCCTGGATTCATTGCTGAGACTGGGACCCCAGGTTTCGGCGGTGGCCAGGGGATCTTTTGCACAGTTAAAACTTGTGCGCCAGTTGCACCCGTACCTTGGGAAGTCTGATCTGGCCACGGTCATCCATTGACTGGAACAGCGATACAACTGATGAGATTGTTTTATGGTTTTAATGATTGCTTATGTATTGTTTTTAACTATGACTTATGTTCAATTGTGGTTTTATTATTGTACTAGTTATGTAGTGGCATCGTAACGGTGCCCATTGTAAGCCATCCTGAGTCCCCCTTCGGGGGTTGAGAAGTGACATGATAGAAATACTGTAAATAAATAAATAAATACAGTAATTAAAAACAAATAAAGACCAACTTAATGATGTGACACAGTTTTACTAAATGATAAAAACAGCTTTGTGAATGCAAAGTAAAATGGCAGTCAATAAACTTTTTAACTTGATGAACTTTACTAACATAATGTTTTAATTTCAAGTAACTTATGGCAACAACCTACATTAATTTAAATAAAAATTTACATTAATTTTTATTTGAAGTCTTATTGATTTGACTTTTTGCCAGTTACTTGAGACTTCAAATGGCTTGAGTCCTGCTTAACTGAGAATCCTGTGTGTTTGTGTAAATAGCAACTTTTAGCTGCACATCATTCTTTCCATTCCATTTCACCTGCAAACCCCTAAACAGTTCAGGTCCAGCTTATCTTTGTGATTGTATCTTCCCCTATGAACCTGCACAATCTCTAAGATCTTCAGGAAAGGCCCTTCTCTCGCTTCCACAAGTGCAATTGGTGGGGACAAGGGAGAGGGCCTTCTTGGTGGTGGTCCTCTGGGTCTGGAACTTTCTCACCAGGGAGATTAGATTACCACCCTTCCTGTCAACTTTTCACAAAGAGCTAAAAACTTGGATGTTTCAATGTGCTTTTGATTAATCAATTCACTAGATAATTTTGGTCCCTCCAGTCATAATTTAATATCTGGCTCCTGCACTTTACCATTGTGCCTTCCCTTTAGTTGCACTGCACAAATTGACTTGGCCTGTTTAGTAGGCCTGGGTAACAACGGAAAAATTTGTTTCTAAAATCGATTCGTTTTTTGGGGTTTTTTGTGTTTCGATATTTAAAAGAATTCCGAAATTTTTCTTTTAAAAAGTTCGATATTTACGAAATTTCGTAAATGGTAAAAAAATTACAAAACAATAACGAAACAATAACTAATCGATTCGTTAATGGCGGCCGCGATTGCGCAATACGCTAGAAAAACTTCTGAAGCTTCCCTCTCCCTCTGTTGTTGACTGTTGGTGTGATATTATAATTTTTTTTCACTAATTAAACAAAAAACAACTATAAAACTTGCCCCAGACATGCGGAAATAATAACGAAACGACCTCAAACCAATAACGAAACGAATACATAACGAAATACGAAGCATTTACGAAACGAATTGAAAAATTCGTTTCGTTTTTAAGTTGCTCCAGAATGGTTCGTTATAGCTTCGTTAACAAAAAATAACAAATTTTTAACGAATTACGAATTAACGAAACGAAACCGCCCAGCCCTACTGTTTAGTCCATGTTTATCATCTGGCCCCTGCACTTTCCTATCAGCCCTGCCCTTTCAACTGTCTCGCCCCTCAGCTCAGTATATGGCCCTAGGTTAGGCTATTGGTTGTTTTGATGGTTCAATTGTTGATGGTTATGTTTTTATGATGTTTTGTACTTGAATTTTACTGTGTTATATTTTAATTTCTGTTTGTCTGGGTTTGGTACCCATTATAAGCTTCCCCGAGTCCCTTTGGAGAGATGGTGGTGGGATGCAAAAATAAAGTTGTTGATGCTATTATTATTATTATTATTATTATTATTATTATTATTATTATTATTTTTACTGACACAAAATATAGTATAGCACATCAAGCGAGGTATATTTTGATATCACAAAATCACAAGTCGGACACTTCCCAAGCGTCTAGGACTGTGTGATGTATTTTCAAATAATGTGCGCAGATCCAAGTTAGGTGGCCTTTTGCAGTTGATAGATCAGGATTTTGTCAATGTTTATTGTTTCCAAATGCCGGCTGAGATCTTTCAGCACGGCACCCAGTGTGCCAATTACTACTGGGACCACCTGTACTGGTTTATGCCAGAGCCTTTGCAATTTGATTTTGAGGTCCTGATAACGGCTGGGTTTTTCCGGTTGTTAATTAATTAAATAATTATCATCAGCATTATTTCTATCCTTTAATTTCACAAGATTATCATTCCATAAAACACCAGTTAATTGCTTATGTTGACCAAATTCTTTCTCTATTGTCTCCTTTCATGAACTCAACATTTCTGGGTATAAACTCCACTTCACTTACCAGTGCAAACTTGTGTACACAGCTCACTTCTTTCCTCTACAGGTATGAAAATAAGTCAGCAGGGGACCCATGCAGCCTGTCTGAACTCAATAATTTGAAAGGCGAAGCTAGGGTATTATTCAGCATTTACTAGCCTTGGAGCATCTTAGGCTTGGTGTGAGAGATCCAGCAAGGCAGCCTAAGATTACCGCTCCCTCTCTGTATTGAATAAGAGGCCTTCTCTGATTTTTTTTCCCACCTCCAGGGGTTTCTACTTACAAAACAACAACAGTACTTTCTTGAGAGAGGTTCGAGAGGGGGTTGCAGAAGAGATATTTCAGTAAACAAGTAGTTCTTTTAGTGCTGTCAGAAGTCAGATAACTAGCAACTCCCTACTCCCTTTTTTGCAGAGTTGATTTCAATTCGTCCAGGATTTTACAGATCAACTCTTTAAAAACCACATGCTGAGGAAACGTCCAAATATCTGCCAAAAGGCAGTTTAAAACCTTCAGCTACGCTAGTTTTATTACATATCATTCTTGTCCCAAAGGTTGCTATATGCTAATAGTTGCTATTATCACCACAGTGTAAAGAGGACTTATGTACTCTTTTAGGTATTTAAAATGTTATTAAGTTATTTTTACTACAATAAAAATCTGAATCCTACAATACAGTAACCTATTGTACAAAGGTAACACTTTTTTCTCTTAATATATGCTTGAAATTAAATGTTTTGATGGTATTGTTACAATTCAATGATAATATTTTGTATAATATTTTAATATTTTGTTACTTTAAATCCATATGACACCATGACTCCTGATTCTGGGGAGGAAAGTGACTAACAAGAACAACATAAAAACATAAAACACACTCTTTTCCCACTCACAATGTTGTTGTTGTTGTTGTTGTTGTTGTTGTTGTTGTTGTTATTATTATTGTTAAACTTTATTTATACCCCACCACCATCTCCGCAAGGGGACTTGGGGCAGCTAACATGAGGCCAAGCCCAAGAATTACAATCAAGCAAAATAAAATACAAACAGCAAATAATAACATCGAGGTGACATGCACACAGTAGCAAAATATACAATAAAACAAATGAAAAATAAAAATGGGAAAGGAATTAAAGCACAGTGAGTGGGCCAAATGCAAAAGGTAACATTTATAAAACCCTGGGTGAGATGGATAAATAGAGTAATGTGTCTGGGGGGAGACTCAGAAGGGACGAACAATGGGGTTAAATGGGTTGTTGTAGGTTTTTCCGGGCTATATGGCCATGTTCTGGAGGCAATTTTTCTCCTGACGTTTCGCCTGCATCTATGGCAAGCATCCTCAGAGGTACTGAGGTCTGGGAAAAATGGGTTTATATATCTGTGGAATGTCCAGGGTGAGACAAAGGACTTTTGTTTGCTGGGGCTAGCTGTGAATGTTTCAGCTGATCACCTTGGTTTGCATTCAATGGCTTGGAAGGGCCTGGGGGGAATCTTTTGTTGAGAGTGATTTTATGTGCCCGTTTGTTTCCCCTCTGTTGTTTTGCTGCTGTAATTTTTGAGTTTTTTAATACTGGTAGCCAGATTTTGTTCATTTTCATGGTTTCTTCCTTTCTGTTGAAATTGTCCACATGCTTGTGGATTTCAATGGCTTCTCTGTGTAATCTGACATGGTGGTTGTGAGAGTGGTCCAGCACTTCTGTGTTCTCAAATAATATGCTGTGTCCAGGTTGGTTCAGGAAGGTTTAATGGGGTTAAACCTTCACTAAGGGACGAGAAAAAGAGTTGATCTATACCGGAATGAACATGGTATGGGGAGTTGTGTTCATTTGTCAAAGGCACGCCAGACTTCCTGTATATGCAAACACAGGTATTCCAAAATGCCATAAATGGATTCTCCATCATTCTTTCCCAACTATGGTTGAGAACTGATTAAGGGTATCTGAATGTCTCCTCCTATAAAGTGCACACAACTCAGAATGTTTCAGGCTTGTCATAGATCAAAGGAGAAATTTGGTTTGTTTGCAATTCAGTTTTCAACTCACCCCAATAAGTGAAATTCGGCTGCGTGACAATGACACAGAAAGGATCTACATGAATACTTCATCTCAAGTCTGATTCAGAGTTTCACAGGATAGTTTTTACCACTAGCCCTCAGACTGTTGCAGAGGCAGGAAAGAAGTCATTACCACTAGCCCACAGGCCATTGTGGTGAGACTTGATGATTCAATGATGCCAAACCTGATTCAGCACAACTGGATGGCCACTGGGAACAAAATGACTAGTGTCCATCACTTGCCATCTGAAATGCCCCCCAATCACCCTTATGCCCTGGCTAATGCCACTCCAGGTGACAAGTGGTGGACACTACCCATGTTGCATCCAGTGACTGCTTCTATGACAAGAGCAGGAGGGGACACTAGTAATATTCAATGTTCATGGGCCACCCACATCTAGGGAATAAAGGATGGCCATGTAAACAGTTAAAGCCAGTTATGTCTTGGAATCAGGCAAATTATTTACATGGGTCCAAAGTTGCAATTTGCTCCAGATTCTCAGTAAAAATTAGAAGCAAACCATAACTTTTTTTAGCGTGGTTCAAGGTCTTGCAGACTATTTTTTTCCAGCTGTGGAGCAAGAGGAAAGTGCATTGGGGCTACCACCTGCAAATTTCTGTTCTCAGTCCTTCCAACTGAGATGCAAGCTGAAAGAGATGTCCAAAGTTCTTCATTTCCTGAAGCTCTGGCCCCAGGAGGTCTTCTCTTGGCATGGCTGCCAACCCTGATCTACCACATCATAAAACTGGAACTCCAGTGGCAGAACTCGCCTTGGTTCTGGGATTGTCCCAGGAACTTCTTAATTTGGTCATGAAGTGAACCAAAATCCTTTTATGAATGTTTCAACATAGTCCCTAAATCAAAATTGCATATTTTCTGATGTGTGTGTTTGTGAGTGCTGGTGTTGTTCAGCCTCGCTTCTTCAAGAAACTACAACCTGTACCCAACTGTCTATCAGGAATCTATCTAAACTTTGCTCTCCCCATCCCCATTGTCTTCCATCTTCAACCTATCATTAAGATATTCTACCTGGGAAACACTGTAGACAGCAAATGGAAATTTTGTGTTATGATGTGCTGATTTGTTTTATTTTGTTTTTGGGATGTTTTGCATCATTACTGATAATTTTGAAGTATTCAAAAATACTTGTGGACATATTTTTTGGGGAAGTTTTCATCAAACAAATATTTTGTCAATTTAAGTGATGTTTTATTGAACGTAGTTATCATATGAAAGACCTCGCACCATGAGAGGGGAAAGTGGAGAGAATCATCTTCTTTATCATAACATTCCATTCTTGTCCATTTATAATGAAAACAGATAATATTTTCATCTGCATCAAACACAATATACTTCTGTTCATTTCTACAGTAATCCTCCATGCTCAGAACCTATCACACAGCCAAGTGTAGAACCTGTCCATACCACTTTCTTTTTTTCAAATTCCTGAAGACTGAAATGTAGGTCTAAAAATGGGGAGTATAGCTACAGCAAACTAATAATATATCAAAATCACACATTTCCCAAAGAACTAATTATTTTTAATTACCATAAAAGTTTCATGCAAGAGGATAAATGGTGAGAGAAAGAACATTGAGGCACATTTTGAGGCTGCCTATAGGAACACCCACACTTTGATGTCACTGTAAGGATCAAACATGAGGGACTATGAAAATTCCCATCCCACATTAAAATCAGTGCCTTTAGTTGTTTCTGCGTGAATCTGAGACTCTGAACACTATTACTTCCTGACCTTTAAACCTCCATTTCTACACACTTTAAAAACAGTTTAAAGATGGAGTTCCACGGGGAACTGCTGAAAGTAGTATTGCATCATATAATGGGCTCAATGGAACTGTTTAAACTGTTTTTAAAGTGTGTAGGAAAAGGGGGATGAGGTCCAGCAATGAACAAGTTGCTACTTTTAAAAGTAGCAACTGAAAGCTACCCTGCTGCCAGCATATGTTTTAAAGAATAAAAAGAAAATATTTGCATTTAAATTTCTTCTTGCAAACAGGTACTTGTCCTATGGTGTGAAATTAACACATGGATCTAGTTGGAGTCCCTGGTGGTGCAATGGATTAAACCCTTGTGCCAGCAGGTCTGAAAACTGATAGGTTGGAGGTTTGAATCCAAGGAGAGCATGAATGAACTCCCTCTGTCTGCTCCAGCTTCCCATGCGGGGACACGAGAGAAACCTTCAAAAAGGATGACAAAATGCTCGTTATATCCCCAATATGTGGGGCTGCCTTTGAAGACTGTTCGGAAATTACAGCTAGTCCAACGGGCAGCAGCCAGATTGCTAAGTGGAGCGACATACAGAGAGAATACCTCCCCCTTGTTGTGCCAGCTCCACTGGCTGCCGGTCCACTTCCAAGCTCAATTCAAAGTGCTGATTTTGACCTATAAAGCCCTATATGGTTCTGGCCCTGCTTACTTGTCTGAACACATATTCCTCTATGTCCCGCCTTGCAGTTTAAGATCATCCGGGGAGGCCCTGCTCGCTCCCACCAGCGTCACAAATATGTCTGGTGGGGATGAGAGACATGGCCTTCTCAACTGTGGGCCCCCACCTGGGGAACTCATTTCCCAGTGAGGTAAGATTAGCTCCATCCCACCTGTCATTTAGAAAGAAATTGAAGTCATAGTTCTGGGACCAGGCTTTTGGACAACAGACATGGAATTGTATATGGAATTGACTGGAATGGTGATACAGCTATTAATATCGGGTTTTTTTACTGTTTTCATGAATGTTTTACTTATTGTTTTAATTGTTATTATATTGCTCTATTATATGTAGTGGCATCGAATTGCTGCCAAATGTAAGCTGTCCTGAGTCCCCCTTCAGGGGTTGAGAAGAAACAGGATAGAAATACCAGAAATAAATAATAAAACATCAAAACATCCGGGCGTCCCCTAGCAACATGTTTGAAGATGGCCAGTTTTCTCACACCAGAAGCAACTTGCAGTTTCTCAAGTCACTCCTGACACGAAAAAATGGATCTAGTTATACTGTACTTCTAATTACCGAGAGATTCATCATCTCCCAGCCTCAAGAAACTTGTGCAAAATTTGAGGACTTTTTCAAGAAATCAAAATAAATGTGACTCTTGCTGATTAGTGATATTGATAAGTAATTCTAGCTTTTTACGTTTCATAGCCTGGAGAGAGTGCTGTAATGGTGTCTTGCACCTGTGTGTGTTCACTTGTACTTTTCTGGACAATGTGCATATTGAGTTAATAGTTGCATAAGCAGAATTCCACAAGTTAATCATTTCACGTAGGCCCAAATATTATTGCTAGTTTTGACTACAATAGAAACATTAAATCAAATGGATTTACCTGCCTGTTGATTCAACAATTGATCCATCACATCTATTCTAGTTGGAACTAATCATAACAGCCATGCAGTTGAGCATTATTGGATTGTTTATAACTATTTATCATTGCCTCTGATATACAACTGGATTACAGGGGTTGTAGGTAGTATGTGCTCCCCACTGCATGATTGTGTAATAATCAGGAACACTGACAAATATATAATGGGTTGACCATCATCAGCATTCACCAATAGAGTGTTGGGCCATGATCAGCATGTGAAGATTTACACTACTTACAATGTATAATCTCAGTCAACATGTCTTAAGCAACCTTTTCTGACTTTGGGGACATTTCTTATATAAATATGTGAGAGGAAGCCACAGGGAGGAGGGAGCAAGCTTGTTTACTGCTTCCATGGAGATTAGGACGTGGAACAATGGCTTCAAACTATAAGAAAGGAGATTCTATCTGAACATGAGGAAGAACTTCCTGACTGTGAAAGTCATTCAGCAGTGGAACTCTCTGCCCGGGAGTGTGGTGGAGGCTCCTTCTTTGGAAGCTTTTAAACAGAAGCTGGATGGCCATCTGTCAGGGGTGATTTGAATGCAATATTCCTGCTTCTTGGCAGGGGGTTGGACTGGATGGCCCATGAGTCTCTTCCAACTCTTTGATTCTCTGATGGAGCCCCCGGTGGCGCAGTGGGTTAAACCCCTGTGCCGGCAGGACTGAAGACCGACAGGTCGCAGGTTCGAATCCGGGGAGAGGCGGATGAGCTCCCTTTATCAGCTCCAGCTCCTCATGCGGGGACATGAGAGAAGCCTCCCACAAGGATGATAAAACATCAAAAATCATCCGGGCGTCCCCTGGGCAACGTCCTTGCAGACGGCCAATTCTCTCACAACAGGACACTCCTGACATGACAAAAAAAAATAATTCTATGATTCTATGATTCTGCTCATGCTTTCAAGTTACCATATGCCTTACTTTACAGAGGACAGTTCTCTCTTTAAAGGGTAGTGAAAGGACAGTCCTTTATTTGGCTGGCGGTTCAGTCTAAGTCTTGTTTAATGTTTCATAATACTTCAAAAAGAAAGAGCTGAACTTTAAATAGAGTGGAACCATCAATGGCTAGAACTTGGATAATAGACTAGGCAGTTTTCCACACTGAGACATACTTCTTTCTATTTCAGTTCTACTAATTCTTTCTAAATGTGCCAGATCTACATATAAACTAATGTAGGCAATTGCATTCACCCCTGTACCTCTTTTGTTGCTGATGTGTTGTTCTTGTTTTAGTGATGAATAATTAACTATGCTATTTCTACTGCTGGGTGAGACCATGGACTTCTGTTCCCCAGTCTACCATACCTGCATGCCAC
Source organism: Anolis sagrei ordinatus (assembly GCF_025583915.1). Classification (NCBI taxonomy): domain Eukaryota; kingdom Metazoa; phylum Chordata; class Lepidosauria; order Squamata; family Anolidae; genus Anolis; species Anolis sagrei. Next base: position 19,150,080 of record NW_026847549.1, read on the forward strand.
AGGATGCACCATATGACAAATGGTCCATGTCATTATCTTATATATGGATATGAAAAGGCATATGCAACCACACCCTGCAGTGTGGTGTGGAATCATATTTTGTTCCTAATGCCTAGATATGCATCCAATTCCTTATCTCCATCTACCCTGCTTGCAATTCCCAGTCCTGCAATTAGTTCTGTTCTAGGTCGGGATGTCAGTCAACCAGTCAGCCAATTATCGCGTTTAGCCAATGGCCATTAGAATAAAAATCACAAAATACATGATAGCTAACAAAAAAACCAAAACAATTAATTGCCCCCCTAAGTGAACACAAAATTCCAGAAATACAAATCACCTTTAAAAATGACATTTATCTGGTAACAATTAAAACTACAGTGAATCAAATCCTAGCTGTGAAATTTACCTGCTGGTGCATGTAAAACTATCCAATATTGGGATCAAAATCTTGCATGCAGCATAATTTCAAATACTTACAACTGTAATGACTGGCTTTCCACTTTGTTTGCTGGTTCTTCATACTTTGGGGCTTTTTTTGAAAAAAACATTCCTTTGAATACAAAATTGTGTTGAAAATAATAATTTGTGCAAAATGGTTTCCGTACAACTGTATTCTTTACACAAATGACTTTTAGCAACCCTCTCCATCCCCAAAATGCAAAAAACAAAATCTCACAGTGGTTAGCCATTTTTTCAGTGAAGTATCTTGATTGGTCAATAATCAAAGGTAAGAAAATTAATGAGTGTTCTGTTAATTCCTCTCTGTAAGTGACAGACACATTTATATTGGAGTAAAACTAGAAAGTCAGGAAGTAAATGTTAATAAATAAATAAACTAAATACAAAACACTGTAATTTTGAAGTCGTAGTCTGTTTTATGTTCAAAAATATCTAGAATAGAAAAAATGTTCTGGAAAGTAAACAGGCACCAGTGTTGTTGTTCTTCTTGTTATTGTTTTAAGAAGTTCTACATTGATGACTTAATCATGAGTGTGTAACTTGAGTACCATCTCCAATATAATACCATCTTCAGGTCTGAACCCCCCATCTACCTTAACAGCCAGCAGTCATTCAGTGCAATGGAGGCCTGTCCTGCTGGTGATCAGGGTACAACAGAATAACCTTTCCAGCACACTGCCACAGCGATCTACAGAGCAATTAACTGCATTGGGGCCATGCTTCCAATTATCACAACCTTATTTACTGGCAAGAGGGGCTGGAAACATCATTCTTCTGCACCTCGATCAACAACAAAACAGGCCTTCATTGCACAGAGAAAATTCCTGGAGTTTAAGCTGGGATTGAGAGACATTTTAAATCATGGCATTAGTGCCATATCATGAATAGATAGTATAACTAAACATGGAATGGTTACAGATCTATAAATCTAGGTTATCTGTTTGTCAATGTAACATAGAGTCAACAAGCCTGTGGGCCAGATGCGGCCCTCCAAGGTAATTTTCTTGCCTCCACTCTAAACTTCAGACTAAAGGTTGTCCAAAGTCCAAAATGACTTGAAGGCACAAAACAAGAACAATCCTAATAAACTTAACTATCTCATCAGTCCAAAGCAAGCCCAAATTTCCCACTGAAATACTGATAAGTTTATGTTGATTAAAATTGTTCTTCATTTTAATGAAGAACAATCTGTCAAGGGTGCTTTGAATGCGATTTTCCTGCTTTTTGGCAGGGGGTTGGACTGGATGGCCCACAAAGTCTCTTCCAACTTAATCATAGAATCATAGAGAGTTGGAAGAGACCTCATGGGCCATCAAGTCCAACCCCCTACCAAGAAGCAGGAAAATTGCATTCAAAGCACCCCTGACAGATGGCCATCCAGCCTCTGTTCAAAAGGAGCCCATACCACACTCCAGGGCAGAAAGTTCCACTGCTGAACAGCTCTCACAGTCAGGAAGTTCTTCCTCATGTTCAGATGGAATCTCCTTCCTTGTAATTTGAAGCCATTGTTCCGCTTCCTAGTTTCTAGGGCAGCAGAAAACAAGCTTGCTCCCTCCTCCCTATGATTTCCCCTCATATATTTATACATGGTTATCATGTCTCCTCTCAGCCTTCTCTTCTTCAGACTAAACATGCCAGCTCTTTAAGCCGCTCCCCATAGGGCTTGTTCTCCAGACCCTTGATCATTTTAGTTGCCCTTCTCTGGATATATTCCAGCTTGTCAATATCTCCCTTCAACTGTGGTGCCCAGAATTGAACAAAGTATTCCAGATGTGGTCTAACCAAGGCAGAATAGAGGGGTAGCATGACTTCCCTGGATCTAGACACTAGACTCCTATTGATGTAGGCCAAAATCCCGTTGTTGTTTTTTTTGTTGTTGTTGTTGTTTTTTGCCATTGCATCCTATTGTTGGCATCATGATTCTATAATTGTCTAAAATATTTAAAATATTTCATGATTTTTTGCATTACAAATGAGATTTATGCAGTAAGCATAGGAATTTATTCTTGGATTTTTCAAACTATAGTCCAGCCCCCCAACAATCTGAGGGACCATAAACTGGCCCTATTTGAAAGGATAGTGGACCCCTGCTCTAATACAGGTTGCTATCCATTACTGTATTTTGTTGTTATTATTTCCATATATATCCTCACTGTTCACCAATATGCTTGAACACTATATGAAAGGCAATACAAAATGTAGCATACAAGATCTTTTGACATGAGACATTCAGTAAGATCCAAGGGCATTGATGAATAGCCAAATATTCACTTGATGCTTAGATGAAATTACTGTCAGTGCTAATCAGATTTGAGGAGAGGACATTCAACAATTAAGATGCCATGACTGTGAAGGTACATGCCCAAAAAGTGTATTGACTTCATTGATGGGTCACAGGGGAGCCAGGTCATTAACAGACCTCAGTCTTTGGACACGTTCATATAAGGAGAGGCACATGATTAGGGGCATAAATATGACAAAATTCATACTGAAAGAATAGAAAATCCATACTGACCTGGTTCACATACAAGTTTAGAATGTCAGAATATGATCCACTCCTCCAAAGGGCTTTGTAGTTTGCACTTGTACCAAAAAGAGCACACCCCATTAACCAAACCTAGGTGTTTTCTATGTGACAAACCAGCACTGCACTGCTTCCTTGCAGTTTTTTAAAAATGTATCATTGACTGTTAACAAATGCAACCACATATTGTAGCACTGAAGACGAAATTTCAGCAATAACAGCTTTGAAAGCCAGACACGTAGTGGATGAGTTATCAAGAGGGGAGGGAGGGGGGAGAGGAGAAAAGGAAAAAAGTGATGGCAGGCAATCCAGAAAGGGTTAATGGCAAGGCCCTGAGTTAAAGGTGTCCTCACATCTCGGCAGTTCATCAAGCAATGGAGTCAGGAAACAAGGGAGAATAGATGAAGGTGCTCGGGATAATAATAATGGCAAGTAATGATTTCCCTAGAGATAATCTGATCTATGGCCACAAGCAAAGAAAAAGAGGCTAGAAAGTGCTGTAACACTACCTCAAAGTGCTTAACAGACTCTGAAGCAGCAAGCCGGTGTCGGAGGGAGGGGAGGGCGAGAGGGAGCCCATCAACCCGCTCATTTTCAGGGGGAAAGAGTTATGCCAAGCGCAGGAGGGGAGTGCAAAAATCACCTCCAAAATTAAACAGCTGAAAGGTATGATTTAACAATGCTCAAAACCCAATAAGCCAAAGATAAACAGCAAATTAGATGGCTCAATGTCAGGAGGTAAGGGTGGAGGGAATCATCTTCCATCGATCCCGTCGTCAAAAATTAATCTGCTTGCGAATGCCCTCTGCTCCAATCGCAGTCCTGATGGCAAGTGCAGGAAGAAAAGGAGGGGATATATATATATATATATATATATATATATATATATATATATTAAAAAACCCTCTTCTGTATCTGTGCTTCACCTTCAGGCTAGAGCCTGATTACAATCTCCTGCGAGACACTTCAGCGGGAAGCACTACTCATGTCGGGACTGCAAAATTAAATTGCAATCAATACTTTACAAAAATAATTGGGGGGAAAATGTTTCAGAAGTCAGAGATGTACTATGCAGCCGACAAACATATGAAAGTTGGGGCCTTTTCCCCCCTCTGCCTTCCCCCATTATCCCCCTCCCCTCCCTTGCCTTTGCTGCTTACTGCTTACCTTTCTGGAGGTTATTCTTCAGGACAGATGAGTTCAAAGGTGTCTCTTGATAATACGGTTCTTAGACTGGTTTCGCTCACCTTGTTAGGGAATTGCCAGGGCAGGTGATCATATACAGTGTTCCAAATAAATCACATGCTGTATATCTTCGTCTTTTTCTCCGTAAGCTCCCATAACCAGATGTATGCATTATTGTGTGGCTGTCATCATATACAGGTCTGGATTTATTTGCTAGTTCAAGCAGGGAATTGTTTTTAATGTGCAAATCTATCCATGTTAAAACAGGAAGAGGGAATGGTGGATGGATACTTTGTTTTGATTTGAGTTTGGTTTGAATTGCAAAGAGTGATTGCATTCAAAACTTTTGAAGGCTTAAAATGAGAGGCCCCTTATTAAATTCAAAGTAAAAGTTATTAAAAAATACAATCCCCCTTTTTGCCTTCAGCCACACTATTCTGCCACAATGGCTCTGCTGAATTTCCCAATTTAAAATAGCTCTCTGGGTTAAAGTGCTTTGTATAATTCACATTCAGACAAACTGCAGGGAACCAGAAGAGAGTCCTCTCCTACTTTATAGTCAATTACAAATAATACCATGTGTTAAGCCTTGTATACACTAGCCTAAATCCTAGTCCCCACTAGAGGAAAACTTTGCATCAGATGGATTTGCTCATGTGTTTACTCACTATTTGACCATTAATTTCATGGCTCTGCTCCACTTGGAATTGGCCCAAAGGATTCCAGATACATTCAGGTGTAAGTTCAAAAGGTGGGATCACAATTATGAATGTAATTTTCCACTAATTTTCTCCTTGACAGAAGAAATGAATAATTTTAGTAATTTTTCCCACTGTAGGAGACAGTGTTTGAAAACTGTTTGATTTTTTTTGAAAGATTAGTTAACGTTCCAGTCTTCAGCAAAACAAAAATATTGTATATTGTATTTTTGCACAGAAAAAAATTGTCCTGTGCAGAATATTATTTTTCCATGCTGAGAATGCTTTAGCTGCTTGCTGATTTAGTTCAAAAGCACATATTTTAAAAGCAGAAGACAGCAGTTTCTACACAAGTGACAATATTTTATGCATAGAAAATGTTCTCTCCACAAAACTATGATATGTTAATTTTGTGCACAATGAGTCCTGAATTGTGAAGATTCTCATCACAGCAAGATTCTTCTTATCGGGGATTTTTACTACTCGATACTCAAATACTTATCTGGCATTGTCACTAGTTATTTCAACCATGGATTGTAGAGTCTTGTCATATTCTTTCTCAGTGACATGGTCAAGCCAGAGGAATAATATTTGAGCTGTATGCCTACTTACCAGTTAGTATCCAATTTGTATATACAAAATACAATATTCATGCTTTGTTTCCTTTCTATTTTGCAAGCACTTTTGTGTTATTTAATGTTACTTAAGTGCCTTTTTGGCATTTTGTCATTGTGCTATTTATATAAGAGTATAATATAATGCTTGTGAGAAAATTGTTCCCATTAAATGATTAGTGGATTTTTATGCATTATTGAGATAAAGGTTTGCTGTAAATATTTTCCATACTTTGATTTTTTGGGTTGAAACAGATATTATCTAGAAATCCATCTGTATATTATTATTAATGTCTAGATCCAGGGAAGTCATGCTACCTCTCTATTCTGCCTTGGGTAGACCACACCTGGAATATTGTGCACCACAATTGAAGAGAGATATTGACAAGCTGGAACATGTCCAGAGGAGGGCAACTAAAATGATCAAGGGACTGGAGAACAAGCCCTATGAGGAGCGACTTAAAGAGTTGGGCATGTTTAGTCTGAAGAAGAGAAGGTTGAGAGGGGACATGATAGCCATGTATAAATATGAGAGAGGAAATCATCGGGAGGAGGGAGCAAGTTTTTCTTCTGCTTTCCTGGAGACTAGGACGCAGAACAATGGCTTCAAAATACAGGAAAGGAGATTCCATCTGAACATGAGGAAGAATTTCCTAACTGTGAGAGCCGTTCAGCAGTGCAACTCTCTGCCCCAGAGTGTGGTGGGGGCTCCTTCTTTGGAAGCTTTTAAACAGAGGCTGGATGGCCATCTGTCGGGAGTGCTTTGAATATGATTTTCCTGCTTCTTGCCTGGGGGTTGGACTGAATGGCCCATGAGGTCTCTTTCAACTCTATGATTCTATGATTCTATTATTATTTTTAGAATTAGAATTCCTGTTACTGAATCCCATCTTTCTCCCACCAAGGGGAACAAAGGCAGCTAAAAACATACTTAAGAACAATAAGATTATAAACTCTACTAAATCTTAGGGAAAAAAATATAAATTCAAAATTATTTTAAACCCTTTTAAAATTTTAAACAATAAAACATTAGAATCCATTAAAAGACAATACAAAGCATAAAACAGGGCAGATATCATTGAAAGCTCATCTTATTAAATTTTTAAAAGTCTATTGGCACAAAAATGTTTTCAGTTGTTGATCGAAGGAGTGCAAGAATGGGACCATCCCGGATTCTCTAGGCCCATGATGGTGAACCTATGACACGCGTGTCAGCACTGATACATGGCTATTTTTGATGACACGTGGCCACATGAGGCCGCATACAGAGAAGTACACCTTATAAGAGCCAATCTAATTCCATCCTTAAATTTGTAAAAGGCTCTCCAAATTTAACATCTGCATGTTTGAGCATTGTTCACTCCATAACTCAGCATGGAATATACATTTTTTCTTATTTAAACTATAAATATTGCAAAATTACGTTTATTTTTTATCGAAGTTGACACCCCACCCAAGTTATGGTCAGGTTTTTGGCAAATATTGACACACCAAGCTCAAAGGGTTGCCCATCACTGCTCTAGGCAGTCATGAAGAATGCCCTCTCCCTTGTTCACACAAAAAAAAAAATACTGAGAGATTGGTGGAGCAAAGAGAAAGTACTTCCAGGTGATCTTAGAGCTCTAATAGGCTCATAAATGTAAATATGATCCTTTAAATAGCCTGGACTCAGACCGTATAGATCATCCCCATTAGGAATTATTCTCAGAAACAGACTGGCAGCCTCTGGAGGGGTTGCCACAAGAGACGTGTGTATTCCCTGGAGTCAGCCCCAGTTAACAATCTGGCTACAGTCCTTTGCATTAATTGAAGTGTCTGAACACTTTTCAGAAGCAGACCCACACAGCATGGATTGCAGTACTCCAAATGGGATGCAACAAAAGGTATCTGTTACCATGCCCAGATCTAGCTAGTCTAGAAATAGGTATACCTAATCCTTTAGCTTTAAGTGTTCAAATGGACTCCTGGTTACCACTCACCTGGGCCTCCAGATTCAAGGCTGAGACCAGAAGTACCCCTCCATTTCAACCCTCTGTTTTCATGAGGATTGTAACCCCAAGTAACACAGGCTGAATTTCCATTTTGAGATCTGTCTTTCAAATGTCTAGGAATATCTCTGCCTTGTCTGAATTTAGAGTGCATCTATAAGTAGAATTTATACAGCTTGACAGCATGCTAAATCTGTATCATAATGTTTAAGCATGTGCATGTGTTCAATCCTTTGGATCTCCAGTGAAAGAATCTCAAGGAAAGAAAGCCATTTTGTCTGGATTTAGGACAAATGAGGCCTTGTGCTAGCTAAGTTATGAGACCCTTTCCTTGGGCCCTGAAGGAGGTAAGCACAGTAGATCTACACTGCCTACTTTGTGGCACACTCCCATAGACTATCAACTCTATCATTATGTCTGGAATTGCTCCAAAATAAAACACCTTCAAATTTAGAATTGCACCACATGAGCAAAATCCATCATTAAAAATTGACAGGAAGATGCCCAACTGGGCCCTGTGCTTAAGGACATCTAAACACAATGGTATATCTGTCACTGGGAACAATGCAACTTATGTTACACACACACTAATGTACTGTATACATATGGGTAAGTGTGTGTTGCAGATGCAGAGGTTACAGAAGTTATATTTTTCATCCCACAAGTCCAATTTTAAACTGTTTTCATGATTCTAGAAGCTGTAGTCCAAGGACGCTATCGTTCCATATTCTGTACTGGTGATTTTGGGGGGAGAGACACAAAATATGTCTTTGTTCAGTGCCTATGACATTCTCATGCATGCTTTTTCAGATAACATTATTATTATTTGAAACACAACAAGATGAGTCCACAGCAGACAAGATCACTCTGCTCGCTGTTGTATTGGATCACATGTCGGACACTTCATTATTGTTGTTGTTGTTGTTATGTTTATTTATACCCCACTTTTTCTCTCCACAAAGGAGACTATGGCATTTCAAACACTGTAACATGCAGACAAAATCTCGATATTTCCCCACATTAGACAGTTGAAGGTAATATTGAGACTCTAGCAAATGGGCTTGGGGCCTTCATTCCTCACTTGAATGACCAATATTATGCTTAGGAGAACCTGCTTGGTGTAGTAGTTTGAGTGTTGGACTATCCAGTGGGCAGCTCTGGGCAAACCTTAGACAAATCTTGCCAAGAAAATCAACTACAATTATTGTGCTTCAGGCACATGCAATAGTCCTCCAATCTCAAAAGCATATTGGAACTTGCCTGGGGAAGGCCTGTAGGTCAATTTTGGAAGGGCTTTACTTTACATGCAGATGGTCCCAGGTTCAATTCCTGGTGTATCCACATAGGACTGCAGGGGACGGCCTGAAACCATAGGGAGCTTATAGCAATCAACAAAAGCAGTGCTGAAAAAAAGAAATATGCATGTTACATACAACAATGTATAGTTTACACCAGACATGGCATGTATCACGAGACAATTTGAATTCGTCTCTGTGAAAAGGAAAGGTCAGAAAACTTCATTAATTTGTGCTGAGGACAGAAAAGGATGCTGGGGCACTAAGGAATAAGCAGCAGTAATGCGCTTCTTTTTATATGTTGTTGGAAATGAGTCTTCCTTTAAATCTGAGCCATAGCAATCCATTTGTTAGTTAAAACATACAATGAGGTAAAGTAAAATAAAGCCCAAAGTGTAAATGGTATTTGTACGCAGTAACGGCATAGATTGTATTTTCCAAATCATAAAACACAGCAGGGGAGTATGGTTATCTTTAAGTGGGGGAGGGAAAAAAAATCAATCCTTTGGGATCTTATAAATCATAGCCAGATGCCTATAATCCCCCAGAGGTGTGATTATCTCATGACAGCCACTTTCATTGAAGCTGTCTTATTGCAAGCACTAACAGAAAAAAGAATCTTTATTGTGCGGGAGCCATGAATTGTCTGCTGTAAGGTGGCAGTGGGGAATGAATTCAGAATAGTCAGCAGTTATACTAACCAGACCTTTCCACATTCACAGAGTGATCTGTCCCCTTTCTGTCAGTAACCCAAACATTGCGAAAATGCAACACATCTTGACAGTTGTCCGCATACAGAATTTTGAGCAAGAGAACCAACAGCTCAGGCATTTTGTGATATACACGTAAAGTGGGGAAAGCTGCATCATTTTAACTGCAGAAGAGATGGGTTGAAAGCTGACTTGAATAACACATGTACACACTTCAATCGTATTACAGACTCTGAGAAAATAACCATGTCAATCTGGAAAGGTTCCAGGATGTTGGAGGAAACCCAGCATTTCAAGCAACCCCCCCCCCCAACAGTAAAGCTTCCTTGGCTACAGAAATGCACGCAAAATAAACATACATTTCCTCTTAAATAGCACAAAGGGTCATTTGGCAGAATAAGGAGGTTAGTTCAGGCAGCAGATACTAGAGAGGACAGTCATAGCACCCCCTTGATTATTCCCAACTCCTGTGGGACAGAGATGTGTGGCCCAGGCAGCCTCTGATCCTACGTAGGGCAAAAGCAGGGTGGAGCATGGATGCCTGATAAATAGGTGGGGGGGGGGAGAAAGAGGAGTGGTAGTGGCTGAGCACTTTTATATGTATATAATGTTTGTGAGAGGCTTGTTTGTGTCTTCTTAATATGTGTAACCCAATACTATACTCTGTATCCAGCTCCAAAATGAACTCCAGCTATCTTCCTGTAGAATATCTTCACTTAAGTAACTTGACACAAGTCTTTATTGTAAGGATTGAACAAAGAAATGTTTATTCATAGATTCTCAGGCACATAAGGTGTAATGGTTACACAGTATCTTTCTTCACAGTACACATGGAACTGTTACTATATAACATTCAGGAATGATTTATCTTATGCCAACTTGGTTTAGTAACTTATTTCACTTTGAAATGTAATTCTTTTTCAAAGAACATTTTTCTCCTCAGTCCCACTGACTGATAACTTATGCATATATTATCTTTTCTATCAACTCAGTTCTGCCACTAAAGACACAATATAATGCTGGGAATTCTTTCCCCTAGCTCGCAGGCTAGATTCTACTTCAAAATTGGTTCCTTTAAAACTTTAGAATCAAGCCTGAAGACTTTACTTATGATAGGAACCTCCTTACTTCAGCTCCCATATAGCCAGAGACATCTTCCCTTTAGCTCACTTGGCTAAAGACTGGCTCATATTTTAAAATGACCACTTTTCTGTTCTCAGTTAGCTCCGCTCCTTTTTCCTCCTTGCTCTTCTGAAATGGATACGTTTCTACTGCAGGCTTCACTACTGTGGCAATGCACCAACCAATCAGCTGTAGCTAACTCTGGTCTGCGCTTGCCATATACCAACATTAATAAATACATTCAAAACTTACATTATAATTAGATATTTCATTACATAGGGCTTCAAAAAGTTACCTTTTGGATGCGATCTTTCAGAGCACTCCAAACAGTGCGGTTCATGGGCATATTGTCTGGGGATTCGGGGAGTTGTCATTCAAGAAGTAACCTTTTTTAACTTTTGAGAGAAAGACACAACCCAATGACCATAAGTAAAGTAGGCATCACCTGTAAGTCCTCCAGTTATAGTGGTAGTAAGATGGCAAATCCATTCAGGGATCTTGCCTGAACATTGAAGGAGCTATTCAAAGTGAGGAATGTCTTTGCAGGATTATGGTTCAGCACTTTGGATAACTCCTTTAACAGTACAGACTAAAAGTGAATTCACAGATGATGGTCACCAGATGCCACCATGAAGGTGGACCTATGCAAGTGACTTGTCATTTGTTTCTTAGACAGCAGGGCATCTTGGACCAACCCTAGCATTTTCCCCTCCCTGCAACCCATATAAGAAAATGGTGAGTGAGTGAATGTATGAGAAGACACTTCAAAATCAGACTCAAAAAGAACCCTTAGATAGGACACCGTCCAAGTTCTAGCATCACAGATTGATTGATGTATGTGTAACTATATGTCATCTCTGGACCCAACTCCCCAAACCTACCATAACAGCCAACAGCTGCCTTGAGCAATAGTCTGTTCTGCTGGTAATCAGGATTCTCCAGGATCATGTTTCCAACTTTCTCATGACAGCAAGCTGTGATGGTTCAGGCCCAGGTTATTTGGCTGACTGCATCCCTTTGCACGAACCTGACCGGGCCCTGACATCTTTAGGAGAGGCTCTTCTCTTGGTCCCACATCAATTTCAAGCTCAGTTGGTGGGAATGAGAGAGCGGGCCTATCTTTTCAGTGGCTGCCCCACAACTCTGGAACTCCCTGCCCAGAGAAGCCAAAATGGCACCCTCCCTGCTGTCCTTCTGGGGGCAGGCTAAAACCTTTTTGTTCAAGTAGGCTTTTAAAGATAAAGGTGTTTAAGATCTAGTCAAGGGGTGCTGTGGTTTTTAACTGTTTTAATAGATTTTAACAGTGAATTTTTTGGAACTGGTTGTGCTTAATTATATTTAAATTTTTGCATTTTTTTATTTTTAAAATTGTATACTAGTGCTTTTATGTCAAGCCGCTTTGAGTCCCCTTTGGAGAGATAAAGTGGGGTATAAATAAATATTATAACTACTACTACTACTACTTGTATAGGAATTGCCAGAGGAGTCCTGCTTCTGATTGTCATGCCATAGCTTGCTGTCAAGAGAGGGTTGGATACCCCCCCCCCCCGAAATTCTCATGGTGGTCCACGAGAAGGCCTTACTGGTGCATTATTTAACTGTTATGTTTATTCATATCATGATCTGATCACCATGCTCAATATATCCCATATGCATGGGGGTATTGGGGTAATGATACAAAAGGTTTGCTAGGGTAGACCCTCTTTCACTCAGACTCAGCCCCCCCCGAACCAAACTCAGCCCCCCCCCCCCTAAAAAATCAAAATCCTGGCTACAGGCCTGGTTGGACACATCATCCTGCAGCACTACATTCACCATCAGAACACCTCTATTGCTCAAGGCAGCTGTTAGCTGTTATGGTAGGTCTGGGGAGCTGGGTTGGGAGATGATACGTAATTATACATTCATAATTCCATCTATGGTGCAGAACAGATCTGTGTAGCTTCTACCAGCTCTTAAAGTAGGTTCAAGGGGGCATTTCTGATTACGGCAATACTAACCCAATCATAACTATGAATACCAAACAACTACAAATTCTTAAGCCTAATTCACACACTTGTAATTTCTGAATAAGACACCAGCCTACATTGGAAATATCATTAAATGAAAAATAGATTCTTTAATTTTAATTTTAACTGGTTTTCTTTTTTACTTAAATCACAAGCTATTGGACAGATATTCTCCATCTCCCAACTTCAGCAAAGCGTCCATCGACAAATCATCAATGTTTAGTATAGACCTAATTGTCAAATCAGCCAGGTCACAGGTTAATACCAAATAGTCTGCATTTTTGCCTCTTAAGCTATCTATCTTCCAGTTGTGTCTGACCTGTGAAGTACTTTGAAATGCTGCTCAAAGTGATACTAAGGAAAAAGAAGGCGGAGGTAGGAGCGCTGCGCTGTGTTCTTTCCTCAGAATTACCTCAAAGTCAAATATTAGCCATTAACTCCCTTGACCTGATCATCTTTGAAAGACAGGTGAAAAGCGGAAGGCAGACCTAAGACTCTTTTTATCTACAGTTCTGACATAATCTTAATTGTTTTTCAGCATTTTTATTAAGAAAAAAATGGGAGAGAGGACGTAAGTGGATGGTAGGGTGTATGCTGCAGAGAAAATGATAGTTTTAGGATAAGCTTAGTGAATGACCAAGCATCAAAAATCCATCTGTGAGTAAAAATGATTTTCAAATGGAACAATCTTTTTTCCCTTTAATCTCTGAGAAGAACCATGTGAACTAGAATCCAAATACATAAATGGACCAGTTGTCAGAACAAGTCTTCATATCTTCATTTAGGAAGGAAAATGCCAGTGTTGATCTAAGAATTTATGAAACCAAAGTTAGGGTACGTATATAACTGCATACCATTCTTGGGAGAATACAAAACCCTGGTAACATATCAAAGAAAGCATGAGTTATTATTTTTCCAAACTATTGCCCTTCCACTTCAGAAAGCATTACTCTATATCTAGACGGAGCAAGTTATTCTGGGGTATTTCTGTTCCAGATCCAACACACCTCAAGCAGGCCAATACCATGATAAGCTCAGAGAAAAGATAGTGGTGGTGTTTATCTGGACAGTACATCGGGCTAAAATGAGCTGGATCCAGCTGTCCAGATGGTGATAAAGTCCCAGCATACTCCAGGGTTTCCTGAAAACTCTGAAATATCTCCAAACTTTGCCTAAAACAGAGCAAAGTTGGGTTAAAGGCGGAAAATCTCAAATACTCACATGGAAGTTGCCATAGGTAGTAGCCAGTACTGGATTTGGGTGTTTTTAGTAAAAAGTGAAAGACAAACCAGAGTATTTGGGTGTTTTTGTTCATGTAGACAGGCTCTTTGTTATGGTTTTAGTCAGAATCCTGGAACCTTTCATATTACATAATTATTTCACTATAATTCACTTTAACTGCCATGACTGCATCCTATGGACTGTGGTCTCCAGTTTCATGAAGATGGAGTTTTGGAAAATGATGGGTTACACCTCACGGCAGTTGGCATGAATGTTTTTCTGACGAGTATCACAAATCTGATCAGGAGAGATTTAAACTACGATTTGGGCAGCATACCCAATTATTGATTTGTTATCAATAATCAGGAATGTGTCTGAAGGACGGTGACCAATACAGTAAAAGTTCTGAAAAATAAGGCTGAGAAGGAACAGTTGAAGAAGTCAGCCTTGAGAAAAGAAGATAGGGAGATGATAAGGCATTCATTTTTAAATATCTAAGCACTGTCATGTGGAAGATGGGGTGAGTTTGTTTTTGCTGTACCAAAGACTAGGACATGGACCAGATTCCAACTAAATATTAGGAAGAACTTTATGATGATGACAGCTGTTCAACGGAGGAATCTGTCAGAAGCACACGTGGGAGCTCTCGCCTCTCCAAGAATCCTGTCCACATCTTCAGGCTGCATAAATTGAAAAGTATCCATCAACACTGGACAAGCAGGAGCCAAGTTTACATCCACCAGTGATGTATCAACTGTGGCATCTAAGTGTGATTTTAATAATTTTAATGTTGACATGTTTAAAGTGGGTGTTTTAATGTATATGTTTTTAATTTGCTGGAAAGGTATTGTATGTATAGTATGGCATCGAATTGTGCTTTTATGGGTGGCACTCTGAGTCCCCTTCAGGATGAGAAGGGCGGGATATTAATATGGCAAACAAATAGATTAATCAGAGTGATTCGAAGAGATCATATCTTCTTTCAAACACACTATAGCTAATGGATTCCTGCTCAGGGAGAGGGAATGGACTAGATTATCCTTGTTATACTTTCCAATTTTACTAGCAGAAAATAACAAAGTGTTGGAACATTTACTGAGGAAAATCAAGGAAGGCAGTGCAAGAGAAGTGTTATGGCTAAACATTTAAAAAATATGGAATAATGATTGAAGATTATTTGAATAACTTCAAAGTTGATAATAAGAACATCAGAACAGTAAAAGATTTCCTATATCTTGACTCACTCAATAATTAAAATGGAGACTGTGGTCAAGAAATCAGAAAATGACTATGACTTGGAAAGGCAGCTGTGAAGCAAACAAATAAGATTCTTAGGTGTAAAGATATATCATGGAATGCCAGCCATGTCACGGTTTTTCCATGTTCTATATATGTTTTTGAATCCGGGATAAGGAAGAAAGCAGACAGAAGGAGAATCACCATATTTGAAATGTTCTGGAGAAGAGTTTCATAGATACCATTGACTTCCATGAATGAGAGCCTGGACTCTTCCTAGTATTCAAAATGACCAAAGGGAGGCTGTTGTATTTTGGAAATACCATGTAATGCATCAGAAAAGACAATGGGCCAATCCAGACAGCCCCTTTAATGTGGGAGTTCCCGGAATTAAAAGGGGGCTGTCCAGATGATGTCCCTGAGAAACACGAATTAATTCGCCACAAACCAGGAAAACCCTGGCTTGTAGCAAATTAATTTGTTAGTGAGTTTATGCTGTGCCTTCTTGGAAGACGCAGGATAAACCCACTACTTCCACTGCCAGGACTGCTCCCTCAAAAGTTGTGGACTTTTGGAGGGCAGTCCAGACAGTAGTCCCATGGTTTTCCGGGCTAAATTAGCCTGGAAAACCACGAGAACAGCAACTCCCTCCCCAAAAGCCATTTAAAAATAAAATAACTTACCTTGCCTCCATTAGAGTGTTGCCAGAACTCTCCTGGCATGTAGAAATGACACGACAGGAGAATGGGGGGAGGAAAATAGCCCCTGCTCCCCCCTTTTGTCCTGGCTTGCCATTTCTACACACCAGGAGGACAGGAGCAGGACAGGAGCAGGATTCAAACATGATCTTGACAGATTAGAGAGATGGGCCAAAACTAACAAAATGAAGTTCAACAGTGACATATGCAAGATACTCCACTTTGGCAGGAAAAACGAAATGCAAAGATACAGAATGGGGGAAGCCTGGCTTGAGAGCAGTATGTGTGAAAAAGATCTTGGAGTCCTCGTGGACAACAAGTTAAACATGAGCCAACAATGTGATGTGGCGGCAAAAAAAGCCAATGGGATTTTGGCCTGCATCAATAGGAGCATAGTGTCTAGATCTAGGGAAGTCATGCTACCCCTCTATTCTGCTTTGGTTAGACCACACCTGGAATATTGTGTCCAATTCTGGACACCACAATTCAAGAGAGATATTGACAAGCTGGAATGTGTCCAGAGGAGGGCGACTAAAATGATCAAGGGTCTGGAGAACAAGCCCTATGAGGAGCAGCTTAAAGAGCTGGGCATGTTTAGCCTGAAGAAGAGAAGGCTGAGAGGAGATATGATGGCCATGTATAAATATGTGAGAAGAAGTCATAGGGAGGAGGGAGCAAGCTTGTTTTCTCCTTCCCTGGAGACTAGGACGCGGAACAATGGCTTCAAACTACAAGAGAGGAGATTCCATCTGAACATGAGGAAGAACTTCCTGACTGTGAGAGTCATTCAGCAGTGGAACTCTCTGCCCCGGAGTGTGGTGGAGGCTCCTTCTTTGGAAGCTTTTAAACAGAGGCTGGATGGCCATCTGTCAGGGGTGATTTGAATGCAATATTCCTGCTTCTTGGCAGAATGGGGTTGGACTGGATGGCCCATGAGGTCTCTTCCAACTCTTTGATTCTATGATTCTAGGATTCTAGGAGAGCTCTGTCACCACTCTAATGGAGGCCAGGTAAGTTCTCTTATTTTTTAAAGGGCTTTTGGGGAGGGAGGTTAGAGTGTCCAGGTGTTCTCCCGGAAAGTTCTGGGAGAACATCTGGACACCCACCCCAGAAGGAATGAGCTTTCTGGAGTGTTTGTGGATGGAGACATGGGAACATTCATGTTTTTAAAATGTGAATGTTTCCAGGATATATGCCTGTCTGGAAGCGACCAATGACACTTGCTAAAGTGGAAAGCAGAAGGATAAGTTGAAAACAACATTACAAGAGGATAAACTAAATAAAGAAAGTCACAGTCCTGAACTTGTAGGATCTGAGCAGAATGTGTTGGTGACAGGGTATCTTGATACAGTTCTCAGCTGTGTGAACCAGCTTGGAATTAAAGAAAGACTAGGATTGTCAGGTGAAGATCTTGTGGTACCTTTCTGGTCTATGGAGAAGATCTTTTCACTAACATCTCTCTCAACAATCTACTGACCTTTCCTCAGCAGCTGTTTATTATCTATAAATATGTTTAATAGGTCTGGTAGAGATTGGGGTGTGTGTGTTAGAGAGCAAATGCTTTTACTTGCAGGAATAAAAGTTTTCCCTTAAATGGCTTGATTTGATATTTTTGAAGAAAAACCCATTTTCTATACAGCGGGGTTCATATATTAATTCCTTTTATCAGGGATAACTGATGCTATCTTCCCCTTTGCTACAAAAATTAAAGCCATTCTTAAAGTGACCCGAGTCACTGCATAGCGGAAAGGCATCTATTAGATAAAGTTAAAATGAAAAGCAAGAAAGAGTCCACCGTCTAATCCTTCCTCTTACCAATGACTCAGATAGATCTTTTCAAACAGAAAAATGAAAGGACCTGCAGTTTCTGAGGTTTTCCTTCTTCGTCTTCTTCTTTTTTTAAAAGGTTCAAGCTACAGTACCTGGGAGAGAGAGAAAAAAGCCAAAGTCGAAGGGTATCTAAAAAGGAGAAAGGCTCGGAATTTATTGTCTGACACAATGACTCTTTTTTATATGTTTTATTTGCTATTGGCCATAAAAGCAAAAGAAACAAAACTCCAACAAAATATCTAAAGGTTTCATAAACTGTCCCTTCATTTCAGAAGATTCTTTTTTCCTGTTGTTTCTCTGTTGCTCTCATTTTTTAAAAGAAGACAAATTGAAACCAGTTAGCCCATACTGCCTAAAGTGAACAGCTGAATGTGAATTTGGGGCTGGTTTCTCTTTTAAAAAAATCTGTTACAATTTGATTTGTGGACACGTCTGTTCCTCTTTCCCCTCCTTACACCAGGAGAGCATTTTTCTGCTAACCTCATTTAGCTGAATCCTATCTCAGCCGTGACTTTAAGAAGTTTCATTTTCCCACTTGATCCGTAGAAAGACAAATCAAATGAACATTGCAATTCTGGAATAAAATTTGACCCTGATATGAAACACAGAAACTGAATTATGTTATGTGTAGAACATCCAAAAAAACCCAGCCCTTCATTTATCTTCTATTTGAACAGACAAAACCTTTATATATGCAGTATTATGATGCTGTACATGAAGTTACCTTGCATTTGTTGATAGCTACTATTCCGATGATTGGTTTTCTGATTTTTTAGGTTTATGGCATCTACAAGTAGAAAAGAAAGCTAAGTTTCAGAATGTTACAGTTCTGGGGGACTTTTAAAATGCAACAGTGGAGCAACTGTGGGTAAGTAGAATTCAAGGACATAGCTGTGTTAGTCTGGATCAAGATGCCCTGAGTCCCCTTCGGGATTGAGAAGGGCGGTATACAAATACTGCAAATAATAATAATAATAATAATAATAATAATAATAATAATAATGTAATTATTAATAATTATAAGTCAAACAAGCAATTGAAGAAGAAAAACACGCCATGGCAGAATATGTCAAGGAAAGCCAAGAACCTGCTTTAATTGAAGTCAATAATCGGAAACTTCTCAAAGCACAACAGACAAAGAGTCAGTAATAGAAAACTGCACTTCAAACCAGAGCTAACAACTGGCACAACAAAGCCTTACACGGGCAGTTCCTTGAGAAGATTGAAGGAAAAGTTGACCTGGTTATGGCTCATGAATGGAACCCTGAAGAAGGAGACAGAAGGCCTGGTTCTTGCAGCCCAGGAGCAAGCCATCAGAACCAATGCAATTAAGGCCAGGATTGAAAAATCAGCAGATGATCCAAAATGCAGACTGTGCAAGGAAGCCGATGAAACCATGGATCATATCCTCAGCTGTTGCAAGAAAATTGCACAGTCGGACTACAAACAAGGACACAACTCTGTGACTCAGATGATTCACTGGAACTTATGTCACAAGTACCACCTGCCAGCAGCAAAGAATTGGTGGGATCATAAACCCTCAAAGATCATGGAAAATGAACGTGCAAAAATACTGTGGGACTTTCGAATCTAGACTGACAAAGTTTTGGAACACAATACACCAGACATCACGATTGTGGAAAAGAAAACAGTCTGGATTATTGGTGTCACCATACCAGATGACAGTCGCATTGAGGAAAAACAACAGGAAAAACTCAGCTGCTATCAAGACCTCAAAATCGAACTGCAAAGGCTCTGGCATAAACCAGTAACAGGTGGTCCCAGTGGTCATTGGTTCACTGGGTGCCATGCCAAAAGATCTCAGCCAGCATTTGGAAACAATAAACATTATCAAAATCATGATCTGTCAGCTGCAAATGGCCACCTTACTGGGATCTGCGTGCATCATTCGAAAATACATCACACAGTCCTAGACGCTTGAGAAGTGTTCGACTTGTGATTTTGTGATACGAAATCCAGCATATAGATCTCGTTTGCTATGGCATACTGTGCTGTGGCATACTGTGTAATAATAATAATAATAATAATAATAATAATAATAACAACAACAACAACAACAACAACAACAACAACTGGGTGCTGTGCCTAAAGACCTTAGCCTGCACTTAAATGCAATCAGCACTGAAAAAATTACCATCTGCTAGCTACAGGAGGCCACCTTACTGGGATTTGCACGCATTATTCGCCGATACATCACACAGTCCTAGACACTTGGGAAGTGTCCGACGTGTGATCCAATACAACAGCCAGCAGAGTGTCTGCTGTGGACTCATCTTGTTGTGTTTCTAATAATAATAATAATAATAATAATAATAATAATAATAATAATAATCCAGACTGACAAAGTTTTGGAACACAATACATCAGACATCACGATTGTGGAAAAGAAAAAAAAGTTTGGATTATTGATGTCGCCATACCAAGTGACAGTTGCATTGAAGAAAAACAACAGGAAAAATTCAGCCACTATCAAGGCCTCAAAATTGAACTGCAAAAGCTCTAGAATAAACCAGTACAGGTGGTCCCAGTGGTCATTGGCACACTGGGTGCCATGCCAAAAGATCTCAGCTGGCATTTGGAAACAATAAACATTGACAAAATCACGATTTGTCAACTGCAAATGGCCACCTTACTTGGATCTGCGCACATCATTCAAAAATACATCACACATTCCTAGACGCTTGGGAAGTGTTTGACTTGTGATTTTGTGATACAAAATCCAGCATACATATCTTGTTTGCTGTGACATACTGTGCTTTTGTGTCAGTAAAATAATAATAATAATAATAATAATAATAATAATAATAATAATCAAACTGAGAAAGAGCTTCATAGCATAAGCTGTCATAGAATTAGGTTGTACTCACACTACAGAATGACAGCAGTTTGTCACCACATTGATTGCCATCGGTCAATGCTATGAAATTCTGGGATTTGTAGTTCAGGGTGATATTTACTTTCTGTGTCAGAGAACTTTGGTGCTACAACGAACTATAAATTCCAAGATTACATAGTATGGAGCTATGGCAGTTAAAGTGGTATTAAACGGCTTTAATTCTGCAGAGTGGATGATGAACCATACGGCAACTGTGATGTAAACCTATAATCTTCAAGATGTCCAGAGACTTCTTGTCCTTAATGCAGGGTAAACTGGGTTGAATCAATTTTGATCCAACGAAAGGATAGTTGAGGAATGCTCTAGAGCAGTGGTTCTCAACCTGTACTTTGGCCTACAACTCCCAGAAATCCCAGCCAGTTTTCCAGCTGTTAGGATTTCTGGGAGTTGAAGGCCAAAACATCTGCCTTAAAATGTGTATCCAAATGTCTCTCAAGATCAAAACAGGAACATTGATTTATCTGAGACAAGTATATTGTGTCCAATTCTGGCACCACAACTTAAGGAAGATGTTGACAAAATGGAATGGATCCAGAGGAGGGTGACTAAAATGATCAAGGCTCTGGAGAACAAGCCCTATGAGGAGTGGCTTAAAGAGCTGGGCATGTTTAGCCTGAAGAAGAGAAGGCTGAGAGGAGACATGATAGCCATGTATAAATATGTGAGAGGAAGTCATAGGTAGGAGGGAACAAGCTTGTTTTCTGCTGCCCTGGAGACTAAGACACAGAACAATGGCTTCAAACTACAGGAAGGAAGATTCCACCTGAACATTAGGAAGAATTTCCAAACTGTGAGAGTTGTTCAGCAGTGGAACTCTATGCCCCTGAGTGTGGTGGAGGCTCCTTCTTTGGAGGTTTTAAACAGAGACTGGATAGCCATCTGTCAAGGGTGCTTTGAATATGATTTTCCTGCTTCTTGGCAGGGAGTTGGACTGGATGGCCCATGAGGTCTCTTCCAACTCAATGATTCTATGATTCTAAGTAGTCAAAAATCAGGATTATTCTAAACAGGAATACTCAAGGTGATGTGAAAAAGGATTTCTACTAATGGTTACTATCATATCTTAGAGACTATATTACCTTACCTTTATCCATTTTTAAATATCACCTAACACATACCTTTGATATGGCCAAGTATCCTACCAGGTCTAATGGATTTCAGTTACAGGAAGATAAATTTCAGTTGAACCTTAAAAGAAACTTCTTGACAGTGGTTGAGCAATGGAAGCAATTGCCTAGGGAGATGGTGGGGTCTTCTTCTCTGGGTGTCTTCAAAAAGAGGCTTGATAACTACCTCTTGAGAAATCTCAAGCTGGGGATCATGCATTGAGCAGCAGGTTGAACCAGATGGTCCACAGAGCCTTCTCCAACACTATGCTTCTATGATTTTAAGTCCTCCAATGAATCAGGTGGCTTTTTACAGCATTACTTTCCAACTTACAAGGTCCTCTTCTTTACAGGTGACTTCAAGCCCACACACTCCTTCATCTCATCTTCATCTATTAATAAGATCTTTACCAACAGAACCAATTGCCACAGAGAAGCAGTGGATTCTCCTTCTCTGGATGTCTTCAAAAAGAGGCTGAGGACTCTCTAGTTGGAGACCCTGCATTGAGCAAAGGGTTGCATTCCTTTTAACTCTATCATTCTATGATTCTTTGCTTGGTATTAAATACTTTGCAGGTGAATTAAAGTCCCTTTGCCAAATCAGAGTTACACAATTTCTTGCCAGTATGTTAGGCTTTAACAATTTAATGTCCTGCAGACATAACCCTAGCATGCTCGTAGAGTCATGGGGCATAACAGCAATTTCAATGGGTTTGGGTTTTTTGCATACTTGGGGGAGGGGGAGGTTTGGTCCGAATAAATACAAATATTGAAATATTCATACACCACAGCATAAAGCAAACTGTGTATTGAAAAAGCACTATTAATGCATAATACAATGGGAACACGAAATGTGCAGATGCCAGCACTTTGCCACAGCTGTAAGGGAAGGTCAAAAAATTCACCAGTTGGCTTTGACTGCTAACTCTTCTTACAGCTGCTAGAGAGTGTTCCCTTTCACTAATGATCTTCTAACAGAAAGTCATAATCAGGCAGAAGGCAGAGTGTGGGACACAAAGCTAGATAGAAAAGCAATGTATTTCACTGGCTGAATCAGAAAGCTACAAAGCATTATTCACCTATGTGTTGGCTCACCATTCAGCACTGCATTCATTGCGGTTGATTGTGATTGACCAACAGAATTCATGGTACTGTTAAACACATGTTCATTCCACTGTTCTGCAGGATGCAAAGTAGCAAGTGTAGTTTTTCAAGACCTCTATTTATCCTGAATGAAGATATTTTGGACACATTGAAGAGTTTTGTTCTAAAATGGAAAAATATCAAAACAAATGAAAAAACATGGCAGTAACATTTTGCCATTTGTGGACATGGCAGGGGAAGAAATGAATTGAACTTCCTGATGGGAGCAATGACATATTCCCACAGGCAGCTATTTTTGAAGAGCAACAAAGATTGGTAACACCCAAAGAAAGGAATGGAGAGAAAAGGCAAATGCTGTGTCTACACTTACCTGATTAATCCAGGTAAAAGTGCTTCAAAGCTGGGCATTGTCAGAGCCCTTTGGCCATGCACAACGTCAACCGGGCTGAGGGTACATTGAGGCCACCATCAAACAGCTCCCTGATAACTTTTCTGGTCACATGAGTGAGTGCCCTGGACATCACCAGAAATGTGATGTTACCAGTAAGTCTCTGCCATGGAGCTGTTTGCAGCAATAGAGCAGTGGATCCATTGGAGGTGTGGACAGTAAACCAGGCCAGACCCAGCCCAATCCAACTGTCCAAACCTCCAGAATGCCTGGATTAATCCAGAGCTTCCTGGAAGCTGTGAAGTAAATCATGTGTTTCCTTGACCTACATTAATGGCTGGGTGCAGTTTCTGCAGCAAATCTAAGTGGACATTGTGAGGCCACCCCACTGCAGTTGAGCAGCGAGCCTTCCTTATTTTGTCTGTATAGACACGTCCAAAGTCACAAAGATGCTGACAAATATCATTTTATTCTTCTGATTAGTCCAACTTGTTTCAGTATAGTAACATTCAATATACATCTTCAGGGGTTAATAAACAATAAAAGAAAGGAGACAAAACATAAAACAAGAAATATTATAACAAGAGACAGTCACAATCTGCTATATTGATTATACATACATATATCTTACATCAAAATGCATGTAAAATGGTTCAATTTTAAAAACACCTACAAATTCAGATAAATTTATACAAGAGCAAAATATAACTTACAATGCAACTTTCTAACTGCCTTCAGAGTTTTTTAAAAAAGTGTTTTCTGAGCTTATGCCTGGCATCCGATAGTTTGAGGAGTAGGAGGCAGTGCATTATACTGTTCCATCTGAGTTAATAAGTGTTTTCAAAATTGAACCATTTTGCATGCATTTTGATATAAGATATATGTGTTGTTCATTCGTTCAGTCGTCTCCGACTCTTCGTGACCTCATGGACCAGCCCACGCCAGAGCTCCCTGTCAGCCGTCACCACCCCCAGCTCCTTCAAGGTCAGTCCAGTCACTTCAAGGATGCCATCCATCCATCTTGCCCTTGGTCGGCCCCTCTTTCTTTTGCCTTCCACTTTCCCCAGCATAATTGTCTTCTCTAGGCTTTGCTGTCTCCTCATGATGTGGCCAAAGTACTTCAACTTTGTCTCTAGTATCCTTCCCTCCAGTGAGCAGTCGGGCTTTATTTCCTGGAGGATGGACTGGTTGGATCTTCTCGCAGTCCAAGGCACTCTCAGAACTTTCCTCCAACACCACAGCTCAAAAGCGTCGATCTTCCTTCGCTCAGCCTTCCCTAAGGTCCAGCTCTCACATCCGTAAGTTACTACAGGGAATACCATGGCTTTGACTAGGCGGATCTTTGTTGCCAGTCTGATGTCTCTACTCTTTACTATTTTATCGAGACTGGACATTGCTCTCCTCCCAAGAAGTAAGCGTCTTCTGATTTCCTGGCTACAGTCTGCATCTGCAGTAATCTTTGCACCTAGAAATACAAAGTCTGTCACGGCCTCCACGGTTTCTCCCTCTATTTTCCAGTTGTCAATCATTCTTGATGCCATGATCTTGGTTTTTTTGACGTTTAGCTGCAACCCGGCTTTTGCGCTTTCTTCTTTCACCTTGATTAGAAGGCTCCTCAGCTCCTCCTCGCTTTCGGCCATCAGAGTGGTGTCATCTGCATATCTGAGGTTGTTAATGTTTCTTCCAGCAATTTTCACCCCAGCTTTGCATTCATCCAGCCCCGCACATCGCATGATGTGTTCTGCATACAAGTTAAAAGGTTGGGTGAGAGTATGCAGCCTTGCCGTACGCCTTTCCCAATCTTGAACCAGTCTGTTGTTCCGTGGTCAGTTCTTACTGTTGCTACTTGGTCCTTGTACAGATTCCTCAGGAGAGAGACAAGGTGGCTTGGTACGCCCATCCCACTAAGAACTTGCCACAATTTATTATGATCCACACAGTCAAAGGCTTTAGAATAGTCAATGAAGCAGAAGTAGATGTTTTTCTGAAACTCCCTGCCTTTCTCCATTATCCAGCGGATATTGGCAATCTGGTCTCTCGTTCCTCTGCCTTTTCTAAACCCAGCTTGAACATCTGGCAACTCTCGCTCCATGTATTGCTGGAGTCTTCCTTGCAGGATCTTGAGCATTACCTTACTGGCATGAGAAATAAGGGCCACTGTACGGAAGTTTGAGCAGTCTTTCGCATTTCCCTTTTTTGGTATGGGGATATAAGTTGATTTTTTCCAGTCTGATGGCCATTCTTGTGTTTTCCATATTTGCTGGCAAATGGCATGCATCACCTTGACAGCATCATCTTTTAAGATTTTAAACAGTTCAGCTGGGATCCCGTCGTCTCCTGCTGCCTTGTTGTTAGCAATGCTTCTTAAGGCCCATTCAACCTCACTCCTCAGGATGTCTGGTTCTAATTCCCTCACCACGCTGTCAAAACTATCCTCGATATTATTATCCTTCCTATACAGATCTTCTGTATAGTCTCGCCACCTTCTCTTGATCTCTTCAGCTTCTGTTAGGTCCCTGCCATCTTTGTTTCTTATCATACCAATTTTTGCCTGAAATTTACCTCCAATGTTTCTAATTTTCTGGAAGAGGTCTCTTGTCCTTCCTATTCTGTTGTCGTCTTCCACTTCCATGCATTGCTTATTTAAAAATAGTTCCTTATCTCTTCTGGCTAACCTCTGGAATTGCGCATTTAACTGGGCATATCTCCCCTTATCACTGTTTCCTTTTGCTTTCCTCCTTTCTTGGGCTACTTCCAGTGTCTCAGCAGACAACCATTTTGCCTTCTTGGTTTTCTTTTTCTTTGGAACGTACTTTGTTGCCACCTCCTGAACAATGTCTCGGACCTCTGTCCATAGTTCTTCTGAGACTCTGTTTACTAAATCTAGTCCTTCAAATCTGTTCTTCACTTCCACTATATTCGCTAGGAATGTTAGTGAGGTCATATCTAACTGGTCTGTGTATTTTCCCTGATCTCTTTAGTTTTATTCTAAATTGGGCAATAAGAAGTTCGTGATCTGAGCTACAGTCAGCCCCAGGTCTTGTTTTCACCGACTGGATGGATGTCCGCCACCTTTGGCTGCAAAGGATGTAGTCCATCTGATTTCGGTGTTGACCGTCTGGTGAGGTCCATGTGTAAAGCCGTCTTTTAGGTTGTTGGAAGAGAGTATTCGTTATACACAGCGAGTTTTCCTGGCAAAATTCTATCAGCCTGCGGCCCGCTTCATTTTGTTCTCCCAGACCATGCTTGCCTGTGATCCCAGTTGTCATTTGACTTCCCACCTTGGCATTCCAGTCTCCTGTAATGAAAATAATGTCTCTTTTTGGTGTATTATCCAGTAGGTCCTGCAGATCCTCATAGAACTGATCTACTTCTGCTTCTTCAGCAGCTGTGGTTGGGGCGTATATTTGGATCACTGTGATGTTGAAAGGCTTTCCTTGCACTCGAATTGAGATCATTCTGTCATTTTTTGGGTTGTATCCAAGCACCGCTTTAGCGAATTTCTTATTAATTATGAAGGCTACTCCATTTCTTCGATGTTCCTCTTGTCCGCAGTAGTAGATCTGGTGGTCATCTGATGTGAAGTGGCCCATTCCAGTCCATTTCAGTTCGCTGACCCCCAGAATGTCTATCTTTAGTCTTGACATCTCACCAATAACAACATCCAATTTGCCCTGGCTCATAGATCTTACATTCCCGGTTCCTATGGTGTGTTGATCTTTAGAGCATCGGATTCGTCGTTCACCTCCAGTACCGTCGGCCGCTAGCCTTCCTTTCGGCTTTGAGCTAGCTGCGTCATCACATCTGGGGCTAGTAGAACTTATCCTCTGCTCCTCCCCAGTAGCATTTTGGCCATCTTCCGACCTGGGAGTCCCATCTTCCAATGGCATACCGACATATCTCTGGTTGTACTGGTCCATTTAGTTTTCTTGGCAAGGATACTGGAGTGGTTTGCCATTGCCTTCCCCAGGGATCACGCTTGGTCTGACCTCTCTGCCACAACCGTCCCGTCTTGGGTGGCCCTTCACGGTTTCGCTCATGACATCATTGAGGTGCTCAAGCTCCAGCGCCCCGACAAGGCGGCGATCCTTTGCTGGAGAAGATATATGTACATAGTTGAAATAGGAGATTGTAACTTCTCTCTTGTTATATTTTTGTTGTTTATGTATTACCCCCCTTTCTTTGTTTTATCTTTTATTAGCCACTGAATAAGATCACTAAGAGAACTGTAAGAACTGACCATGGAATAACAGACTGGTTCAAGATTGGGAAAGGCATACGACAGGGTTGTATACTCTCACCCAACCTATTCTATTTGTATGCAGAACACATCATGTGATGTGCGGGGTTTGATGAATGCAAAGCTGGGTTTAAAATTGCTGGAAGAAACATTAACAACTTTAGATATGCAGATGACACCACTCTGATGGCCGAAAGCGAGGAGGAGCTGAGGAGCCTTCTAATCAAGGTTAAAAAAGAAAGCGCCAAAGCTGGGTTGCAGTGAAACATCAAAAAAAACCCAAGATTATGGCAACAAGAATGATTGACAACTGGGAAATAGAAGGAGAAAATGGAGGCAGTGACAGACTTTGTATTTCTAGGTGCAAAGATTACTGCAGACGCAAACTGCAGCCAGGAAATCAGAAGATGTTTACTTCTTGGGGGGAGAGCAATGACCAATCTTGATAAAATAGTGAAAAGTAGAGACATCACACTGTCAACGAAGATCACATAGTTAAAACAATGGTATTCCCCATAGTCACCTACAGATGTGAGAGCTGGACTATAAGGAAGGCAGAGAGTAGGAAGATAGATGCTTTTGAACTGTGGTGTTAGAGGAAAGTTCTGAGAGTGCTTTGGACCATAAAGATCCAACCAGTCCAAAGCCCGATTGCTCATTGGAGGGAAGGATATTAGAGGCAAAGATGAAGTATTTTGGCAACATAATGAGAAGACAGGAAAGCTTAGAGAAGACAATTATGCTGGGGAAAAAGGAAGGAAAAAGGAAGAGGGGCCGACCAAGGGCAAGATGGATGGACGGTAACCTTGAAGAGACTGGCTTGACCTTTAAGGAGCTGGGGATGGTGACAGCCGACAGGGTACTTTGGCGTGGGCTGGTCCATAAGGTCACAAAGAGTCAGAAGCGACTGAATGAATAAACAACAACAAGGTCACTAAATAAACAAGCTAGCTGGCATTGCTTCCCCCGATATGAGATGGGAAGTTGCTACTGTGAG
Source organism: Anolis sagrei ordinatus (assembly GCF_025583915.1). Classification (NCBI taxonomy): domain Eukaryota; kingdom Metazoa; phylum Chordata; class Lepidosauria; order Squamata; family Anolidae; genus Anolis; species Anolis sagrei. The sequence continues at coordinate 19,178,421 of NW_026847549.1, forward strand.
ATAAACAAGGTTGAACAGTGTGAAAGCCATCCACTTAATGGCTATCAGCCTTCTCCCAGTAGACTCAAATCAAGGAAAAGCTTCATGAGAAACACCACTCCTCTTAATATTCCCCCAGCAACAGCAAGAGTATCCCTCTGGGAAGCTAAACCAAGAAATCCCAAATGGATGACCGCCCCCCACAAGGGTCTTCCTCCAGGGGCAAACCAAGAATGGGCAACTTGGAAGTCTCTGAACAGACTCAGAAGTGGAGTGGGCAGATCAAAAGACAACCTGGCAAAATGGCACTACCTAGAAGAAGCCTTCAACTTGTGTGACTATGGAGCAGAACAAATAACTCCGCATCTGTATGTTTGCCCACAATGCCCTACCTCATGCACAAAGGAAGAATTGTTCAAAGCTACAGGCAATGCAGTTACTTTTGTGCGTTTTTGATCTAAAATTATTCAGTCACTTGTGTTCCCCCTATTTTAACAGTTTTATACTAATTTTAATTATGCGATTCTTTTGACAAAAATAAATAAAAAGTCACTAAATATTAATAGGCTAATCAAAAGAATCAAAACATCCTTTTCAACACTCTGAGATGTAGTCTCTTCTCTATATTCCTGCTATTTTGAAAGAATTTAAAATTTCCTCTAAAATTTTACTTATTTACTTATACAATGTGTGTGCTGCCTGATATAAAAAAAGAAAAGGGAAAGGGAAAGAAGAAAGGTTGTAAGACTGTTTCTGCTTGGTATTTTATTTTTTCACTTTATGAGATGAAGAATTTGCAGTTGGTAATATGAAGTTAGCTTTTTCACTATAGAACAACTCTTTCAGGAAGAAGTTCTTACTGTTTACTCAAGATCTCCCTTCTGGTAATTTGAATCCATTACTTTGGATCCCATCCACTGGAGCAGCTGAAAACTAGCCAGTGCAAGCTTCCACATAACAGCCTATCAGATGCTGAAAGATTGCCATTCAATCACACTGGAGAACCTAGAGATACCTAGAATAGTGTTCACTCTGGTTAAAAAAGGGGTTTTATATGTGGTCTTCCCACAGGGTTAGGGGCACAGTGGTTCTGTGCCCCTAACCCAGGCATGGGCAAACTTTCTAACTTGGATGCTGCATGGCAGGCTGGAGTGGGGTGGGTGGGCCAGAAGGAAGAGGGTTCTCCTCAAGCCCCTGCCCTGCCCTTTCCTCCCTTTTCTCTTCTCTTTCAGAGGCAAAAAGTGAAGGAAAGACAGGAAACGTCTGGCTCCCAAAAGGGTTAGCCTTGATCAGGATGAAATGGTGGATGGGAGAGAAAAAGTGTTTCCATTAGACCCCGTATTACCTACTCCTGATATAGAATCCCAGAGCTAGAAGAGGCCCTCAAGGGCCATCCAGTCCAACCCCTTGCCATGCAGGAAGGCACAATCAAACACTACCGATAGACAGCCTCTGCGGAAAAGCCTCCACCACACTCTGAGGTAGCCTATGCCACTCTCCGTCAGCTCTTACTCTCAGGAAGTTCTTCCTAATCTTTTCAGTCGAATCTCTTTCCTTGCTATTTGAAACCATTTCTCCCTTGTGCCTTGGCCTCTAGAGCAGCAGAAAGTTAGTTTTCCCCTTTCTCCTCAATGGGACACCCTTTTAAATCTTGAAACATGGTTCTCATGTTCCCTGTCTATCTTTTCTTCTCCCAGCTAAACATCTTCCAGGAGAAAAGGAGGAAGGAAAAAGAGAAGGAAGAAAGAGAGGAAGAGGAGGATGGATGGAAGGAAGGAAGGAAGGAAGGAAGGAAGGAAGGAAGGAAGGAAGGAAGGAAGGAAGGGAGAGAGGGAGGGAGGGAGGGAGGAAGAGGAAAGGAAGGAAGGAAGGAGGAGGAAGGAAGAAGGGAGAGGAAGGGAGGAAGGAAGAAGGAAGGAGGAAGGAAGGGAGGAGGGAGGGAAGAGGAAGGAAGGAGGGAGAAGGGAGGAAGGGAGGGAAAATAGAGAGAGGGAGGGAGGGAAGAGGGAAGGAAGAATGGAAGGATGGAAGGATGGAAGTGAAGGAAGGAGGGGGGGAAGAGGGAGGGAAGGGAGGGATGGAAGGAAGGAAATGCAAAAGGGAGACAAGGAGGAAGGAGGGAAGGAAAATTAGAAGGAAGGAGGGAGGGAAGAGGGAAGGATGGAAGTGAAGGAAGGAGGGAAGGAGAAAGAGGGAGGGAAGGAAGGGAGGGAAGGAAGGAGGAAGGATAGAGAGGAGGAAGGAAGGATAGGGTGGTGAGAGAGAAGACGGCCTGAGAAAAGAGTCCAAGGGTTAGGGCTAGGGTTAGGGTTAAGGTTAGGGTTAGGGTACCTGTCCTAACCTGTCCTAACCCCAGCCAATATGGCAGGATTTGATGCACTTGTTAGAGCCTGTCGTTGCTGTTGTTGATGTTGACGATTATTTTACTGTTCCAAACAGTGTACACCATTGTTTTAGGTGGCACAGGGCACCCCGTTACCGACACCATAGCCCTGTTACACAATTGCTGTTTGCCCTGTCACTTAAAGAAGAACAAATAAGGCAACCTTTCTTCTTAGCCACCTTCATTGAGCTTCATTGTTGTTCCTGCAATCCACCAAGCTCTTATTGCGGTGCTCTTTGTTCCCTCTTACAGTAGCAACTCCTCAAGTGAATTGTTTTCAAATTTAGACGAGTTTTGAGGCGGTTGTTCTCAGAGTGCATTAGCTCTCTGCCCAGCTTGATTAGCAAAGCTCTCTCTCTCCTTCTCTCTCTCGCTCTGAGTGGTATATTTACTCCCATGGGGACATTATCATTTATCATACTTATGTTCATTTTACCCTTATTCTAATCACAGCCGCTTTCATGTAAGACGAAAAGTGGAGGGAGGGAGGCATACAAGATTAATACCTCGTTAGCACACCTTTATTGCTGCACACGCTCTCTTTCAGAAGCAAACACAGTGCCCTATATTCCTTTTTCTTTTTTCAATGTCTGGCCTCTTCAGCCTCTTCGTCAGCATTATCTGAATGTAAATATTAGACAGAGCTGTGGGGAAATAGAAAGCAACCCATAAATCTGCATATTCACCAGAGAAGCAAAAAATGAGGAATGAAAATGCAAGCCAACCATCTGGCTTTAAACAATGCTCCATTTCAAAGGTAACTATTTATAAAACAACATATACTGATGGTTTGGTAGATTAGCATAAGCCCTTGTTAAGAATGGCATGGCTTTGGGCGCATGCCATACACCCACATGATTACTGCAAAACACAAAGCAGGATTCCTTTTTTGCCTCCATCCTTCTTTCCGTTTATCCATTCCTCCATGTTCATGTCAGAAAAGATATTGCCAGGCCTCTAGGAATTTCATTACATCCTGAGTGGGCAACCACACACTACATGTTGCAGATAGTCCTTGACCACCATTTATGTAGCCCACAGAGCTTGTGGTATATTCATCGTAGGACCTCCTGCTCAGGCAGGGGAAAAGGGGGAGAGGTACTTTGAAATCATAGGTCCCCCAGATCCTTTCCATCACCATGCTGCTCATAGGCTGGCCATTTGACACCACTTCATCTGCCATGGCTCAATGCTATGGAATCATGGGAGTTTACAGGGTTTTTAGCCAAAGGGTGCTGGTTCCTCATTAAACTATAAATCCCACAATTCTATAGCACTGGGGCATAACAATTAAAATGGTGTCAAATTGCATTATAGATGCATCAGGATTGATATAGTACTGAAAGTTGCTGAGATGGGCCAACAGAAGCAATAGTCACGAACTGCATGGTTGCATTCCAGTGTAGATGATCAGAGTTAGAATTATAGAATCCTAGAGTTGGCCATCTAATCCAACCCCCTGCCAAGAAGCAGGAAAATCACATTCAAAGCATCCCTGACAGATGGCCATCCAGCCTCTATTTAAAAGCTTCCAAAAAAAGAGCCTCTGCCACACTCTGGGGTAGAGTTCCACGGCTGAACAGCTCTCACAGTTAGGAAGTTCTTCTAATGGTCAGGTAGAATCTCCTTTCCTGTAGTTTGAAGCCATTGTTTCATGTCCTAGACTCTAGAGCAGCAGAAAACAAGCCTGCACCCTCCTCCCTATGACTTCCCTTCACATATTTTTACATGGCCATCATGTCTCCTCTCAGCCTTCTCTTCTTCAGGCTAAATAAGCCCAGTGTTTTAAGCCACTCCCCATAGGTCTTGTTCTCCAGACCCTTGATCATTTTAGTTACCCTTCTCTGGACACATTCCAACTTGTCAACATCTTTCTTAAATTGTGGTGCCTAGAATTGGACACAGTATTCCAGGTGTGGCCTGATGAAAGCAGAATAGTGGGGTAGCATTACTTTCCTCAATCTAGATACTAGTTACGTCTGACTCATAGTGAGACCTGAACCTAGAAGGAAATGGATATACATAATCCATCTCATCCAAAACCCCTGGAGCTTGTAGGTTGCTCCATACTCCAGAGCCTTGCCCAAAAACAGGATATTGAGTGCACTGTCCCCTCAACTAGGTGAGAAGGTTCATCAGTTTAGAGAAGTGAATACATAATTCTGAAATGTTTCACAGAGAGATCCAAACAAATCTCCAAACAGCAGACAATTCTAGTATCATGAGAAAATGCTTACAATGACCTTCAAGTACCAGGTCCTGTCTGATCTTAGAATCTGAGCAAGGTCAGCCCTGGGAAGTACTTGGATGGAAGACTACCAATAAATACTAGGTGCTGTATGTTATATTTCTGAAGGAACATACAAAACCATCTTCGAATATTCCTTGCCTAAGAAAATTCTATGAAATTCATGGGGTCACCATCAGTCTATGGGTAACTTGAAGTATGGATAAACCAGGCATCCATTTCATTTTTGCCATAACAGCAGACAAGTCAAAATTATATGCTGGAAAGTCTCACTGAATCAAACACCATGTGTTGTATATCTGCATTGAATTTACTCTCAGGCTGGATTTAAGAAACTCAAGCTGTTTTTATGATTTGCAGTAGGCCCCAAAGGTTATGTGGATGTTGTTTTTTTGTCCCTGATTTGATGAGTGGATAGAAATTTAAGAGTCAAGGTTGTTGTTGGGTGTTTTTCCCTGCCTCATGCAAATACTTACATGAGCAAATTCCTATTTGCTTTCTGAGAATATTCCTTCGCTTCTGCTTGAGCATTCAATGCCAGTAAACACAATCACGGGAATCATTGCTGAAAACAAACACAAAAGGAATGCAAGTGAAGGCAAAGGGAGTGATTTTATTTTATTTCAAAAGAGGGAAGGAGGGAGGGAAGGAGGGAGAATAAATATGTGCTGAGATTGTGTTGCAATTTGTACTTTATTCATGTCACATAAAGCATGTTGAGAGACAGCAAAACCCAACTGAAGAAAAGTTAGTAGGGACTTGATTAAGGTATTCAAATGCATAAAAAGGCAGAGTGAAAACTAATCAGCCACTCTTCCTCCCTCCTCCTTCCTCTGACTTTCGCATCTGAGGGTATGGTCACTCCAAATGAAAGGGCAATAACAACAGTGGAAATTAGAGCTGCTTCTTTATGCCACTTTACGCAGCCAAAAGAATTCACGTGCACACAGTATTATCCAGTTGAGTGCATTGGCTTGATTGAAAGGAAAAATCTGGCTGATTTTCTGAATACAGTTATTAAAGATAGGCTAAGAATCCTTCTTTCAAATCCCTTGATCGGCATCTCCTCCTGTTGTTTTGGTTATGCGCTGAATCTGCATGCAAGAAGGAGCCTGATTGGCGAGTCCAAATCAGAGGAGGCAACAGACTCTGTGAAAAAAGGGCTCCTGATGAAATAATTTCAGACTGCAGGGGAATAATTTCAGACTCCTATATGGGCAGGCTGAGTCACGTGATGATGGTTGGACACGGTTTTCAATGTTGTGGAGTCAGCCCAAGTTCAGCTGGGGAAGTTAACACAATCAGGACAAAGGCAATCGTTAGAAGCCACTGAGGCCATCCCACCGAATATAAGATTTAAAAAACAGCCACAAGTCATGGGAACAAATTCATAGTATGAACACATGCTAAGTTAATACATTTTATCCTATGATATATCTACACTGTAGAATGAATGCAGTTTGACATATGTATTATTTTGGGCTTGGCCTCATGGTAGTCGCCTCAAGTTCCCTTTGGGGAGATGGTGGTGAGTTATAAATAAAGTTTATTAGTATATTATTATTATATGTTAGCTGCCTAGGCTCAATGCTATGGGATCATGGAAGTTGTTGCTTTACAAGACCTTTTTGATCACTGAGTCATGGGTATTTCACCAAGAATTTTACTATCAACAACATTCATCTTGGGAATCATAGTATGACATGATGCTATGTCTTACGATTACATTTGATGTTACGTTAGGTTGGTGATCGGATGTTTTCACTTGCCCGACTGTTTATGCTTTTCTGTTTGTAATGGAGACCGTGCCCAAATGCTGACACTACAAGAGCTATAAGTTGGAGCTGTCGGAAAGGCAGCAAACATGATGGCGGTAATTGTCAAATATGATTAGCCAGTTAGAAGACATGAAATCCAAACTTCTACCTTGATTGATTTGGAAAACAATTACTGAAAGCTCAAAGTAACACAAAACCAAAACAAAATACTGACTTTCTACAGCATGAGAAGTGTAGAACTCTATAGAAATATTCAAGTTCAGGGTTCATCTAGATCTAGACTGTAGAATTAGTGCAGTTTGACACCACTTTAACTGCCAAGGCTTAGTGCTATGAAACAATGAGAGTTGTAGTTTTAAAAGATCTGTAGCCTTCTCTGCCAAATAAGGAGTTGTATGCTCCTGGCTGCCGTCCATTGTACTATTTGAAACTTCCGGACAGTCTTCAAAGGCAACCCCATGTAGAGTGCATTGCAGTAGTCTATATGGGATGAAATCAGAGCATGGACTACGGTAGCCAAGTCAGACTTCCCAAGGTACAGGTGCAGCTGGCACACAAGTTTTAACTGTGCAAATGCTCCCCTGGTCACCACCAAAACCTGAGGTTCCAGGCTCAGCGACGAGTCCAGGATCACACCCAAGCTGAAAACTTGCGCCTTCAGGGGAGTGTAACCCCGTCCAGCACAGGCTGTAAGCCTATGCCCTGTTCGGCCTTGCAACTGACCAGGAGTACATCTGTCTTGTCTGGATTCAATTTCAATTTATTAGCCCTCATCCAGATCGTCACAGCAGCCAAGGACCGATTCAGGACCTGAGCAGCCTCCTTAGTAGCAGGTAGAATGGAGTGACAGAGTTGGACATCATCTGCATATAACACCACACCCCGAAACTCGGGATGATCTCCCCCAGTTACTTCATGTAGATGTTAAACAACATGGGGGACAGTATTGAACCCTGAGGTACCCCACAAGACAATGATTGTGGGGTTGAACAGGTGTCTCCCAATGACATCTTCTGGGAACGGCCCACTAGGAAGAACCAGAGCCACTGCAAAACAGAGCCTCCAAGGCCCATTTCCTTGGATACCATGGTCGACAGTATCGATGGCTGCTAAGAGGTCCAGCAGAACTAACAGAGACACACTCCCCCTGTCTAGCTCCCGGCATAGATGATCCACTAAGGCGGCCAAGGCTGCTTCAGTTTCATGTCCCAGCCTAAAGCCACACTGTGCCGGATCCAGATAATCCATGTCTTCCAAGAATAACTGGAGTTGTGAGGCCACCACATGTTCCAGGACTTTGCCCAAGAAGGGAAGATTGGAAATAGGCTAATAGTTGAATTGAGTGAGGTCCAGTGATGGTTTTTTCAACAGCGGTTTTATCACAGTTTGTTTTATGCTCCCTGAAATATTGCCTTCCTGAAGGGAGGCATTAACCACCACCTTCACGCATTCGGCCAATCCCCCTCTGGCTTCCTTTAAAAGCCGGGATGGGCAGGGGTCTAGAATGCATGTGGTCACTCTCATCCCTCCAAGTATCTTGTCCAAATCCTTGGGTTTCACCAATTGAAATGAATCCATCAAAATTGGGCAAGCAGATGCTCGTGTTATATCCTCAGAGAGTGCCGTTAACATGGTGTCCAGACCAGAATGGATCAAAGCAACTTTGTCCGCAAAGAACCGAGCAAATGCTTCACAGCAAGCTACCAAGTTGTCAAGACTTATATCCTGAGAGGTGGGATTTAATAGGTCTCTGACAACTTGAAACAGCTCCACCAGATGGTTCCTTGTGGACGCAATATTGGCTGCCAGAAAGGATTTCTGTGCAGCTTTTATTGCTGCAGCATATGCCCTTAACAGGGCATCTAGCAGTGTTTGATTTGACTTGCTCAGATCCGAATGCCACAAGTCCTCTAGTCTCCTCTTCCTTTGCATCATCGCTGCCAGCTTATTGAACCAAGGAGGTGGTTCAGCTCAACTACTTGAAAGGGAGCACAAACGGCTAAATAATTTTTGACCAAAATGGGGCAACAGCGACCGCATTGTCTGTAGCTTTAAAAATTCTTCCTCTGTACATGAGGTATGGCATTGTGGACAAGCATACAGGTCCAGAGTTGTTTTTTTTGCTTCACAGTCACACAAGGTGGAGGATTCTTCTAGATCAGTGGTTCTCAACCTGTAGGTCACTAGCTGTTTTGGCCTACAATTCCCAGAAATCCCAGCCAGTTTACCAGCTGTTAAGATTTCTGGGAGTTGACTGCCAAAACATCTGGGGACCCATTAGTTGAGAACCACTGTTTTAAGAAGTTCCATTTTGCCAGCTTATCTTTCAATGTGCCTATGCCACTTTTGTTTAGGGGCTTCCAAGTTGATCATTCTTGATTTTCTCCTGGAGGAAGACCCTCGTGGGTGACCATCCAATTGGGATTTCCTGGTTTAACTGCCCAGAGGGATGCTCTTGCTGGGGGAACATAAAAAGTCTGAGTCTGCCCCCCCCCCCCCCAGGCTGCTCTGAGTCCCACCCTGGGGGTTGAGAAGGCCGGGTATAAATGTAAATAAATAAATAAATAAATAAATAAATAAATAAATAAATAAATGGAGTGGTGGTTCTCATGAAGCCTTTTTCTTGATTTCAGCCTACTGAGAAGAGGCTGATTGCAATGCAGTGGGTGGCTTTCACTGTGTTCAATCATTTTCTCTCACAGTTAGCAGCAGCTTCCTGTCGCACATGGGATGGGGGGGGAGGGCAATGCCAGTTAGCTTGTAGAGTCTATCAACAGGTGTAGGTTTGAGGTATCCTGTGATTATTCTGTATATTTCATTCAGTGCTATGTTCACTCGCTTCGTGTGAACATACTTATGCCAAACAGGACAGGCATACTCAGCAGTTGAGTAAGATAAGGTCAGGGCTGATGTTCAAAATGATTTGAAGGCACACAACTACAACAAGTCCAGTGGAACTGTTAGGATCCTTCCCAAAGCAATTTTGGGAAGTAAGAAAAATGGCAAGAAGGGCCAATGTTTCATTGTTGTGGCTGTGCTACAAACCTCTCAGGCACAGCTGGAGCTTATAACATTTTGTTTTTTTTTTTTAAGGCAGAGGGTGAGAGGTAAAAGAACATAATAAAAGATGAGTGTGCTGGGAAGACCATCTTGCCAAAATGGCGAAGTCCACATCATCCCTTGAATCATTTTAGCCCATCCACTCCCCATCACCCCAATAATCCTCTCTCACTCTGACTGGAGAGGTCAGATAAAATACCCCTTTCCCCAAACTCCAAGACAAAATGAAAAACAACAAGCCTTAGTTGACAGCAACTGTTGAGAAGCTGAAAGAGGCTGGTAATTTGCCAGAATGACTCACTGTCCAGTTTATCAGCAATTATCAGTGGGTGTAAATTTTTATGTGTTATGGGGTTTGTATTGTTTTTAATGAATTCCTACCTTCTGTTACAATTTGATTTCGGGTGAGCAATAAGCATTTCAATCAATTGAATAGCTAGTTTCCGGTGGGTGACTGTATAGTCCTGGTTCACAATCTACATTTGTTTGCTGGGGGAAAAAACTTGCTGATAAAAAGTAAGGATGAATGCACACAATTGTTCTGTGCAACCAAGGTGCTAGTTCTTGATATAAACACATATATAAGCCCCGCTCTCCATATGAAAACAGATCATTTGAATTGTTTTTCAGCAGCACAAACAATCCACAATTGCACATCCCGCTGCTTAATCCACATGTAGGCAGTTGGCAAAACTTCTCCTGTTTTGTTGTATGCATGGAGATATTGGCTTTCAGCATTTAAGAAGTTGCATGTACTGGTCTGAAATGAGTGAGGGTTACATTTTGTCATTGCTGAAACCTTCTCTCTTTTCCATTTCAGCAGAAGCAGAAACCAGGCTGTCCATGGATTGAATGTGGCTGCAAATCATTTTTCTTGGCCCAAATGATATTGCTAGGTCAGGACTAGTCCACGATCTGAGATTCCAGAGCCAAAACCCAAGAACTAGGAATGATCCCTTGTGTTATCACAAGTGGCAGGTCCTGGCAAGCCATTAAACATGAAACAATATGCATCTTCCACAGTTGTAATTCAAGAGGATGCCATTCAAATGAAAAACACAGCATCTAAAAAAAAATTGAATGAGTTATATACAAATATTTCTCAGCTGTAGATACCCAATTTATGCATACACACCTTGAGATTCTTCATGCTGGTCACTTCATGCATGACTGGCACAACCTGGGGATCACAGCCAGATACAGTGAAGACATCTGCCCTTGCGCTGTACTACTCTGCTGCTGAGTATGCATGCCCAGTGTGGAACACATCTCACCACACTAAAACAGTGGATGTGGCTCTTAATGAGACATGCTGCATTATCACAGGGTGTCTGCGCCCTACACCACTGGAGAAATTACACTGCTTAGCCGGTATTGCACCACCTGACATCCGCCGGGAAGTAGCAGCCAATAGTGAAAGGACCAAGGCAGAGACATCTCCAGCTCATCCCCTGTTTGGGTATCAGCAAGCACGTCAACGACTTAAATCTAGAAATAGTTTTCTAAGATCTACAGAAACACTCGGTGGAACACCTCAGCAAGCGAGAGTCCAAAAGTGGCAGGCTCAAACCCAGCACCTCAATCAATGGCTGGTACCAGATGAGAGACTCCCCCCTGGGCACACAGAGGACTGGCCGACTTGGAAGGCGCTGAACAGACTGCGCTCTGGCACCACGAGATGCAGAGCCAACCTTCAGAAATGGGGCTACAAAGTGGAATCCTCGACATGCGAGTGTGGAGAAGAGCAAACCACTGACCACCGGCTGCAATGCACCCTGAGCCCTGCCACATGCACAATGGGGGATCTTCTTGCAGCAATACCAGAGGCACTCCATGTGGCCAGATACTGGTCAAAGAACATTTAATCAACTACCAAACTCACAAATTGTGTATTCTGTCTGTTTGTTTGCTTTGTTTCTGTTAGAAATGTAATATAATACGACCGGTTGTCCTGACACGACAAATAAATAAATACCTTGAGATTATTTTACTTCACCCTGGGACTGGAGGAGAGGATCCATGACCTGAGACTTGCATAAAGTCTCTGAGATCTGGGAACTCTAGGCCTGGGTCATTGTCATGGACCTCTCTCTTCCTCTGAGGCTGAGAGAGTGTGACCTTTCCAACATTACTGAGTGGGTTTCTGTGGCTGAGAAAGGCAAATGCTAACTTCCTCTGAATAAATCTTGCCAAGAAACTATGATAGGATGGCCATACATCAATGTCAGCTTGAAGTAGCATAACAAAATCAGTTACAACAAGAAGTGTCAAATTCATACTATTATTTAGGTAAAAAGAAAGATCATCAAGGTTTATATTTCTTCCCCATTTGATTCTGCCTGGGTTTCTCATAACAACTAGTTAGTTAGAACACTAAGGACTTTATTGCTCAAAACTGCTATTTCACTGCAGTCTCTCAAGCAGCAGTAGCCTATACATATCAGCATGAGCAGCCTCATTATGGCACCTCTCTTCATTCACACAATAGCAAAGATTCGCCGATCTGTGGCCCCACAGTTGTACCTCAGGAGTGGAATGGCCCCTACACCCATAGATTGGCAGCATTGTGTGAAAGGGACCGTCGCCGAAAATGAAGGTCCCACTTCACTTTCGGGGTTGCGGTTAGCACACTGGGTTAAACCCCAAGCTATGGAAAATCTTGCTGACCTAAAGGTTGCAGGTGAGCTCCTGCCATCAGCTCTAACTTCTGCTTACCTAGCAGTTCAAAAACAGCAATGTGGATAGATAAATAGGTACCGCTTTGGCAAGGAGGTAAAACGCACCCCTGAAGACATGCTAGCAATTCAATCAGGAAGGCATCCACGGACAATAGGCTCCTCAGCATGGAAAAATGGAACAACAGCACCTCCACATGGCTGAGTCAAGCACAGTCTCCAGATGCCAGAGATGAAAAAAAAGGGAAGCCTTGCCTTTGTCTATGTACTGTCTGTCTTTGTTGTTAATTGCATAACAGCATTGAATGTTTGCCATATATGTATTCTGTAATCCGATCTGAGTACCCTCATGAAGTATGTTGTTGTTGATGTTGTTGTTTAATTCTGGTTTGCCTCACTGGTGCAATAATGTCCTAAATGTATTTTTTTACCCAAATGGCCAATCAAATTCAATTGATCCGTAAGCTCTTTTACTATTAGAAATGTTGATAGAAATAGCAATTGGTCTGTGAACTCTTCTACTATCAAAAATATTGTGTTTGTTCCTCTTTTTTTCTTTTTTGTAGTATCTAAAATCTGACAAACAATCTGGGCTGCCCCAAGTTATTTTGCTTCCCAAGGCAAAAACAGCAGATAGAACTACACATAACCCCACACTAATTCAAGATGCATAAGACCCAAGGCAGCCAAGTTATTTTGCTACCTGTGATATAAACGTCACAGGTAGCTTGAAAAGATAGAATAATCAATTAACAGCGAAGCATTCTCTGACTCTTGACGTCAAAAATGCCTTAGGTAGCCACATAACTGCTTAAACAGTAGGGCTGGCCCTGAAAACAATAGAGAAAGACTCCAGGATTTTACAGTCTCACTTTGCTTCTGCAGTTCTTTTCACAGATCAAAATGATGGTCGTAATTAAAGTGAGAAGGCCAAGAAAGTACAGGCGGCTGGTTGGTGCCATTCTTGAAAGTAACATGTTCCTACAGTGAAATGACAGCAGTTATATAGAACGTACCTTTTTAACTGTGCTCTTCCATTATAACGATAAATGGCTATTTAAATACCTGCAAGTTTAAATTACTCTGCTGGAAAATGTAGCCGGGAGAAGTATCAAAGACAAAGAACTTTAAAATAAATCTCCACCTGCAATCTGAAGCAATTTTTGTGCCAGATGGCAGATGTTTATGATGGTGCTTAAAACAAGTAAAAATTAAATGGATCTCAAAACTTAATTGTTTCAGTGTAAAAGAGCTCCCAATAAAAGCTTTTGGGGGAGTTTCCCCTTCCCCCACTCCATTTGGTTAGAACTGCATTTAGAAATGTCCTAAAAGCTAGTAGAGAGAAAAATCTCCAAAAATACAGAAGGAAGTGTAATGTCTCTATTTAATTCAGTATACTGGGAGTTTTATGAAGTCACAATTCCAGGGAATCGAGAAAAGGCTTGGAATGTAGATTCCAGAAATTCAGCCTATATCTTCAAACAAAAGATCAACTATCTGGCCCATATTGGAAGTAAAGACATGTCCGCTAGAACACTGGCATTCCCAGATAAAGGCTAGGTTTGGTGACTGCTTTAAGTTTTAACCACTACTACCAATCTGAAGTAGCCAGAGGTCTATTTCTGGTTTTGAAATAGCCCTAATTGAAGTGCCGCTAGTTTGAAATAAAACTAAATGACTTGTTTTTATAATAGTCAACACGGATTTATCAAAAACAAGTCATGCCAGACTTATCTGATTTCTTTTTTCAATAGAGTTACAAGCTGGGTAGATGTGGGGAATGCTGTGGATGTGGCGTACCTGGATTTCAGTAAGGCCTTCGACAAGGTCCCCCATGACCTTCTGGCAAAGAAACTAGTCCAATGTGGGCTAGGCAAAACTACGGTGAGGTGGATCTGTAATTGGTTAAATGGATGAACCCAGAGGGTGCTCACCAATGCTTCCTCTTCATCCTGGAAAGAAGTGACGAGTGGAGTGCCGCAGGGTTCCGTCCTGGGCCCGGTCCTGTTCAACATCTTTATTAATGACTTAGATGAAGGGTTCAAAGGCAGGACATCAAGTTTGCAGCCGACACCAAATTGGGAGGGATAGCCAATACTCCAGGAGGACAGGCGCAGGGTTCCGTCCTGGGCCTGGTCCTATTCAACATCTTTATTAATGAGTTAGATGAAGGGTTAGAAGGCATGATCATCAAGTTTGCATACGACAACAAATTGGGAGGGATAGCCAATACTCCAGAGGACAGGAGCAGGATTCAAAACGATCTTGACAGATTAGAGAGATGAGCCAAAACTAACAAAATGAAGTTCAACAGTGACAAATGCAAGATACTCCACTTAGGCAGAAAAAAAATGAAATGCAAAGAAACAGAATGGATGTGTGTGTGGCGCGAGAGCAGTACATGTGAAAAAGATCTTGTGGTCCTTGTGGACAACAAGTTAAACATGAGCCAACAATGTGATGTGGCGGCAAAAAAAAGCCAATGGGATTTTGACCTGCATCAATAGGAGTCTATAGTGTCTAGGTCTAGGGAAGTCATGCTACCCCTCTATTCTGCCTTGGTCAGACCACACCTGTGTCCAATTCTGGGCACCACACTTGAAGGGAGATGTTGATAAGCTGGAATGTGTCCAGAGGAGAGCGACTAAAATGATCAAGGATCTGGAGAAAAAGCCCTACGAGGAGCAGCTTAAAGAGCTGGGCATGTTTAGCCTGCAGAAGAGAAGGCTGAGAGGAGACTTGATAGCCATGTATAAATATGTGAGAAAAAGTCATAGGGAGGAGGGAGCAAGCTTGTTTTCTGCTGCCCTGGAGACTAAGGCGCGGAACATTGGCTTCAAACTACAAGAAAGGAGATTCTATCTGAACATTAGGAAGAACTTCCTGACTGTGAGAGCGATTCAGCAGTGGAACTCTCTGCCCTAGAGTGTGGTGGAGGCTCCTTCTTTGGAAGCTTTCAAACAGAAGCTGGATGGCCATCTGTCAGGGGTGCTTTGAATGCAGTATTCCTGCTTCTTGGCAGGGGGTTGGACTGGATGGCCCATGAGGTTTCTTCCAACTCTATGATTCTATGATTCTAAATCAAAATGTGAATTATGGAGCATTTGGGGACATCATAGTTTAGAAGGATATTGACAATATGGTCGAGAAGAAGGTTACCAAGTGTTGGAAACCAAGCTCTGTGAGGAATAATGGAAGGAATTGAGTATGTTTAGCCACAGGTTGTGTATTGGGCTTGTGGTTTTGGAGTAAACCTTGCCCTGTCTTGTGTCCTGACTCTTGGGGGCCACAATCTGTTTTTGGGAGCCTCCCGAAATCGGGAGGGTTGGTTTTGATTTGGGGCCCCAGAAATCAGGCCATTATGGGGACCATTACCCACTTGCTCCCCTTCCTGGCGTGCGCTTTCATTCTTCTTACCTGGCACTTGTTTCTACTCTAGAGTAAGAGGCACTCTGGTGCAGGTACGTTCCAGGCCTGCTTGCACGCCCCACCACACTTGCACTCTCCAAGGCAAGGAGGAAATTTCAGCTACAGATGAAAGCAGCCTTTTGTGTTGAGCAGATTTTTGTGCAGGGAGGAGGCTTCCTGTTTTGTGCTCCCAAAGAAACAGAAGGCACAAAAGAAATGGTAGAAATGGCAGGAACAAATTCAGTGCACAATTCTATTGTGTACCACTGCACTACACCATGTTAGTTCTCAAGTTAGTACTTTAATGGTAAATTCAATCATAGAAGGGATTGGACTACATGGCCTCAGGAGGATTTGTTATGCTGTTGTTTTATTGATGTGTTGGGCCTCGGCCTCTTGTAAGCCGCACCGAGTCCTTCGGGAGATGTTAGCGGGGTATAAATAAAGGATTATTATTATTATTATTATTATTATTATTATTATTATTATTCCTCCCGTTCCATGATTCTGTGATTCTAATTCGTCCACTTCATGTTAAAGGACTTGGTATTGGTACGGGAGTCTCATCTTACAGGTTGGGCAGCATCTTCAGGGCAGCTTTGGATAAGGAGAAGTAGCAGGCCCCACAAGATGATATATGAGCAACTGGCTGCTATTGGCTTGCCGAAAATCACTTAAATTGCAGCCCCAGTGCAATCGATGGTCCTGCAGAGGTGAAGGCTGAATTAGGGCAAACTTTGATGCTAAGACTTTACACTGAAAGTCCTGAATTATTTCCAAGGCAATAGGAGGGGGCAAGCCATAACCACAAGCAGCAGGGTCATTTGGTACGACCACCACTGTGCTTCCTTCCCCCACCTAAAGATTTTTACAGCATAAAGTTAGTTTTGCAGATCATAGTTCGTGAGGAAGAGGAGGACTAGACCAATTCATTAGACAAACAAAAGCAATGCTTTTGCCCCCGACAACAGAGAGTCATTGATAAAACAATGAAGTGAACGTAACACCCTTCCTAAATAAAGTTTCACCAATAGTGCTGTATGTTAATGGAGCTATTTCATTGTTAACGTGACTGACTGCTTATTGATTCTCCCAGTAATCCAGCAAGGGCTTCAGAGTACAATTTAGTTTGGAGAGCCATGGGCCCAACATCTAGGCTCAATTACAACTTTCAGAAGGTGGGATCGATAAAATTTAAATTGCTTATGGTAATCACAACTTCAAATCATTGCGATCAGCATAAGCAATCTGCTGACCCCAGCCAAGCTCCTAAATTGAAACTTGTAATGAGTGGTCATTTAGTTTGGGTCCATTCATATTATTTGGGAGGCAGGTGATGAACAATTAAAGATCAGCCCGCGCCTCCGCCTATCCAGCATTCCCATCTGAGTTTCCCAAGTACTAATATACATTTACCCGGAGGTACAAGCCTTTACACTTCCTTAATGGGTATTCTGTATGAATAAGCAATTATATTTTCTATTAAACTATTTCAGTGTAATTGAATTAGCAACTATAATATTGCTAGGGCAAGCGGAAACCTTTCCTAGGGAAAAATTAAACAAGATTGGGTAATTCAAATTAAAATATAAGATAGGAGACGGAAGGTGGGGGAAGAAACACGAAACCATTAAAGAGAATTGCAGAGCCCAAATGACAATTAGGGAGAGTATTGCTTCGCAACAGCCTAATACTTTGGGGAGCTTGGTGGTGGGGTGGGTCATAACAGACATTTCCTATTTCATTATCAAATTCCATACTAATGAAGATTTAATCATTTGTTTTCTTTGACAAAGTAGGTTGCACATTTAAGCCAAGATAGCCCACAGATTTCATTTTATGATACAGACTCACCCGCAGATTACATTTTAATAAATCATTGACAATAAATCTTCAGTGATGTTACACAAGGTTTCTACGTGGGAGGTGAAGGGGGGTGGGGGAGAGAAAGGGTGAATACATTAAAGGAAATGATCAATGAAAATCTCCTTATGCCAATAGGAGAACAGGCTGCCCATCCCAAATGCAAACTTTGCTTCACAGAAAAAGAGCCCCAAACCTTAATTTAAAGTAGATGCAGGCAAGACAAATATCAATAAAATCGTTAGACAGAAATGGGATGGAATCACAGTTATTTATATTCACGCAAGACCTTTGGCAAACAGAGGAGGCCCTTCTGCAATTTAAAATGGTTGGCTAAATCCTAAAGTCCTCCTTATTCAAGATTAGACTTGGCCGTGAATTGTTGGAACATTGATTTTCTGAATATTTTCATTAATAAAAGTGCCAAGTTAGTTTCCCCTTAGTATCTATAACTGACTGTCCATGAATATTTGGATTCCATCAAGGTGTTATGTTAAAATGTTGAAGAGCCACAAAAATGCAATTTGAATTACAATATAAATACAACTTTTTTCATTTTTCAAAAGTCTCAGTCTGTTTGATTAATTTTTGCTCTTGTTATAAAATGTTTTGGCAAGTAACCATCAAAGGTGAATTTAGTCCAGATATGCCCTTCTTAAGGTAAAAATAAAGGTTGCCCTTTGACATTAAGTCTAGTCGTGTCAGACTCTGGAGCGTGATGCTCATCTCCATTTCTAAGCCAAAGAGCCGGCGTTGTCCGTAGACATCTCCAAGGTCATGTGGCCAGCATGAGTTCATGGAGCGCCGTTACCTTCCTGCTGCAACAGTACCTATTGATCTACTCACAGTGTGGAAAAGAGCAAACCACTGACCATCTGCTGCAATGCAACCTGAGCCCTGCCACATGCACAATGGAGGACCTTCTTGCGGTAACACCAGAGGCACTCCAAGTGGCCAGATTCTGGTCAAAGGACATTTAATGAACTACCAAGGTTGCAAATTTGTCTGGTTGCCCCTGACACGATAAATAAATAAATACTCACATTTGCATGTTTCCAAACTGCTAGGTTGGCAGAAGCTGGAGCTAACAGCGGGAGCTCACCCCGCTCCCCAGATTAGAACCACTGACCTTTTGGTCAGCAAGTTCAGCAGCTCAGCAGTTTAACCTGCTGCACCACCAGGGCCCTTCTTACAGATCAAAATACGATAGAATTTTAGAATTTTTAGTTTTGGGACCTATTTAGCCTTCTCTGTCACAGAGCTTTCTGACAGAGAAGGATAAATATCTCCCAAAACTGCAACCCTAAAAATTCTATAGCGTTAAACCATGACCATTCAAGTAGTGACTACATACACCCTACAACCCTGGAGACCAGAGATGAAATCCCTGTTCCCCATAATAACTCATTAGGTGACCAATTGAATAGGTCTCACACCCTCAGCCCCAGAAAACCCCCATAACAGGTTTGCTTTAGGGGCACCGTAAGTTGGAAATGACTTGCAGGCACCCAACAGCAGAAGAAGCAGCAGCAACAAAAACAATCTGACAGTGTGGGTCTTCTTAACTGCCAGCTGCCATCTTTGCATAGAGATGCACATTTTTGTTCACACCATGTTCCAGAATTTTTTAATGACAAAACTTCAAGGTACTTTGATGTCTCATAATCACCAAGAACCTATACAAACCTGTCTCAAGGTCCTCAGGGCTTTCTTGTGGTCCCACCATAATGACGTGCTCATCTAGTGAGGACAGTGGAGAGGTCCTTCATAGTCACTGATTCCAGGCTATGGATTCAATTCCACAGGAGACTGGGCAGGCCTCCTCTCTGCTCTCTTCTTGCCAGCTGGGGAAAAAAATTAATAATTCAGACAGAAATGTAATGATTAATTGATTGGAGAGCCATTTTTGTGGGAGAGAGGTTGTTATATTTGTAACTTTGGCATGTTCCCATTTTGGTTGCTCTGACCTCTGAGGGAGAGAAGAATAGCAAGACACAGCTCCATTGTCCTTTAGCATAGCAAGAGTACCTTCATTTCCCAAATGTCATTGTTCTGATCTTACAGGGAGAGAAGAGCAGCCAGGCACAGCTCTGTTGTGCCTTGACCCAAGAGGTAGTGAGACACATCTTCCTCCAAGGACAGGGCAGTGGCAGTTGAGATGGAACAAGGGCCTTTCATCTACTTCTGCATCTAGGCATGGTGCAATCTTTAGTACTACAACCCTGCCTCTTTCCCATTCTCTCAGAAACCAAGGCAGTAACAGTTGAGATGCGGGCAGGTCCTTTCATCTACAAAAACAATCTGTTCAGTTCCAGTTCCAAGGCTTTAAATAGGGCACTCAGTTGTTTTTATAGATGATACATTTTACAAAAACCAATCTTTGTTGAGAACTAATTAAATTACCCCTTTGAATTAAAAATGGGAAAATGCTATAAGATCCTGGATTATAGGGGGCATTGTTAAATATGGAAGTCGTTTACACAGTAACTGTACGGGGCCTCAGTAAACAAGGAAGCTAATAATAATAACAAACAGGTTAGAAACTCAGGGTTGCCATGTAGGAGACAGTGCAAGCTTGTTTTCCTTTTCCTCAGAGGATAGGACTCACACCAATGGATTCAAATTATGAGAAAGCACTTTCCAATGAAATATTAAGACTTGCTGATTGTAAGATTTGTTTAACCATGGAAGACGCTTCCTCAGAAGAAGGAGGATTTTCCTCCTTCGGAGGATTTTATATGGCTTTGATTTAGCTGTGGATTCCACAGTGAACTTGATGGTCCTTGAGTACCCTCCAAATTTATGGTTCTATAGTCCTAAATTGAAAACACTGCCCTAAAAGCAAAGTCCTGCTCAAATTGATACAGGGATACAGTGAAAGAACTAAGAGAAGAAACCATCAAGTCCAGAGCCTTCTTGTTGATTTGAACATCTCTAGTTTTTAACCCAGCATTTCTCAACCTGGGGGTTGGGACCCCTGGAGGGGTCATGAAGACGTGTCAGAGGGGTCTCCAAAGACCACGAGAAAACACAGTATATTCTGTAGGTCATGGGGGTTCTGTGTGGGAAGTTTGGCCCAATTCTATCTTTGGTGGGGTTCAGAATGCTCTTTGATTGTAGATGAACTATAAATCCCAGCAACTACATCTCCCAAATGTCAAGGTCTATTTTACCCTAACTCCACCAATGTTCACATTTGGGCATATTGAGCATTCATGCCCATTTTGGTCCAGATCCATCATTGTTTGAGTCCACAGTGTTCTCTGGCTGTAGGTGAACTACAACTCCCAAACTCAAGGTCAATGCCCACCAAACCCTTCCAGTATTTTCTGTTGGTCATGGGGGTCCCGTGTGGGAAATTTGGCTCAATTCGATTGTTGGTGGAATTCAGAATGCTCTTTGATTGTAGGTGAACTATAAATTGCAGCAACTACAACTCCCAAATGACAAAATCAGCCCCCCCCCCCCACGCCGCAACCCCACCAGTACTCAAATTTGGGCGTATCGGATATTTGTGCCAAATTTGGTCTCATGAATGAAAATACATCCTGCATATCAGATATTTACATTACAACTCATAAAAGTAGCAAAATTACAGTTATGAAGTAGCAACTGAAATAATTTTATGGTTGGAGGTCACCAGAACATAAGGAACTGTATCGTGAGATCACGGCATTAGGAAGGTTGAGATCCACTGTTTAAAACTAAAGGACAGGCTGAATCAAGTTCCTGTTTTGAAGAAGGCCATGCTAGCTTTGGGATTCTGGGAGTTAAAGTCCAAAAAAGTAACTTTTTTTGACAATTTAATTCTTTTGAACTTGATAAAAGAAAAGAACAAGCACTGAAATTAAAATCTAATTCAAATCTTGATTAAGCTACACACAACCATAAAACAGTGCTTCTTTCTGCTCACGTTTCCAAAAACCTTATGTGCCAACCTAGCTAGTTTATTCCTCCTGCTGTGCTTGTCATTTCACATGTAATGTAAGATTGCTTTGGAATATCAATCTTTTATCTTCCCTCCTCCCTCCAAGTAGGGTGATGTTTTATAGCCACTCTTGCTTTGCAATACAAATGACATAATTACTTGTTTTTGTCTGGAGGCGGTCCAATCCTTGAGTTCATTTTTTAAATGCAAATATTTTAAGTATTTTATCCTAAAATGGGAAATGCAAAAAGGGAAGCCTGAGACTAAGATGGACAACCTATCACCCAAAATAAATATGGTGCAAGTAATGGAACTTGCATTCCAATAGCATACTGCAAGCCAAATTGATTACTTATTGAAATATGTTAACATAGTGTAATGGGGAACTGCCAGAGTCAGACGGACAATAATCGTACATGAATCATTGGAAGGAACCTGCCCAGCTTTATAAATAACAAATAATGAAGCAATAAAACATCTTGTTTTCTCTGGAAATATACAGTAACTAATCTGTGGCCACCTAGGAGTTTACACACAGTATTTTTAGGCTCTGGTGAGCAGTTAACGTGGAGGGCCCAATGGATTTTCGCTGTTTAGAAATATACAACAGCATTGCAATTTAAGAAAGACAATCTTTAAAAAGAAGAAAATGCTTCTAGTTCTCATTGTTATCATTTCATGCAAAGGTTTCTAAGGGAATCTGAAAAGTATTTCTCCACCAATGTGGTACTTTATGTTATACTTGTAGAATTTAAACTGTACTGAAAGGCCATGGTAGTCTACACCTTGATTACTTCCCATCTGGATTACTGCAACACTCTCTACGTAGGGCTGCCTTTGAAGATAGTTTGGAAGCTGGAACTAGTTCAGAGATTGGCAACGAGGTTGCTAAATGGAGCACCGTACAAGGAGAAAACTACTCCCATGTTTCAGTAGCTCCACTGGCTGGCAGTCCGCTTCTGGGCTAAATACAAAGTGCTGTTTACTACCTATAAAGTCCTAAGTGTTTTCAAACAGGCCCAGACTGTTTGAAAAACCACATCTCCGCGTACAAACCAGCGCAAGCACTGTGGTCCACAGAGGAGGACCTGCTCTTGTTCCCATCCCCATCTCAAGTGCGATTGGTGGGGCCTTCTCCATAACTGCTCCCTGCCTCTGGAACTTCCTTCCTAAAGAATGAAACATGGCCCCCTCTCTCCTCTCCTTTAAAATACTTTTGAAGACTCATTTGTGTCATCTAGTTGGGGGGGGGGGAGGATTAACACACCTTATGCACACCCTTGCCTTGACATTGGACACTCACCTTAGCCTGCTGATATGATATATTATATTATGCCCTTTTTTTGGCTGTAAAACTGCAATTTTTTATTGTGAAGTAAGCATAGCAGTTGATTCAGACCAGGATGCCATACTGCTTCAGAATGTCTGTGTATTTTGCAATTTTGGGCTCCGCATTTTTCTCTGCCTGTTTCCAGAGTTTCATCAGTTGCTTCTTCTTTGCATAATGGAGCTTGGACTTCTGTTTGCGCTTCTCCTCCAGGGTGGCTGTGATGGCCTGGTACTTCCACCCAACTTTGTGGGCAAGGTAACCCAAATAAGCAAACTTGCGTGTGCGCTTGAGGCAGACCACTTTCAGAGCCACTGGGACCACCATCCTCTTGCACTTGTCATAAGGAGGGGGAATGCCCTCAAAAACTTTCAGCCTCTCCAAAGCAGCCTGACCACATTTGGTCTTGTGTGGGAGCATTCCCCGCACTGTTCTCCAGAAGATTCAGCTGGGGACACGGAAGTGGTAAGGGCCACAGGAGGGGTTGGTGTTCATATGCTTGTGTAGAAAAGCAAGGTATTTCAATTTGTTGTGGTAAAAGTTGCCAGATATGTTAATACCTTCATAATTGACAACCACAACCTTGTG
Organism: Anolis sagrei ordinatus; assembly: GCF_025583915.1. NCBI lineage: Eukaryota > Metazoa > Chordata > Lepidosauria > Squamata > Anolidae > Anolis > Anolis sagrei. The sequence continues at coordinate 19,201,658 of NW_026847549.1, forward strand.
CCCTAATAGGACTTGTTTAGCCACAATAGTCACCAAGCAACCAAGGAAGTGGCCACGGCCATCAATCACTAATACCTTTGGCTTCGTCATGGCTGCTCCTCAGCGGCCTCACAGGAAAGAAGCTCTGCCCACCATCAGCTACAGGGTGACCCTTTCTGCCACTTTAGGGCAGGATTTGAAACGTGCAGGTGTTTTTATTAATATACTGTGCTTTAATTGGTTTGACTCCTTGCACTTATTATGTTTATTTAGTTAAAACCCTCAGTTTTGGTTGTTTATAAGTTATATCGGGTTTATTTTATTTCATGTTTTGCTTTGCCTTGACTGTTGTTTCTTTTATGTTTTTGGGCATTGAATGTTTGCCATTTTTGTTATTTTTGTAAACCGCCCTGAGTCCCTTTGGGGAGAGAGGGCAGGTTATAAATAAAATCTTATTATTATGTATTTTTTAAAAAATGTAAGCCACTTTGAGTTTCCTTGTTGGAGAGAAAAGTGAGGTATAAGTAAACATAATAATCATCATCATCATCATCTTTCCATTTGTAGCTTAGCAAATTTTATGTTTGATGTTAGGCAGGCAGGTGCTCCTTTTGCCAAATATGCATGTGAAAGATCCAGTGATCAAACCGATGCATGACTTCCCACTGATCAACCATGTGGAAATAGAGTGATACAAGATGGTCTAACCTCTTCATTCCTGCCTTGGGTTCCAGAAACAAATTCAGGCACCTGGATGATCGGGAGGGAGGGAGAAGACAAGGGGCTTCATTTGAGTAACAATTTGACCAGGATGATTAGGACAGCACTTCCCAGCCAGGTGTTTCTTGATAGGCTGGACTACAGCTCTCAAAACAGTGTGATGACTATATGGGCTGGGAATGATGCAGGTTCAGTTCCTATGAAAAACACCTAGTTGGGGAAAGCAGAATTTGGATGATGTACAGGCAGACCAAATCAGGCTCTGAAAAAGCCATTCTTCAGGTTCTGCTAAGACTAGATGTTTTCATTCTAGGGAACTCAGAGTTCACTTTACTTCACTTCACTTTATTTCTTAATTAGTCGCTCTCCACCAAGATGCTCCGAGCGACTTACAATTTATAATAGCATTTACACAATATAAAAACATTCAACATAAAAACATACAACAGTGACTATTTGGCAAATTAGATCTGATCACTTTACTTAAATGCACAACCAAACAGCCAAGTCTTGAGCGCCTTTACAAAAGGTTGCAACTCCGACATTGCTCTAACATATGGAGGCAATGAGTTCCACAGAATTGGAGCATAGGTCGAAAAAGCTCTACGCCTTTTAGCTTCCAGGTGTACCTCCCTAGGAGATTTTCCTGGGTGGATCGAGGTGACCACTGATGGGGAAAAGGAATGAGGCGGTCCCTAAGATATAAAGGTCCTTGGCCATTTTGAGCTCTAAATGTCAGGATCAGTATCTTGTAAGAGATCTGATGTTCTATTGGTAGCCAATGCAGTTGTTGTAGAGTCGGTGTAATATGGGATCTTATAGATGATCCTGCTTGAGTTGGGATCTTCAAAGTCTGCACCTCATCCAGAAGTTGTACATCACCAAGAATGTGTCATGCCCTTCCAGAATAAGGCCTCTTCATAAAAGGGAAAGGGAAAAGAAAAGCAAAGAAAGCTAAGGATCATGCCATGAAACAATTGGAAGCAGAATTTGGTCCTTGCCATGTATTATTGGGGACCAATAGCCATATATTGGACCCTTTCAATCTTCTGAATGCCAAAGACCAATCAAATTCTGGTCTTCAGCATCTCCAGAACTACATTGGTTCTAACTTTTCCCCAAATGATCACACCCCAAGTGCAAATATCCAGGCTCACTTCCAATTTTCACTCTAAATCAAAAGTATGTGGACTATTTTCATCAAAACGTTTTACCAGGCTGTTGTCCCATGCAAGGCCACCGTACAAAATGTGCTTGCAGGTTGCAGGAAACGTCCCAATCTGAGCACAACCTAGCTCATTCTCACACTACAGATGTCCCCTTTTGAATAACAAGTGGTTTTGAATATTTGAAATACTTAAACGATTAGATGAAGCCACAAATAACATTCCTTCTCTCCCCCAGATAAATATTTATGGCATTTCTGAGTTGAAAAGCAACCTGACAATTTATAAATTTGTGATGTTCTTGAAAGAAATCTGCAAAATTGGTCTGACAAATCCCTAATCCATTTATCCATAAAGCGCAAACATTACCTGACTGCTCTTAAAGAACTGTGCATAAGTTATCAGTCTCTTCGGGTGTGATTGAAACACTGATACTGGGAGGCAGCTTCGAATCTCAATGATGCTGGAAAAAGTTTATAGAGTATTTGTTGTGTAGCCACTTTGGATTTCACTTGCTGTTGTACTGCAGTTCAGAAGTCTAGCTTCAATATGGATGTTGTTTACACACATAACTAGGAATGCTGGTGAAATCTGCCATAGAAACCACTGATACCAGCTTTCCCCATTCCTATGATTCCGTAACCTTGTGATGCTAAGCTGCCCTGACTCAATGGGATCTGTGGCTGGGTGGGAATCATTTGCTGTCCTTGACATTTACAGAGATATTTATGTCTATAAAAGACCACTGAACCAATGGGATTTTCCTGCATGTTATTCAACAATTGATCCACTGGGCAATTAGGACTAACAAATAGGATTCAGACCATTTGAAAATTATGGACAGTGATGAAAAGTATGCAAATAAAGAGAAGTTTGAAGAAGGACAATTTTGCTTACACTGATGCATAGAAATGGGTTTGGATTAGTTCATCTTGTGAAAGAAAATCATATTACATTTTATATTATTCTCAACCACAAGTCTGCTAGTAGGAATACAAAATCCAGAAAAAAGAATATGTGGGCGCATCCAGAGAGCCCCTTTATTGCTGTAACTCCCGCAATAAAGAAGGGGCTGTCCAGGTGACGTCCTGGACAATCCCGAATTAATTTGCTATAAACCAGGAAAACCCTGGTTTGTAGCAAATTAATTAGATAGTGGATTTGTTCCATGCCTTCTTGGAAGGCGCAGGATAAACTCACTATTTCTGGTCTCTGGACTGCAGTCCAGACACCATTCACACAGTTTTCCAGACTAAATTAGTCTGGAAAACTGTGGGAATACCAACCCCCTTCCCCAAAGCCCCCAAATCCCTTTGAAAAATAAAGAAAACTTACCCGGCCTCCAGTACACTCTTGTAGCAGCTCGTCTGGCATGTACAAATGACGCGCCAGGAGAGCGGGGGGCGGGGGAGGAAGGAGCGAGTTTCCTCCTCCCTCCCCCCCCCACTCTCCTGATGTGTCATTTCTACATGCTGGGAGAGCTGCTAAAGAAGGAGCTGTCCAGATGACGTCCTGGACAATCCTGAATTAATTTGCTACAAACCAGGAAAACCCTGGTTTGTAGCAAATTAATTAGATAGTGGATTTGTTCCGCCTTCTTGGAAGGCGCAGAATAAACTCACTATTTCTGGTGTCTGGTCTGAAGTCCAGACATCATTCCCACAGTTTAGTCCAGAAAACTGTGGGAATACCCACCCCTCCCCCAAAGCCCCCAAACCCCTTTGAAAAGTAAAGAAAACTTACCCAGAATCCAGTACACTCTTGGATCAGTTCTCCTGCTGCATAGAAATGATGCGCAAGGAGAGTGGGGGAGAGGAGGAAAATTGTCCCCCCCCCCCCCCCACTCTCCTGTGTGTCATTTCTACATGCTGGGAGAGCTGCTACAAGAGTGTACTGGAGGCTGGGTAAGTTTTCTTTACTTTTCAAAGAGGTTTGGGGGCTTTGGGGGAGGGGTAGGACTTCCAGATGTTCTCATGGGCCAGTCCCACAAAAGCATCTGGACACCCACCCCAGAAAGTGCATGCTTTCTGGGGTGGGTGTGGACAGGCCCCCAGGAACATCTGCGTTTTTAAAAACGCAAATGTTCCTGGGATAACTGCTTGTGTAGAACCACCCTGTGAAAGGTGAGGTTGCCAAACAAAATGTGACCTGAAACACATACAGTGAAACACTACTTAGAACTTCTTCAGGGTACATATTTTTTCAAGACATGTTACATGAAACACAGTTATCTGCAATAAAGTACCCTTTTTTAAACAATGGCGTAAAAGTTTACCTTGAACACAATGAGTGGGAGCAAAATGACTTTACTGGTGAAACAAGCTTCATTTTGTAGCTGTTCTCATCTCTCAACATTGCATTTAAAGTGCATTTAGAGAAGCTTTTCAACCAATTTTTAAAAAGTTCTGTTCTATTCTATCTATTCTCAGGTATTTTGCTTAAAAGTGATAAAAAGTCATGAAACAACAATACTGGAAGGAAGGGGTGATCTACTTTCTATGTATTTTATTTGCTTACTGTTTAAACTGTTTTTAGTTTATGGGATATGTCTTATAACTATGTTTAAGTGGCATTGATTTTGCCAGAGTTGTAAGCCACCTTGACTCCCCCTGCAGGGGCAAGAAAAGCAGGGTATACTTGAAGCAAATAAATAAATAATACTTTTTCAAAAGCCCAATAATGAGCCATGGCAACAAAGTACTTTCTCAGACAATATAATGAATGACAGGAATGTCGCGGGAGAGAAAACTGACTTTCCAGGCTTTATATCTGCCCAGCTGTGTTAGATGCTCTAAGCTGTCTGTTATCTTAGAGCAGAACAAGGAGGAGCAAGTGTGGGTTGTGTCCAACTTGTGCCCCCAAAGCTATTTTAGGACCTCCATGGGCTCCCAGCTCCCCAATTTCCAGGTTATTTCCTGGTATTTAAAAAAAGCCATCTCCAGGAACTAAAATATTTCAGAAAGGGCAAAAATCTTCAGCAAAATTGACTCTCTTTATCCATAAGGCTGACTTGCCCAAACTCCCAATCTGTTCAACAATCCTCCTCTATTTATAGCAACAGGAGGTGCCACTTTGTGAGGAACCGGGGGTAGTATGGACTTTGGGGTACATTTGGGACCATTAAGATATATCTCTTCCTGTCTTTGGGGACTTTGTGGATAGTTTCGGGACAGACAGTGCTTGAAAATCATGCTGATTTTTTTAAAACCAAATTTGGGGAGTTGAGGGCATTGGAGTTTCAGTGAGGCTTAGTGGGATTCATGTCAGAGTATAATGGTTTCTGGAGTTAAAATCACTTATATTTTAAGCTGTATGGTTTCAGAAATATATAGGCTAAAACAATAGAGATGTGTAGAATTGCTAGAGTGCCACTTTTGGAGTTTTCTGTGCAAACCGGAAAAGAAGGCCACAATGTGATCCATGCAGTGTGCTAAGATGTGAACAGATATGACCGGAGAATGCGGTGTACGTATTTTGTAAATAAAGCTCCAGTGCCACTTTCGTTGAAAGCTGAATAGATGAGTCCGGTGTTTTTCCAACTTCGTACCTTCAAGAAGTTCCTTGCAAGGTCAAAGCAGATGAGATAACAGGAGATTTATCCCAAAATTCCTGATAATTCAGGGGCCATATGTGAGCCATGGGCCACAATTTGCCCACCCTTGCCTCTGCGTCAAAATATCAATAATTGATTGGGAGATAGATATTAAGAAGGTGGAGCCCTTCAAGCATTTGCTCTCCTTCATACTATGGGCCCATCCAGACAAGACCTTTATTATGATATCTACCACAGTAGAGGAGGGGCTGTCCGGACAACGTTCTAGAGCAGTGCTTTTCAACCTGGGGTCCCCAGATGTTTTTGGCCTACAACTCCCAGAAATCCTAACAGCTGGTAAACTAGCTGGGATTTCTGGAAGTTGTAGACCAAAAACATCTGGGGACCCCAGGTTGAGAACCACTGTTCTAGAGAGTCCTGAATTAATTTGCTACAAATAGGAAAACCCTGGTTTGTAATGAATTAATTAGATAGTGGGTTTATTCCACACCTTCTTGGAAGGTGCAGGATAAACCCACTACTTCCGGTTCTGGACTGAAGAATACTGAATTCCAGACAGTATTCCCACAGTTTACCGGGCTAAATAAGAGGGTATAATACCCACCCCTTCCCCTCTTAGAAAAGTAATAAAAACTTACCCGTCCTCCATTACAATCCTCAGCAGCACTCCTGGCACGTAGAAATCGATTCCCCCCCCCCCCCCCCCCCCCCCCGCCTCTCCTGGTGCATTATTTCTATGTGCCGGGAGAGCTGCCCAAGGCTTGAAATGGAGGATGGGTAAGTTTTTATTACTTTTCTAAGGGGTCAGGGGCTTGGGAGAATGGAGTAGGGCCTCCAGACATTCCCTTGGGCTAATCCCGAGAGAACGTCTGAACACCCACCCCAGAAAGTGCACGCTTTCTGGAGTGGGTGTGGACAGGCCCCCAGGAAAATCCGCATTTTTTAAACATGGATTCTCCTGGGATAAAGGCCTGTCTGGATCTGGCCTGCCACATTAGAACAAGTCCTCCCCATTTTAACCATAATCCACAGTTGTAGCCATACAAGTAAATAACAAGCTTTGTAATATGCATGCTATTCCTGCTGGAATTCTTCAGGCTTTGTCACTTAACATTTTTTTTTAGTCTCATCAGTGTCCCTGGTCCAGATATAAGGATGAAAGAAAAGCTTGGCAGATTTGCCATAAAGTGGAAAAGCTTGTATACTGCCTTACAAGAGAGCCTGGGAGAGAGGAAAAAACACACACACTCTTTTTGGACTACAGATCCCAGACTTAGAATCATAGAGTAATAGAGTTGGAAGAGACCTCATGGGCCATCCAGTCCAACCCCCTGCCAAGAAGAAGGAATACTGCATTCAAATCACCCCTGATAGATGGCCATCCAGCCTCTGTTTAAAAGCTTTCAAAGAAGGAGCCTCCACCACACTTCGGGGCAGAGAGTTCCACTGCTGAACGGCTCTCACTTGCCCAGGGACCAGCTTAGCTGGGGGATTCGGGGAGAGGTAGCACAAAAAAGGATTTTGGGGAAGCTGTAAAACAAAATAAATATTCTCCCCTTTCCAAGGTCTGGGTCTTACCATTTCAACAGTTCTGTGTCTGTGTGTCTGAGAGAGAGAGAGAGCAAGACCTGCAAGGGTAAAATACAACACACATACCACCTACACACTCCATTGAAACAAGATCCTGGATCAACAAATTTTCTGGCTTTCCAAACAGTGGCTTTCCCTATTGCTTTCAGCCTTAACACCCTCTTGTTGCATTTGACAAAGCTGAACTGGATGTGCCTCCGTTAAATATGGGCAGTGTGAATCGAAGAAGCAAACCTGCTCAGAAGGATCAGTTAAGAGATTACCCCCAAACCTTTATTCTTCTTTTGTGCACAGAAAGTAATCAACAGCCAGCATTTTAAGAGAGGCATCAAAGCACATCTGTTGCTTCATGTGGATGCAGCTCTCTCTCTTTTGAGCATTGCATTTTCTTAGTTCAGAGATAAGCTGTTCAAACAGCCCCCCTCCTTTTTTTTAGCCCTTTGGCCCCATAAAGGAGTAGAAATGTGGAATGCCCGATGCACTATAAGAAGATAAATAGATAGTACAGAAATCCATGTAAGATTTAATAACCAAACTGCAGGAGGGCGGGGGAACTTTTAATAGTTTGATGGTGAAGAAGGTATGGATTTACTCTTTTGTGACTATTAAACTTTTCTTTTAAGTGCAACATACAAACATATTAAAGAACAGGTAAAATGTCCCCATTGGATTGGGAAAGCGTTGTTAAAGATCCCAAGACTCCCCAATGCTTTAAAAGAAAAAATATATTATAGAATCATAGAAGCAAAGAGTTGGAAGAGACCTCATGGGCCATCCAGTCCAACCCCCTGCCAAGAAGCAGGAATATTGCATTCAAATCACCCCTGACAGATGGCCATCCAGCCTCTGTTTAAAAACTTCATTATTTTAATGTCAAATGTACCTCTAGCATGGTCAGAAATTTTGCCTTGTTTTAGAAACAGGGCAGTATTTCTTCAAAATGAAAATGATTGTTATCTTACTTTCTAGATGGAGAAACAAGGCCACACATATTACTTAAAGACAAAGAAAGGGCTTGAGAGCTGTTCTGAAAGGGCTTAATTGACTGGGGTCACATAGGGTCCACATGCTGCTCTTTCCCATCACTTGCCCTGAAGTATGACATTAAAATGCTGCAGTTTCTCACTCTTCCTCCCCCCTTTTTCCCAGTTTACTTCAGTTGCTGCAAACTGAGTTCAAAATGTAGAAGTCATTGTACTCAATTAAGTCAGCTGGGGGGGGGGGGGGGAGGAGGCCATCATGGCCATCATGTCTCCTCTCAGCCTTCTCTTCTGCAGGCTAAACATGCCCAGGTCTATGAGCACTCCTCATAGGGCTTGTTTTCCAGACCCTTGATCATTTTAGTCACCCTCCTCTGGACACATTCCAGCTTGTCAAAATCTCCCCTCAACTGCGATGCCAAGAATTGGACACTGTGTGTTTCAAGGTGTGGTCTGACCAAGGCGGAATAGAGGGGTAGCAAGACTTCTGTGGATCTAGACACTAGATACCTATTTATGCAGGCCAAAATCCCATTGGCTTTTTTTTTGCCACCGCATGACATTATTGGCTCATGTTTAACTTGTTGTCCATGAGGAGGAAGAATTATGTCTCTCCCTGTAGACAAGTATGTTGTTGTAACCATTTTGACCATACTATGGTGTTGCTTGGCCACACACGCACACACATCCCCATAACTGCCAACAAGGTTCAGAGTTCCTGATTTAGTAAGCCATGAAAGCAAGAGATCTCCATTGTCAAAAGGAACCACAGTAGCCAAGCCATTAAAGAGTCAAGGGCCCATAAACATGCTGCTTATGAAAGGAAGTTACAACAATGAGTTGTCAGGATAAAGACTGAAACTGTACTCAGCAAGGTAGCTGGTGGTTGTAACTTCCTTTCATAAGCAGCATGTTCAGCCAATATTCAGATCCCAGGCAGAATTTTAGGAGAAGGTTCCATAGCAATGCTCTTCCAATGCCTTTATTCCAGCCTCTCACTTCAACTGTAGGAAATAGTCTGGGACAGATGTCAGAACCAAAATCGTTCTCTAGAACTGGAGATCCTCTCCTCCATCTCCTCTTCCTTCTACCCAATCTGCTGAGTAGAAAAAGAACATGGCAGGCTATTAGGTATCTGTTGTGACTCCTCCAATGGTTTTGTGTGTGTGTGTGTGTGTCAAAAGTGACTTGAGGAACTGCAAGTCGCTTCTGGTGTGAGAGAATTGGCTGTCTGCAAGGACATTGCCCAGGGGACACTCGGATGATTGATGTTTTACCATCTTGTGGGAGGGTTGTTTCATGTTCCTGCATGAGAAGCTAGAACTCGACAGATGGGAGCTTATCCCGCTCCCTGGATTAGAATCACCAATATATTGGTCAACCAGTCCTGCCGGCACAGGGCTCCTTCCTCCAATGTGAGAGGAAGCCACAGGGAGGAGGGAGCAAGCTTGTTTTCTGCTTCCCTGGAGACTAGGACGCGAAACAATGGCTTCAAACTACAAGAAAGGAGATTCCATCTGAACATGAGGAAGAACTTCCTGACTTTGAGAGCCGTTCAGCAGTGGAACTCTCTGCCCCGGAGTGTGGTGGAGGCTCCTTCTTTGGAAGCTTTTAAACAGAGACTGGATGGCCATCTGTCAGGGGTGATTTGAATGCAACATTCCTGCTTCTTGGCAGGAGGTTGGACTGGATGGCCCATGAGGTCTCTTCCAACTCTTTGATTCTATGATTCTATGAATGGTAAGTCTGGTACAACTTCTGATGGGGACAAACCTTCAAGGTGGGTCACACCAACATATATCACTCTTGGAAGACATAAAAGTACATCTCATTTTTCATTTGTGAAATACTGAATTGTGCTATAGATCATTTTAATTATGAATAAATATGCTTTGAAAATTATGGATAATGTCAGACTTTTGGGCCCCTGTATAGATAGTAGGGCTGGGCGGTTTCGTTTCGTTAATTCGTAATTCATTAATAATTCGTTAATTTTTTTAATTACAAAACGATAACGAACCATTCTGGAGCAATTTTTAAAAAACGAATTTTTAAATAGTTTTGTAAATGCTTCGTATTTCGTTATTGTATTCGTTTCGTTATTGTTTTGAGGTCGTTTCGTTATTATTTCCGCATGTCTGGGGCAAGTTTTATGGTTGTTTTTTGTTTAATTAGTGAAAAAAAATTATAATATCACACCAACAGTCAACAACAGAGGGGAGAGGGAAGCTTCAGAAGTTTTTGGAGGTTTTTTAGCGTATTTCGCGGTCGCGTCCGCCATTAACGAATCGATTCGTTATTGTTTCGGAAATCGATTCGTTAATGTTTTGTAATTTTTTTACCATTTACGAAATTTCGTAAATATCGAACTTTTTTTAAAAAAAAATTCGGAATTCTTTTAAATATCGAAACGCAAAAACCCCAAAAAAACGAATCGATTTTAGAAACAAATTTTTCCGTTGTTACCCAGGCCTAATAGATAGCTATCCAACCCTGATCTGCCCAATAGTGCCCTCAGTTTTTCTGCTCCATCCCTTTGTATGGTTCCAATCCCCTTCCTATAGTCTTTATTTCCTGTCTGAACCTCTCCACTGAAATCGGGAATTGGTGACTTCCAGCTCAGAGCATGCTCTTCCAGAAAGCCTTCTTAGAAAAGGGTTCATACATTACATAGCATCTCACCACCCTGTAGTGCCCCCATTTCAAATGCTAAAAGGAACCAGATCTTCCTACACTGAGGACAAATTCCCCGTCTTTTCTACTGAAATTATATGTTGTCCAGGAGAATTGTCTGCTAATTCTTCATATCATAAGCCTCTGCTAACTACCCTGGAAGCCACTCAATTCATTTCAGAAGTCCCCCTCCCTTTCCCCTAGGACTAGAAGTACCTCCTTCAAACTGATAACCTCTTTTTGGAGAGATCATTCGGAAAGCTAATTCTTCCTTTTGATTGTGAATAATGAATAGTTGGAGAAGAAGGGGGGAAGAGAAAGAGAGAGCATGCACGCTTGTGTGTGTCATTTTCCTTTTTGTAGAAGATGTTCCTTCCAATTGCCATTCTCATTAAGAAAATTACCACAAGGGTGGGCTTGTAAAGGAGCATGTGTGTCACCAATACTCAAAGCGAGTAATGAAAAAAGAAGCCCAGGCACTCCAACGGCCGCTCATCAAAGCATTTAAGCACAGTCCTAATTTGCAACAACAGCAGCAACTGCTAAGATGGCACGCACGGGGGGAAAGTACCAGCTTGAGAGAGAGTCTAAGAGTTACCATCCCCGAAGCATGTGAGCTCAACCTCTCTGGAAGCAAGTCGCTCTACCATCTGAGGCAGAAGACAGCAAGTCTACCCAATATCCTTCATAGCAGCCCTTGAAGTGTTCAAATAGTAATATCAAGTCAACCCACCATCTTCTCTTCATCAAGCTGAATATGCCCAGCTCCTCCAACCTTTCTGCTGAGTTCTCCATACCTCTTTTCATCCTTCTTGCCTTTCTCTGAACCTGTTCCAATGTCTATATATCCCTCTTAAAAAGAGCCACCCACAACTGAATGCAATACTCTACATGAAGCTTGACCAGAACAGAATATCGGTGGACTGCTCTTTACTTTGATGTGGAGGCAATGCTTCTATTAATGCAGGCTGAGGTGAAGTCCCAAGGCAAGAGAGCTGCCTTGAAAAGTGATTGTGTACGTGTATATTCCTCATTAGTTACATCTCCTTGATGTTGGTTACAGTGACTTCATCTTGTACCATTGCCTTGTATGTAACAGAAGAGTTACAAGGGACCACATGGGCCATGTAGTCCAACCCCATTCTGCTGTGCAGGAAAAGCACAATGAAATCACCCCCAACAGATGGTCATCCAGCCTCTGTTTAAAAACCTCCATGGAAGGAGCTTCCACCACACTTTGAGGCAGAAAGTCCCACTGTTGAGCAGCTCTTGCAGTCAGGAAGTTCTTAACTAATGTTCAGGTGGAATCTCCTTTCCTGTAATTTGAACCCATTGCTCCGAGTCCAAGTCTCCAGGGCACCAGAAAACAAGTCTGCTCCCTCTTCCTTATGACATCCTTTCATATATTTATACATGGCCCTCATCATGTCTCCTCTCAGCCTTCTCTTCTGCAGGCTAAACATCCCAGCTCGTTAAGATGCTCCTCATAGGACAGGGTCTCCAGACCTTTGATCATTTTAGTCACCCTCCTCTGGACACCTTCTAGCTTGTCAATAATCTGGGATTGTTCCTCTTTGTGACCTCACAAGCTGTCGGGACTAAGTCTCAAGATTCAGCCCTGAAATCCAAGAGTAGCAACATTTTCAAAGTCTCTGAAAAAGTGAAATGGAAGAAGAATGGGGACAGTCCTTTCCAAACTGGGGCAGCAGGAGGATAGTACAATTGTCCCAAGAGAATGGGGTCAATTTTGACATGCTTTCTGCCCTCCCTTAAACAGTTTTAGGCCACAGAAAGGCCTTTTAAAATAAAAACCAGGAGCTAAACTGCTATGTAGAGCCCTTAAAACCATTCCTGGAACTACATGTGGCTCTGAGGCCACATGACCCCTAAAGCTGCATTTGAGTGAGAGCAGGGGTATTATTTCATTCACACAGTCCATTTAGGTCACTTTATGCCCAGGAGAGGGTTCCCCCCCTCTCCCTCAGTCTCTGTGTCATTCTTGGTTCATTTCATGTTGCCAATAAAAACCCTCTTCTGGGCCTAAAAATGGCATTAAGGCATTCCAAAATGTAGCAGAATTGCCCCCTTTCTGCATTGGGGATGTTGGAGGGCAGATTTTCCAGGAGTTATTTCCAGGGATGTGGGGCAACAAGAGATGTATGGCCCTCCAACATCCCCTGGTGGCCTATTATAACTCCCTAACCCTGATAGTTAACAATCCTTGCCTTAAAAGTTCAGTTACTCACATTGAATGAGATCTAGACTCTCAATATAAGCCACCAGCCCACATCTATATGTTATTTACACAAGACTTGGACAATATAAGTGTTCTCAGAAGACCATTATCATGAAAAACTTAGGAACACATTGCTTGGACAAGACCCTTTCTGCCTCTCTTGAAAGAAAATCAAAAGCAACCCAGGGAACTCAAGTCCACCAAGGTCAAGAAGGTCCAGTGCCACCTAGTGATTAACTGCATAATGACACTATCCACGGGGCTGTAGCTCCAGCTAGCGTCCAATGTGGCCTTTGTAAAACAACGTCAGGAGAGATTATTATTTTTTTAAAGGCTTCAATTAGCATACTGCCAAATTGTTCTACTGTAACAGTTCTTTGAAGTCTGGCTTGCTGAGTGATTCCCCAAAGGAAGTCAAGCACTCTGAAAACAATTAAGAACAAAGAGGGAGGAGGAGGGTGAGGCAGAAAGCGAGAGAATACTGTAGTTAAATTAAGCAGAGCGCGAGCAAGTGTGTGTGTTGAAATAGTCTGGGGATTAAACACACCATTGAATCATTTAACAGCACTTCCTCGGAACTGGAGGTAGCAAATACCAACCAGATTGTTAAATTGGGGCGGGGAGGGGAGGGGAGGGGACACATTCAAGACGGAGAATAATAAATAAAAATAAATAACTGAAAGGAAATGACTTTGGAATGTAATCAAAGGTAATAATACCCCAGACCTGCCACTTAGAGTAGTTTATTCTGTGTGTATATAAAATGTGTCTTTTTTCTATTACCCCCTTCCCCCATTTATATGTTTTTAAAACGATAAACATAACGATTGCTTCTGCTTTAAACGATATACTGATCTGGTGTTAACAGCCATTTTTTCTTCTCTGATAAATATCAAAATGTTTAAATCCCGAGGATATTATTTATTATGATACAGGAGAATATGTATTTAAATGGATTGTTATAACATATTTATTTCAGATACATTATACTTTAATATCTTTAGCAGGAATGACTGAATAGCTGCTGGCAGGTATAACTTCCACATGCAGGGCATCTATTGATTCTTTGTTCCCGTACAGCTTTGGCACAGCCCAACATCTTCTGTACTGATCTGGAAAAGGCTTCCTTAGATGGCCATAGACAAAAGACAAGACCTCCATAAAGCCCTACATAAAAATAGGTCGGACCCAAATTTGGGATGTATCACTGAATTGTGACAAATTAATCATTTTGCCCTTCTCATTGCATGACAGTACCATAGGACTACTGCACAGTTGGGGACCCTGCTGAAGGGGTGAATTGTGGAGGGATGGGGGTAAATTCTCAAACTAGATTTTGGCCAGAGGGAGTCTTCTGGAACTGTAGCAAAATAAAGCCCTCCTGATAGTGCTGGGTGCAGCTACCAACAATCCTCATCATTGGTCTGATAGGAGCTTTACTCCTACAAATCTGTGCAAGGGGTCAAACAGGAATCTGTGCAAGGGGTCAAACACAACCACCTTTCAGACTCTCCCCTATTGAAAGAACAATGTCACTATAAAACAGTGCAACCAAGTCCCATCGCACTTAGGCAGACCAGAAGGTACTGAAAACCTCCCAGAGATTTACAATTTCATCACAAAGGCCCATGGATTCACCATGTTGTTTGTTTATTCGTTCAATCGCTTCTGACTATTCATAACCTCATGGACCAGCCCACGCCAGAGCTCCCTGTCGGCCATCACCACCCCCAGCTCCTTCAAGATCAAGCCAGTCACTTCAAGGATACTATCCAACCATCTTGCCCTTGGTCGGCCCCTCTTCCTTTTTCCTTTCATTTTCCACAGCATAATTGTCTTCTCTAAGCTTTCCTGTCTCCTCATGATGTGGCCTAAGTACTTCAACGTTGTCTCTAATATTCCTCCCTCCAATGAGCAGTTGTGCTTTATTTCCTGAAGTATGGACTGGTTGGATCTTCTCGTGGTCCAAGGCACTCTCAGAACTTTACTCCAACACCACAGTTCAAAAGCATCTATCTTCCTTCGCTCAGCCTTCCCTATGGTCCAGCTCTCATATCCGTAGGTGACTATGGGGAATACCATTGCTTTAACTATGCGGATCTTGGTTGCCAGTGTGATGTCTCTACTCTTCACTATTTTATTGAGATTGGTCATTGCTCTCCTCCCAAGAAGTACGTGTCTTCTGATTTCCTGGCTGCAGTCTGCGTCTGCAGTAATCTTTGCAGCTAGAAATACAAAGTCTGTCACGGCCTCCATGTTTTCTCCCTCTATTTGCCAGTTATCAATCAGTCTTGCTGCCATAATCTTGTTTTTTTTATGTTTAACTGCAACCCAGCCTTTGCACTTTCTTCTTTCACCTTGATTAGAAGGCTCCTCAGTTCCTCCTTGCTTTCAGCCATCGAAGTGGTATCATCTGCATATCTAAGGTTGTTTCTTCCAGCAATTTTAACCCCAGGCTTGCATTCATCAAGCCCCTCACATCGCATGATGTGTTCTGCATACAAGTTGAGAATATACAACCCTGCAGTACGCCTTTCCCAATCTTGAACCAGTCTGTTGTTCCATGGTCAGTTCTTAACTGTTGCTACTTGGTCATTATACAGATTCCTCAGGAGAGAGACAAGGTGGCTTAGTATCCCCATACCATCATGGTAAAACCATGGAGTCCTGATGGGGTGTATGGGGAGCCTGTTACTCCATGCCCTGCATCACCCTCCTTACCTCGGCCCCATCCCACAGGGGGAAGTGTTTTCACCCAGTTTCCCCCCATTGCTGTGTTGCTGCTACAGCAGTGTATGCTGCTTTCGATCCTGCTGAATGGGGTGAATACAGTGCGGAGCCTGGCCAGCGATACACGTGTTGTGTAATGGGTTCTGTGCTGAAAGGGCAGAACAAGTGGCGTATCAAGAGGAAAGTAGCCTGTCTGATGAGGTTGTTAAAACCAATAAGGGCGCGCTCCCTCTATCTGGTTCCCTGTGTAGGTTATCCAACATGGCAGCCCAAGACATCTCCATCCATTAACCAGTTCTAAAGCCAGGGTGAAATGGACCTAGTAATCCATCTCATATAGGAAATCCTGGATCTCAGATGCCACCACAAACTGCATGGAAAAATGGAGACCAGCTAATATACGAGTATCCAGGGAAGGGTTGGAGGTTCGGGGTGGTGGTGGCGATCTCAAAACAACATTAACTACTTCACAATTGGCCAGTCCCTCTGTGGCTATTTTATTGGGAAATAGGGGTAAGTGTCTAAAGCATATGTGGTTGTTCTCTCCTCTCCAGTTCACAAACTGGGCTGCACAAAGTAGAAAATATCAATTAGCATTGCATAGGTAGGGACTAGATTTATACCCACTAGACCAGTGGTTCTCAACCTGTGGGTCCCTAGGTGTTTTGGTCTACAACTCCCAGAAAATCCTGCCAGTTTACCAGCTGTTAAGATTTCTGGGAGTTGAAGGCCAAAACATATGGGAACCCACAGGTTGAGAACCACTGCATTAGACCTTTCTAGTATCTAGTAAATGAATCTAAATAATTTCATCCACAAAGTGTTGGGCCGGTCCTTCACAGCAACCTCTTGTGTCCAGGTTCTTTTGTAAACCAGGCTGTAAAGACCTGTAGTTACTAGCACAGATTTCCAATGAGGATTTAGTTCAGTGATTCCCTAAACTAGTTCTCCAGGCGCTTTGGACTTCAGCTTTCAGAAATCTCAGCTACTTTAGCCAACAATCATAGTCCTGTTTGGGAAACTCCTCCAGAGAGCTGAAGTCCAAAGGCCAGGATAACCAGAGTATACTTACTTGAATGTTGAACTAGCACACTTGGAGACCTGGGTTCAAGCCCTTGCTTGGCCATGGAAGGCCATCTAGACGTTGAGCAAGTTACATTCTCTCAGCCTCACAGGAAGACAAGGGCAAACACCCTCAGAACAATATTTTCCAAGAAAACCCCATGATAGATTAGCCTTAGGGTCACCATAACTCAGAAATAACTTTCCCATGGGGGACCTCCAGTAACTTAGGGTAAGTTCATTTCACACACACCCCAAATTGGAGTAAATGAGGGCTGGACAGACAGATGGATGAGAGGGAGAGGGAAGGTAGTTAGGTGGTTAGGTAGTTAGGTAATTAGGTAGTTAGGTAGATAGGTAGGTAGGTAGGTAGATAGATAGATAGATAGATAGATAGATAGATAGATAGATAGATAGATAGATAGATAGATAGATAGATAGATAGATAGATAGATAGCAGTAAATGTGAGGTTTTCGTAGGGTGGGTAGAGGAACCAACAGAGTTTAAATAAAAGTTTTAAGTTTTGGAAAGCCAAAACAAATAGTTTCATAGTCCTGTTTGGAAAACTGTTTCTCTTCTGCCATGAAAATATAGGAGATTTTGAACACTTTCTTTCAGGCAGACAGGAATAAAATGCCCTTTAAGTAATCAAGCCTCCTTGTGCGAATTAAAAATACCTTTTCCATATGTTCCTGTCTCAAAGCAAAGTCATACTAAATACCTACTAGAAAGTTCAGGTAGGAACAGCAAATGATTAAAACAATGTCCCTTGGGTTGCAACTCAACCGAGGAGGACATAGATAAAGTAGCAAGGAAAGGAGATGAAAAATAAATAGGGATGAGCCGGAGTGTCCAAATGAGAAACATTACTTTTAAAAGGGGGCTGCATCATTAACAATTCCATCACTGGGCTGCGCCATGGACTCTTGATTGCTTACTCAAGCCCTCCTTAAACTATGATCTAATCTCCAGTGTGTGCCGTCCTTTTCAACAAAACTTCAACCTGCAACAAAAATAACAAATGATAATGCTGAAGAGCCTCATGTTTCTTTCACTAAGGCCACACTGCAAGCTTAAATCAGTTCTTTTGGCAGGTTTAGAGTGCCTTTTAGGCAATGAAGGGTTCTTTACCTACTCTGCATCGATGTCCTGAAACAAGAAAATACAATGGGTCCTTGGTATCTACTGAAGTTTGGTTTCCGAGGCTCCTTATCGACACCAAAATCGGTGGATGCTCAAGACCCATATATACAATGATATTTTTAAAATATTTTTAAGCCATGGATGGTTAAATCCATGTATCTATGGACATGGAGGGCTGGTTGTATGATAGAATCATAGAATCATAGAATCAAAGAGTTGGAAGAGACCTCATGGGCCATCCAGTCCAACCCCCTGCCAAGAAGCAGGAATATTGCATTCAAATCACCCCTGACAGATGGCCATCCAGCCTCTGTTTAAAAGCTTCCAAAGAAGGAGCCTCCACCACACTCCGGGGCAGAGAGTTCCACTGCTGAATGGCTCTCACAGTCATAGGTCTTTGATGGGGTCAAAAACACATTTGTGTATTTTCAGCATCTACAGGCTTGTAACTCCTAGGGCCATTTCACACTATGAAATTGTAGTACTATGCTGACTACACGTTAACAGCCATAGCAACATCCTTAGGCATCCTGGGATTTGTAGTTTAGGGAGGAATAAGCCCAAAAGGTGGGGGAAAGTGCTGAGAGTGCCTTGGACTGCGAGAAGATCCAACCAGTCCATCCTCCAGGAAATAAAGCCCGACTGCTCACTGGAGGGAAAGATACTAGAGACAAAGTTGAAGTACTTTGGCCACATCATGAGGAGACAGGAAAGCCTAGAGAAGACAATTATGCTGGGGAAAGTGGAAGGCAAAAGGAAGAGGGGCCGACCAAGGGCAAGATGGATGGATGGCATCCTTGAAGTGACTGGACTGACCTTGAGGGAGCTGGGGGTGGTAACGGCCGACAGGGAGCTCTGGCGTGGGCTGGTCCATGAGGTCACGAAGAGTCGGAAACGACTGAACGAATGAACAAGAACAACAAGCCCAAAAGGTACCAAATCCCATCTCAGATCTAAATCAGTGCCAGACCAAGTTAGTACTTGGATGGAGGGCTTCCAGGGAATATCAGGGAATAAGCTAGAAAGCTCATATGCTTCCTAAACTAAAAAATCAAGATCCCATAAGATGCTGCCATGGCACTTATAGTGTTGTCATGATGTAATGTGAAAAGACCCAAAGTATTCTGAACATGGCGCCCTTACAGTATTGAAGGTATGGCAACTTTAAGTGTGTTGTTGTGAGTGTTCTGGGTTGTATGGCCATGTTCCAGAAGCATTATTGCCTGATGTTTCACCTGCATCTATGGCAGGCATCCTCAGAGACCTCATGACCTCTAAGGGTGCCCTGCCATAGATGCAGGCAAAACGTCAGAAGAGAATGCTTCTGGAACATGGCCATACAACCCAGAAAACTCACAACAACCCAGTGATTCCAGCCATGAAAGCCTTCAACAATACATTGAATTTTAAGTGTGTCACTTTGCTAGGCAGAATAGCAAATCAGGCTGGGCACCAAGCAAAATCCTGAAAGTAATTAATAAAAAAAATCTCTATAGTTTTAAGGAGTTTTAAAGAAACCATTTTGAAATCATTTAAGGTTTTGCAGAGAAGTCACTCCTTTTGCTTTTCCATCACGGATAGTTCAAGGGCCAGATGGATCCACACAAGATTTAGGAGGGCAGATTCGGCAAGGGTTAGTCTAGGAAACTGACTTTGGACCCTGTGGAACTGTGATCCAAAAGACTAAGACAGCAACAAATTAAAAAGGAAATATAAAAGAAAATATTTATTTATTTGCATTAAACAGTTATGAGGGCTGAGCTATGTGAAATAGCCAAATGTGGACAAGAGAAGAATTGAAGGAACAAGCTAGTCACTTTGACCAATCTAAGATGCCAGGTGAGATAAGAGACAAGCAACATAAAGAAGATGGGATTTCAGCCACTGAAATTCCCTCTTCTATGCAACCATTAAGCCAGACTCTCCAATATTTCACAGATGAAAACTGGGACATGTGCGGCCAAACAATATAAGCGTGTGGTGAAGATAGCAAAAGTTATCAATGAGGAAGACACATAAGCTAGGAGAGGCTGCATACGTTTGTTTTTGCCCGAATCTACAAAGAAGGGAAAGATTTTGTTTCCTTCCCCTTCTCACTGCTGAATTAAATGGGTGTGAACTATGTTTGCATTTTGAACTCAATCTGCAGCAACTGAAGTAAGCTGAGGGCAAAGGGAGAAAAAATAGGAGGGAGAAACTGGGACATTTTAAAAGCAACTGCAGCAACAGGACAGTATACTCTCCAGGATTAATGTTCTGTCGCCGCTGGAGCTGAAATTAAATGCTTCTAAGAGAGCATGCAATGCTTGAGTCCAGCGGGAAGCCCAGGGGCCCGAGAAAGAATCTTTAGAGGAATTTTCCCTATTAAACAGGCTTTAGGAGACTTAAGCTTAAATACAACAGTCTTTATTAAAGAACAAGCAGGAATTGTAAGATTTCTAAATAGTCTATTGGCTCTTGCAGTCTTGTTTACAGGAAACAGGCACCATCTTCAAGAAACTTTGTTTAACAGAAAAATTCCCCTTTAAAGCTCCTCCCAGGCTGCTGTGAACTTAAACCTGACTGGTTTGAGTCTGCTACCGGCTGAACTGTGTCTCAGAACCGAACAGATATACCACCAGGCTTGAAATCACTTAGCTGAAGATTAAGAGCTGTTATTCCCTCCGGAGTTCCTCAGGGCTGTGAAGCTGTTCCCTGGAACCCATTGGGAATCTGTAGAGGCCTTTAATCTGTTCTTCCCCAGGAAGTCTTAAAAGACGAAGCCTTTGCACAGGAGAAACGTCTGTACACATCCTCTGCCTTGGCTTCCCTTGCTGTGAGTAACTGAAAAATGGCCCCTTCCCTCCAAAAGGCAAAAAGGGGAACAGCTGTTCCAGAACAATTAGAGAGTATGTTAAGGGGACAAGAACGTATGTCAAATGAAAACTGAGTCAGGACAAAGGACAAACAGAAAGCAGGATCACAAAATACTTAGTAAACAGAAAGACATAATTATTTAAGAAAGACTTAATCAAAAAAAGGAAAGACTCTTTCATATTTTCATTTCCAGGAGGGTCCAATGGGCATCCCGAAGGGAAAGGAAAGGAAGAAAATGGGGGATAGAGCAGATAGATTGGCAGATAGACACAGACAAAAAAGGCATGCAGGCAAAAAGAGAGGGAAGAGAAAGAAAGAAAAGAAAGAAAGGATTATCTGTCTCAGATCTTATTCAGCTCCTGTTCTCCAAAGAACCTGTGCAATGTGGTTTGTGAGCTCAAACTCCAGTTGTCTTGATGCGACATTGGGAAGTGTAGTTTGCTCTGCTCACAATAGTTCGGAGAAATGTTGGCGCTTCACTTTCTTAAAAAGAAAAAGCCAAAGGAGGACATCTAGTGGTGACTCTAAATCATTCTTTTGAACACAAAGTAATGGTGTAATTAGCCTGTAAAGGTGGGCAGGCAGGAGGTGGGGGTGGCATTGAGTGAGTGGTGGCAGCTGGTTAACATCCTACAACAACTATGAGTAATAAAAGCTAAGAGTGTACGATATTTGAATATTGTAGTAAGAGCAACTAACAGGGATAAAAGTGTGTTGCATAACACACATAGGGAGAAAATTAGGATTTACAGTTGCTATTCGGGCTCAAGAAATTGTTATTTTTGCCACCCTGTTTAGTGGACAAAGCACTTTGCAAGGTTCAGCACTGTATCTTATTGTAGGCTGTTTTATCGCCATTGTCAGTACTGTAACCTTCAGCAGCTCCCCACAATTTTGGATAGGGCTAGTCAAGGTGAGCAAATGGCCTCTAGCAGCAGATGATAGGAGGCAGCAATAACATCCTCTTGGCTATTTCCATGAACAGCATCTAGTGAGTTTTGATTTCAACATCCCCATGGACACCAAAATCTGTGGATGCTCAAGTCCCCTTATAAACAACAATACAGTAAAATGATATATCTTATCTAAAATGGAAAAAAAAATCAAGGTTTGCATGGATGACAGATCCATAGGCATAGAGGTTAATTGTACTCAATGTTTCTCTTTAGTAGGAAAACAGAACTATGTATATCTTGCCCATGAAATTGGCCTGTTGACTCAGATGTGCTGAGTTCAATGTGCACTCTAATCAACTTCTGTATAGACTTGGAAGTGCCATCTTGTCTTTAATACCAGTCAGCAAAATGTGCCCAACCAAACCTGAACAGGTATCTTGTCCTACCTGGAGATTCCAGGGCAAGTACCTTCTGCATGCAAAGCATGACCATGTTATTAACTCATTCCCAAAAGGTACCAAAGAATCAAACTCACACTTCATGACACATCCACACCCTTCTTTTTTATTTAAATTACAGGTGGTCACCAGGAGAAGGGTCTGTGGCGATATAGCACATGCTTGTCATGGAAGCCACCACAGGTTCAATCCCTGGCATAGAGCTGCAAAAGATTACTGCCAGAAATTATGGAGATGTTATTGACAATAGTGTACTTTGGGCACCAGACGTTTGGTTTTGTACTAGGCAACATTCACATGAATCTTCAGTTGTATAAATGTGTTAACGCTCAATCCCAGAGTTCAAACAAGACCGAGATCCACCTGAATTCATGCAAGTCCTACTAAAGCTGTGCTGAATTCAAACCTCTTAGCCTAGGGGTGTTGGAAATGACTTAGGGGTACCATGGGTCTGGCCTAACTCTATGTCAGTACTGTAGGTGAGGTTTTGTTCTAGTGTAATCCTGCTGCTTGTTTGCCTTACCCCTTCTCCACCTCTTCCATAGCACAGCAGTTCTAGGTAATTCTAATGCTCGACAACAAACACGTTTTTAAAGGATTGCACTGCCCATTCTGAAGGTGCCATGGGATTTGCTTCATGTAACACGCTTGCAATGAAATGTCATGTCCACATCTTGGGAGCACCAGTATACATTCAATCACAAGGAGACTGTTTTCAAGGGGATAAATTGTAATTGCATGCATGCATGTATGTATGTATGTCTAATAATGTTTTTATTATTTTAAATCATTCTCATTACTGTTGATTAAATTTCCTGATGTTGCAAAGTCTAGCTCCGTCTACTAAAACAATTTTTTTAAAGAACACTAAATACAAAACACAATGGTTCTGTGTAGATGTCTGTTATGTTAGTAGAATAATTTAGATCAGGCATGGGCAAACAGTAGGCTGTTAGGAGTTGAAGTCCAAAATGCCTGAAGGGCTAAAGTTTGCACATGCCTGTTTTAGATGCATCTTCTAACATCTGAACAACTCCAATTATTCTGATCTTCTAAAGAACTTTGTTGCCAAAGCAATGTCCTTACATCAAGGCTATCATACCCAAAGGCCAAGGATGATAGGAGTTAATGATCCAACACACCAGAATGCAGGTTGAATACAAATAAACACATGACCTGATGTGAGAAAGCTGGGAAGCTCCAGATGTTGCTGAACTACAATTTCCATCGCCCTTGATCATGCTAATTGGAACTGATGGAAAGTGGGCTCCATCATCTAGAAGGCCACACAGCAAGGCTACAAGAGAACCTTGAGCAGAGATATGCACATCTAGGATGCTTCCTTTATCAACCAGAGCTCTGCATACCCTTAATGACTCTATTGGGAGGACGTGTGGCCTTGCTAAGTCAAAATATTAATGATTCAGCGTGATAACTGTGTTCCCTTTGCTTGCAAGCCTTGTTTTTTCTTGACACAAATGTTAGATGCTAAGAGTTGCCCCAGCAGGGACTTCAGGCATGTTGTGAAATGTAGTTTTTCAAATCTTGCTATGAATAAAGTACACGTTTGCAAACTGAATGACTCGTTGGCATTCCTCTTGTGCATCAGGTGGTCTTTTTAAGGAAGACATTAAAAGTCACTGATCTACAGGTTTGTAGAACATGCCAGTCTGCTTCCAATCCCAATTCAAAGTGCTGGATTTAGCCTATAAATCCCTAAACAATTCTCTGGGCAGCTTACCTGTCTGAACATATCTCCCTCTATGACCCACCTCAGAGGTTAAGATCATCGGGGGAGGCCCTGCTCTCGGTCCCACCCCCCTTGTAAGCACGACTTCTGGGGGTGAGAGACAGGGCCTTCTTAGTGGTGGCCCCTCACCTATAGAACTTCCTCCCCAATGAAATTAGATTTGCCCCATCCCTCCTGACCTTCAGGGGAAAAACTAAAAACACGACTCGGATTAAGCTTTCGGCCAGTAATGGGAGTAGTATGAGACCGCAAATTAATATAACAACCCAGACCGGCCCTGGAATGATTTGGATCATGTGATTTTAATTGATGTTTTAATGCTGTTTTTAATGGGGTTGGTTTGAATGTTTTTATTTACCGATGTATTAATGTATGGCATTGAATTGTTGCCTTTGTAAGGCCTCTCTGAGTCCCCTTCAGGGTTGAGAAGGGATATAAATGTGGTAAATAAATAAATTTTGAACACTACCAAAAATTGTATTGTCGAAGGCTTTCATGGCCGGAATCACTCAGTTCTTGTGGGTTTTTTCGGGCTATATGGCCATGTTCTAGAGGCATTAAAATTGTACGAACCTTTCTGCCCTGCAGACTGAAGTGAAGGTGTGTTCACAACACCACAAACTCTTGCCAGAACTTCTAGCTCTTACCTGTTCAGGCTGAACAATGTAAACATGCCAACTGTTTCTTGTATCAGTACTATCTTGATCACTCATAAATTAAATATCTCGTTGCCCTCACTTTTAATGAAAATTACTAGAGGAGAACTATCCAAATAACTTGGGGGACAGCCCAAAGGCATTTAAATTCCTGATCTTCAAAAGCAAGTCATCTCCAACATAAAACTATATTCCATCACCATTGTTTTTGAGTAAGGACTTTAATTTTAAAAAATAGAGAAATCCAAACTTGCTGAATGGAAAATAGGAAGAAAAGAGAATGGATACATGGGGGTTTTTTACATGTCTAAAATAGTCTGAACTGCAAGTTGGATTAAATGCAAGTCTCCAATTTGAAGACTGCTAAGTACATTGAGACATCATTTTGGGGGGTATTTTAAAAACCTTCCACATTCACATGTTTAACTTTTGTGGATTTGACTATTTGTGATGTCTCTCTAGAAATCTCAAGGTCCTCCACTGCGACTCTATGATCAACTTCTGTATAAGCAAAACTACCATTTCCTAGGAATATTCTGATACTTATTCCCAGCTGGGTTATTTATACATTCAGTTGCTTCTGCCTTTGTGACCTCATGGACCAGCCCACGCCAGAGCTCCCTGTTGGCCGCGGCCACCCCCAGCTCCTTCAAGGTCAAGCCAGTTGCTTCAAGGATACCATCCATCCATCTTGCTCTTGGTCGGCCCCTCTTCCTTTTTCCTTCCTTTTCCCCCAGCATCATTATCTTCTCCAAGCTTTCCTGTCTTCTCATTATGTGGCCAAAGTACTCCATCTTTGCCCCTAATATCCTTCCCTCCAGTGAGGTCGGGCATTATTTGAAGCCCCCCCCCCCCTCAATGCACTTCTATTTGAAAACGAATAGGACACCTAGAGTGGAGTATGGAGCCTTGTTGTTCTGCAACCAATGGAACATATAAACATGGGCAGCGTGTTCGAGCAATTTGGAAGACAATTACAGCATATATGTAAATTGTAAAAACTTTTGGCAGAGCTGTTTTTGACATGCATTATGTCAGTACTGCAATGAGATCTGAATAACACAGAGCATCATAATGCCAATATATAAAAATATACATGTAATGTTCTTTTGTGGGATAAACATAACTCAAAAACACTGAATTGACACAAAATTTGGATACCACACCCCTAACAGACCAGCAAGTGGCCATCACTCATAACCCCCTCCCAAAAACACAACAGAAAGGACTTAAAAACCCAAAAAAGCTAAATGCCAATACAGTGCATGTGTGAAAATGACAGCTCCCAGCATTCCCTAGACCAGGCCCATTAGAGGAGGAGGATGCTCCAAATGCACTGCTTCCAAGCTGCAAGCTAGCTTCTCCTTGGATTTCTTTGAGTGTATCCCAATCTGTACATATTTCCTATTCCTGGACTACAACTCCCAGCAATCCTCCAGATAGATAAGATATATAGTTTAGATAGAGATAGATAGCAGGTAGATAGATCAATCAGAAGGACTGCTGGGAGTTACAGTCCAATAATAGAGAAGGAAGAAAGGAGAAAAAGAAAAAGGGAGGAGAAGGGAGGAGAGGTAGAGAAGGATGGAAGGAGAGAAGGAAAGAAAAAAGGGAGGGAGGGAGGGAGGGAGGGAGGGAAGGAGGGAAGGAAGGAAGGAAGGAAGGAAGGAAGGAAGGAAGGAAGGAAGGAAGGAAGGAAGGAAGGAAGGAAAGAAGGAAGGAAGGAAGGAAGGAAGGAAAGAAGGAAAGAAGGGGGAGGGAGAAGGAAGGGAGGAAGGAAGGAAGCAAGCAAGCAAGCAAAGAAAGGAGAAGAAGGAGGGAAGATTGTCCACAGCAATGCATGGTGGTTACATCTAGTTCTTTTTTTTACAAAAAAGGAAAATCGTTCCACAGGCTAAATCTTCTAATTCTGTGATAAATGTTACTCAAAACATTCATTTTTTAAAGAAAATTTGTGCTCCCTGCCGTTTTTTCAAGCAGTTGGTTACAAACACCTATTTGCATCAAAGTCTCCTTTACAACCAGGCTTGGCGTTGTTCGAGATACCTTATTATTTAGGTAAATATTCTTCAAAGAATTCCATGATTTGAAACACTGATTCATTGTGACATCCTATTTGCTGACTGCAGATACAGAAAGGGAAAGGGAGGGCAAAACAGGCCCAAAAATGCAAACACAGGTTTTTTTCTTCTTCTTTTTGCTGTTGTCTTTATTATATGGGCTTCTAAAAGAGATATCCCAAAATAGCATCCATAGTGGGGGGAAAATCACATACATGCCATCAATAGACAGTTGTTGGATTGTTACACATTACAATTACAAGCCTATAGGTGAAGGTAAAAGGGAAACATTTTCTCTTCAACAGGTTTATAAAACATGGTGTATAATATTCAAAGTTAACAACCAGAAACTAGAAGAGCCAACCTAAATTCAGCCTAAACTCAAGGAAAGCTAAACAGGATGTAAGGAATGTAAACAGTGAACACCTTAACATTCTTACACTTTTCTGAACTCTTGTTTATCTCCGAGTGACTTTTGCAATCACCTCAAAAGTGCACATCAACCCAAATCTGACTTAATACAATTGAGTTTGACACCATTTGTTCAACAGGCTTGAGGATCTCATACTCTAAAACAGTGGTTCTCAACCTGTGGGTCCCCAAATGTTTTGGCCTTCAACTCCCAGAAATCCTAACAGCTGGTAAACTGGCTGGGATTTCTGGGAGTTGTAGGCCAAAACACCTGGGTACCCACAGGCTGAGAACCACTGATCTAAAAGCTTTGTTAAGAGGATGGTGGTGAACACGTGAAGTGGAAAGGGCCACACACCTGGAATCAAGAGCATGCCCTGCATCCATCCAACAGTGTTCATTCCCAAATATGATCCACTGAACAACCTCAGGAATTGTGTATTCACATCATTAGATGTAAGCCATAATAACGTATTTGTTATCATGGCCTAAATCCCAATGAGTCCATAACTTGGTTTAGTGAATCCAGTCTAGTTGGGACGAGCAACTAGATCAGAGCCCGTACTTGCACATTGGGTATAGACATACTGGACTATCTCGGTACAGTTGCCCCTTCACATTTGGAGGTTTAATTTATGCATATGTCAGGGATCTAATGTAGGATCTTCTGTATGCAAGGTAAGTGTTCCACCCAGTGATAGATTATAAGGAAGCACCAGTAAACAAATTGTCCTGCTTTCCATTTACCAATATTTTCTTGGAATGTGCTGGTCCAACATAGTTTCAGATGTATTCTGGTTCACACATTTAGCTCAAGTGAGGAGTAGTGAGGTCCAAAATGGTTGACTGGCACTGAGCATCCCAAACTGTGGGTTCCCCAGATGTTGATGGAGTTCAACTCCCAGAATTCCAATTCATTCCCTTTGCTAATAAGTGCTTCTTAGATCAGAAGTCCAACAAGAACTGGGGACCTAAGGTTGAGGAACCCTGATCTAGAATATGTCTCACAATGCTTAGCACGCCTTTAGTGGATCTGGCACAGAACAATCAATAAGAAAGGTTTTCCCAAGGGTAGAAAGTTTGAAAATCACAGTGAAATGTTGGTACGTATAGGTTGGTTTGACGCTTCTTGGTTTTTTTATGATAAGCTCAGACCCACCATTACCAGCTTGTACACCATTGAAAAGGTAATTAAGAACCCCACAAACCAAGCCACACCCCGGCAGGGTTGGGGAAGAGGGATAAGGTAGGAAATAGTGTGGAAGATCCTGGAACCAAAGAATACTCTGTAATGCAGCAAGGCAGTGGAGAGGGAAACGCCACTGAAGGAGTAGAAGAATCCAATGAAAAGGAATGGGACAATGTTCTCAAGGTCGTTGAGATGGACTCTGGGGAAATAAGGAAAGATGAATCAGACCATGGCTTTATCGACTGCTACATAAAACAAAATACTCATATTAATGCATCTCTGCACAAAGCATGCAAATACAACTTCAAGAACATTATCTCCTGTCTGAACGTATCTCCTGTTACGAAGCTTAAGATCGTCAAGAGAGGTCCTGCTCTCGATCCCACCACTTTCGCAAATGTGGTTGGTGGGGACGAGAGACAATGCCTTCTCGGCAGTGGCCCCCCGTCTGTGGAACTCTCTCCCTAAGGACATCAGGTTGGCCACCTCCCTCCTGTCCTTTAGAAGGCAACTGAAGACTTGGCTTTGGGACCAGGCATTCAATTAGTGGATAGCGGCAATTGGCAAGAAAACTTAGGATATCTGCGACATTGGAATTACCCTGATTTGGACTTGGTTTTATTGGCATGTTTAATTTATTGTTAATTAATTTGTATAATGTGTTTTAATGATTTTTTACTGTTTTAAATTGCAATTTTTGATTGTTTATATGCTGATAGCATCGTATGATTCTTGTGTGAGCCCGCCCTGAGTTTCCCTTTGGGGGGAGAAGGGCAGGGTAGAATCATAGAATCAAAGAGTTGGAAGAGACCTCATGGGCCATCCAGTCCAACCCACTGCCAAGAAGCAGGAATATTGCATTCAAATCACCCCTGACAGATGGCCATCCAGCCTCTGTTTAAAAGCTTCCAAAGAAGGAGCCTCCACCACACTCCGGGGCAGAGAGTTCCACTGCTGAACGGCTCTCACCGTCAGGAAGTTCTTCCTCATGTTCAGATGGAATCTCCTTTCTTGTAGTTTGAAATGCATGAAATAAATAATAAATACTAAGACAGGAATGTGATCTGGATGGACCACCAGGGGATTTTGAACTGCAACTTTCTCTAGCCCCAGCCAGCACAGACAAACGTGAGGAACACTGGGAGCTGCATTTAGCAGCGTTCAGAGGCTAAATAATTCCCAGATCCAAGTTTGGAATGGTGCAAACCCTTCATATTTATCACTGATTCTAACCGCGGAGCCGTGGTGGGGCAATGGGTTAAAACCTTGTGCCAACTGAACTGCTGACCTGAAGGTCAACGATTCAAATCCACAAGACGGGGTGAGCTCCTGTCTGTCAGCTCCAGCTTCCCATATGGGGACATAAGAAAGCCTCACACAGGATGGTAACATGTCCAGGCGTCCCCTTGGCGACGTCTCTGCAGACAACCAATTCTCTCACACCAGAAGCGACTTGCAGTTTCTCAAGTCACTTCTGACACAATTAAATAAAATTCTAACCCTATTGATACCAAACCAAGTAATACAGAACTTGGAAATGTTCCTTTTTGGACTAGTGCTTCCATAATCCTCAGAAATATGGTCACAGACTGTGGTAAAAACAAACAAACATTTTTCCAGGTTCTCCCTGCCTTTATCAATGCTGACTGTCACATCCCACCTCACAAAGATGTTTCGTATGCTCTGGTATATTTCCAGTTCGGTTCCCTTCCGCCGTAGGAGTAAGAAAGGAAAATAAGAGTACTCTCAAGGATACTTAAAATTATAATGCAAAGAAGGGAGAAGGTAAAGAAAAGTGGGAAATACATAGAACATAAACATGGTCTATAAGTTGACCATATGGGTTCTAAAATACATTTGTAGTAGCTTTTGCTTGCACTTAAAACATGGTATGGTTTTTGTGGTTTGACCGTCTTTCCCATTTCATGGCACATACAACGGGATCTTGACTCATGGCTTCACCTAACTGCATGTTGTTACTGCTCATATCTGAAACGGTGGCAACGTGCACATGGACATGCTAACATGGAACCCATCTACGCTGTCATATAATACAGTTTAACAGCACTGAACTACATTACATAACTCTACACTGCCATATAATACAGTTCAATGCAGTTAAAGACCTTGTAAAACTACAGCTCCCATGATTCCATAGCAGTCATGGAGTATCAAACTACATTATTTCTATAGTCACACAATGCCAAGGCCTAGATCTAACACTTCACAGATTGTGCAGTAAACCTGAACCAGTGGCATTAAAATATCCTACCCTGGTGAATGAGTGTTAAAGCATCTCAATTACCCTGGAAATGCTTTCAGTTACCTGCGCACACGCTCCACGTCTGGATCAGTCCTCAAGAACTTTTTTGCATTCTCCCCTTTACCAAATCCAGCCGCATCTTCAGGGTTAGCAAAGGCCTATTGGAGACAAGAGCACACAGAACAAAAGACACGAAAAGGTATGATCTTTAGGCAAAAGTTAGGACCACCCATCGTGCACCAAAAAAACAAAAAACCTATCAATATTGCAGTCAGCCCCCCACATACACAGGTTTTACTTTTACAGATTTGATTATTAACAGATTTGATTCATATGTTCTCTGACCAAATCTTGTGTTTATTTTATATTATTTTCTAAGCAACTCAAAACAGGGTGGATCGGCAACACAAGCAGAATCCCCAAACTGTCCCGGTTACCCACTTTCAGATGGACACACTCAAACGCAGATAATTGGAAAACGGGGCATCAGATCAGGGAGATGGACTCACAATAGATCAAAACAACCCACCTCCCCCCCCCTCCCCCACCAAGCCTGGCCTGCTGGTGCACCCCAAAGCCCAGCGGACAGAGCTGGGTGAGGTTAACCCCCCCTCCCCCCGGTTTGTCCAACCAGGTCTCGGTGATGCATGCAAGCTAGGTCCACTTGTTCATCCAAGATCAACTCCTTTTTTTTAATTAATAATTTTATTATTTTATCATAGTTAATACATTTGTTATACATTTGTTTTACAGCAGATACATATTATTCAATACAGCCTAACATACTTTGGCATCTAGTATTATTATTCTGCTTAAACATATTTTCTATTCCTCACCACTGTGCTCTCCTCCCCCCCGCCCCTCAAGCCACAACTTTTACATGTCGTCTGTCCAAAATTTCAATTCCTCTTGTGGAGGTAACTTTCCTTCTTTATTTTTTAATCCTATTATAATAATTTTTCTCCAAACATCATCAAAATCACTTTGTTTCCATATACCTCTTTTAACTTTTAATATACACGTTAACTTTTAATATACATGTCAGCTTATCATTTATTGCCAGTTTCCGTACTTCCTTATACCACTCCTCTATTTGTATATTTATTTCTTTTTTCCAGTTCCTTGCTATAAGCAATCTTGCTATTGTTAATAAATTTGTTATCGCTTCTTTATCCTCTTTTTTCAATTGTTTGTTATATAATGATAATAAAGCTATACTAGGACTTCTTTCTATTTTAATATTCATTATATCTTCTATTTCTCTAAATACTTTCCCCCAAAAATTATTTATATATTTACATTGCCACCACATATGTATATATGTTCCTGGTTCTTGACATCCTCTCCAACAATTTTTTGAATAATTTTTATTTATATGTGCTAATCTTACTGGTGTTAGATACCACTTCCATATTAACTTATAGTAATTTTCTTTAACCCGTATTGATAATTTTTTAGATGTCTTTGTCTCCATAATTGTTGCCACTCTATTTCATTTATTTTTATCCCTAAATATTCTTCCCAAACCTCCCTAAGGGTGTTGTTTTTTTGTTTTTCCTTCCTTTATTTCAATTAAGATCAACTCCTGGATGGCAACTGTTTTACCATTTACAGACCTAGTGTTTAGCAGCAAGACCTTAAGCCTGGGGGGTCTGTCATGTTGGCTCTCCAGCCTATCTTGCAAAAACTCTGTTGAGCTTCTCCCTGGAATTGCATGTTCTAAATCAGCCTTTCTCAACCTTTTTACTCTGGAGGAACCCTTGAAATATTTTTCTGGCCCCTGGAAACCCTTGCATAATAATTATATCGACAACTAAAAAAAAAAAATCTTCTCCTGGTCACCATCTTCTGCAGAACCTTGAGCAGTCTGTTTCAGAAAACTGTTTTCCAGGAATCCTGGTTGAGAAATCTTGCTCATCATCTTCCCATGATGGCTAGGACTACTGGGAGCTATTTATTTATTTATTTACTTACTTACTTACTTTACTTATATACCGCTGTTCTCAGCCCGAAGGCGACTCACAGCGGTTCACAACCAACAAGAACAGCAGAAATTCAATGCCAGATATAAAACAGTTAGCTATAGTCCAACATATAGAAGGGGACAGAATCTCATACCAAACTGGAGAAAATAATGTTGTAGTACAAAAAAAGGGGAAAGGGGAGGAGACTTTCAGAGATCCTCCTGGCACAATGATGGGTTATTTTCTAGCTCTGGTCTCTGAAACCACCATTGGGGAGGGGGTCCATCTCCAGACAACCCTTTTATCACTTCTCACCTTTTTCGTTGTTCTGTAGAATCCCGTTAAGGGGCTCATCAGCATCATTTTTACAATGAGGAGGACTGCATACCAGACATACGCTACAGTCACATCAATATCCACTAATTCAGTAAGATCCAACATTTTGGCGGCTATCTGCTGGGGACCTGAGAGAAAAAGACAACAAGAATGTTGTAAAACACTGTCATTGGCCTACAGTGCAAATATGGACACTCCTATGTACTGTGGGATTTTTGTGTGTGTTTTAACTACAGTGCGGCTTCCACATTCACTGAGGTCAGGGGCATGGGGACAACCCCACAAAAGTGGGGGGGGGGGGGGGAATCTCAAGAGAAAATTCTATGTTCCCTTGACCTATATTAATGTCTGAACTCCCCAGAACAGATGAGCAGCAAATTCCCTTAATTTTGACCACAGAGACAAAGCCACACTCTTCCTGCCCTTGCCTGAACTGCATTCCTGGATTGCTAGTTTTTAACCATCATTTATTTAATAATAATAATAATAATAATAATAATAATAATAATAATAATAACAACACTTTATTTGTACCCCGCTACCATCTCCCCAAGGGACTCGGTGCGGCTTACATGAGGCCGAGCCCGAATACAACAATACAAGCAATAAAACAACAATACAAGCAATAAAAAAAACATAGACAATAAAATATACAACATTATCAATAAGGCAACACAAAGTTAAAAACAGTGGGAAGACCAAATGTAAGGTTAAAATTGGAAGTAATGCTGGGACATAGACAAAAAGGTGATAATGGTGTTTGTGGAAGGGCATACAAGCAGACCTAAAGAAATGTAAAGTGCTTTGGAGGACAAAGTGCTATGGGATCATTATTAATTACTAGCTTGGGTACCCAGCAGTGCCTGGGTTATTTGAAAAAGGCATTGTTTTGGGGTGTTAGGTAATATCATTTAGTTAATTAGTAACACTATTTTTTTTAGAAAAATGGCAGTTTTTGATTTGGTTTTTTATGAATGCTCCCATTAGAAAATGCATAAGGATGTGGGTGAACTACAATTCCCAGAATTGTGGGTCAATCCTCCCCAAACGAGGTCTGTATGCACAGTTGGCCATGTTAGGGGTGTGTACCAAGTTTGGTTCAGATCTGTCCTCAGCTGGGCTCAGTGCTCTCTGGATAAGGGTGAACTACAACTCCAATATGACAAGGACAGTCCAGATCCATTATTGAAGGGGGTCTCAATGCTTTGCCTTGATGGAACTACAACTTCCATCTTGTTGAGGCAGTCCCCCAAACCCCTCCAGTCTGTTCAATTGCTGATTAATTCCTCTGCGTTTGCTGTGTGCCATGGGAAATGGTAAAAATGGGTTAAGGGAGAGGCAATGGGCAGGGTTATGCGAATTTCACACAAGGAGCCCTGGGATGCCTGTCTGTGGTAGAGGAAACACATCCAATCTAGGATGAAATTATCCCCAAACGAAAGCATTCCTTGGGTGGTGGGCAGTATGGTGTTTTGGGGAGGAAATTGGCAGTGTTTGGGTTACATGATCCTTGCGGTCGCTGTAACCTGCAATATCAGTGGAGGGATGCCTTTAGAGGCTTCTCAGCACTTGGAACAATAGCTTGTTTGTGGAGGCGGGAGGCTGTCTGTGTAAGTGGACACCTCCGCCACATACACACATACACATTTTTCAGTTTTATTATGTGTACAGTGTTCCCTCACTTATCGCGGGGGTTCCGTTCCAGGACCTCCCGCGATAAGTGACAATCTGCAAAGAAGGGCACTAATATAGATTTTAAATATATATTTTATACATTGTTTTAATATCAGAAATGCCTTGCCTGACTTACTGGGCAAGGGCCATTGGGGCAGTGGGCACCCTCCCGCCGGTCATGCTGCTTACAGGGGGCTTCCTCCCAGAAGCCCCCTGTCCAGTGGAAAGTTTCCCACCGCTTGGCCAGTTGGCCAACCAACAAGCCAGGACCAGTTTCCCCACCTCGCCTCGGCAGCCTTTGCAGGGCTGCCCTGGGTCTCCGCGGGGCTCCATGACAGCTAGGGCCAGCTTCCTTACCTTGCCCCGGAAGCCCTGCAGAAGCCCAGGGCAGCCCTGCAAAGGCGGCCAGGGCGAGGTGGGGAAGCTGGCCCTGGTCAATCCAGCAGCAGGACGAAGAAGCTTGGGAAGAAGAAGCTCCCTGCAAGCAGCAGTTTGCTTTCCGCGGACTCGCTGTTTAGCGGATAGGGTTGAAAATTAATATATTTAATATATTTTCATACATTTTGTGATTTTAAAACCACAAAATGTATAAAAATATATTAAAAATGTTAATTCTCAGCCCTAACCACAAAACWGCGAGCTCACYGAAAGTGAACCGCAAAACAGCGAGGGAACAATGTATAGATATGTGCCATCTTGGAAGAGGACTCATAGTATGCCTAAAACATTTTAATAGATAAAATTAATTATTCTACAACAGAGGTTCTCAACCTGGGGTCCCCAGATGTTTTTGGCCTTCAACTCCCAGAAACCCCAAKAGCTGGTAAACTGGCTGGAATTTTTGGGAGTTGTAGGCRAAATACATCTGGGGACCCCAGGTTGAGAACCACTGTTCTACAATCTGGTGATGAAGCTAACAAGAGTAACTAGTTTGCAAAAATGTATAGAAGCCTGCAAAGAGGTATGACACAGGAAAGAGGGATTCCTTCCTTTATTTGGTTTTTATACTAGGAATAGATAGGTATTATGTTTTACTACGGCACCAATATGGGATTCTTGTGGCGACTTAATGCTTAAACATGTGGCAGATATTGTATAAAAAGCTTAGGTTTCCCTGCTCTGTGTGTGCAATGTAGAACTTTGGAGTTAGATTAGTAAACGGAGCATAGGTGGAGAGGGTGCGGTTCTTCTGAGATCAAAACCTATCTGAGATTTCTCCAGAGATCAAACAGGTTGCATAACTATTTTCAGAGAACAAAAAAAAAGGCTGAACTTTGAGACAACTAAACTAATCCCCAGGAAAGGTGGGGAAATCTCAGTTGTGCAACTATTTGCAGGAATGTTTCCAAGAGGGCACAGCTACCTGTGGAACACAAAGGTACACGTTCAAAAGAGTGCAACAAAGAAGGAAAACAATAAAAGGAATTTGGGAATAGCATTTCAAGTCTGTTAAGAACACTCTCACCTAGTTTCCTAAATCACGCTATCTCCTGCTATACACTTGGCCCTCCACATCTCCAGGTTTTATCTTTGCAGATATGAACACTGGTGGAGTTTGGGGGAAATAGACCTTGACATTTGGGAGTTGTAGTTGCTGGGATTTATAGTTCACCTACAATTAAAGAGCATTTTGAACCCTCCACATCTGCAGGTTTGATCTTTGCAGATTTGCGTAATCACAGATCCCTAGATCATCCACATTCTGAACTCCCCCAATGATGGAACTGAACCAAACTTGGCACACAGAACTCCCATGACCAACAGAAAATACTGGAAGGGTCTGGTGGACATTGACCTTGAGTTTTGGAGTTGTAATTCACCTACAACCAGAGAGCACTGTGGACGCAAACAATGATGGATCTGGACCAAACGGCATGAATACTCAATATGCCCAAATATGAACACTGGTGGAGTTTGGGGAAAATAAACCTTGACATTTGGGAGTTGTAGTTGCTGGGATTTATAGTTCACCTACAATTAAAGACCATTTTGAACCCTCCATATCTGCAGGTTTGATCTTTGCATATTTGCGTAATCGCAGATCCCTAGATCATCCACATTCTGAACTCCACCAATGATGGAACTGAACCAAACTTGGCACACAGAACTCCCATGACCAACAGAAAATACTGGAAGGGTCTGGTGGGTATTGACCTTGAGTTTTGGAGTTGTTGTTCACCTACATTCAGAGAGCACTGTGGACGCAAACAATGATGGATCTGGACCAAACTTTGCAAGAATACTCAATATGCCCAAATATGAACATTGGTGGAGTTTGGGGGAAATAGACCTTGACATTTGGGAGTTATAGTTGCTGGGATTTATCGTTCACCTACAATTAAAGAGCATTCTGAACCCTCCACATCTGCAGGTTTGATCTTTGCAGATTTGCGTAATCACAGACCCCTAGATCATCCACATTCTGAATTCCACCAACGATGGAACTGAACCAAACTTGGCATACACAACTCCCATGACCAACAGAAAATACTGGAAGGGTCTGGTGGCATTGACCTTGAGTTTTGGAGTTGTGGTTCACCTACATCCAGAGGAGAGCACTGTGGATTCAAACAATGATGGATCTGGACCAAACTTCGCACATAGAACTCCCATGACCAGCAGAAAATACTGCAAGGGTCTGATGGGCATTGACCTTGAGTTTTGGAGTTGTAGTTCACCTAGAGCACCGTGGACTCAAACAATGATGGATCTGGACCAAACTTGGCACAAATACTCAATATGGCCAAATATGAACACTGGTGGAGTTTGGGGGAAATAGATCTTGACATTTGGGAGTTGTAGTTGCTGGGATTTATAGTTCACCTACAATCAAAGAGCATTCTTAACCTCACTGAGAAAATTAGGCCAAACTTCCAACACAGAACCCCCATGACCAACAAAAAATACTATGTTTTCTGATGGTCCATGGAGACCCCTCTGACACACCCCTCACGACCCCGCCCCCGGGGTCCCAACCCCTAGATCAAGAAACAATGTATTCGCGTAATAACAGATAGAATTTCGAATTCTGACTCCGCTACTTCTGGGCCATTTGGAGAAGGGCTGCCTATCTACATGGCTTGGCAGTGACTATTGTACCACCCACAACGTCGCTGTTCTTATCTGCAAATGCACCACTTCATTTACTAAAGGTCACCACAAACAGCCTTGTGAACTAGGAAAACTTTTTATCTTGTCAGCTTCCTCTCCCAAACGCAAGGGAGTGCAGCTACAGAAGGAACTCGAGGCATGTGGGGAGGAGAGGCCAAAAAATTTACATTTAGTCAGACTTGATTGAAGTGTGCTTATAAAAATAAATGCAATTCACCCAATCCTTCTCACGTCAAAGGAGAAAGATGTCTTTCCCCCCACCCCTCTCCAGCAAATGCATGCTTTAAATAAAAAAGATTAACAGCATTTGCTGCTGAAATGTAATTGATTTAAAAGGGGGAATTAATGAATCTTCAGAACTTCGAAAGTCAATCATTTGCTACTTTGCAGAAACAAGTATTAATGTTAACGTTATTAATGGTAATCAACCCAACACAGACACCGCTGCTCGAGTCAAATAAATACACGACTACCTGGCCTACGAACATTTCAAGTGGAGAAAACTGGTCTGGGTTTACATTATCGGCACCAAAAGAAAAGGATAATAAAAGGTAGTTTGGAAAGGCAACCTCACTGCTCTCAGGCCAAAACATGCACATTTCTTTTCCTCTTAGAAGAGCAGAAAAACATTTAGCACTTTAGCAATTTAGGATTGGAGAAGCAATCACACACAATCACTGGAAAAAATGAACAACTTGGTTTCCTAGAATCTCCCTCACAAGTATAGAAAGCTGAAGCTGAAAAGTACTTAAAGCAGCAAAGGTCAGATCTGAAAGGTTGGGTTTCTGGTTTCGACTGATTCCCACAACTGGAAAAACCTGCTTCCAGGCAGTATGTGTGAAAAAGATCTTGGGAGTCCATGTGGACAACAAGTTAAACACAAGCCAACAATGTCATGCGGCGGCAAAAAAAAGCCAATGGGATTTAGGCCTGTGTTAATAGTAGTATAGTGTTTAGATCCAGGGAACTCATGCTACCCCAGGGAAGTCATGCTACAAGCATCCCGAGCTCTGAGGATTACCTGGGAAGGAATCCCACTGGAGCCTTGCAGCGCACCCAAATACCTGGGAGTCACTCTGGACCGTGCTCTGACCTACAAGAAGCACTGCCTGAACATCAAGCAAAAAGTGGGTGCTAGAAACAATATCATACGAAAGCTGACTGGCACAACCTGGGGATCACAACCAGACACAGTGAAGACATCTGCCCTTGCGCTGTGCTACTCTGCTGCTGAGTACGCATGCCCAGTCGTGGAACACATCTCACCACACTAAAACAGTGGATGTGGCTCTTAATGAGACATGCCGCATTATCACGGGGTGTCTGCGCCCTACACCACTGGAGAAATTACACTGCTTAGGGTATTGCACCACCTGACATCCGCCGGGAAGTAGCAGCCAATAGTGAAAGGACCAAGGCAGAGAAATCTCCAGCTCATCCCCTGTTTGGGTATCAGCCAGCACGTCAACGACTTAAATCAAGACATAGTTTTCTTAGATCTACAGAGACACTCGCTGGAACACCTCAGCAAGCGAGAGTCCAAAAGTGGCAGCCCCAAACCCAGCACCTCAATCCGTGGGTGATACCAGATGAGAGACTCCCCCCTGGGCACACAGAAGACCGGGCGACTTGGAAGGCGCTGAACAGACTGCGCTCTGGCACGAGATGCAGAGCCAATCTTAAGAAATGGGGCTACAAAGTGGAATCCATGACATGCGAGTGCAGAGAAGAGCAAACCACTGACCACCTGCTGCAATGCAACCTGAGCCCTGCCACATGCACAATGGAGGACCTTCTTGCAGCAACATCCAAGTGGCCAGATACTGGTCAAAGGACATTTAATCAACTACCAAGTTTGCAAAATCTGTGGGTTTTTTTAAATCTGTTTGTTTGTTTTGTTCTGTTAGAAATGTAATACAATGGTATGGTTGCTGATGACACGATAAATAAATAAATGCTACCCCTCTATTCTGTCTTGGTCGGACCACACCTGGAATCACACTGTGTCCAATTCTGGGCACCACAATTGAATGGACATGTTGACAAGCTGGAATGTGTCCATAGGGAGACTAAAATGACCAAGGATCTGGAGAACAGACCCTATGAGGAGCAGCTTAAAGAACTAGGCATGTTTAGCCTGCAGAAGAGAGGGCAGAGAGGAGACATGGTGAGGGCCATGTATAAATATGTGAGGGGAAGTCATAAGGAGGAGGGAACAGGCTTGTTTTCTGCTGTCCTGGAGACAAGGACGCGGAACAATGGCTTCAAACTACACGGAAGGAGATTCCACCTGAACACGAGCAAAAACTTTAATGACAGGGGAACTATATTTCAAAGCAACCATATTTCAAAGCAACTGCAACTCCGAAATGTCAGGGTCTATTTTCCCAAAAATATCTCCAGCATTTTCTGTTGGTCATGGGAGTCCTGTATGCCAAGTTTAGTTCAATTCAATTGTTGGTGAAGTTCAGAATGCTCTTTGACGGCAGAAGCTTTTCATTTCCAAATGCACACACTCTTTTACAAAAGTTTGCCCTCCTTTTCGAGGTGGGATCCTTTGCTTTGGGTCAAAGTCTGGGTGCCAATTGTGCAGGCAGGCCTCTAAAGGTGGAACAGAAAGGCTCAACAGGTGAATTGTTTTAGTATTGGACAGTTTTAGATTTCATTATTGCTTCCTTCCTTCTCTCAGTGTATTGTTGTGTCCCTTCAAGTGCTTCCCAACTTATGGCAACCTCAGGCCCCTTCCATACAGTTTTATAAGGTCCACATTAAACTGGATTATATGGCAGTGTGGACTCAGATACAGAGTTCAAGTATATTGTAGATTGTATTGTCAAAAGCTTTCATGGCTGGAATCACTGGGTTGTTGTAGGTTTTTTGAGTTATATGGCCATGTTCTAGAAGCATTCTCTTCTGACGTTTCGCCTGCTTCTATCGCAAGCATCCTCAGAGGTTGTAAGATCTGTTGGAGCTAGGAAAATTGGGTTTATTTATCTGTGGAATGTCCAGGGTGGGAAAAAGAACTCTTGTCTGTTGGAGCTAGGTGTGAACGTTTCAACTGGCCACCTTGATTAGCATTTGATGGCCTGGCAGTTGTTTGGTGTGGCTTGTTAGTGCCTGGGGGAATCCACCCAAAGGGAAAGTATTCTAGCCATACATCAAGGTAACCACTGACCGCATAGGAAAGCTGATGAGGAAACACAACATCAGACCCAGTAAGAAAATCCAACAAATGCTACGTTCAGCAAAGGACAAGAAGGATCCTCTCACCTCTGCAGGAGTCTACCGTGCAGCTGTGGAGAAGTCTACATAGGGACCACCAAACGCAGCAGCATTGCCCAAACACGAATCAAGGAACATGAAAGGCACTGCAGACTACTTCAACCAGAGAAGTCAGCCATAGCAGAGCACCTGATGAACCAGCCTGGACACAGCATATTATTTGAGAACACAGAAATGCTGGACCACTCCAACAACCACTATGTCAGACTACACAGAGAAGCCATTGAAATCATTGTATTTGTTGTCTGTTTTTATATTTTTTATTGTTTATATGGTTTTATACAGTTTGTATTGTTTTATATTGTTATTATTACATTGATGTTAATTGCATATTTATGTTTTGATGTGGGCACCATGGGGTGCCACTTAGTTAGCCGTCCTGAGTCCCTCTGCAGAGGTTGAGAAAGGACGGGATATAAAAGCCCTAAATAAATAATAATAAATAAATAATAAATCCACAAGCATGTGGACAATTTCAACAGAAAGAAGGAAACCATGAAAATGAACAAAAATCTGGCTACCAGTATTAAAAAAAAACTCTAAAATTACAACAGCACAACAGAAGAGAGGAAACAATCAGGGAGGAGAGCGACTAAAATGATAAAGGGTACGGAGAACAAGCCCTATGAGGAGCGGCTTAAGGAGCTGGGCATGTTTAGCCTGAAGAAGAGAAGGCTAAGAGGAGATATGATAGCCATGTATAAATATGTGAGAGGAAGCCACGGGGAGGAGGGAGCAAGCTTGTTTTCTGCTTCCCTGGAGACTAGGACGCAAGGGAACAATGGCTTCAAACTACAAGAAAGGAGATTCCATCTGAACATGAGGAAGAACTTCCTGACTGTGAGAGCCGTTCAGCAGTGGAACTCTCTGCCCCGGAGTGTGGTGGAGGCTCCTTCTTTGGAAGCTTTTAAACAGAGGCTGGATGGCCATCTGTCGGGGTGCTTTGACAATTTTCCTGCTTCTTGGCAGGGGGTTGGACTGGATGGCCCATGAGGTCTCTTCAAACTCTGTGATTCTATGATTTTATGAACTGAATTATCTCAGCATGGTTTAGTTGCTCCATATATAGATAAAAACATAAGAAGCCATCTCACCTAGCTCCAACAGACAAGAGGTCTTTCTCCCACTCTGGACTTTCCACAGATATATAAACCCAATTTTCCTAGCTCCATCAGATCTCACTACCTCTGAGGATGCTTGCTATAGATGCAGGCAAAACGTCAGGAGAGAATGCTTCTAGAACATAACCATATAGCCCGAAAAACCTAAAACAACCCATATTGTAGATTATCTGCCTTGATATTTAAGGTTATATATCTGTGTTAACGGGCCCTCTGATGAACCTAACAGGGTTTTAAACACACACACACACACACAAGCTTCTTTTGCAAAAGGTCGTCCATGTTTTGTATGCCTTTGCTTTTGGGGAAAGGCCTAGGTGCAGTTTTGGCAGGTAGAAATGGGGAAGGGGGAAGGAAGCTTCCTTGCAAAGGCAAACGAGGAAGGCAAGCAAACCCAACATGGTTTTATAACTGCATTGTTTTACCCTTATGCAATTTTTCCTCCCTCTTCCTCCTCTTTGTGCAATTAGAGCACTTCCAATTTATTGCAACACTGAGGGCCCTTCCACACAGCCCTCTATCCCAGAATATCAAGGCAGAAAATCCCACAATATGTCCTTTGCATTGGAATATATGGCAGTGTGGACTCAGACAACACAACCTCGTTCAAAGCAGATATTGTGGGATATTCAGTCTTGATATTTTGGGATATAGGGTTGGGCGGAAGGGTCCTAAGGCAAGGTTTCAAGGTGTGGCTTTTTGCTGCTTCTGGAACATAGCCATGCAGCCTGAAAATCCTACAACAACCCAGTGATTCTGGCCATGAAAGCCTTCTAGAGAATGAACCCACTTTAAATCCGGTTTCTGCGTCCTGCAGAATTCTGGAGTTTGTAGTTTAGTGTGGCTGTTAAAGGCGCCTCCCTAAACTATAAATCCCAGAACTCTGCAAGAGGCAGCAACCGGATTTAAAGTGGATTCAGGGTAGTTTTTGCCTTTGGGGTGGCTCTGCGTTGGAAACGACTTGAAAGCACACAAAAAGCACATGCATACATATATTATTATAATAATTATTATTGATCTATAGCTGCAAGAAAGGCATGGGCCTCTTTTGCACAGACACACACTCAACCCACCACCCAGCCCTTGCAGAAGCGCGCGCCTTGGCTCCTCTTGAACCAAACGCGAATGCAAACCAACCGTGGCACGCAAGCTCTGCTCTGCTCGGCTTTCCTCTCCCTTTGCGCGCAAGTCAGGAGAAAAAGGGGGCTGCTTTTTCGCCTGGATCAGCCCTTGATGCTAATCTTGCTCCTGCCCCCGAGCTGGGCCCTCTGCTTCACCCACGCCCCTCGCCTCTCCCTGCAAAGTTTTCCCTCCCTCTTGGCTTTGGAGATACTTTGGACCCACGCCCAGCTAGCTCCCTTGCAACAAGCATGCCCCAAGTCGCCTTTGCTCTACTTTCGCTTTTCACTCTCCTCCTCTCGCCTTTTTTGTATTCTGTCTCTCACCCCACGAAGAAAGAAGAAAGGAGCACTCGTTGACTACGCTAGCTGGGAGTTGCAGTTTTTACAAGGGCTTCAGCTTCCTCTGCCAAAGAGAGCTCCTGCCTCTCCAACTTAAAAATTCCCAGGATTTTATTACATTGAGCCAGGGCAGCTAAGGAGCTCCTGATAGCACAGTGGGTTAAACTGCTGAGCTGCTATTTATTTATTTTTTATTTATCGTGTCAGGGGCAGACCAAACAATTGCATTGCATTTTTTAACAAACAAACAGAACACAAAGTTTGCAAGCTTGGTAGTTGATTAAATGTCCTTTGACCAGTCTCTGGCCACTTGGAGTGCCTCTGGTGTTGCCGCAAGAAGGTCCTCCATTGTGCATGTGGCAGGGCTCAGGGTGCATTGCAGCAGGTGGTCAGTGGTTTGCTCTTCTCCACACTCGCATGTCATGGACTCCGCTTTCTGGCCCCATTTCCTAAAGTTGGCTTTGCATCTCATGGTGCATGTAGCAGGGCTCAGGTTGCATTGCAGCAGATGGTCTGTAGTTTGCTCTTCTCCTTATCTGAAATGCTTGGGACCAGAAGTGTGTTGGCTGAGATGTACATAATGAGGTATCTAGGAAAGAGGCACCTTATACACATAGCCTGAAGGTAACTTGTCATGATGCCTCCATGCCACGAGTCCAACCCAGGTTGAAGCAATGCAAAACATTTGGAGGCCCAGCCTGGGAAAGAGGCTGATAATTTGGGCCTAGCCTGAGAAGAGGCTGTAAACACGAACCAGCTCAGACTGGAATGGGAGGCTGCCCGAAGAATTTTCATGAACTGAGGGTTTGGGTTTCGGGGGGGGGGGGGGGGGGGTATTGAACTGAATGTTTGCCTGCATTTTCTTTTGTCATAACTTTGCAGCAGTGTAGTTTATTTATTTATCATGTGAGGAGCGAACCAAAATAGTTGAATTGCATTAAAAAAAAACAGCAAAACAAACAAAACACAAAATTTGCAGACTTGGTATTCTATTAAATGTCCTTTGACCACTATCTGGCCACTTGGAGTGCCTCTGGTGTTGCTGCAAGAAGGTCCATGGTGCACGTGGCAGGGCTCAGGTTGCATTGCAGCAGGGGGTCTGTGGTTTGCTCTTCTCCACACTCGCATGTCGTGGATTCAACTTTGTGGCCCCATTTCTTAAGGTTGGCTCTGCATCTCGTGGTGCCAGAGCGCAGTCTGTTCAGCTCCTTCCAAGTCACCCAGTTTTCTTTGTGCCCAGGAGGTAGTCTCTCATTTGGTATCAGCCATTGATTGAGGTTCTGGGTTTGAGCCTGCCACTTTTGGACTCTCGCTTGCTGAGGTGT
Organism: Anolis sagrei ordinatus; assembly: GCF_025583915.1. Classification (NCBI taxonomy): domain Eukaryota; kingdom Metazoa; phylum Chordata; class Lepidosauria; order Squamata; family Anolidae; genus Anolis; species Anolis sagrei. Next base: position 19,246,303 of record NW_026847549.1, read on the forward strand.
TCCAGCGAGTGTCTCTGTAGATCTAAGAAAACTATTTCTTGATTTAAGTCGTTGGCGTGCTGGCTGATACCCAAACAGAGGATGTGCCGGAGATGTCACTGCTTTGGTCCTTTCATTATTGGTTGCTACTTCCTGGCGGATGTCAGGTGGTGCAATGCTAAACAGTGTAATTTCTCCAATGCAGTGTAGTCACCTGGCATTCAAGATATTCACAAGGTCCTCTTGTGAGTTTCTATGACCACTAACAACGTTCTGCCATCATCACAGTAACTCTGTACAATAATTTCAACAATTTTGGTGTGTGAAACAAAGTTTGTGTAAACAGAACGGTCAGAAAGCAAAGGTGGACAAATTTGGAATTTGGAGTATTTTGAGTTCTGGAATTCCAGACAAAGGGAGCTTAACCTGTATTGAGAAGGAATGTGGCCCCATCCACACTGACCATTTAATGCAGCTTCAGACTGGTAATAAAGAAGGTGGTTTCACTGTGTAGATGATAGCGCTGGAACCAATTTGAGGCCCAGATGGCAATTAGTAGAGGTGTGTAGAATTCCTGAAATCAATTTGCAATTTGGATAATTTCAGCAATTTGGCAGCCAAAGTGCTGAATACGAACTGGAAAGGATAGGGACGAAACATGAGCTGCCGAATCTTCCAGCTAAATTCGGGAAAGATTAGTTCAGTGGTTCTCAACCTGTGGGTCCCCAGGTGTTTTGGCTTACAACTTCCAGAAATCCCAGCCAGTTTACCAGCTGTTAGGGTTTCTGAGAGTTGAAGGCCAAAACATCTGTGGACCCACAGGTTGAGAACCACTGGATTAGTTGATTCTGGCTTATTTATCATCGTTAGTATTCTATCTGTTTGCTTGTTTTGTAAGCATAAGCAGCCATCTATCCATGGTGGGGCAATGGGTGTGAGCGGCGAGCGTAGCCAGACTGGCTGCATCACGTTTCTCAGCCAATCCCTTTAAGTGGCATGTGCTGTTTGGACTTAAAATCCCAAAAACCTCTCTTGTGGGTTTTTAAAAAATATGTCATTGGTAAAAATCAGTTGATTAGCAAAAGGATTTGAAACTTGACCGGCTTGCCATCGTAAATGTGTTCTACAATTGTGGCAAGTTTCATTCTGATTGCCATAAAAATGACGGAAAGATGAGCCTTGCCAGTTTCCCAATTGGCACCAATGGACCAAATCTTCTTGGAATGAAAACAGAGCTCCATATTTTGAATTACAGATCAACACCATCCTCTCGAATCTCCCGAATTTTCCCGAAAACGGAACAGGAGGAGGGCATCCAGAAATGGAACAGATTTCTGCTGTTTCTCATACCCATAGCACAATATATTAAACACTTGTGCTGCTGAACTGCGGACCTGAAGGTTGGCAGTTTGAATCCATGAGATGGGGTGAACTCCCACTGTTAGCCCTAACTCCTGCCAACTTAGCAGTTCAAAAACATGCAAATGTGAGTAAATGAAGGGGTACCGCTTTGGCGGAAAAAGGCAAGAAGACACTCCAAGCAGTCATGTTGACTACACAACCAAGAGGTGTCTATGGACGCAGGCTTCTCGGCTTGCAAATGGAGAAAGAGCTCTTCTCCCAGAGTCGGAGATGAGCACCACCTCCAGAACTGGAAATGAAAGGAGAAGCCTTTGCCTTTTTCTGTGTCTCATTGTATGTAGAATCATAGAATCATTGCATCATAGAGTTGGAAAAGACCCATGAGCCATCCAGTCCAACCCTCTGCCAAGAAGCAGGAAAATTGCATTCAAAGCACCCCCGACAGATGGCCATCCAGCCTCTGTTTAAAAACCTCCAAAGAAGGAGCCTCACCACACTCCGGGGCAGAGAGTTCCACTCCTGAACAGCTCTCACAGTTAAGTTCTTCCTCATTTCAGATGGAATCTCCTTTCTTGTAGTTTGAAGCCATTGTTCCTTGTCCTAATCTCCAGGGCAGCAGAAAACAAGCTTGCTCCCTCCTCCCTATGACTTCCTCACATATTTATACATGGCTATCATGTCTCCTCTCAGCCTTCTCTTCTTCAGGCTAAACATGCCCAGCTCTTTAAGCCGCTCCTCATAGGGCTTGTTCTCCAGACCCTTGATCATTTTAGTTGCCCTCTGGACACATTCCAGCTTGTCAACATCTCCCTTCAATTGTAATAAGGCAATGAATGTGGGTTGTTGTGAGTTTTCCGGGATGTATCACCATTTTCCAGTAGCATTCTCGCCTGGCGTTGGGAGGAGTTAGTTGACATTTAATGTTTGCCCATGTCTATTTATATATACTATAATTCTCTATGAGTCCCCTCAGGGAGAATGGCAGATTAATAATAATAATAATAATAATAGACACAAACCCATGAGCACTGAGGTTCATTAAGGCCTTTCTTTCACATACATTTTGGGAATATTGTTGTCTGGTCATCACAATACAAAGCTAGCCTTGAATTGCATGAAATCGTTAGCGTAGGTGGAGACGGTGTAAGGACACATGCAGCAAGACCAGTTTGTGGGGAAAAACCTTTCATCTTACAGAGAACAGAGAAGCCATACTGAGAAATGCAATCACACTTAAGTTTTGAATGGACGATGAAATTTTGGCTGTGTCAGTAAACTTCTGGCACAGCCATCTGGCAACCCAGCAGAAGGCTATACCGCATAAGCAGCTGGTAAGTTAAGAGTGTGTGGATTGTGCACATCCCCGTGTCAGGTTTGGCACATGACAACCTGATTGACAGATTACTTCATCCGCCAAGAAGCATCCAAGTCACAGCTCTCGTCGACACATGTTTTTGGTAGCAGCGCCAAGCTGTTGAGAGTGTGTTGAGCAACGGCACAATAATCAAGAGCTAAGTTCTCTCCAGTCACGAAGCCAATGTGACCCAGCAAGAAACTGCCCTGGGTATATACTGCTGGAAGGAAGGATTTATGTCAGGTCGCCTGTCCCTGGAAATTTCTACATGGACAAAAATTCAGCAGGGGGAAATGGGCTTGAGTAAAAATCAGAGATTAGGAAAGAAACACCTGTTGAGTTTCTGCCTGGGGCTAAAGGCATGCGATTTGAGAGCATTAAAACTCACAATGTTCCAACCCAACAGTTTGATGAAGGAGAGCCAAGGAAAACTTATTTTGAACAATTTCCTTACTTTTCGTGAGCGTGTGTGTGTTCTTAAGCATTTGCTACCAGGGACAGTAAATTGCTGTTCTTTTAAAGATTAGGATTGCAGATTGCAACTGCCCAACAGTGGAAGAGAAACAGGATTTTATAGCTGCCTGGAAAGAATAAAACCTCAGGGAGCAACTCTTTCTTTGGAAAAACCATAGCTGATGTAACTAGAAGTGGCACTATCTTGTTTTGGGTTCTAAACTGATTTGATTGATTGATTGGTTTGATTGATTGATTGATTAAATTATTATTATTATTATTATTATTATTATTATTATTATTATTATTATTGACACACAACAAGATTAGTACACAGCAAGAACAACAGCAGCAACAACAATTTATTACGGTCCATAGACCCATCAGTAAAACCAACATACACAGCAAACAAGATCACTATGCTGGCTTTTGAATTTAATCACACATTGGACACTTCCCAAGTGTCTAGGACTATGTGATGTATCGGCAAATAATGCATGCAGATCCAGGTAGGGTGGCCTTTTGCAGCTGACAGATGGTAATTTTTTCAGCGCCAATTGTTTTTGAGTGCAGACCAAGGTCTTTAGGCACCACACCCAGTGTTTCGATCACCACTATGACCATCTTTACTGGCTTGAGCCAGAATCTTGCATAACTTTTACAGGCTTGTGATCCCACCAATTTTTTGTTGCAGGCAGATGGTATTTGTGGCACAGGTTCCAGTAGGTCATCTGAGCAACAGTATTATGCCTCTGCTTATAGTCCATCTGTGCGATTTTCTTGCAACAGCTGAGTATGTGATCCATCATTTTGTTATTATTGTTGTTGTTATTATTATTATTATTTGTTACCCATCTCTCTATGGCTCAAGGCAGGGTACAACATGGTGAAAACAAACAAATACAACATCACTGAAATACATATGTCAAGACACACAACAAAGGCAGATACTATTACCATAAATGCAGGTTAGAATTGACTGGGCAGGTCTGCTTTCTCCCAATGTGGGATCCAAGGTGGCCTGTGATGTAGAATAAAAATAAACAACTATTAGACAGCCACATTGAAATTTTTGGAACTGTTTAAAATGCACAAAAGATAAGACGTAAGGTGAGTAGAATCTTGGTATCTGCTGAGGTTTGGTTCTGAAGATGCTCAAGTCCAATTACTGTATTTTCTGGCATATAAGTCTACTTTTCAACCCAAGAAAATCTTCTCAAAAGTCGGGGGTCAACTTATACACCAGGCGCCGTCTTATAGGGTGGGTGCTGAAACTTCTGAACCAGACTGGAGAATCTGCGGTCACCACATATGGTGGGAGGAGTTAAAAAATAGCCACATCCATATCCCCGCCATATGCGGCGACCGTATGAAGCAGCAAGGGCAGCACTGTGCAAGTACGGTAGAAGAAAATCCACTCACCAGGATTCGTGGAAAAAAGTGACTTAATGTGGTCCTGGTGATGAGGTGAGGGCGTACCTCACCCAGAAGGTGTAAGTGAAGGTCAGAGCAAGCTGCAGGCATCCGGGACACCCGGGGTATGAAAAAAAGAGATAGAGCACCCAGAAAAACATGCCTCTTTCATCCGTCTGGCCCGGCCTTGTATCTTATTACCATTCCTCCTTCTCTGCCTCTCAGATCTTGCTCCTGAGGACTGCAGTGAAGCAGCACAGGTACACGTGGGCAAGATATGATTGGCAGAGAAGGAGGTGCAGTGATAGGCAAATTACCATATTGAAATCAAATCTGATGGTTTTTTAAATTTTATTTGGTGTGCGTTGGAAGAGGGGTAGTTTTATATGGCGAGTATATCCCAAGCTCTATATTTTAACTACAAAAGTTGGAGGTCGTCTTATATGCCCAGGAGGAAGGGGACTGAGGAAGAGACTTTAAAAACACCTGTCTCCTGGCTGTTGCTTACTACATCTGCCTGCCACCTCAGGAGGAGAAGGAGGAAATCCTGCTGCTTCTTCCCCTCCCCACCCCACCCTCAAGCCAGCTAAGAGGAGGAAGGGGACTGAGGAAGAGACTTTAAAAGCACCTGTCTCCTGGCTGTTGCATATTATTTCTGTTGTGGTTTTATATTGCATTTAATGTTTTTTATGTGCATTTTGATATTATGTATATTACTTGTTGCCTGTTGAGTCGCCGAAAGGATGAGAAAGGCGGTATACAAATACAGTAAATAAATAAATAAATACTCTGGAAAATATGGTATATAAAAATACTTTATAAAATGCTGCCCCTTATATAAAATGGTAAAATTGAGGTTTGCATTTTGAATTTTGCAAATAATATTTTCAAGTTGTGGATGGTGGAAACCATGGATCTGGAGGGCAGATTATACAATACATCCTATGAAAAAAATCATGTCCCATTTCTTGTTATAAATGGAAGACCTGTTTATTTTTTATTTTGTAAGGGGCTTCTGAATTACAGTGAGATCAAGAGGGGACCAACCTTGCCTCCAGTTGGAGGGAATTCCATTGCATGAAATGACTACGGAGCAATTGCACACAATTTGTAATTACAAACATCCATCTTTTAATGAACAGTGGATAACAGGGTCTGATCCAGAGAAGAAACCTTTTGGGGAGGAAGAGAAGGAGGTGGATTTGAGAGTTTACCATTTCAATAAGTCCAAACCAGAAAAGAACTTCAAAGAGAAGAGGCATTCCAAAAGAGGACTGCCTTTTGTAAAGTAGGCTGCATAGTCTTCCTGTATGTTTCCTTTTTTTAAAGGAAGTATTGCTTTCGGTTTCTTTCCTATGATATTTTATACTGTTTTAACACTCAATTATGAATTGCCTTAGAGGGGCCAGCATGATGAAAATTGTTTTTAATTAAATTTAAATAATTAAATTCAATAATTAAATTCAATTAAATTTTTAAAAAACCATGAATCCACATGAAGTCATTGCTGCATATATAAAATTATGAGTCTGTGGCAGAGAGTAGGTGTCTGGAACTTTGCAATGATGATTCAGATCCACATTGAAGTTGTTATGGGTCTTTAAGTTGACTCTAACTTATGGAGTCACTGTCCTTGGTTGTCCTTGGCAGCCAGATCCTATCTGTTCTTCGAAGTCAAGCAGGATCAGCTCTATTTAGTGCTTGAATGGGAGACCAAAAACAGATACCAAATGCTCTATACCAGGCATGGGCACACTAAGGCTCGGGGAACTAATGCAGCCCCCTGGGCGCTTGCCTCGGACCCTCCTAATTTTCCCTGCCCTCTCACCATAAGGACATGGTGGCCCACCACATCCTTATGCAGAAAGGACAGGGAAGAAAGGCACACAGCAGCTGAGAGCTGTCTGGAATGCTCTCTCAGCCTCTACATGTTTCGACCTCTTCCCAGCATAAGGACGGTGTGAGTGGCCCTGTCCTTATGCCCAGAGAGCGGCCTGTGGAAATCATGCAGCAGCTAAGAGCCCTCCGGAGTGTTCTGGGCTTTAGCCTGTCTCGCCCTCCTCTGAGCATAATGCTGAGAGGAAAGCCTAAAGATCGAGGGAGGAGGATCGGGGCAGTTGCCACATGTCTCATTTTCCTCCTGACATTAGGATCTGGCCCCTCTTGGCCCCACCCTCTCACAGGTCCTCTTCCTCCCAGCCCAGCTGACTCAGTCAGGCCCACAATGTGGTCCCAAGGCAAAAAAAAAAAAACCTTTGCTCAAACCTGCACTATACTATATTTCAGAGGACAGATCTGAAAAAACCCATCTCTGAGTACTCCTTGCCTAAGAAAATCCTATGAAACTCATAAGGTTGCCACAAGTCTCTCCAAGATTGTCGGTTCTTTCTCATCAACCATTTTTGTGCCCTACTTTTTAATCTGTGAAATGTTGAAGGATATGTAATCATTAGTCTTGTGTGCGGATCCGTTTTAGCCATTTTTCTTTGGTCAATCCGGCTTTTTCGGCTCTGCCGGATGGCCATAACAGAAAGCGCCCAGCCATCACTTTTTTATCCATTTTGGGACAACATGGCAGCCGATCACGGCTCTTCCTGCCCTATTTGGTATCTTTTACGCAAGCTGTGTCTACCCCTTAACTCAGTTGCTTTTTTATTGTGTCAAAAGAGACTTGAGAAACCAATTAATGAAACCCAGGCTCCCTTGAAGGGAAGAAAGGAAGGGTCCCAGGAAGGGTGCTTCCTTAACCCCATTGATAAAACCCAGGCTCCCTTGAAGGAAAGAAAGGAAAGGGGCCCGGGAAGGGTGCTTCCTTAACCGCATTGATGAAACCCAGGCTCCCTTGAAGGGAAGAAAGAAAAGAGTTCCAGGAAGGGTGCTTCCTTAACCGCATTGATGAAACCCAGTCTCCCTTGAAGGAAAGAAAGGAAAGGGTCCCAGGAAGGGTGCTTCCTTAACCCCATTGATGAAACCCAGAATCCCTTGAAGGGAAGAAAGGAAAGGGTCCTGGGAAGGGTGCTTCCTTAACCCCATTGATGAAACCCAGACTCCCTTGAAGGGAAGAAAGGAAAGGGTCCCAGGAAGGGTGCTTCCTTAACCCCATTGATGAAACCCAGACTCCCTTGAAGGGAAGAAAGGAAAGGGTCCCAGGAAGGGTGCTTCCTTAACCCCATTGATGAAACCCAGACTCCCTTGAAGGGAAGTAAGGAAAGGGTCCCAGGAAGGGTGCTTCCTTAACCCCATTAATGAAACCCAGGCTCCCTTGAAGGGAAGAAAGGAAAGGGTCCCAGGAAGGGTGCTTCCTTAACCCCACTGATGAAACCCAGGCTCCCTTGAAGGGAAGAAAGGAAAGAGTTCCAGGAAGGGTGCTTCCTTAACCGCATTGATGAAACCCAGTCTCCCTTGAAGGAAAGAAAGGAAAGGGTCCCAGGAAGGGTGCTTCCTTAACCCCATTGATGAAACCCAGGCTCCCTTGAAGGGAAGAAAGGAAAGGGTCCCAGGAAGGGTGCTTCCTTAACCCCATTGATGAAACCCAGACTCCCTTGAAGGGAAGAAAGGAAAGGGTCCCAGGAAGGGTGCTTCCTTAACCCCATTGATGAAACCCAGACTCCCTTGAAGGGAAGAAAGGAAAGGGTCCCAGGAAGGGTGCTTCCTTAACCCCATTGATGAAACCCAGACTCCCTTGAAGGGAAGTAAGGAAAGGGTCCCAGGAAGGGTGCTTCCTTAACCCCATTGATGAAACCCAGGCTCCCTTGAAGGGAAGAAAGGAAGGGTCCCGGGAAGGGTGCTTCCTTAACCCCATTGATGAAACCCAGACTCCCTTGAAGGGAAGAAAGGAAGGGTCCCAGGAAGGGTGCTTCCTTAACCCCATTGATAAAACCCAGGCTCCCTTGAAGGAAAGAAAGGAAAGGGGCCCGGGAAGGGTGCTTCCTTAACCGCATTGATGAAACCCAGGCTCCCTTGAAGGGAAGAAAGGAAAGGGTCCCAGGAAGGGTGCTTCCTTAACCCCATTGATGAAACCCAGACTCCCTTGAAGGGAAGAAAGGAAAGGGTCCCAGGAAGGGTGCTTCCTTAACCCCATTGATGAAACCCAGACTCCCTTGAAGGGAAGAAAGGAAAGGGTCCCGGGAAGGGTGCTTCCTTAACCCCATTGATGAAACCCAGACTCCCTTGAAGGGAAGAAAGGAAAGGGTCCCGGGAAGGGTGCTTCCTTAACCCCATTGATGAAACCCAGACTCCCTTGAAGGGAAGAAAGGAAAGGGTCCCGGGAAGGGTGCTTCCTTAACCCCATTGATGAAACCCAGACTCCCTTGAAGGGAAGAAAGGAAAGGGTCCTAGGAAGGGTGCTTCCTTAACCCCATTGATGAAACCCAGTCTCCCTTGAAGGAAAGAAAGGAAAGGGTCCCAGGAAGGGTGCTTCCTAACCCCATTGATGAAACCCAGGCTCCCTTGAAGGGAATAAAGGAAAGGATCCCAGGAATGGAAAGGGGAGTCTCATAAGTTCCCCATTGCCACCAATGGGCCGGATCTAGCTGTATTTTTTGGCTTTGGACCAAAAAATGGCTATCTAGCAACCCACCCATTTTTGAGAGGCACACAAAAATGGATATGGTTGTGTACTGAAATCCGCCCAGTAAGGATCGAGGTTCAGCCAAGATTCGCAAGCCTAGTAATCATGGATTCAGCTGCTTCAGTATTGTGTACACCAGAGATGTACATTCTACAACCCACTAAATGTTTTTGCACTCCAAGTCCCAGGAACCTACATCAGCCAAGCCAATAGTTAGAAATGTTGGAAACGATTGTCCTTCAATAGATTGCTGCATGATTTCCACATGGGTCCCAGTTTTAATTCATTAAATGTTGTGGGGTACGTTATCATTGAGCATTCCATGCAAATCTGGCCAGTATTCCTTTCTGCCTCAGAAATTTGAGAGATTCTGCATGTTCAAAGCCCTACTTAGATGTCAATATGCAATACAGTTGACTCTGTATCTACAGATCCTGCATCCATGGATTCAACAATCCATAGCTTGAAAATTAAAAAAGAAATCCAAAAGGCAAGCCTTGATTTTGTCATTTATAAGGGACACCATTCTACTGTACCCTTATATCTAATGGAACTTGAGCATCCATGGATTTTGATATCTATGGAGGGTCCTGGAGCCAAACTCCAGTGGATACCAAGGATTCACTACATCCTCTGGGTTTCTCTTACAAGTTGAAAAGGAAGAAATTCCATCTTTGTTTTCTTTTAAATGTTAAACGGAAATGCACACTGCCTACACAGTAGTTAGAAACTGTGCTAGTATACCGTAAATGAAATTAGATGAGCAATTGGGAAAGTTAGTTGCTCTCCTAGGTCTCATTTTTGAAGCCTGGACTGCAGTCAGTGTTGTTTCTACGTGGGATTCAGACGGTAGCTCTTCAGCTTCATTCAGTCCCATGGTTGAAAGAACAGATCTCAAAAGAGTCAGTACTCCAAGTCTTACTCATGAGAAGCAACTTTTTGATTATTGATTAACATTGTGCCGGTGCCTTAAGTAGAATAGTAATTGGCATCAAGTTCAGTATATGTGTTCAAAACAGTGGTCCCTAACATATATTTCAAAAATAAGTGTAAACCCGAGCTCATATTCCAAAATCCAAAATACTCCAGAATCCACATGTCTAGGGTAGTGAAATCATTGCTTTCTGATTGTTCAATACACACAAACATTGTTTCATACACATAATCATTAAAATAATGTATAAAATTAGTCTCAGGTCATTATATAAGATGCATATGAAATGTAAACAATGTGTATGTTTAGACTTGGGCCTCATATCCAGAATACCTCATTATGTATGTATATGCATATATAAAGATTCCAAAATTCAAAACAAAATTCTGAAATCTATCAGACTTTTGGCCTCAAGCATTTCGAATAAGGGATATTCAACCTGTACTGTACTGTGTTAATGAGAGCGGAATCATCCTAAGAAGTCATTCTTTTCCCTAGAGAGAAAATTATATAGAATGGAGATAAATTATGTTACACAGGGGGGCCATTCTCCTAAGGGCTGGTACAAATGCTACTCAGGCATTTTCCAAGTTCAAATGCTACCCAGGCAAATATGCAAGAGAAGAATATACATTTTTTGCTTGCTTTAATCATCACATACAAGAACAAAACACTTCAAAATGCTTCACGTCACTGGAAAAAAGTATGAGTTTTAAAAAATTTCACCAGCCTTCATTTTTCATCTCATTTCCATTACTCTAGACCATGGCCATATAGCCCAAAAAAACCTACAACAACACAGTGATTCCGGCCATGAAAGCCTTCGACAACCATGACATTGTTACTTGGCAAAGCAAAAGACAGTAGGAAAGGAGGAAGACTACATTACAGAAAGATCGACTCAAGTAATGATGCTTGGGAAAATGGAAAGAAAAAGGAAGAGGGGTCGACCAAGGGTAAGATGGATGGATGGAGGTCATCTCACAACCTCTGAGGATGCTTGCCATAGATGCAGGCGAAACGTCAGGAGAGAATGCCTCTAGAACATGGCCATATAGCCCATGATGCTTGGGGAAATGATGTTTGGGAAAATGGAAGGAAAAAAGAAGAGGGGCCGACCAACGGCAAGATGGATGGATAGTCATCCCACAACCTCTGAGGATGCTTGCCATAGATGCAGGCGAAACGTTAGGCGAGAATGCCTCTAGAACATAGCCATATAGCCCCAGAAAACCCTACAACAACACAATGTAATGGTTATTTGCTTTACTAGTTTTCAGATTGTTCAGGGATGAAGGGAGATGCTTGTGTTTTTTTTCTATTTCATGAACCCAAATAACTTGATTGCTGAGTGGGTGCTCTCAACATGGGTGAGATGTGGGTGTCATTTGCTGCTTGCCTTGGGACAGCCTCAATGGGCTGCAGATTTACTTGAAAGATAATGTAATTCTGAGGGGGCCTTTCCTCCCCTTATCGTTTTTTACCAGAACCAGCTAAACCCATAAATTAAGAAACCAAGTAATCAGAGCAACTAATCAAAATCATTTCTCACAGATTATGACTGGGGCTTCCTAATTGGATTTTAATAGGCATTGTGTCCCCCGTGCTGCAAAAGGGTGTTTGGTGCTGATAGCGGTATCAAGATCTGTGTACATCTGCTTACAGGAGCAACGGATCTGGGACGGTTTGCCTGTGATTAAGTGGTTTTTGTGCTCTGTAATCACAAAGACGTGCCACCTTAATTAGATGTCCTCATAAAGGCAACTGTCAAGCCGTTATATGGTCACACTCCCAGCTCTTTGTTCTTCCAGGTCTTTCCAGGAAGCTCTGGGTCAGCTGTCAGCTCTTGATAGATGTCAGCAATCGATAGTCTGAATTACTTAGTCACTGATTAGTAGGATCAGCACCTGTGATGCAGCCAGAAATCGGAAGGATGGGACATGAAAGCTCCCTGCTTCATGCATAAGACAAGCCAGTGTATAGGTTGGCAATGATAATCTGCTCTGTGTTCTTGTTGCCTAAGAATTGTCATTTGTATTTATACAGTATGGATCTCATATCCTTAGCGGATATGTTTTTGAACTTGGCATGGATAGACTGAGCCATGGTTAATGGTGAACCCTATTGAAATAATGGACTTCTGGCCTAAGAATACAACAGATTTGAGCCGGGGAGCTTCATAAATGCCTCGAGAGGGCATACTTTGTTGGATGTGGATAAATGAAACTGTAGAAATCTGTCTCATGGATATGAAACGTCATACTGTCTAATTAAATATATTATTAGATATTCTCCAAGTTTAAGTTATTAGTTCTTTTCCAAAGAGCTGTTTCTGCACTTTCCAATAATTAGATGTGAATAATAATAATAACAACAATAATCAACTTTATTTATACCCTGCCACAATCTCCCAGAGGGAATCAGCGTGGCTTGCAAAATAGTCAAAGGTGTAACTGCCGTCACACCCAGACACTATAAAGTTAAAACTAAAATGTGCTTCTCTCTTTATTCGGGTGAACTGTGAGTGCCTTACTCAGAAGCTCAGAATTCCCAGCAACTGAGGCCATTCCAGATTTGAACATCAAACAGAACATTTATTTCTCAAAGTCCTTGACAGACTTGGCACAGCTTGATGAAGTTACAAACACAAACAGTCAACTTGTGAAACCATATAGATGTTCTTTTCTTCCCTTTTCCTTCATTTGCCGAATTAACTTTCCTCCAATGGTAAAAAAAATCCTGGGATCTTTTACCCTAACCCTGAGCTGCTATCTTTTAGAAAGAGCAGGTCTTCCCCTATCCTAGCTCAAAGTTAGTTTGGGGATGAAGTAATGGAGCCTCTCCTAATTGCAGAGAAATCCGGAGATATTCCCTGCCCCAGCGCTGAGCTGCTATCCTTTAGAAAGAGCAGGTCTTTCTCTATCTGAGCTCAGCACCAAGATTTCATGCTACATTACAAGACTTCATGCTCTTTTAAACCAATCTGGAAGACGTCTCAGTCTCTTCCAATCTTCTGTAAGTGGCCATGTATGTTCACTGGTGTTTGTATTATTGCTTGGAACTTTTTATATTTCTTTTACATCTTTTTAATAACAATGGCAAGTCACTTTGAGGGACATTTGACTGGCAGAAAAATTGCACATAAATGCTTGAATAAAGGAATCCTATTATCGGAATTGTTTAACTTCCCTCAAAACTCCTACAAATATTTCACCATCCTAATTTGCTTCTGAAACGCTTTATAGACTCAGTCTAACTTTACCAAGAGTTTAGAAAGAATTCAGAAGGTCAAATGCACTACTTTTCTTAACTTCTGGTTTTTCAGTGGGTTTGAATTTCAGCTCCCTGATGATCCTGCTTGCAGGATTAACAGGTATTCTAGATGCTGAAGTTCAGAAGGTTGGAAAGCATTGGTGTAACACACAGACATATGTGTTCACATTGTGTTAGGACAAATGTGTTTTCTGAAGTACATGCAATTGAATCCAGGAACATTATCTGTGTGCAGTGTAAGTCACCTGTCAACTGGTAGTGATTCCATGAATTTTATGGGGTTTTCTTAGACCGGTTTCTTCCTTTGAAATATAGCCTACAGCATCTGATATTCATTGGCGGTCTCCCATCCGAGCACTAAAAAGAGCTGCACCTGCTTAGTTTCCAAAATCAGACAACATCTTGTGATGCCATAAGTCATGATGAAAATGATAGTTGAATATTCTGTATTCTCACTGTTTTTCCAAGGACTTTCAGAACATAATTTTGGTTTCAGAGGGGTTATGTAAAGCAGAACCGCGGCTTGAAACCTTGCTGGTCATGGATTTCAGCTGCAATTTTGCCCACAGAAGCCCAATTCTCATGCAAGCACCAGCCCAGCTTCTCACTATTTTGTTTAAAGTGATGTTCTGAAGTGGCTCCTTTCCAAATGGATGAATGTAACTTCAAAGCGAAGTGAAACCAAATATGAAGAGAAGGTGGAAGATTTATCCCAGACAGCTATTAACTGGAATTCATTTATCCCTTGTGTGGTTCTATTCTCCTCCTCCTTTTCCTCCAAGGACCGAGGATCTGCATAACCAATTTAAAGTCATCATAATAATCACAATCTGCTTCGCCAGCAAAGGCAGAGACTGCTTAAAAGTTCAAGATTTTACCTCTTCCCCTCCTCCTCACTCCCAACCATTCCTCATCACCCTGAACTTTTCTGCTGGCTTGCAGTAGCCCTTGTCCTCTACTGAAGGCAATAAGCCTCTGCAGGGTCGTCCAGCAAAGATTTTCTGCAGCAGTGCACTATTGTTCCTAATGATTTTATAGGACTCCGCTAGACATTAATAGCCACCTGGGACAACTATTTCAAAGGAAGCATTGTGCTGTCACACACTTGCTTCTTCAGAACCAATGCACAAATGCTGAGCAAGAAGCACATATGCATGCAACAAATCTTCCTGCTCTACCTCATTTGTTTGTATGTATTTATTTTAAAGCTTGGTTTACAGTCCTTCTTCAATCAATTTCAAAGTGGCTTACAATGGGTTCAGGTTTTTTTTCCTTTTTACATTTTAGCCTTTTTTGTTTTTGTTTTTGTTTGAGTGTTGTTGTTTTTGTTATTGGTTTAAGATGCCATGGACACATCTATTCTGAATAACAACAACAACAACAACAACAACAACAACAACAACAACAAGGGACTCAGAGCAGATTATAGTATACGCATATAAGGCAAACATTCAGTGCCTTTTACTCAGTGAACAACAACAACATACAATACACAGATAAAGTTTAAAGGCCTTCCCCTTTCATTTCTGGCATCTGGAGGCGATGCTTAACTCCAGCCATGGGGAGGTTCTCTTGTTCCATTTTACCATGCTGAGGAGTCTGTTGCCCATAGACATCTCCAATCGTGTTGCCGGCATGTCTTCATGGGGTGCCCTTTTACCTTTCCATGAGACAGTACCAATTGATCTACTCTCCTTGAATGCTTTTGAACTGCTAGGTTGGCAGAAGCTAGGGCTAACAACAGGAGCTCACCTCAACTCACAGCTTCCAACTGCCCTCTAGTCAGCAGATTTCCTGCAGCTAGTGGTTTAACCTGCTGCGCTAACACAGCCCCCAAAAGAAAGGCGAACCAGCTTTGTGGTGGTTGTATGACACACCATAGACTTATTTAAGCAAAAAATTAACCAAAAAAATCAGGTTACTCCAAATTGCCCCCAAAAATCCAGAGTAAACTGTTGACTTTAGACTCATGTAAGCAGTTGGGCCGCTTCCAAAACAGAGATGGCCAAACTATTTCCATGTCTATCCTGTGTTCCCTGGGCTTGGGCAGTCCAAAGACATAGGATGGTACTCACTGCTCTCTTCCTATTCCCATTGTAATAGAAGCCAGTGAGTACAACATGGCTAGTGTCTGTCTCCTGTCTCCCATCAACTATGTTATTGAAAAACTGGACCCTAAATTATGAAATATATGATTTATGAGACACAGTT
Source organism: Anolis sagrei ordinatus (assembly GCF_025583915.1). Taxonomy (NCBI): domain Eukaryota; kingdom Metazoa; phylum Chordata; class Lepidosauria; order Squamata; family Anolidae; genus Anolis; species Anolis sagrei. The sequence goes on from NW_026847549.1 coordinate 19,261,852, forward strand.
CCATTGAGACATGCAGCAAGCCCACCTTTCTCTTTGTCTTGTAGTAACCCATCATGAAATGCTTTGGAATGTTTCTCAACACACCCTAGACTGCAGAAAGCAATTCCTCAAATTATTATAATCCTAGGGAGACTTGGGGGAAAACACACAATAGTCTCACATCAGAGATATGGATTCTTTTTCCTGTTTTGGCTGATATGATCTGGGAATGTTTCCTCTCCCATGCCCAAGCTTGACCCAACCTTGAGACATCCACTGAGAGCACCATCACTCTAAAGCACCCATTGTTTATCTGGACTAACACCACTGTATCCACCAGAGTGAGGACATTAAGCCATTATCGATTGCCACACCACATTCCTTTCTAATCATGCCCCTCTCAGGGGCAGATCAATAAAGAGACATAGTCTTCTCCAATTACAGTTTATTGAAGTTTCCCACCAAAGCAAGAACCAACCAGCAATGATGTCAGATGGAGCCCTCAACTACTCAGGGAATGGATCCCTGAAGGACAATTGCTGAGCTGATCAGAACCCAGGATGGTAGACTTGAATAGCTGTCAAAATGTAATAAATACGCTCTTTATTTGCAATTGCAATATGTCAGGTTTTTTGGAGTGCTTTCTCCACAGACATCCTCTCTGACCATTGAGAAGAAACCTCTGATTTTGCCTTCAATCCATTTGTGTCTCATTCAGTCTTCTGGGAAGCTAGACACACCAGGCCCCCGAACTCGCAATTCTTGTAGAAGTTGAAATCACAAAATAATAATTTAACAGTTAATCAATGGGTATCCTCTAGTTGAGATTACTCAACAAGGTTCAAGCCACTGGCATGTCAAAACCATCTACAACTGAGCAGAATTGGGACGCATAGTCTTATTCTTCTACCTAGTTGTGGATGATCTCATCCATATGTCTGTTTAAAAAATGTGAAAGCCCAAACTCTTAAAACTAGTAAGGCAGGAAAAATAGTTTTTCTTTTATTCCCACAGATGTGTTCTGATAACAGGAATTATGCAGAATGTCAAGCTTGAGGTAAGTTAGGGCTATTGACTATCTAAAGCCTGAGAGGAAAAAGCCATTCCCAAATGGTGGAATGCTAATATCCCTTCCTGAACATGTTTTTCTATCCACTTGATAGCCTATTAAGCTTGTACAAGATATTATTCTATAACAAGCCCAGTAATACTCATGCACTCTTCACAAACTCAAGCAGGAAAATGTCCACCTTAAATACCCAGTGCCCATAAAATGCTAGTTTGGAATTAAATGTTGTTGTCTTTAAGACAAAAATAAGCAAGAAGACCCTTATTGGTTTATTTTCTAGTCAGCAAGAGCAATAAAGTGTCTGTATCAAATCATTTGGCAAAGGTCCCCATTCACTTCATTAACATTGCATATATTGAATAATTTCAATCTTTGTTGCATTTAATCAAAGGCTCTTTTAAACTTAGTGGACAATGCAGCAAGAACCTCTAGGAATATAGTTTAATTGTGAACCATGTTTGAAGTCCAAATGAACTTTCAGCATTCCAGTTCATTTAAAATTTATATACACATACTGTATATATAAATTTCCTTTCAAATAATTATGAAAACATGTCTTCAGTTAGTCTGGGAAGGAAGGAAGGAAGGAAGGAAGGAAGGAAGGAAGGAAGGAAGGAAGGAAGGAAGGAAGGAAGGAAGGAAGGAAGGAAGGAGGCAAACCATTTATTCTCCAAAAGCTCTTTGGATTAAGTTTCTTCTTCTTCTTTTTTAATAGTTGGCTGTAACAATTTTGTATACTGCTGTTCAATCCTAACAGAGCAATTGCATTCACATCTAGTCAGAAATAAGTCCTATTGCATTCAGAAGCACATATACACAATGGATTACAGTCCTTGAAATGCAAACTGCACCTGGAAGATTTCTTTTCCTGGGAAACAAGCTGGTAAAAATATATTGAGTTACCAATATCTCAGTTAGGAACTGAGAAAACATTCTTAATTTTTTCAAAGCAACTTTTAGATCTATGAAAATGAACTCTTCAATAGGAACCAGTCCTGTGTCAGGTTCTAGCATTCTGGTAAATGACGGCAAAGGCACTAGCATATCAGTCAAACATTATTTTTAGAAACTTCTACAAACAAGTTTGACTTCACATTTAGCACACTCACATCACTTTTAACATGTTGTGACTGGCTCCTTTGAAGTGGTTCAGAACAGAGATGTGAAAGATGTTGAGCCATCCCCCCTCTCAATGGATCTGATGGTTTACAAGGTGGCAACAGGTGCTGGCGGTTGGCTGGGTCTATGCAGCAATCGTGTTAATTTCTCATAGACCAAAGGTGGAAATCCAACATCTCTCCAGATGTTCTTAGGCTACCATTCTCAACATTCCTTGTCATCTAATATCTTAGCAAGGAGTTCCAGAATAAGCAGTCCTACAAAATTTATACCCTCCCACAATACCAATTTTGTAGAAACAATTCCAATTAATCCTCTGTCATCCCATTTTTAACCGCTTTAAAAATGTCCCAGTTTCTCGCTAGTCCTCTGTCTATCTCCTTCTGCCTTTGAGTTAAGTCAATTCCTGGAAACCAAACTGAAAATGCAATGTGGTTTTCACTCAATTCACTTAGCAGTGGAAAGAAAAGAGAAGGGCAATTCCTTTTCTTTGCCCTTCCTTCAGGCAAAAGCAAAGTGCTGCAGGCCTCTCCTAGCCTTTGTGTCCTTCCTCATTAATAAGATTTGCCATCTTGATCACATTTGACCCAGTTTCCCCCTGTGAAATGTTGGAGAATATGATGCTATAGCCACGAGGGAATGGTAATAATGGTTTTGCAGGCTTGCTACTCAGAACCTGTCTTACAACTGAGTTATCTTTGTTCAACAAGGGGTAGGGCAAAGTTATCAGAATAAATAGTAAGAGGTTCAAAGTTTTTGTTTGGGAAACCCGGCCTTGGCAATATCTAAGTCATCTCAGCATGCTTTCTCAGCAATCTAAGTTTATTTTCAGATGTTACATCTCAGTGTGAAAGTTTTTGCTGCGTTGTCTCAGTGTTGTTAAAATTCAAGTGTGAGTGTCTTCAAGCATCAATTCTTCTGTGCAGAAAGATGTGATATTATAGCTCAGAGTATAACAGAGCAAACCCATTCACCTAGGAGTAAACTACCCCCACTGAACTCATTGGGACTTGATTTAAATGGACAATGTTTACTTTTGCTTGAGCTTACTGCTTAGCTGATGTTTTTCTCTGACCCCTTCTGAATTCCTCTTAGTCTTTTCTAGGCCCCAACTTGGTAGAGACTGTTTTGTGGATGACAACAGCAAAATCGACAATACAGAATTCTACACTTGGCTCAAAATATCAAAGGCACACTTATAAGATGGAGGACACATGATGCAGTAGTACTACCTGCAGAAAGGACCTGGGGATAATGTTCACCATAAGTTCAACATGACCCAGCTGTAGCAAAGGAAGGTAAACAATATTTTCACTTGCGTTAGTAGAATAGTTGTTATAACATCAGAGAAGTAATTTTGTTGTTGTGTGCCTCCAAGTAATTTCCAACATATGATGAATCTAAGGTGAACCTAACAAAGGGTTTCTTGGTAAGGTTTTTCAAAGAGGAGTTGCCTTTGCTTTCCCCTAAGGTTAAGTGTGACTTGCCAAAGGATACTCAATGGGTTATATGGCTAAGTGGGAACTTGAACCTTGGTCTCCAAAATCAGACAACTCATCACATTGACTTCTTGCTCTGTCCTAGGACACTTCCAGGACAGCCAGGATGGAGACTGCTGGAGCCTTTTTCATGATTCAGGACTAGTTCCAGCAGGGCTCCATCCTGGCTTCATCCTGGAAACATCCCAGAGAACACTGGAGATTTCCCATGTTCTCATTACTTAGAATGGGCCAGTGTGAGAGGAAGCTGGGCAGTGATACTTTCCCCCCGTGTGATGGGGAAAATGATGATGTGAGGTGCAGGGCGACGGTTTCCCCCACTGTTCACAGATTCCCCCCACTATCAGCTGCTTTTGGGACCTCAATGTGATGAGGTTCATAGTTTTGTACCATATTGGCTCTCAAGGGAAGTTATAGCCCTGCAATATTGTATACCACACAGCTCTAAACTGGAGTATTGCATTCAGTCCTGGGCATATCATTTAAGAAAAGATATAGACAAGGTTATGCAGATTGAGAAAAGCCCAACAAAGCTTGTAAGAGGTGTGAAGAGCAAAACCTATGAAGAAAGGTTGAAGGAGCTGGGCATGCTTAACCTGGTGAAGGGAAGACTAAGGAATGACATGAATGTACTCTTTAAATATCTAAGGGACTTTCACAGCCAGGAGAGTGCAGGTTTATTCTTTGCTTCCTTAGAGTGTAGGAGCAGGTCTAATGGTTTGAAGTTACAAGAGACTAGATTTCAACTGAGCACTATAAGAAATTAACCCAAGGAATGTTTATTGCCCCTTTTCTTGCACGTTGACCCTCTTTCATGTTTAAAAAGGGAACGTCCTCCTTTGTTTAAGATAGCCAGAGTAAGCTGTTCTTTCCCTCAGAATTTCTTTTTTCCATGAGGAGAAAGGAACTTTCTCTCTCTTCTTTGATTTTGAGAGAAGCTTTACTCCTATTTTGGCCAGGTCTTACCTTTCTATTTGGATTTATTCCATCTTGCACCATACCTAATGAAATCTGAGCCTGTGTGACAAGTTTGCACTAGTTTGTAAGTAAAATACTTTGATATCTTACAAATTTGTTTGTTGTTTAGAATTATGGCAACCAGATGGATTGAGAACAGGCAAATAGTGGGAGAAAATGTAGAGGCAGTGACAGACTTTGTATTTGTAGGCACGAAGGTTACTGCAGATGCAGACTGCAGCCAGGAAATCAGAAGATGTTTACTTCTTGGGAGGAGAGCAATGACCAATCTCGATAAAATAGTGAAGACATCACTGTGGCAATGAAGATCAGCATAGTTAAAGCAATGGTACTCCCCATAGTAACCTATGGGTGCGAGAACTGGACCATAAGGAAGGCTGAGCGAAGGAAGATAGATGCTTTTGACCTGTGATGCTGGAGGAAAATTCTGAGAGTGCCTTGGACTGCAAAAAGATCAAACCAGTCCATACTCCAGGAAATAAAGCCTGACTGCTCATTGAAGGGAAGGATATTAGAGGCAAAGATGAAGTACTTTGGCCACATAATGAGAAGACAGGAAAGCTTGGAAAAAGATAATTATGCTGGGGAAAATGGAAGGAAAAAGGAAGAGGGGCCAACCAAGGGCAAGATGGATGGTATCCTTGAAGTGACTGGCTTGACTGAAGGAGCTGGGGATGGCCATGGCTGACAGGGAGCTCTGGCGTGGGCTGGTCCATGAGGTCACAAAGAGCCAGAACCAAATGAACGAATAAACAACAACTAAATTTTGATCTCTTGTTTTTACTAGTGCATGCATGAATGGAAAAAGTGGAGGCTGGGATTTCAAAATTTCTCTAAAGTTTACTCCTTGTTTGTTCATCCACCTAATCTGCTACTTTACCAAAAGAGACTTACAGCTCATATATTTTAAAGGGTGTTTAAACTTAACAAGTTACACAATCTGGTCAAACAGCTAGATATTCCCATCAGTTAGGTATTTTATCAGAAAAGCATTTGGTCCAAGGTCAATGTTGAAATTGGGAGGCAGGATAATGGATTGCTAATTATTCTGAACCAAACCTTCTTCCACGGTCACCACTTTGCAAGGTCAGTGTTCCATTTATGACAGTATTTGGATGGGAGGGGAAAGGAGAAGGATGCAATAGAGTGCATTCTTCCAGTGCTTTCAGGGCTTCTAGAAAGGTAGGGGGTTGTCAATTCCAAGTGCCATACCTTTTGAGACAAACATGACTCACAGCCCAGAGGAAAAGCTATGCGTGGGTTGGAAACCCCATTAAACTATTCAGCTTCAGAGTGCATTCTTTATTGCCTCTAGAAAGTGCACTTTTGTGTTGTTAAACTTAGGTTGAGAGATAATTGTGGAGAATAATAGGATGAACAGTCAGGCCTTTCCCTCAAATAGGTAAAGATGAAAAGCAAAATCATGTAGAAAAAATAATGTTGCTAAATTGGCAGGATGATTTTCAGATACACTTCAATCTCTGTATCCGTGGCAGATACATTCCCGAATTTACCATGAAAGTAGGAAAACCACAGATAATTGTGAACTTGACTGAAATTAATAACTTCTGCTCAACTTTATGGTGACTTCCAATGGAAACATATTATAAAATTTTCTGGAAAATGTAAACAATTTCTAGAGGATGCTGGCAGCAGATGATGGTCCACGTTCGTTGCCAGTTTGCCTGCTTTGTGTGATAAAAGTTCTTGGCATGTGCATGTGTGTAAATTTTCTTATTTAATATAAGCCAGTGGTTCTCAACCTGGGGTCCCCTGATGTTTTTGGCCTATAACTCCCGGAAATCCCAGCCAGTTTACCAGCTGTTAGGAATTGTGGAAGCTGAAGTCCAAAAACATATGGGGACCCCAGGTTGAGAACCACTGATGTAAGCCTTCTTGGGAGGGTGTTTTACCCAAAAAAGGCAGATTCAAATATCCAAAAGAAATATTAAACTTATAAGATGCCTTTAATTAGGTGGCAATCCTACACCACCACTACCCTCACCCCCAACTGTCTGGTTTCTGTGCATTTTGAGGTATGTTATAGTAGTATGCTGGCTGTGCTAGGGATGAAGCTGTTGTTGGTACATCAGATGCAGCTCTTTGAGAACAAGAGGCATTAAATGGATGTCAGAGCATTATCACCAAGATTGCTATCATTACCGATATCTTACTTGTCAGCAGTGTCTGATGTACTCCTGTTATATTGCTATGTCTAGGAACAGTAGGTGTTGGGTCTGAAAAAAAGAACATGCACAAGTCTATGCATGTTCAATTGAAAGTAAGGCTCAATGTTTTTAATGAAGCTTAGTCCCAGTCAAATATGGATGTGTTTGGATCTTTCTGTAGTTTTTAATATGGACAAGGCAAGGGATGGATTCCAGATAAGAACTGAATTGTAGAGAAAAAGTTTATTCCTTGATATCATTTTCCATCATTGACTTTCTCATGGAACATCATCTTCTAACTCAGTGATTCTCAATCTATGGGTCCCCATGTGTTTTGGCCTACAACTTCCAGAAATCCCAGCCAGTTTTCCAGCTGTTTTCCAGGAGTTGAAGGCCAAAACATCTGGGGACCCACAGGTTGAGGACCACCGCTCTGGATGTTTATTTGCCCTAGGGGAAAACTCAGACCAGTAGCCAAAGCAACAATTCATATTTTAAATATGACAATACCAGTGATGACCTGTATATGTTCTCTCAAAACTCAAATAGTAGTTTGGGGGGACAAGGGAGGTAATTGAAAATAGAATGTAAGTGGGACAAAATGAACACTCCTCTTCTTTGGCTCTTAGTTCATAGTAGTAGCTTTCGAACTCTCACAACTATGTTAGAATGAACTGAAAAAGTGAGTCCAAAAAGGGAAGATGTTTTATGTCATTCTCTGACCTACATGGGTGGAAGATAGAAAAGTACTTTTAGGGGGGAGGGCAAAATGAGGTCGTCCACCTTCAAATAAGAATTTCCCTTCTCCCTCCACGAAACTCTTTCAGCCCAAAAGTCTAGCATTACAAAGAGGTAGGCACTGAAATCTTACATTTGCTGTGCTTGCATTCCCTTAGTGACTTTGTCCTCCCCTTTTCTTTGGACGCTTAAACTGGATTTCTAAAAACTCAACTGAAGGTTAAAGTTTTCGACCTGAAGGAAATTAAGAAGAAAACTTTCGTGGCAGTTGTAAGAATGGTCCCAGTTGTTAAAACTGTAATACTTGGGCTTCACTCTAGTGATGGCGGATTCTTTCTTGGGGTTTTGGATTTGATGGCCTTTGTCTTCTTCAACTTGATGATTCTCAGATTTGATAAGCAAAGGAACTTTGGCTGAGACGCACCAAATTCAATTAGGCACAGAATGAGGGGGGAAAATCACACACATTTTACAGAAAGGGGATGACACAAGAAACATTAGGAGTAATGTCAACTTCTCTCCTGACATTGTGCTTTTTAAAAGAGAGAGAGATGTCATAGTGGGAAGAAAATAGGAAGCTTTGGGACAGAGGTAGTAAATGATCTTTATTAAAATGAACATCCTGCTGTCAAATGGATAGTTTCAGCATTCTGCCTTGATGTTTAAAAATATTATTTTCAAAAGCATTCACTCATACCACAATTACTAGTTAAGATAGTGACGTGACAGTGTTGAGCATGTATTGTCTCAATTTAAAAGAAAAGAGAGCGGCAGATAAATTTAGATTTACTAATGAGGCTTAATTCTTTCCTTCTCCTTTCTTTCGAACCCAGTTCTGGCTAGGAAAAAGTTTCATCACTTTGAGTGTGCTTCCATTCCTCTAGGTATGCTGTTAAATAATTGGGGTAAAAAGTGCCTTGTGAGCCAGCTCAGTGTACCAGTTTGAGTGTTGAACTATGAGTCTTTAAACCAGGATTTGAATCCCTGCTTGGCCATGGAAACCCACTGGTTCACCTTTGACAAGTCACATTTGATTGTTATAAGTTGTAAATGATCTGAAAACACACAACAGCAGCAATAAAATGCTCTTGGAGATGTTTCTCCACTCTGTAAATTTGTTGTTGTTTATTCATTCAGTTGCTTCCAACTCTTTGTGACTTCATGGACTAGCCCACACCAGAGCTCCCTGTCAACCATGGCCACTCCCAGCTCCTTCAAGATCAGGCCAGTCACTTCAAGGATAACATCCATCCATCTTGCCCTCGTTCGGCCCCTCTTCCTTTTCCCCCAGCATCTTTATCTTCCCCAAGGTATGCTGTCTTCTCATTATGTGACCAAAGTACTTCATCTTTGCCTTTAATTTCCTTCCCTCCAGTGAGCAATCAGGCTTTATTTCCTGGACTGGTTTGATCTTCTTGTGGTCCAAGGTACTCTCAGAATTTTCCTCCAACACCACAGTTCAAAAGTGTGTATTTTCCTTCCCTCAGCCTTCCCTATGGTCCAGTTCTGGCATCCATAGTTACTACGAGGAATACCATTGCTTTAACTATGCGTATCTTCATTACCAATGTGATATCTCTACTCTTAACTATTTTGTCGAGATTGGTCATTGCTCTCCTCCCAAGAAGTAAATGTCTTCTGACTTCCTGACTGCAGTTTGCATCTGCAGTCATCTTTGTGCCCAGAAATACAAAATCTCTCACCGACTTCATGTTTTCTCTCTCTATTTGCCAGTTATAAATCAGTCTGGTTGCCACAATCTTGTTTTTTTATGTTTAATAGCAACCCAGTTTTTGCACTTTCTTCTTTCACCTTGGTGAGAAGGCTCCTCGGCTCCTCCTCACTTTTAGCCATCAATACAAGTCATTCGTTTCTTTGGCAAGAAAGGACATGCCCTCCAATGCCATCCATTCAATGTGTCTGTAGGCATGTGACTTCCAAATTGCAACTGAGGATTTGCCCAAATATGGTAGAAGACATTGGGCTCAGCATTATAGTGACTAATGCTTTAACAACCATAGAATCACAACACATTTGAGAGATGGTACCAGCCATACTCTTACCGGATTGTCCCCCAGTCACATACCGTAATTTATAAACAACAATCAGGACTTATACACCAAATGCCTGGGATTGCAGCTACAAGGGACACTCTTGCTCTTTTTCACCCAGCTGGTGCCAAACTGCAGAATTTTCCATCACAAGGTTTGCATTGACTTTTTGGGTTCTGATGACATTTCTAATGGGGTCCTCCTCATGTGAGACTTGTGGTGATCTGCTTGACCTGACCATTCTGAGTTCCAGAAATCTAAAATCTAAGTTCCAGATTATAATCAAAGTACCGGAGGAGGGAGCAGAAGGACATGTGCCCTTGAAATAAATAACTGTGGTATTCATTAACTGGCAAATCCTGGCCCAAATTAAAATGGGTTGCTTCTGTGTTTTCAGAAGTATCATTGGTGAAATGGTCTACATTAGCAGCCTCGGATAAATCCCAATTAGACTACAAGACATCTCCTCCTCCAGGGAAGAGAGCAGCAGTAAAAGACAATCAGCACATTTTGGAAGTGTTAAACACTTTGCAGAATTGCTCATCATCTGAGTCTGCCAAAAGAAAAAAAGTGTGTATGTGTGTGTGTGTGGTGGGGATCACCGGTAGTCCTTGTACAAGTAGTTTCTGCAAGCAGAGAAACACAAAGGTGTTACCGTCCAAACACCTAAGCTGTGAAACCTCCTCCTTTCTTCAAATATTTTTATTTCTGCATTAACTGGTTTCAGATAGACAAATATATGCAGAGAGAGAGAGAGAGAGAGTAGCACAACTGTGCATGTTTTCAAAAACTGTGAACCACCTTAATCCCAATTTTGAGAGAAGGATGGGAACATAAATATAGAATAATGGTAATAAGAATAATAAATTCAGCTTTTTGTCCTTCTAGTTTACCAGCTCTGTGAAAAGACTCACTAGATGTTATGTGGTAATGCTTTATGG
>NW_026847549.1:19274667-19397664 GCF_025583915.1 Anolis sagrei ordinatus
CCAAAAGACAGGGCAGTCGAGAGCAAACACCAACAGAAGAGTCTTTTCCAACAAAGAAGAGTCTTTTGCAAGTCTACCGCAACCAACCAACTAAGCCAACCCAAAGCAAGCAGCAGCCCTCCCGTCCCGGACCTCTCTCCTCCCTCGCCTCTGCGCAAATGAGCTCTGCGGCCACGCGGAGCCGCTTTTAAAGGCCTTGCCGGCCAATCAAAATCAGCCACGGTGCACTGCTTGGGTGCTTGGGAGCGCCGGATTGGCTCCCAGGCACCAGCATCCTCCATCCAATTTCCGAAACGGGCGGAAGCTCGTTAAAAGGATGGGGGATGCCGCTTCGATATTTTTAAACCCTTCCGGGTTTGAAAAAGTGTTTTGATATCGATTCGTAAATGTAATATAAAATATATAATTATAATATAAAATATAAAAGATCTATCTATCTATCTATCTATCATCTATCTATCTATCTATCTATCTATCTATCTATCTATCTAAATGTAATGTTCATTTGTGGGAGAAACAAAACATAACTCAGAAACTACTGGTCGAATTGACACAAAATTTTGACACAATACACCTAACAGTCCAACGAGTGTCCATCACCCCTAAACACACACACACACACACACACACACACACACAGAAAACCAGTGGAACAGACTTGAAAAACATAAAAAAAACATAAAAAATTACACTGTATATACATATACACATGCACACATTCACACATATGCACAAGCACACACAAATATATACATAAACACATGCACACACATATACATACACACATATATACACACATATATGCATATAGACAAGCACACACATACACATATAAACACATGAATATATACACAAATATATACAGACATACATACGCGCACATAAATTACATATATTAGAAACTAACACCTTCTCATTACTTTATTTTCCAGATCACCAGACTTGGCCACAGCAACGCCTGGCAGGGGACGGCTAGTATATTCCAAATCGTTTTATACTGTAGTGCAGGCAGTGTAATTTGAACCCTCATCTCTGCAGCCATTGACACTCAAACCACTACAGCAGGCACGGGCAAACTTCGGCCCTCCAGGTATTCAACTCCCACAATTTCTAACAGCCTACCAGCTGTTAGGAATTGCGGGAGTTGAAGTTGAAAACACCAGGAGGGCCCAAGTTTGCCCATGCCCGCTGTAGTGGTATGAATGCCAGTGGCTCCAGAGATGAGGGTTCAAATTCCACTTGTTCATGGAACCCACAGGGTGACTTTGGGCAGGTCGCACTCTCTCAACTCAAAGGCAAAAATCCCCTCTGTACAAATCTTGCCAGGAAAACCCTGTGATAGTTTTGCCATAGGGTTGTCATACATTGAAAATGACTTCAAGGCACCCAACAGAAAATGATGTAAGTTCATAGATTCTTAAAGTCAGAACAGACCTCAAGGACTACTCAGTCCCAATTCTGTGCCACATAATGATGGATTAGTGGGGATTGAAATCCTGTTCTCCAGAGTTGCAATCCAATCCTGAAATGAGTACGTCATGCTTGTTCTCATACTCAGTAGTAAAAGCAAACCCCTAAGCAGTGTAGAGCTGAGCTCTGCAGTGGGAAACCATACATTTTAGGATGTTAGATTAATATGAAGAATACAGACAAAGCTCTGAACAACCCCCAACCATACACACATGAAAAAACACTGATAATAATTTCACCTCAGTTACATAACTAAGATAAATGCACTAAAATACCAATATATACTATTTGCATTGATATCTGAATAGCTTGCATATCACAGTATTTGTAACACACCATTAAATCCAGGGCCTGGGAGAAAAGTTAGTTACAACTCTCAGAATTCCCTACAGTCAGTAGTCATGCAGCATTTGGAGTCATGCAGACTCCAAAAAACCCAGTTTCCAAATTCTACTTAAATTTCAAGACCAATACAACTAACTAAAATAGTAATATGTAAATGAAAATACTGAGATATTTCTGTCCTTAAAATTAGGCGGCAGCAGGGTATGTTTCACTTTTGGATCTTCTGACATGACATGACTCACTGCAAAAGTAGTACCCACCATTACAAAAATGCACAGATTATAGTTGAAAAGCACCGAATCTTCCTTTTCAAATATTGGAATCAGTTATCTTATAAACCAGGGGGAAATGTGCATTTTTTTACTTGCAAAAAATAATAATAATAATTGCAGGGGCAGCTGGGGTTTTCCATTTCAATGCAGTGGTAGATCTTATATAGGTTTTATACTTATTCGCCATCTTGGTCAAAGAAACAGTTACTGAAACTTTCAGCTAGTTAGTGAGGAGTTAACTAATAAATTAGAAGCTAAGGGTTAGATAAAATAGAATATATAAGTGAGATACAAGTGACCTTGTCAAGCAGATCACTGAAATGATCACTGAAATGTTGCTTGATCACCTTTTGTTTTTCAAAAACGTTGGTCTTAGTGGGACATGGCAGAGATTCAATTGACTTTGCTACAGAAGCTCTTACAGAACCAGTCTTCTTTTTTCGCTGGAAGGGTCCAGCATCCCAGAAAACTCTACTACCAACCCAACATTCACAAACTGGCATGCTTCCTTTTTACAAGGCAAAAGAGTCCTGTGCTGGTTTTCATTGTTGATCTTCTGCATATATTAACCATTATTGAAATATGCATTTGGATTCTCTTAGAATTGATGGGATACCATCATATTACTGAAACGTGAACGCCAGATGCCGTTGTCATATTGGGGATGAGTTTTGAAATAATCAATTACCTCTTTCTGTCTGAATTGGGAAATTGTGCTAATTGCTCTCTGCCTTGGTTGGCTGCATCATAATAATGAGCTGCAGGAATAATACAAACAAACTCACAAATCCCATTCGAGTGTCTTAGTCTTGTGGAAATTGGCTAGTATTTTTCTCTGAAAGGTTCCACATAAACTATCTAAAATGCAGAATGTTGTAATAATATATGCTTCACTCAAATACAATACATTATTTGTGAGTTTGTATGTATGTCTGCTTAGCTTGAGGTTATTAATTGATTATTTAATTAGCAGTTGTTATGTGTCTTCAGGTCCATTTCAACTTATGATAACTAGACTTGCACATTTCAACTGAACCTCAATTTGTTTCTCCTGGTCAAATTCCGGGAGATCTGTTTTTGCCCATTTCCCGAAAATGGGTGCATTGCCAAATAACTGTTTCTGTTTCACAGTCGAAAGATCTGGCCCATTGGTGGGAATGGGGAACTTATGAGGCTCTCCTATCCATTCCTGGGATACTTTCCTTTCTTCCTTTCATGGGAGCCTGGGTTTGAGCAATGGGGTTAAGGAAGCATCATTCCTGGGACCCTTTCATGTCTTCATTTCAAGAGAGCCTGGGTTGAAGAACAAGCTTAAGGAAGCATCATTCCTGGGACCCCTTCCTACCTTCCTTTCAAGGGAGCTTGGGTTTGAGGAACAGGGTTAAGGAAGCATCCTTCCTGGGCCTCTTTCCTATCTTTCTTGGAGTCTGGGGTTGAAGAAAAGGGTTAAGGAAGCACCTCTCCTGGGACCCTTTCCTATCTTCCTTTCAAGGGTTTGCAAAACAGGGTTAAGGAAGCATCCTTCCTGAGACCCTTCCCTTAGACAGCTTGTGTAAGACACATCATGGAGTTCTTCTATTCTGATTGGCCCAAAAAGCAGGGCTCACAGGGAAACTCTGTGCAAGCAACATGTGGCAGCCTCTACATACTGTGTGGTGCCAAATAGGGGAGGAGGAGCCATGGTTCGCTGCCACGTGGTCCTCTAATGGATGAAAAAAATGTGATGGCTGGGCCCTTACATTTACAGCCATCCAGGCAAGCCAAACAAGCCAGATTGGCTGAAGGAAGCCAGCCACTCTGAATCTGCGTGCAAGCCTAATGATGACCCTATTCTAGAGTTTAAATGTCAAGCTGTAACCAAAAGAGATTTGCCATTGCCTTCTTCTGAGGCTGAGAGAATGTAGCTGGGATGGGGCCAGCCTGACTTCCCTTGGGAGAGAATTCAATGATCAAAATGCTGCTATGCAGGAAACCAAGTCTTAATGTATTCACCAATATAGGGTGCATCTACACTGTAGAATTAATGCAGTTTTACACCACTTTAACAGCAATGACTCAATGCTATGGCATCCTGGGAGTTATATAGATTAGTGCAGTGGTTCTCAACCTGGGGTCCCCAGATGTTTTTGGCCTACAACTCCCATAAATCTCAGCCAGTTTATCAGCTGTTAGGATTTCTGGGAGTTGTAGGCCAAAAACATCTGGGGACCCCAGGTTGAGAACCACTGGATTAGTGAGACACCAGCGCTATTCAGCAAAGAATACTGAAGACCCTTTAAGGCTACAAATTCCAGGATTCGAAAGCATTGAGCCATGGCAGTGAAAGTCACATAAACTGCATTAATTCTGTAATGTAGACTTACCCCCCTAGTCCCTTGGGTGGATTTATACTATAGAGACTTTAATGCTGTATATGTGCACGTACGGTACCAAAGCAAGATCATAGTTAAATGCCCATGATAGAGAAACCTTGCTGAAGTTATGCAGCATTGACCACCTTGGCTGAGGGATAGTGGGAGTTGTAATCCCTAAAGTAACATCTCCCAAGCTCTGGTGGAGTATAGGCCCTATTCAAATCAATTGGATTTAATCCTGAGTAAATATGGTAAGGATCAGGCTGATTATGTTGTGCAAGGACTGGTAAATAAATATGCATCTATCCATTTCATTCAATCAGAGAGATGACAAGAATATAACCAATTATAAAGCATTTGTGCTAAAAGCAATAAATTGCTCTTGTGTTTTATCTATGCTTCAATTGCTTTGGATTGTTTGAAAAAAATGCACATTTCAGATGAACACATATCTTTTATTTATTTATTATTTTGGAAAGCATATGCATCAAAAATAAAACACAACCTTCAAAAACGTTGGTATGATATCTTGTATCTTCAAACACAAACCTGAAGATAATACTGTTAACTTGAAAGTCTACACCAGTGGTTCTCAACCTGTGGGTCCTCAGGTGTTTTGGCCTACAGCTCCCAGAAATTCCAGCTAATCTACCAGCTGTTAGGATTTCTGGGAGTTGAAGGTCAAAACATCTGGGGACCCACAATTGAAAACCACTGGTCTATACTCTTCCCTTGGATGAGAGCTTGCAAATCAGCTTGGAAAGTTCCTTAAAAAAAGAATTTGATTTTATTTACTTGTTGTATTTGAAGAGTAGCCCGTTAACAATACAGGCCAAGTGTCCCTTATACAAAAGACATTGAACCAGAAATGTGGATTTGGAGGATTTCATTTCATACATTTCCATCCTGCCCTTCTCTCCACAAGGGGACTCAGAGCAGCCTCACATAGGCATCAACGATGCTTACAACATATACATCAAAGAATACAATAAAACAGATCAAACTGGGAAATCCAGTGTCACAATTCAAAATCCTTTCCTATTGTCATTATCATCTAATCAAACGCCTGGCCACAGAGACCGATTTTCAGTTTTCTTCTAAAGGACAGGAGGGAGGTGGCCAACCTGATGTACTTACAGAGGGAGTTCCACAGACGGGGGGCCACTGCCGAAAAGGCCCCGTCTCTCATCCCCACCAACTGCGTTTGCGAAAGTGGTGTGATCGAGAGCAGGGCTTCTCCTGACGATCTTAAGCTTTGTGATGGTTCATAGCAGGAGATACGTTCGGACAAGTAATCTGGGCCCGAACTGTTCAGGGCTTTAAAGGTTAAAACCAGCACCTTGAATTGTGCCCGGAAGCCAATTGACAGCCAGTGGAGCTGACGCAACAAAGGAGTAGTATGCTCCCTGTACGCCGCTCCAGTTAACAACCTGGCTGCCTACAGTTGGACTAATTGAAGCTTCCGAGAAGTTTTCAAAGGCAGCCCTATGTAGAGAGCATTCCAGTAGTCTATTCTGGATGTAACCAGAGTGTGGACCACCGTGGACTTTCCAAGGAACAGGCGCAGCTGGTGCACAAATTTTAATTGTGCAAAAGCTCTCCTGGCCACCGCAGAGACCTCCAGGCTCAGCAGTGAGTCCAGGATCACTCCCAGACAGGATTTGGGAATATTGACATATATGTAAATGTTGAAAATATCAGCCTTCTCAAACCTCCATTAGTTATTTGTTATATACATAATTGCTTACTGTATTGTATGTGTGTATTGGTTTGCAATTTTACCTTACCTCTTTGTTGTGGGTGGGGCTGCAGACCATGTGATCAAAACTGGACAGTTCAGGACTAAGACTCCATTTTAGTTAATAGAAGCTATTAGACTCTCAAAACAGAGATGTTTTGGATGATTGCTTCCAAGGAAGATGCCCTGTGTTACCTACTCAAAGAAACGACTGAAAATCCTATTGTAACTGGATTCATAAGCAAAGTGAGTGTATGCTATATACATGAAGTTTTGTGAGTAAAACAACTTTGTTACTTTTAAAGAAGACTATTTTGTCTCATGAGAACTTGACTTAAAGGCAAATATATGTTAAGGGAGAGTAGATGTTTTGGGGAAACTTCAAGGAAGACTTCCGAGACTTCTGAATATATATTTTTGTGCATTGGCATGTCTTTGTCCCTAGCAGTTCAAAGACATACCTAGATACATCAGTTTAACAGCTGAGAGACCTCGTTGCCTTGGATGAATGCTGGTGAACATCACTTTTCAAAAGGTTGTGACTTCTAACCAGGTCATGCCTTTCTTGTAAACAGTAGTTTTTCAAAAAGGTTATGAATCCTATTCCCCAAATGGTTATATTCACATTTTTCCAAAAGTACATATGCAATATTTAGAGATGGGACCCAATCCTAAAGACGAAATCTATTAGTGTTTCACAGACACCTTATACATAGTGCCTGAAAGTAATTTTATATATAGTATATTTAATCATTTTGTGCTTGAATCAAAGTTTCGGGTGATGAAGGAAAAGTGAAGAACTTGGAAAAATCTTATCAAAATATTGTTGAAGGATTTCATGGCCAGAATCACTGGGTTGTGTGTTTTCTGGGCTGTATGGCCATGTTCCAGAAGCATTCTCTCCTGACGTTTTGCCTGCATCTATGGCAGGCATCCTCAGAGTTTATGAGGTCTGTTGGAAACTAGGAAAATGAGGTTTATACATCTGTGGAATGTCCAGATCTGCTTGAGGCAAGTGTGAATGTTTCAATTGACCATCTTGATTAGCATTTAATGAGCAACACTTTACAAAGGAGGAATTCCAGACAGGAAACAGTAAGGCCCAGCTAACCACTTCCCAACAAAGGATTCCCCCAGGCAGTTAGAAGCCAGACCTTGAAACTGCTGGGCCATTCAATGCTAATCAAGTTGGCCAGTTGAAAAGTTCACATCTACCTCCAACAGAAAAGAGATCTTTATCCCGCCCTAGACATCCCACAGATATATAAATCCCATTTTCCTAGTTGCCAACAGACCTCACAATGCAGGCAAAACATCAGGAGAGAATACTTCAGGAACATGGTCATACAGCCCGGAAAACACACAACAACCCATTTATCAAAATACTTCTGAATGGCCAATTCAAAGCAACTTTTTGAAAGTAATTAGAAATAGTTTTTCAGTAATCCTCTCCCAATTAACTTCACTCTTAACTTTTGCTAGTTTTCATATATGGCTTCATTACACCCTCATTAGCCCCCAAAGTAATTAGTTGTTGATATCTACATTACTTGTAACTCGATACTCTTAAGTGCTGACTAAGGTCAGATGTTTTCTGGAAGTTGTAGACAGGAGGCATCTGGAATTGTGAAAGCTGTAGACCCTCCTAGATCTTCTAATTACTTTCCTTTCCTTTTTTGCAGATAAGGGGAAAATATTCTTAAGTGCTTTCTCCAATCTATAGTTGTCATAGGAGTGTCTAAAAAGCCATCTTTCTATATGATAGAACTAGGTCTAATTTACCCATTAGACAAAACAACGTCATAAAGAATATCTGCCAACTACGCAATATAAAATTCACCATGCATCACGAAAAATAATTGCAATGCAATTACCTCCGAATTATAAAACCGTCAAATAGGTGCAATAAGACAAGAGCCTGGGAACATATGAAAAACTGCCTAGCGCAGATGTAATTATATACGTTTGAGCTGAGGCTTTAAGAGAAAGCGAGAGTGAGAGGATGCAGAGAAAAGAAATATAACAATAAAGCAGGTGCCAGTGAAAAGGACAGGCAAAATACTGTCAAAAAATTCATTGGGTGTTTTAATAGGCTTGAAACATTTGTTGAATATGGATATATGCCAGATTGTAAATTTCTACTGCATACCCCAACATTTCACAGATGAAAACTGGGACACATGTGATCTAGCAACATCAAAATATGGTCAATAGGGACACACAAGCTGGGAGAGATTGCAGCAGTTTGATTCTGTCTGAGCCTTCTGGGAAGTGCATAGCCCTGTTTTCCCTCCTTTCTTCTGTGATAATTGAGTATCGACTTCTTTTTGGACTTGTTTGCAGCAACTCAAGGAAGCAGAGAATAAGGGGAAAGTGGGAGAAGAAAGAAACTGGGATATTTATAGTAGCAGCCGGAAAATGTGGAATGATAGAGGAATAATCAGCATTATCCCTGCCAAACTGTGAGAGTTGGAGAGTTTAGAAGCCTTGAAAGTGGCTTGCTGTGGATGCTGTGTGCTTTCAAGTCATTTCCAACCTATGGCAACCTTAAAGCAAATCTATCACAAGGATTCCTTGAGAAGGTTTTCTTCTTCAGAAGTCTTCCACTGAAGCTGAGAGAGAGTAACTTGCCCAGAGTCCCCCTCTGGGTCTGATTGCTGAATGCAGATCTGAAGCCTTGTCTCCAAAATGTTAGGGTGCATCTACATGATATAATTGATGCAGTTTGATACCACTTTAACTGCCATGTCTCAAAAAATCCTAGAAGTTGTAGTTTTACAAGGTCTTTGGCCTTCTCCGTGAAAGTGTGCTGGAGCCTCATAAAACTACAAATCCCTGGATTCCAGAGCATTGAGCAAGGGCAGTTAAAGTGGTGTTAAACTGCATTCATTCTACATTGTAGATGCACCCATGGTCTCAACCACTACACTCAGCTGACTCTAGAACAATGGTTCCCAACCTGGGTCAGTGGACCACCAGTGGTCCACAAGAACTAAAATATGGTTTGTGGCCTCACCATTACTACACCATTGCAACAAGAGCGACTGGTCTCACAAAATCCTCTTATAGTGCCAAGGATTATTAAATATGGTTTTCTGTGGGTGAGTAGATGGTGACTATTGGATGGCATATGTTTTGTATCAGAAACTAGAGCTGATGTGATCTATGCAATGCAATTTTCTGAATCAGCACCCCAAATAACCAAACCAAATCTAAGGTTGACCAAAAACTGATTTATAACCCTTGTGGTACTAATGTAGTAGAGTGGTTCCTGGTCCAAAAAAGGTTGGGAACCACTGCTCTAGAAAGTAGTTTAAAGCATTCAGAGTAGCAATGTAAACAGGGCTGGATTATAAATGGTCCAGTTGGTGCAATTGCTCCAGGCCCCTCAATGATGAACCTCCAAAATGTGTACTTCAGGATTCCTCAAGAATGATCAGTCATTGACATCTCTGGCCCACCCTCTGTTCAGATATCAATGAGCAAACCTATGCCTTAAATCAAGAAATAGCTTCCTAAAATCTACAGAGATACTCCCAGCAGTACCTCAGCAAGCAACAGTCCAAAAGTGGCAGATGAAAACCAGGAACCCCAGTTAGTGGCTGGTACCAAATGAGAAACTTGCTCCTGGGCACACAGAAGACTGGGGGACTTGGAAGGTGCTGAACAGACTGCACTCTGGCACCCCGAGATGCATAACCAACGTTAAATGCAGTTACAAAGAGGAGTCCATGATGTGCGAGTGCAGAGAAGAACAAACCACAGACAAACTACTACAATGCAACCTAGGCCCTGCCACATGCACAATGGAGGACCTTCTCACAGCAACACCACAGGTACTCCAAGTGGCAAGCTTCTGGTCAAAGGACAATTAGTATAATGACAAGTTTTTAACTTTGTGTGTATTTTAACTTTGTTTGTAATAAATAAATCAATCAGAAGTCTGCTACTTCCACTTTCCCTCTTTGTCCTCAACTTATTTCTGCTGCTGCAAACTGAGTCCAAGTTTCAAAAGCACTTCGTACTCCATTAACACAAGGGGAGAGGAGAAGGCTCCTGGTAGGCTCAGGCAAAAGGAAAGTGCTGCAGCCTTCACATTTAACCTGTAGGTTCTCTTTTTCATTCTTGCTCTCTTGTTTATAAAACCAAACTGGAGACTAATATGAAATCAAAGTAGACATGGGATGCATTTAACCTTCTCCTGCCTTCATTCAGTCCTGAATAAAATCACTTCTCTCAAAGGAGGAGTTTGCACTGGAAGTTAGCTCAGCTCTTCCTGAACAAAGCCTTAACCATCTCCAATCACTCCACTGTTTGTTTGCTTTCTAAGGTCCCAGGGGTTTTCAATTTCAGCTGGAAAAGGAGAGAGTTTTAATTACCATTAAGCCGTGCACCACAGATCCTTCCTATGTGTGGTTGCAGTCTCAGCTGCACGCTGGGCATTTAATGTAGTGTAGGCTAGCCTGAGCCAGCCAAAGAAGGAACAACAGGGAATCTGTGAATCTGAAGACAGTCCCTTGGTAAATGGATACCAATCAGTGCATTTATTAAAAGAAAAAAATATCCCTTTCAATACAAGTTATTTTGCATTCTCAGAAATAAAAGAACTGGAGATATTTTTTTTAAAGGACTACCGTATTCCCTTGCTACTTTGCGGATCGTTTTTTGTGGACTCGCTGTTTTGCAGGTTTTTTAAAAAATGAATTTAAAATACAGTACTGTATACAAGTAGCGAGGGAACACTGGAGGGGGAAGGAGGGGCAGATGGGTAAATGGATCTCTGCATAGACTCAGCCTCCTTGCCCTCTTTACCTTCCTCCTCCTCCTCCTCCGCGCCACCGCACATGTGCCATGGAGCTCAGGTTGGGTGCGAGCTTGAGGTGTTGGGAAAGCAGCGCCCAGCAGTGCCCAGACAGAGAGATCTATTGAGAGAGGGAGGGACCATCTTCCAAAAGGAGGGCGGACAGGGGACATATGTATACTGTACATATACTGTAAGCATCCCTACTTCGCAGATTTTCACTTACCACGGGTGATCCTGGAGCAGAACCCCCGCAATAAGTGAGGGAACACTGTAGTAGACCTCTTCAGTAGGTTCAGGCAAAAGCAAACTACTACAGTATACCTGGCTTTTCTGTTTTCCCCAGTAATACCTTTTGCAATCTTGACCACACTTTGATGTTTCCTGTTCACGTATGCCCCAGTTTTCATTTTAGAAACAGCAAAAGGCATGAGAACCTTGGTTCTGTACTTGTATGAAACTTTGACTAAAATCAATGATCATGTTTCAAAATCTCTCCACCTTTTGTGCAGAAAGGGCAGCCAGTTGCAGCTGTCCCTCTACATTGGGGGTTTTATATTAGTGGATGTAATTATTCATAGATTTGATTTAAAATGATCTGTTTAGGAATCTGTTGGCCACACTATTTCTTATTTATTTATTTACAGTATTTATATTCCACCCTTCTCACCCTGAGGGGACTCAGATTAGATTACAGAACATATACTCAGCAAACATTCAATGCCACTAGACAAACAGGACAGACAACAGATAGCGGCTTTTTTTCTCCAACTTTGGCACCCTGGAGGTTGTGTTTGAGTCAGACCACAGGGCGGTGGTTTTGCACCATCTTGTATGATGAAGAGCCTTTATCACAGACTTCCTCCTTCCTTTGATTGCTGGCATTTTTGTTGTATTTTTTGTGGTGCCGTAAAATACTTCCCAGCTTAAGCGGTGCCTAATTTCTCCACTCACAGCTCACTGTTGTTTTCAAACTGCTTAGGTAGACAGTGGGCTGAAGGTTGGGTGCTCACCCCGACCCAAGCTTCGAACTGCCAACCTTTCAATTGGTGTAATCTTACTGATGCTGGTGATTAACCTGCTGTGCTAAAGCCCGGCACTATTATCAGCTTCCCCCAGTCATGCAAGAGGATGTAGAGATTTCTGGAGAGAACATCTCTCCAGGAATCTCTAGGTCCTCCAGTCTGCTTCTATGGCCAGCTTTTAGAGTAGATGTAGAAATCCCCAGAAATGTGTTATCTAAGAAAAAACCCATCAATTTGTTTGTTTGTGGTTTTTCACTTTTACATAAAACCTGTGCTTCTAACCCCAGTTAATGTGTACTTCTTCTACCAGAACTTCTGTGACTTTTATAGTAGTGCAGTGACATTTTGACAATCATCAGAATGTCACTAAGGTTTGTTGTTGTTTATTCGTTCATTTGCTTCCGACTCTTAGTGACCTCATGGACCAGCCCATGCCAGAGCTCCCTGTCAGCCGTCACCACCCCCAGCTCCTTCAAAGTCAAGCCAGTCACTTCAAGGATAACATGAATTCATTGTTCCCTTAGTTGGCCCCTCTTCCATTTTACTTCCATTTTCTCCAGCCTCAGTATCTTCTCCAAGCTTTCCTGTCTTCTCACGATGTGGCCAAAGCACTTCATCTTTGCCTCTAATATCCTTCCCTCCAATGAGCAGGCGGGCTTTATTTCCTGAAGCATGGACTGGTTGGATCTTCTTGCAGTCCAAGGCACTCCCAGAATTTTCCTCCAACACCACAGTTCAAAAGCCTCTATCTTCCTTCGCTCAGCCTTCCCTATGGTCCAGCTCTTGCATCCATCGGTTACTACAGGGAATGCCATTGCTTTAACTATGCGTATCTTCATTGCCAGTGTGATGTCTCTACTCTTCATTATTTTATCGAGATTGGTCATTGTTCTCCTCCCAAGAAGTAAAAGGGAAGGAATAATATTTCAGGATCCTTCAGGGCTCTCTGACTACCTCAAGAAAGAAAAAGCCACCATTATTGTCTTTGGTCCTAATCAACATGGCATCTTTCTGTAATTTTGTTTGCCTTATTCTGTGGACCCTCACAGCTATCATACGTTGTGTGTGCTTCCTGTAATAAGATAGCTGTTATGGAGAAATCTTTTCACTAGCTGCCTGTCAAGAGAGGTGTTAAAGGTACAGGAGATTTGCCAAACAAATAAATAAAATTAAATTAAAATTAAAAATGTCTGGCAGCTTTGTGCCTACACATGATTGATAGAAAAAATATGCTGCTATATGATTTTGGCTGCTAAACAATCTTCACAGCAGAGAGGTTGCTAATAGAAAAATATGATTTGTTTACATGGCTTCAAATGTGTGAAACTCCTAGTTGTTCGCCAGCACTAACTAGGGAGCAAGCCCTCTTGAACTCAGTAGACCTTACCTTTGAGCCAATGCCCATAAAGTAATTTGTAGGAAGTAGCATGCCTGCTCCAGATACCTCCATTCCTCTGACCTCCTTAAAGCAACTTGTATAATCAAGGCAGGGAAGAACCACTCTGAGACCACTCTCCTGAACATACTGACTAGTGCTTGATCTACACTGCCCTATATCCCAGGATCTGATCCCAGATTATCTTCTTATCCCATATTTTCTGGGAGTGAAGACTCATATTATCTTGTTCAAAGCAGATAATTTGGGACCAAATCCTGGGATATAGGGCAGTGTAGATCCAGCCGTAGTCAGTATGTTCAAAGTTATTTATCTCCAAAATAAGGGGATACTTCAGGGTTCGATATCTAGCTAAGTGCAGAGGAGTCATGGAGGAAGTGAGGTGCAAGACATCCCAGCAGTGCACATGTCGTCCAGGCCCATTTTGTAAATGGCCTGGATTTGACACAAACATGTCGCATATGGGGTTACTCCAGGGCTGATTTAAAATAGGCTAACCTCCAGTCTTCTGCTGCTGATCCAGCAGTCATTCAAATTCCCTCCCTTACCTTTACTCAAACATATAAAGAAGCATTAACATTTGAAACATTCATTGTCCTGTGGTCACCTACACCATCAATTTCGCTGGACTGGCCACATTGTCCGAATGCCCGATCACTGTCTTCCATAGCAGTTACTATACTCCCTACTCAAGAACAGGAAACATAACATTTGTGGACAGGAAAAGAGACTTAAAGATGGGCTTAAAACCAACCTTAAAAACTGTAGCATAGACACTGAGAACTGGAAAGCCCTGGCCCATGAGCGCTCCAAATGGAGGTCAGCTATGACCAGCAGTGCTGCATGAATGGAAAGCAAAAGGGAGAAGCATGCCAAGAGGAAGGCATGTCAAGCCAACCATGACTGGGATCACCTTCCACCTGGAAACCAATGTCCTCACTGTGGGAGAATATACAGAGGAAGAATAGGGCTCCACAGCCACCTATGGACCCACCGCCAAGACACTAGACTTGGAGGACCGTCATCCTTGGACTGTGAGGGATCACCTAAGTAAGTAAGTAAGTAAGTAAGTAAGTAAAAGTCACCTAGAAATGGTCAAATCTTGGGAAAGTTAGGTTTTGGACTCTAGTTCTCCAAATCTCTTAGCAATCGTGGTCAGAGGTGGGGGTTTTTTAAGCAACTTTTTCAAGTTCACGAAACAGTCATATATCTGCTTTTTGCCATCTTTTCTTTTATGGCTAGTGCTTAAAAAAATTCCCAGGATTGTAAAAAAGTGAGTTGAAATGTATTATATAGCTACCCTATACACTGTTATGCCATTTTAACTGCCATGGCTTGATCCTATGGGATTTATAGTTTGGTGAGATATTTGGAATTCTCTACCAGACTTCAAGGAAGTATACTAGAAAATACTAAGTATCTCATTGAACTGCAAATCCCAGAATTCCCATAAGAGCCATGGCACTTTAACTGGCATCAAACTGCTATAATTATGTGAAATGGATACACCTGGGTTGGAAGAAGAGAAATGTGACCATCCCTACATTCATATCTGTTTGTGAAACTGGTGTCATGAGACTCAGCTCCTATATCTTTGTGTGTCTAGTCCTGAAGATTACAAAGAAGCACAAAAAAACAAAACAAACATATGAGATATTTTCTCAGTGAGTAAAATCAATGTTGCCCAAAAGATTTCCCATAACCAGACAAGAAGACCTTAGTGCATATCTATCTCTTGCCGGAATTTACTATCTTGTCTCTTCCGATTGACCTATAACCCATTTGTACACTTTCTTCAGCTCATGTGGACCTTCCAAGAACATAGCAACACAGGCAATCCTTCTTCTTGAAAGCACAATAAATCACACAAATACATGCAGATTCACTTTAAAAAAATGTAAACCCCACTTTACTCAAGTTCTTTGGCTTTGCAATAAATGTGGTTTTAAGACGCCGAATTACCATTCCGAGTGGAGCTGCATTGAGGTCGTGGGTTGCAAATGGGAAATGTACCTCTTGAGGGTTATTCAGCCCAGCCCTCTGAGCGTAGGGTCTCATGCTGTGTGTTTGGTGACTATGCTCTGACCTTTGCATGTTGACAGGGAAGCATAAGCCAATGGATTTACTCCCCAAAAAGTATATATTGGATTTCTCCTTAAATCTTTCCCATTCCTGGGCCATAGAATAAGTCATCGCAAGGCTGGGTGTCTTTCAGGGCTCCTTTAAGAACAGAAGGCTCTCTTTTGCAGAAGTGAGAAAAAGGGAAGAAGACAGGTAAGAAAGGTCATACTTATAACTACTATTTGAGTTTGCTACTAAAAATCTGCAGAAGCAGCTTTGCTCTCACCCATTATCTGTCCCAACCGCAGGTTTCTAAACATGGTCTAAATTGACTTCTTTCTCTTCTTATAAGCCCTAGGTTAATGCCAGAAAAGTACTTTGGGGCTGAGTTCTCTATAATGCATTTGTGGAAACCCTTATTCCTTCACCTTAGGGGTGGGAAATGTATAGCCCTCTAGGTATTGTTGGACTTGTTGTTTTTGTTATTATATGCCTTGAAGTTGAATCCAGTGTATGACAATCCTACCATAGAGTTTTCTGGACAAGAATTATTCAGATGTGATGTGCCATTGACTTTCTGAGATTGAAAGAGTGCGATCTACACAAGATAAGTTAACCAGTTTCCATGGCTGAGTGGAACTGTGTTCCCTTGGAGTGCTATCTGACACTCATTTAGTACCTTTTGCCACCACACCACATTGGTTCACTGCTGGACTGCTGCTCCATTATACTAGACAGCATAGTCATTGATGAGGAATGCTGGAATTTACAGTTCAACACCCTCTGGAAGATTACCCCATTCCTACCCTAGTCTACCCGCTTCCCATTCTCATGTGGTCAGGTAAATTCCTGAAAAGCCCCTCAAATTCAGTTGTAAGCAAGGGAGAAACTGGCTTGGAATATCCCCTGAACATTTTCCTCATCTCCGCTCCCAACTTTTTCATGAATAGATTGTAATTATTAGGAAGAAGGTGAATGGATGGGGATGCTACTTATTACACTTAAATCTAGTGGCCCATATTTCCCCCTCTAATTAACTTCTTTATCTGAATTGAACTCCAAAATAACCAAAAATGTAATAATGATAAGCTATTGTTCATCTGCTAACATGTATCCTTTGCGTCTTTATCTCTTTGCTTCCAGTTTTATTTGCGTTTGCTTAATTAAAACATTGGAATATTAGCCCCACATTATTTTCTGGATCCTCATACTAGAATTTTGCTGAGGTGCATTAGACTTCATCGGTATTTAAACCTTTATCTGTAAGAGGCAGATAAAGTTTGTTGCACATGGTATTGGATTCACATCATTTTAATAGGCAATTGTTTGCCGGTGAGAAGGAGCCAAGATTGCATTTGCCACATAGCAAGCTAATTAAACAGATTGGTTGCCACCCAAGTTGCACTGTCAAATAAGTTACCATTGAGGTCTTGGATCAGAAAGCAGGAATATAAGAGAAGTTCTGAGAATTGTCACGGCAAGGTGTGGAATTTAACACAAATGTCTCACTTGTGGGTTAATTGCAGGAGAGGGTCGCTGCTGAAGTGTACAGCTCAGGAAATCTGTGTCGCTCTAAGCTTGGCTTATCTGTTTGATCGAATCGCCATGCCTCCCTCGGGCATCAGTTTCATTCAAGACCCACGACTTTTGAACAACAGTCCCAGGAAGGAGAGGAGGAAGTCTCAGACCCAACAAGATGGCTCAAAGTTTCAGAAGGAGATCCAGGTGATGCTCTATGCTGTCCTGGTGGACTTGTGTGAAAAATTCACTTTTTTCGGCATTGTCTGCAACATGATCCTTTTCTGCACCATCAAACTTGGCTACCACAACTACCAGGCAGCCATGATCAACCTTTGCTTTTCAGGTGCCTGCATGGTGACCCCTTCTCTGATGGGCTGGCTTGCTGAAAGTCCAGGGGGACGGATCAAATTGGTATATATCTGTGCATTGCTGCATTTTATAGGTAAGTTGTACCTTGTGCTATTCTCTGACAGTTGTTTGTAATGCAAGGTGTGTTCAGACTGTGGCTTCCTAAAATCTGGTGTTCCTATATCAAAATGGAGGTGCCTGCAAGTAACAAAGCACCTATAGCCCCATGGGTTATATGCACTGCAGAATTATAGCAGTTTGTTACCACTTTAACTGTCATAGCTCTATGAAATAAAATTCTGGGATTTGTAGTTTAAATCCAAGGATTTCATAGGATTAAGCCAACATGGTTAAAGTGGTTTCTGCTATAATTCTGCAGTGTGGCTGGGAGGATGATCTGCTTCCAGCCAGAGAAACAATAACAGCATATAGTTGATGTTTCCGAAATTATTGCTCGAGAGGTACAGAAGAGATTTAACACATTTGGGTATCTTGGGTTAAATCATATATGGGAATCATGCATCCTTCTGGAGACTGCTGAACTACAAGTCTGAGGAGGATTCCTCACTATGGTGGCTGGAGCTCCTGGGACTTACAGACCAATCATATTTGGAAAGTTTGAGAAAGAGAACAGTACAATTGTGTGTGAAATTCATTTCTCCCCTTTCCTTCGTTTCTTTCGTGTCCTTCATTATTTCAGGAGATTGGAACAGGAAGGTCTCTCCCCCTATGAAAATCAGCTCGACACAAAAGCAAGCAGGAGCTGGTCCCAGCTCCTTGTCTGCTTTTTGGCATCACAGAGTAAGAAGTGCTCAGCTGCAGGCCCTGGCAGGTGTGGGCACTCCTACACACCACACACACACTCTCCTTTGAAAGAGTGTGTGTGTGTGGTGTGCAGGCCCAGAATGCCCATGCCTGCCAAGTGTGCAAGTGTGGGTGCTCCTGAACACCACACACACGTGCGCGCACACACACACACACACTTTCCAAGGATAAGAGTATGTGTGGCATGCAGGAGCGCCCACGCTTGCCAGGTCCTACAGCCATGTAGAGTAGAAGCAGCAGGTAAGAAGAAGCCTCATTAAAGCACGTGCTGGGAAGAATAGCCTGGATGGGAAGCCCCCTCCCTCCACCCCAATAATGGGCTGATAAAAAATTGATCTTCTGATATCAGACAATGAAAACTGATGTCTGCCTTTCTGATTTCAGGAGGCTCCCAAAAATGGATCAGGGCCCCCAACAAATGCTGAAGCATGAAACAAGTCAGGGTTTACCCCAAATGCACAACCCTAGAGAACATACCTTTTGATTGATTGAAATGGATGGTACTTTTTAGGGTTGGCAAATGGAGGTCCCATTAATTTGACTTAATCCACTTTTATTGTGACTAAAATTTGATTTCGCCTCTTATCTATTGAGTAGATGTACAACTGCCAGACTGTAAACTAGAGAGGGCTTCTGTACATTTAATCTTTGTGAAGAAGTGAACATCAGTAGATGCTGTTTACTGCCTGATTTTGTGGCAAGTGACTTCCTCTTCTACACAACCCTCAGATCACATATGTGAAATGCCACATCATTTTATGTAGCCTGCAAGGCTTTCAATGCCACGGCAACATCATTACATGTACACAATTTTAAAATCTCCCTTTGAAGGCAACCATAAAGCTGATGTATTGAAAATGGGTTTCCCTGCATTAGAGGTACAGGAGCTTTCTCCAGTTTCTAGTTTGGTAACCCTATTCAAAAAAACCCTAAACTTTTTTTAGGACAATGGTTGCAAACCTATAGTCCTCAAAGGGTTTGGCACTTTATCTCCCAGAAGCCCCAGCGAGCTTTGCCACCTGTCAGGAATTCTGGGAGCTGAAATCCACGAATCATAGAATCATAGAGTTGGAAGAGACCTCATGGGCCATCCAGTCCAACCCCCTGCCAAGAAGCAGGAATATTGCATTCAAAGCGCCCCTGACAGATGGCAATCCAGCCTCTGTTTAAAAGCTTCCAAAGAAGGAGCGTCCACCACACTCAGGGGCAGAGAGTTCCACTGCTGAACGGCTCTCACAGTTAGGAAGTTCTTCCTCATGTTCACCTGGATTACCAAAGATTGGGAACAACTGCTTTAAAGTTTGGAAATGCTGTTTGTTTTTTAACTACAGCTTTACTGCCTGGGGGGATTCTGGGAATTTTACTCCAAAGTAACTTTTTAAAAATCTGGTTTTATATATAGCCTTTAATCCTGCCCTTCTTTCAGTCTCATGTGCCCATCTCTCCTGTTGCAGGTACAGCCCTGTTGCCTGTCGTTGCCTTCCCATTTGAAGATTTTTTCATAGACAAACGCTATGTCCTTCACACCTTGCCAAAGAGGGAACAAAAGGCACTGTTTTACATTGGACTGTTTGCCACCTGTCTTGGTTCAGGAGGAATAAGGGCCCTAGTGTGTCCTCTCCGCCTGTATAATCTTGATGAAACAGGTCAAAAGGAGCGCCTGCCATTTTTCAACTGGTCAGTATCTGTTGGAATGGGAGAATAAGCATGGGTTGGGATGTCATTGGGAAGATCTTGGTAGCTGAATATGCCATATTTCATCTAACGAAATATTATTCCGACTGCTGATACTTTGGGAATTTCGAAGAACGTCCAGCCATGTCTGATAGAATTTCACACACATCTCTTCTCAATAGAGCATAATCATATACTTGATGCTAAGGAATATATCCCCCATTTCTCTCTACTCCATTGGTTCTCAACCTCCTAGTGCTGCAGTTCCTTAACACAGTTCCTCATGTTGTGGTGACCTCCAACAATAACATTATTTTTGTTACTACTTCATAACTATAATTTTGCTACTGATATTAATCATAATGCAGATATCTGATATGAAGGATGTATTTTCATTCATTGGACGAAATTTGCCATACATGCCTGATACGCTCAAGTTTGAATACTGGTGGAGTTGGGGGAGATTGATTTTGTCATTTGGGAGTTGCTGGGATTTATAGTTCACCTACAATGAAAGAGCATTCTGAACTCCACCAAAATTTTATTTATTTATTTATTTACTTTATTTATATACCACTTTTCTCAGCCCTCAGGCAACTCAAAGCAGTGAAAATGGAATTGAACCAAACTTGGCACACAGTACTCTCATGATCAACAAAAAATACTGGAAGGGTTTGGTGGGCATTGACTTCTACCACTTGAGTTAGCCCTAATTAAAATACTTTTCCTGAAGAGATTTCAATCTGTATATGTTTATTTTTAAGTATATTGGCAACCTCGTATCTCTGATCTGTCAGTTTTCCTGGAAAACATAGAAAAAAACAGTGGTAATCTACCTAGAACCTTGTCATGGAAGAAAGCAGATGGTGGGAAAATTTTCTAGTGGCTCTCATTAGACATGCAACGTGGGGGCCATTCACACTATACAGTTAGAGCATTATGACTCCACTTTAACTGCCATGATTTCATCCTATGGTATCCTGTGGTTTGTCAGTTGGTAAGGCACTGAAACTCTCTGCCTAAGAATTCTGAATTGTTGTGTGCCTTCAAATCATTTCCACCTTATGGTGACCCTAAGGTGAACCTATCATGAGCTATAATGGGCTGAGAGTGTATGACTTGACCAGAGTCAACCCAGTGAACTTTCAGGACCAAGTGAGGATTCCAACCTTGGACTCCAGAGATAGTCCAGCACTCAAACCAATGTACCACATTAGTGTGCCCCTTCCTAAACTGTCAGTCCTAGGTTTCCACAGGTTGGGCCATGTTGGTTAAATCAGAATAATAGCACTACAATTCTATAGTGTGAATGGGTTTCTGATCTTGGCAGAGGCCTAAATGTGCTATTTCCTGAAAGATAATATGAATTTACATGGAAAGGTGTACATGGTATGAACTTACAGTAGGTATAATGTAAAATTGCTATGGAAATACATCACACTGTATTTCTATGGGAACAGTTTCCTCTTTCCAACCTTCTCTGGTGCATTTTTGGATCATATCTGAGCTCTTTCTTAAATATTGCTGCTTCTAACTGAAGGTGAAAAGATTGTTTAGTTCCTTGAAGCAAATTCTTCCTCATTGACCTACCCAAAGGAGTATAGGAAAGAGGGGGGAAATCCCTCTTTAAACGTTCAATTCTGGGTTTTAATCCTTAATTAGAAACATCATTTTGATTAAATAAGACTCCGGAGAATAAAGGCAGAAGACCGAGCTGAACAGTTGCTCAGGAGAATTTATAGTGCTGGAGTTCTTGCAATTCAGAGAGAGGTTTTTCTTAAAATCAAAGCGACACTTTCTGGTGTTGATGACAAAGGGGAGAAGATGAATGCATATCAAAAGTTTCTTTGGGACAATCCACACAGGACATTGCTTCGGGCTTTTTGGGTAAACTAAGAAAGGCAGGTGATTAAAAGGAAACTAGTTTTTATAGCTGTAGATGAACTTGAAAACGAAATGTGTGGCCCACATCATTAATCTAGAGAAAGGTCTTTGATAAAATGCAACTTAGAATAATAGAATCATAGAGTTGGAAGAGACTTTGTGGGTCATCCAGTCCAACCCCTTGACAAGAAGCAGGAAATCTCATTGAAAGCACTCCTGACAAGTGGACTCTGTTTAAACGCCTCCAAAGAAGGAGCCTCCACCACACTCCGAGGCAGAGAGAGAGTTCCACTGCTGAATGGCTCTCACCATTAGGAAGTTCTTCCTAATGTTCAGGTGGAATCTCCTTTCCTGTAGTTTGAAGCCATTGTTCCACGTTCTAGTCTCCAGTGCAGCAGAAAAGTTTGCTCCCTCCTTCCTATGACTTCCCATAACATATTTATACATGGCCCTCATCATGTCTCCTCTCAGCCTTCTCTTCTGCAGGCTAAACATGCCCAGCTCTTTAAGCTGCTCCTCACAGGGCTTGTTCTCCAGATGCTAGATCATTTTAGTTGCCCTCCTCTGGACACATTCCAGCTTGTCAACATCTCCCTTCAACTGTGGTGCCCAGAAATTGACACAATATACCAGGTGTGGTCTGACCAAGGCAGGATAGAGAGGTAGCATGAGTTCCCTGGATCTAGTCGTCTTTAGTTTTACTCCTTTTTTTTTACATCAGCAGTTTATTGTCTGTGCTACATTCTGCTTCTGGTCTAGTTTTTGCAGAGAGAATGGAGCCTCTTCCTATTGTGCTTCTGATTTCAGTTCTATTTGCTTTCTATATTGGTTATTCGGTGATCACCATGTATACTGTCACCTCTTTGGTTGCTTGAAGAATGTGTTTGCACTAAACAGCCTCTCAAAATTCAATCAGTCATTCTCATTCCTTTTTTGATCGTCGGACAAATTTACCTACTATCTTATTCTGCTCTGTTTCCTACTTTCCTCCTATGATTAACAAGAAGTCCTATTTTGGCAGGTGTTCAATTTCCTTTTGGATTCCAGCATAGCATCTTTCTATTTCTTCTTTTTCTGGATTGTGATTATGTTAATAGGTTTTTTTCTCTAATGTTCTTATGATATTATTTGGTCAGACTCTACATTATAACTTTTGGCTACTTTCACTACATCTCTTTTCACTATTAATTCCACTGCTGCTGTTAGTGTGATATTTTGCTTTGCTCAAGCACATAATATTTAAATACACTGAAATGATACAAGTAACTAAAAGCAAGGAACATCGCAAAATGTTTTGAAAAAACACAAGAGTGATTTCCTCCTCTAATATGCCTTACTGAAAGCTATAAATACTTGGGCAATTCAGTTTGCAGATCCTACAATTGCCTTGGGAAGGTTATGGTTTCTCGTATGAATGTTACATCTGGATTTTCCACCAGATGTCTTGGGTGAGTCACATCCTCAAATTGCAAAGGCAAAATGCAGGGAATTCTTGTTAAGAGTAAATAACATACATTTTCATGTATTGAAATTGAGTTTGAAAAAAATTTAATATTTTTATTGAGATATTTTTTCTATAACATTAAAAAATGTAAAGAAAGGAAAAATACGGGAAAGGTATAGTAATAAATAAAAAAGAAGGGGGATATTTAGGTCCAATGTTAGGATTTAGAATTGGGAAAAAATATATTGTTGGCTTCCAATCCTCTTCATTGTGATTTAAAGTCTATACTTCTCCTTTACTTCTTACTTAATTTCCTCCTCTTCCTTTTTATGTTCCCAGGAGTAGCTGTTTTCTTCTTGATTCTGATTTATAATAGCATCCTCATTTTTTCTTGTTTCATATATCTTATCAATAAAGTCCAGTCCGTTGCCTTTTTGAAGTTGCCTTGTCAGTTTCTAATTGTGTTAGTTTTTCCATGCACATAATTTCCACCATTTTTATCAGCTATTACTTCAGTGTTGGGAATTCATTTGACCTCCAGTGTTGTGCATGCACTCTTCTGGCCACAGTTACCAAAAGATATATTTATTTCTCTCTAATTTTATATCAGTGTTTCCCAACCGGAAGTACTCTGGTTTCATTTGCAGTTTTATTTGTGAGATCTTCTGAATTGCTCTGTGTATTTCTCTCCAATAACTCTTTGCCTTCTTACAACTCCACCACATGTGAAAAAGGTGCCTAATTCCATATTACATTTCCAACATTTTGCATTCATATTTTTATAGGATTTTGCTAATTTACTTGAGGCAATACAGTGTTCCCTCACTTATCACGGGTGTTACGTTCCAGTACCACCCACGATAAGTGAAAATCCACGGAGTAGGGACGCTATCTACAGTGTGAGGTGTAAGACCACCCCCTCCTAGGAGTGGCTCCACCCACTCCTCTCTCCCCCTCCACTTTCCTCAATCCCTTCACCTTCTCTTTCCTCTTTCCCCCTCCCTTCCTCCCTCCCCCTCCCCTTGCTGGAGCTGCCCTTCTCCCTCCCTCTATGCTTCTCCACTGGGCTGGGGCTCTCACCCGGTCACCCGAGCAAGAAGCCCCAACAGAGTCCTCTCCACACCCCTTGTCAGCGCCACTTCATCTAAGCTCCAGGAAAGACGGGGCTCTTCACTAGCCACACACATGCCTCCCTTGCAGCTCACTGCCTCCGCCACCCAGGGTGATGCTTCCGGCTTCTAGGAAGCACGTAAACATCACTTCCCATGCACCTACATCACCACCAAGGGGTTTCTGGCTTGCCCCCTCCCTCCCTCCCAGGGCAGCGCGAGAGCCCTTCGTCCGCTCAGTGCAACTCAAGTTTGTGGCAGCATCTACGCTGGAGAAACAATGCACTTTGATAACAAGTATACAGTGTTCTCTCACTACTTGTATATTTAAATTCATATTTTTTGAAAAACCGCAAAATAGTGAGTCTGCGAAAAGCAAACCACGAAGTAGCGAGAGAATACCATATACTATTGGTACATCATTTTATACTAGCTCTTTCAGGTCATATGAGTAGGTATATTTCACTTTATTAGTCCACATTTTCTCCCAGTCCTCCATTCCAGTTGTGTGACCTATGTTTACTGCCCACTTCATCATACATTACTTAATTAGGGTTTGCAAAATTTGAAGTGGTTTATCAGTTAAGTTAATTTGAAAATTTTGACTTGCCAAAAAGTTGTTTTCAAATAATTGCGAAACAATTAAAATCACAACATGACCCCATTATCCACAGGCTCGGTATCTCCATTTTTACTTGTTCATGCTTCAGGTCCTTGTGGGCCTCTCTAGGTCCTCCAGTATAATTCCACAGTTTGCTTCCAACTCAAGTATAACAAGAATCATGATTAACTAGTTTCGCACATCCGTGATGGATCTTGGAACACCTCCCTAGCAAATATGGGACTTATACAGTATTTTTTAAATAAAAGATTGTATAAAGACCATTTTAGAAAAGATTGTATAAAGACCATTTCCTCTCTGTTTTCTTGATGGTTTAAAGTTTATTGCACTGGATTACAGCCATAGTTTAAAGATGAACTCTTGTTCTTAATAATCCTCAAACTTTAGCATCAAGACCCTTCGCCTATACCTCTAGGGTGTGCAGGCAATATTTTCACACTAGATCAGGGGTTCTTAACCTATGGCCCATGAGCCCCACGAAGACCTTGGATGAGCTTAAAGGGATACTGACCCAAGGACTATATCTATATTGGCTTCCCTCCTAACATCTTTAAAATGTTGAAATGCATTTTTCCTGGGGAGTGGAAGGGGCCATAGCTTTCCTTAGATTCTTAAAGCAGTCCATGACCTGCCCAAAAGGTTAAAAACCTGTAGACTGTGATTTTGGCAATTTCTGCGTGATTTTTACTTCTCTTCCCCCCTTTTTTTGAAAAAAGCTGAGTCACTGTGAGAAGTGCAGATTCCAGCCATACTAAGTAAATCTCAGGTGTTGACCTCTGTGTCATTTTTTTCCTATTAATGTTTAACCTTTGGACGTGTTGCTATAGACAAAGAATAATCTTTTGTATAAGGAACTATGGTGTTCCTAGGTAGCAAATGCCTGGATGTTCTTATGTCTAAGGCCTTTGTTTTGATCCAGCTGGGCTTTTATTATCACATAATTGTGTTGTCATATATACTTCCTGGCTATATCTGCTCTTATAGCAGTTTAACTATCATGACTTAATCCTATGTTATTCTGGAATTGATCTGAGTGTTGGACTATAAATCTGGAGATCAGGGTTCAGTTCTCCAATCAGCCATTAGAAGGCTACTGGTTAACTGTGGGCAAATCGTGCTTCATGTTGTGGTG
The DNA here is from genome assembly GCF_025583915.1 of Anolis sagrei ordinatus. Lineage (NCBI taxonomy): Eukaryota > Metazoa > Chordata > Lepidosauria > Squamata > Anolidae > Anolis > Anolis sagrei. The sequence continues at coordinate 19,300,689 of NW_026847549.1, forward strand.
ACCCCCAACCATAAAATTATTTTCATTGCTACTTCATAACTGTAATTTTGCTACTGTTATGAATCGTAATGTAAATATTTGATATTTACATTATGATTTTCATTCACTGGACCACATTTGGCACAAATACCTGATATGCCCAAATTTGAATACTGGTGGGGTTAGGGCGGGTTGTCATTTGGAAGTCGTAGTTGCTGGGATTTATAGTTAACCTACAATCAAAGAGCATTCTGAACTCCATCAATGATGGAATTGAACCAAACTTGACACACAGAGCCCCCATGAGCAGCAATAATAATAATAATCATAATAATAATAATAATAATAACAATACTTTATTTGTATACCACTTAGGCCTGGGTAACAACGGAAAAATTTGTTTCTAAAATCGATTCGTTTTTTGGGGGGTTTTGCGTTTCGATATTTAAAAGAATTCCGAAATTTTTCTTTTAAAAAGTTCGATATTTACGAAATTTCGTAAATGTAAAAATACGAAACATTAACGAAACAATTACGAAACAATAACGAATCGATTCGTTAATGGCGGACGCGACCGCGCAATACGCTAAAAAACCTCCAAATGGGACAGGGGGAACTTCTGAAGCTTCCCTCTCCCTCTGTTGTTGACTGTTGGTGTGATATTATATTTTTTTCACTAATTAAACAAAAAACAACTATAAAACTTGCCCCAGACATGCGGAAATAATAACGAAACGACTTCAAACCGATAACGAAACAAATACATAACAAATTCCGAAGCATTTACGAAACGAATTGAAAAATTCGTTTCGTTTTTAAGTTACTCCAGAATGGTTCGTTATCGCTTCGTTAACAAAAAAAAACGAATTTTTAACGAATTACGAATTAACGAAACGAAACCGCCCAGACCTAATACCACTCTATCTCCCCGAGGGAACTCAGAGCAGTTCCCAGGTAAAAATCACAGAACATACAAAGTAAAAACAACATAATCATAAGATTAACAGTACAAAATATGCATAAAAATTGTCACCATAACACACATATATTAAAAGTAATCCTGCCTGTTCAAGGCAATTAATTTTAAAGGCCAGGCCAAGATTTGTGCAAGCACAAAAATTCTAGGGGGCCCGGGAATTAAATGCAATGCTATGGCAGGCAACAATAATATTAGGTACGGGTCTGTGGCTGTTCATTCCAGGGCCGACTAGAGGAAATGATCTGGGTAATTGGTAGGAAGAATAAGGTAATATTCAACAATGTCTAGGGCTGAACTACCTTTAAGACAGTTCCTTAACTCACTACTTTGTTGATTTTTTTTAGAACACCACATCTCCTCCCTTCTTCGTTCCCTTCCCTGGTTTGTATCAACCCGCCCTCCTCTTTTTTTATCCTGCTGCTCGAACTTGTAGTCCCACCCCCCCCTCTCTCCTCCTCCTTTTTCCTCCCACTTTTGCTGGGACAGTGAGCGCGATGCTCTTTGTCCCCTTCCGCCTTGCGTGTTCTTTTTAGGATAATATTAGGTATGGGTTATAAACACTTGTTCATTCCGGGGCCGATTAGAGGAAAGAATCTGGGTAATTGGTAGGAAGAATAAGGCCGTATTCGACAATGTGTAGGGCTGAGTTAGAACTGGTCATTTTCAAAGGCTTGTTGAAACCACCAGGTCTTCAAGCTCTTACGAAAGGAGAGGAGGGATGGGGCCTGTCTTATTTCCCTTGGAAGGGCGTTCCAGAGGCGGGGGACCACCACTGAGAAGGCCCTCTTTCTCGTCCCCACCAACCGCGCTTGAGACGGTAATGGGACTGAGAGGAGGGCCTCCCCGGAAGATACTGGAGGTCTTTGGAGAAAATTCACCTTGATTTTGTGGAGTTGTAGTTCACCTATATCCAGAGAGCTCCCATGACCAACAGAAAATATTGGAAGGGTTTGATGGGCATTGACCTTGAGTTTTGGAGTTGTAGTTCATCTACATCCAGAGAGCACTGTGGACTCAAACAATGATGGATCTGGACCAAACTTGGCATAAATACCCGATAAGCCCAAATGTGTACACTGGTGGAGTTTGGGGAAAATAGATCTTGACATTTGGGAATTGTAGTTGCTGGGATTTATGGTTCACCTACAATCAAAGAGCATTCTGAACTCCACCAACAATGGAATTGAACCAATCTTGGTACACAGAAAATACTGGAAGAGTTCAGTGGGCATTGACCTTGAGTTTTGGAATGTTAGTTCACCTACACCCAGAGAACAGGAGGGGGGCTTTTGGTGGGAGGATTTGCCATCTGTTTCCAAAAAGGAAGAGAAGGACAGACAGAGAGATCTTCAGTCTTCTCTGCCAAAGGGGTTCCTAAGACCATCAGAAATATGTGTATTCTGAGGGTCTTTGATTATCCCTCTGTAACCCCCCTCGTGACCCCCGCAGGGGTCTCGACAACCAGATTGAGAAATACTGCTGTAAAGGAATCAAAATATCCAATTATGTTTTGACATTATAACAAGATAAGGAAATGAATCATTTTGTAAACAATAACACAAATAGCAGGAGAATCTCTTTTTTTAAAAAAAAATAACTTTCTAACCTTAGTATTGCAGCTCAGTATTTCATGTAATGGGGAAGAGGGTGCAAAAAGAGGCATCAAGTAAGGGTTTTGGCAATGAGATGACATTTCTTGTAAAGTCTTATTTATTTTATTTATTTTATTTGCTTTATTTTTATACCGCATTTTCAGCCCAAACAGGCGACTCTTACTTCTTGTAAAGGATTTCTTTTTCATTTGCAGAGCCAAGAGGAAAATTAAAAGATTCTTTACTGCAAATACAGTAATCCTTTAAGGGCAAGCATCACCAAATCACTCATATAAAAGTCTCATAAATGTTTTAAACAGATCTGAAATGGGCCACATTTCTTTTTTTGTTTTTAATGAAAAGTTGGAATTTTCTGGGCTTTTGAGGGTGACCTTGGCGGATGGGAATTGTGGTTCCCCGGTGCTTGGAAGCTTTGCTAGCACCCTTGATAGCTGCCAAAGGGTTCTCAGCAGCACTAAATCCACTCAAATTGGAGCTGTCATTGTTCTTTCCTTTGGCTGCCGTCTGCATTCCGCTCTGCAGGCTACCTCTCCGAATCATCCACTGTCATTCTTAAAGAGATGAAAGATTATTTTGTTCAGAGTTAACTCCAACTAGGGGATTCTTCTGTTTTCTGGGCTTCTGACATATAAAGAATGTGCTCTGACCTTTTGAGTCCTTCGAAGATATTCCTGATCTTAAATTACCTGGCTTTAAAAACATTTTAGAATGATGGTAGTCAGTGTGATTGAAGAAATCTGGCAGAACAATCCTATGCAGGTCAAGGGGGGGGGGTGGTGGGGGGGGAGTCTATGGATGAGACTTGGGCTCATGCCAGCCAACGCAGCAGAAGGGAGAATTCATTCCCACTGTTCTCTCCATAGAGCTGGGAAAGAACTAGGTATGAATACTAAATTATTTGTAATTACCGTCTTTTTCCAATAAAGAAAAAAGCATTGTGATTTTTTTCTTTATTGAAAAGACTGCTTTACCTAGATATATAAAAATCAGTGTGTGTGTGACTATACCACAAATGCTTTTGCTAGGTGAGGTGTCCCTCTGTGATGTCACTGAATTGGCTGCTGCTAGGTGAAGTGGCTCTCTGTGAGGTTACTGGGAAAGAAAGGTGACACCTTTATGAGATGAAGGAAGGAAGAGGAGGGGAAGAATGAAGGAAGAGAATGATTATATAAGGCCACTGTAGTCCATGCTCTCGTTACATCCTGTATAGATTACTGCAATGCACTCTACGTGGGGTTGCCTCTGAAGACTGCTCAGAAGCTTCAACTAGTCCAACGAATTGCAGCCAGATTGCTCACCGGAACGAGGTACAGGGAGCACACAACCCCTCTGTCACGTCAGCTCCACTGGCTGCCAATTAACTACCGAGCACAATTCAAAGTGCTGACTTTAACCTATAAAGCCATAATAAGTTCTGGCCCTGTCTGAACATATCTCCCTCTGTGAACCACCAAGGAGTTTAAGATCATTGGAAAAGGCACTGCTCTTGGTCTCACCACCCTCGCAAGTGCAACTGGTGGGGACGATGGACAGGGCCTTCTCGGTGTTGGCTCCCAGGCTGTGGCACTCTCTCCCAAATGATATCAGATCTGCCTCCTCCCTCCTGACCTTTTAAAAAAACAGAAAACCTGGCTTTGGGATCAAGCTTTTGAGCAATAGATACAGTGATTGAATGAGAATGACCTATGCGACTGGCAATGGACTAATTCTGGATCATGATTTTAAACTTTTTTGGCACTTTCCCTTTCAGGTTTTATTGGCTGCTAAATTTAAGTTCAGCCATTGTGTTTGTCAGCATTTCATACATCCAGCAGTCAGTGGCCAAAAACCTTGGTTTTCTTATTCCCTTTGTCTCTGTCCTGATGGCTCTGATCACAATTCACATGGCACACAGTGAAATGATTTACCAGCCACCAAAAGGTAAGTGTTATGTGATAAATCCATGTGTGTGTGTTTAAATCAAACCGGTTGTTTAGGAAACATTTGAGTTTTTAAAATTATAATCTGAAATCTACTAATTTTGTACACAAGGAGCCTTAGAAATTGTGTACATGGCAAAGTTATTCTCTGACATACCACAATCAGATCAGACAGTTTGTCAGTGTCTTGATTGCTGACCATCAAGACAACGTATTCTTCAACATCAAACAACACCCGATACTGGGTTGCTGTGAGTTTTCTGGGCTGTATGGCCATGTTCCAGAAGCATTCTCTCCTGACATTTTACCCACATCTATGGCAGGCATCCTCAGAGGTTGTGAGGTCTGTTGGAAGCTAGGCAAGTGAGGTTTATATATCTGTGGAATGTCTAGGATGGGAGAAAGAACTCTTGTCTGTTTGAGGCAAGTGTGAATGTTGCAATTGGCCACCTTGATTAGCATTTAATGGCCTTGCAGCTTCAAAGCCTGACTGGTTGCTGCCTGGGGGGATCCTTTGAAAACCATGAAAACCTCTAATCAGGACAGTAAATAAAGAGCAACACTCAAAAAACAGGGGAAATCCAGACAAGAATGTTAGAACATTGGTTTAAATGTAAGGAAATATTGTTAATAGTTTAAACTGTGTGTGGTGTGGCAATGCAGTGTAAAAGTTAAATGCATAAAGCTGTGCTTGATTCCACAGAATCAGATTACCATGTGGTTTGAGCTTCCAGTAATGTATAGCTAGTGAAGGGACGTGTTTTATTCTGCTCCTGTAAATAGTTTGTAGTTTAGTATTTACAATAAAATAAGTCACTCCAGGCTTTGGAGTTGATTTAAAGTTGCATGATGAATTTATTTTTTTGTGCTCTCCGTGCAAATGCCAGAGAGTCAAGAAGGATTGTGATAAGAGAGAGAGGTAATTTATCTCAATAAATCAACAAAGAATAAATCACAGCCAGCTAACACCTCCCAACAAAGGATCCCTCAGACAGCAACCAGCCATGCTTTGAAGCTGCAAGGCCATTAAATGCTAACCAAGGTGACCAATAGCAACATTTACACTTGCCTCAAGAGATGAGTTCTTTCTCCCACCCTGGACATTCCACAGATATATAAATCTCTCTTGCCTAGTTTCCAACAGACTTCACAACCTCTTGGGATGTCTGCCATAGATGTGGGTGAAACGTCACAAGAAAATATATAAATATGTGAGAGGAAGTCACAGGGAGGAGGGAGCAAGCTTGTTTGCTGCTTCCCTGGAGACTAGGATGTGGAACAATGGCTTCAAACTACAAGAAAGGATATTCCATCTGAACATGAGGAAGACCTTCTTGACTGTGAGAGCCGTTCAGCAGTGGAACTCTCTGCCCCGGAGTGTGGTGGAGGCTCCTTCTTTGGAGGCTTTTAAACAGAGGCTGGATGGCCATCTGTCAGGGGTTCTTTGAATGCAATATTCCTGCTTCTTGGCAGGGGGTTGGACTGGATGGCCCATGAGGTCTCTTCCAACTGTATGATTCTATGATCTAGAACATGGCCATATAGTCTGGAAAGCTCACAGTAATCCAGCAATTCTGGCCATGAAAGCCTTCAACAACACATTGAACATCAAGATAGCAAAAATTATGAGTGAGGGAGAACACACAAACTTGGAGAGGCTGCAGAAATAGGGTCAGGCAAAAGAAAACTGCTGCATTAATTACTATTCCATCTTTCTGTGATCGTGGGATTCTGTTCTTCTTTATGAATAACTCATCCCATCTGATGTTGATTAGCCAGATAGGCCCCATTTTTCACCTATGAAGTGTTGGTGGATATGGCATTGGTTTTTTGGGACACAGCAAATCTGGGGCATATTTTTTCAGTATTTACTTCTTTCTGGATCTATCATGAGCGCCATTCCAAGAGGACACTTCCCTCTCCTCCTTAATAAATATTTAGATAACTTTGTTTTGGCTTTTCCCGGTAGATGAGTCTTCTAGAATTCTCACCCAAGCCAATAATTCAAGCCCATAGGTGACCTTAAAAAATGATTGGATTTTATTTGAAGGAAGCGACCCCAACCCGGTGCCAGAAAATGCATATGCCAGGAAAGGATTTCATTTGCATTTTTTATCCCACTATAATTTTGACAATTGGAAGTTGACGAAATATTGGGAGAAGAGAAGAAATCATCTAGAGAGCCATGTAGTGTTTTAAAGAACTGTAATTGAATAGCATATATTAGCTCAAGGTCAGAGGAGAAGAACACTAGAGGCAAGATTTTAAGTCGAGATGGATGGATAGGAAAGGAATATTGCTTGTAAAATATGTTCTCAATTCTTCATGTGGTTTTGTTGCCAGATTCCAGCAGGGGCATATAAATATGTGCATGGATGGAGGTGCGTGTATTATATATGTCCTGATGTGGAGCCAAACTCAAATTGCACATATACATAGCCAGGAAAGGAGTATGCATGTTATATGGAAGCATTGGGATAAGCAAATAATATTTGGCAGGTCTTCATTTTGAAAAAATACTAAGCCACAGAATCCATATCCATTTTTTACTTCCCTGCACCAGGGGGAAAATGGTCTCTAGACATTTCCTAGATCCACCAGGCGATACTATGGTATGTCTGATGGACTCTATGGAAGTTACAATAGAGTTGTGTTGGAAAACCTAGCAATATCCTCTCCACAGTTTCACATAACTGCAGTCTGGCAAAGAATGTATTCCCTGGGATATGACAATGTTACTATAAACAAGTTTAGAGGAGATTATGTCAGTTCTACTAAGATGCAGCAATACCTCAGTAAATGAGGTGGAGGGGTTCCTTCAACAGAATTTTTTTAATACTGGGGGCACAAATGACATGGGAAGAATAAAGATGGTTCCCTGCACCTCAGAATAGAAGAGTAACTCAATATCTTTATGCAAAACAATAGGCACACATGAAATGAAAGAATTGGGTCAGGTAAGCCTTGCATAAGGGAATAATGAATGATTTTAATGTAAGTCGTTTTGAGTCTCCTCTGTGTAGAGAAAAAGTTGGGTATAAATAAATGTCATAATCATAATCATACATCTTGAACCTTCTAGAGCAGTGGTTCTCAACCTTAGATGTTTTGGCTTCAACTCCCAGAAATCCTAACAGCTGGTAAACTGGCTGGGATTTTTGGGAGTTCTAGGCCACTTTTCTAAAGACACATTGAAACTTTCTTCCAAACGGTTCTGGCCCAACTTACCTGTCCGAACGTATCTCCCCTTACGAACCACTGAGGACTTTAAGATCATCGGGGGGAGGCTCTGCTCTTCGTCACAAGCACGTTGGGCAGGGACGAGAGACAGGGCCTTCTCAGTGGTGGACCCTCGGCTATGGAATGCCCTCCTTAGGGAAATCAGATCTGCTCCCTCCCTCTTGACGTTTCGGAGGCATGTTAAAACGTGGCTATTCGAGCAAGCATTTACAAATACAGAGTAGCTAATACAGGAAATTGAATGACCTGACAATGGAATTGGACAATGCTTGAGAATAATGAGACGCTGATGATGTTGCTTTTATTGTTTTCGTGATGTCTTATGCTATTAATGTTTTTTATCTATTATGTTTTATGTATACTGATTTGTTGGGAACTGCCTTGAGTTGCTGGTTGGCTGAGAAAGGCGGTATACAAATACAGTAAATAAATAAATAAATAACATGCAATGACAGGGAAAAGACACTTGCCATTCCCAATGGGCAAAAGCAAACTGCTGCAGCCCCTCTTAGCTTCCTTAATGTTAAATTTTGTTATATTGAACACATTCTGATATTGATTGGCCACATATGCTCTGGTTTTAATCTGTGAAATATTAGAGCATTTGAAATACATAAAAATAGCAGCGAGATTTGTTCTCTCATTCAGCTGATACCAGGGGTGGGAAACTTCATTATGCTGAGAGGCAAATTCATGAACTTATTTCCCTATATATAGAGAAAACCAAAAGAGAGAGAAATCTGAAAGTGTCCTGAAGTAATCTTCTCTTTTTGGAAAACTGGATATATGTAGCTACTTCTGGATACTTGAAGGACAGGGAATGTATTCTTTTCTATGAACAGAAATAATATGATCCAGGTTCTAGAGGGGATCAAGAGCTTTAAAAACAGCTTTACCGAGCTTAATGAAGCCCCATGATCAAACTTTGGCTGCATCTACACCAGGCAAACTTTGGCCCTCCAGGTGTTTTGGACTTCAATTCCCATAAGTCCAAAACACCTGTAGGGCCAACATTTGCCCATGCCTGATCTACATGTAGAATTAATGCAATTTGACACCACTTTAATTGTTGACTTCTTATTGGTACTGCCTCATTCCATATCTCTGCCCATTAAAACCAAGAAATGGGAGCAATGGCTACCTGTCTTAAGTTTACAAACCCTATCCCAGTTAATCTCCTCCTTGTTTCTTCATAAAACTTCTCCATTTTCTACCTTTTACTATACTCAACACTGTAAATACTCTGTTGTGGTTCATTGTCCTTTTTCTCCAGGAAGTTGTCCATTAACAGTCTGTGGTGTGGCTGCTAATGCATTGAAGGTGTGTTGTGTCAAATGCCGCTACTTCAAGGAGAATGTGACAAACTGGCTAGACCATGCCAAGGAAAACTATGGTGGCCAATACAGCGAAACGCAAGTAGAAAGCACCAAGATGCTTCTTCATCTCTTTCCCTTCTTTGCTTTCCAAGTCCTCTATCGCATGTGCGTTATGCAGGTGAGTGAGTGGTTCCTTGGATTTTTAATACATTTTGAAGTTCAGTCCAGTCGTTTTTTTCTTTCTCTCCGTGTCAGGAGTGACTTGAGAAACTGCAAGTCGCTTCTGGCATGAGAAATTGGTTGTCAGCAAGGAATTGTCCAAGAGACGCGCAGATGTTTGATGTTTTATCATCCTTAAGGGAGGCTCCTCTCATGTCCCCACATAGAGAGCTGGAGCTGACAGGGGGGGGGCTCAACCCACTCTCCCCAGATTCGAACTGCTGACCTATTGGTCAGCAGTCCTGCCGGAACAAGGGTGTAACCCATTGCACCACCAGGAGCTCCATACCCCAGAATATAATGCAGGACTAGACAATATCAGCAGTCCAAATGTTTTGGACAACAACTACCAACCACCTAGGCATACAAAGACTTTTGGGAGTTGTGGTTCAAGATATTTTAGGGAATAATGTGTAACATATCTACAGTCTCTGACTGATTAACTGATAGTGATGATGGTTTCACAAGATCCTCCAATACCTCAATGTTATTATTTATTTATTTATTTATTTATTTATTTATTTACAGCTTTTATATTCCGCCCTTCTCATCCCGCAGGTGAGACTCAGGGCGGATTACAGTGTACACATATATGGCAAACATTCAATGCCAATTTTGACATACAAACATATACAGACATAGACAGAGGCTATTTAACTTTTTCTGGCCGCCAGGGGAGCTGTCGCTTTCATCGTCCATCTGCGACACTGATGAAGCACTTCCGCATTCCCCGCATTCTTCCCCACTGGAATGCTTTGCTGGGGTCTTCTTTATGGCTTCATAAATCAGTTAATTTAGCCTCCCCACACTTTTTTTAAAGGTGGTACCTTACTTTCCTACTTGACAGATGCAACTGTCTTTCGGGTTGCAAAGGTCAACAACAGGCTACACACAATTGGTTGGAAACCCACTCCAACCTGGGCTGGCTTCGAACTCATGACCTTTTGGTCAGAGTGATCTTAAAGCAGCTGACACTCAGCTGCACCACAATCCCGGTGTTATGTCCAATTCCCATAGATAAATGAGATGGCAACCTTTTTCTTTCTGGCTTCTCCATTCATCATGCCAGAACTGGAGATTCCACAATGGAGGAGACAGGCAGTTCCTTCAGAACTAAGAAAAGTATTTGCTTCTTTGCAAAGTACATAATTTATTTATCGAATTCACCTTCATGGAATGAGGTGATGGCCCATAGCTTCAGAGAATTTTTTAAAGTATTAAATTAATTAGCAGAGGCTAGGTCTGCCTGTGTAGAGAATTCAAACTAAAGCCTGTGTTTTTTTATTAACCTCCTAACCTTGTGCCCACTGTGATTTCCCTATTAATTTTTGTTAAATCCCCAAATTGGCACCATAAGCTGCTGCCACCATTCCAGATGGGCCTTAATTATTTCTTCCTTCCACGTTGGCCTTTGTGACTTCCCCGGTCTCTATCCTATAATGTGCATGTGGACCTTAGAGCTGGGGGCTTGAAAGCTGGGCGGGCAAAATTAGACCATGTAGTTGTGCACCTTTACAAATTAACAATCAGAAGTGCAGTAAATGATCAAGCACTGACGGCTATTATTGTTGAGCCCACAAAAATAACAAGGGCTGCCTGCAATCTCTTCCACACACACTTAGTTGGGAATTGACTCCACTGAACACACGGAAGGCATTTCTGCTAGTAAGGGACTTCATATTTAAGGATATCGGAAAGATAACGGATGAGGAAAATAATTGGATCCTCCCTTGCTAATACAGTACCTTAATGTAGGTAAAATTAATAACATCCTGCCTGGCAATATTGAGCCCTCACCTCAAAAACATTTCTGAGGGCCCTGAGTGTACAATTATCTCAATTCTGTATATCAATTTAAATTTGAAGAGTTTGGTAGAATTTTGAAACTGTGTACATAATTGTGTATTTTATTGTAATGATGGTTCACTCCCCCCCCCCCCCACCCCCACCCCACACACACACACACTTAAAACTGTTTTGCACAAATTATATGTTTACGAATGTTATGAATTGTTGCAATAAACATTTTCCCCATGGGTTGTTGTAGGTTTTTTGGGGCTATATGGCCACATTCTAGAGGCATACTCTCCTGACGTTTCGCCTGCATCTATGGCAAGCATCCTCAGAGGTGGTGAGGTCTGTTGGAACTAGGAAAATGGGTTTAGATATCTGTGGAAAGACCAGGGTGGGACAAAGTGGGACATTGAAATCCACAAGCATGTGGACAATTTCAACAGAAAGGAAGAGACCATGAAAATGAACAAAATCTGGCTACCAGTATTAAAAAAACTCTAAAATTACAACAGTAAAACAGCAGAGGGAAACAATCAGGGACATCTAATCACCTCTCAACAAAAGATTGCTCCAGGCACTTCCAGGCTATCAAATGGTAATCAAGGTGGTCAGTTGAAACATTCACACCTAGCTCCAGCAGACAAGAGTCCTTTGTCCCACTCTGGTCTTTCCACAGATATATAAACCCATTTTCCTAGTTCCAACAGACCTCACTACCTCTGAGGATGCTTGCCATAGATGCAGGCGAAACGTCAGGAGAGAATGCCTCTAGAACATGGCCATATAGCCGAAAAAAACCTACAACAACCCAGTGATACTGGCCATGAAAGCCTTTGACAATACATTTTCCCCGTGCCTTTCCTCTCAATCCAGATTGATCCCTGCTTCCATCTCATTTGCTGTACATCATTCACCTATTAATACAGATTTAAACAATACTAGTTTCAAAGGACAGATAGCCCTCCACATTTGCTGGGGTTATGGGCTCATGACCCCCAGGAAAATGGGGAAAATGCAACTTTTTTTAAAAAAAAATCTCTACAGTAATCTCTAGATCTTCTGATGTCCATGTCTGATGGACATGGATCATCGATTCACACTGGGAGATGTAGAGATTCCTGGAAAGATCGTATTACTGAAATCCACGTGTAATAAATGCTGCAAAAGTTAAATCAGCACATGCAGAGTGGCAACTAAACACTATTACAGCCTTGTGATTCCAGTTTAACAGCCATGGTTTCATCCTGTGAAATCCTGAGATCTGCCATTTAAGCAAGGTTATTTAGAAACCTTTACTTTTACCCTGGTTGCACAGCAGGTTAAACTGCTGAACTGCTGAACTTGCTGACCGAAAGGTTGGCTGTTCGAATCTGGGGAGCGGGGTGAACTCCCGCTATTAGCCCCAGCTTCTGCCAATCTAGCAGTTCGAAAACATGCAGTAGATCAGTGTTTCTCAACCTTCCTAATGCTGACCCCTTAATACAGTTCCTCATGTTGTGTGACCCCCAACCATAACATTATTTTCGTTGCTACTTCATAACTGTAATTTTGCTACTGTTATGAATCCGTAATGTAAATATCTGATATGTGGGGTGTATTTTCATTCACTGGACCAAATTTGGCACAAATACCAATATGCCCAAATTTGAATACTGGTGGGGTTGGAGGGGATTGATTTTGTCATTTGGGAGTTGTAGTTGCTGGGATTTATAGTTCACCAATGAAATAGCATTCTCAACCCCACCAACGATAGAATTGGACCAAACTTTCCACACAGAACCCCCATAACCAACAGAAAATACTATGTTTTCTGATGGTCTTTGGTGACCCCTCTGACACCCCCTCATGACCCCCCAGGGGTCCCGAACCCCAGGTTGAGAAACACTGCCCTAAATATATACAACCATGCACATCAATATTAGGGTGGGAGATTGATTTTGTCATTTGGGAGTTGTGCTGGGATTTATAGTTCACCTACAATCAAAGAGCATTCTGAACTCCACCAACAATGAATTGAACCAAACTTGGCACACAGAACTCCCATGGCCAACGGCAAATACTGGAAGGGTTTGGCGGGCATTGACCTTGAGTTTTGGAGTTGTAGTTCACCTACATCCAGAGAGCACTGTGGACTCAAACAATGGATCTGGACCAAACTTGGCACAAATACTCAATATGCCCAAATGTGAACACTGGTGGAGTTTGGGGAAATGGACCTTGACATTTGGGAGTTGAAGTTGCAAGGATTTGTAGTTCACCTATGATCAAAGAGCATTCTGAACCCCACCAACGATAGAATTGGGCCAAACTTCCCACACAGAGCCCCCAAGACCAACAGAAAATACTGACACCCCCTAAGGGGTCCTGATCCCCAGGTTGAGAAACACTGCAGTCGATCAATACGTACTGCTTCTGCACGAAGGTAACGGCGCTCCATGCAGTCATGCTGGCCACATGACCTTGGAGGCATCTATGGACAATGCCGGCTCTTTGGCTTAGAAATGGAGATGAGCACCACCCCCAGAGTCAGACATGACTACACTTAATGTCAGGGAAAACCTTTACCTTTTATTTAGAAACCAGAGAGCTGTAGTGTCTCACAAATGGAATGCACCCTTTAATGCCTGTGCTAGAACTTTCATCTCTGTTAATCTGAAAGTTGCTACTGGATCCATTCCAAACTTTTTATTCTAAAATAGACCAACACGGCTTTCTGTTTGAACACAAAACTAAAACCAAGTTTTTCTCCTTTCAAACTAGATCCCTTCTGGATATTATCTTCAAGCAATAAATTCAAATCTCAATCTGAATGGCTTTTTCATACCAATAGCAGCCATGAATCTGATCAGCATCCTGCCGTTCCTGATTCTAGCTCCCATTCTGGAGTGTCTCAGCACTTGTCTCTCCAGTGCAAAAACTAGTGGATGGTCCCATACTATGTACATTGGTGAGTTTCATTTTTTAAAAGTAACTTCTGTAGGAGCTGGTTTTTTCCCCTTCATTATTGGGAAGGAAGTGGTGCTTTTAAATATAGTATGATCTTTATATTTGTGTGAGATATGTTCCTGGACTTCCCATTGATATGCAAAACTGTGAATAACAGCAAACTCTATTGAAATGAAAGATTTGTTGTCTAAGAGCCACAGTGGAGGACTTTGACAATGTCTAGAGATGACATATTTTGTTGGATGTAGATAAATGAAACTGCAGGTACCAGTTCCATGGATATGTGGGCCCTACTATACAAAAACATTTTGGGGTGAGGGATCTCCTCAGAAAAATGACTGGGCTTTGTTGGAGCTTGCCTCTCCTTCAGTGTCCATTGCATGATGGTGGATGTTGGACTCTAGCTCAAGGGTGAATCCACACTAGGATGTAATCCCAAAAGTGTTGGATGGGTTGTTCATATCTTTTTGGAGCAATAAGCATATTCTCTAGGGCTGGGCGGTTTTGTAATTTCGTAATTTCGTAATTCGTTAAAAATTCGTGTTTTTTTTATAACGAAGCGATAACGAACCATTCAGGAGCAACTAAAAAACGAAACGAATTTTTAAATTTGTTTCGTAATTGTTTCGAATTCGTTTTGTATTCGTTTCGTTATCGTTTTGAAATGTTTCGTTATTATTTCCGCATGTCTGGGGCAAGTTTTATAGTTGTTTTTTGTTTAATCAGTGAAAAAAAATTATAATATCACACCAACAGTCAACAACAGAGGGAGAGGGAAGCTTCAGAAATTCCCCCTGTCCCATTTGGAGGTTTTTTAGCGTATTGCGCGGTCGCGTCCGCCATTAACGAATCGATTCGTTATTGTTTCGTATTTGTTTCGTATTGTTTTGTAATTTACTAAATTTCGTAAATATCGAACTTTTTTAAAGAAAAATTTCGGAATTCTTTTAAAAATTGAAACGCAACACCCCCCCTAAAAACGAATCGATTTTTAGAAACAAATCTTTTTGGAGCAATAAGCATATTCCCCTGTGTTTATGTGTACTTTCCTTCACATAGGGAAAAGACTCTAATTTTGTACCATTTGGCCAAACCAAGCAAATTCATCTTATGCAATTATAGCTCTTTGATAGCATGCCATCCTTTGGTATCCTTGGATTTGTAGTTTCATGAGGCATTTAGAATTCTATGTCTGAGAGCTCTGGTGTTTTGTTATTGTGGTGTGACTTCAAGTTGTTTGTTTTAAGATTACTCTAAAGAGAATCTATTGTGGGAGTTTTCTCAGCAAAATTACCTTCACCTGAGACTTCAAGAGCAACTCGCCCAAAGCTACCCAGTTATTGGGAAGGAAGCAGTTGGGCAAAGATTCGAACCCTGGTCTGCTAGAGTTCTGCAACCAGTACACCACAATGGTTCTCTTTACTGCTTCATGAAACTACCAATCCTACGATTCCGTATGATAGAACCCCAACAGTTAAAGCACTATCAAAATGGTATAACAGTGTGCTGTGAAAGAGGCCAGTGAGATTTCTTCCCATCCCTGTCCTGTAGCAATTTCACACTTTCAGATTGCAACCTCAAGCTGTGCTTTCAAATATTTTGCAGATTGAATGACTTCCTATTTGGAGGATAAGAACTCCCAGGCTCCTCTGTTACTGACTGATTAGCTGCAGCTGTTCACTTGCAATAAGCAGAATAGATTCTGGAACATTTGGGGAAGAATGGATTGTTTGACTGTTCAAATGCTGAATGTGCTCTCTCTCTCTCTCTCTCTCATTTAAAACTTTGTTTTACTGATGTTGAACTAAACATGGTCCTGAATCCTTTTAGTTAATCCAAACTAGAGTAGACACATTGAGTCAACATCTAGACAAATCCCACTGATTCATTAGCTATCTCTCTAATTGTAACCTGTGGTTTTTGTCATTTCTCCTCGTAGATAGAGGCAGGGACAAAATATCTTAAAATATGGCATACAATCAGCTAAAACACATAGCCCAGTTAAAGCATCTGTTTAAAAAAATATAAATTGAATGTATAGTTTAAAAATCTAATACATAATTTAAAATTTATGGTATGTCTTGGTGGTTTCCAAGCACTAATCAGTTCTGACCCCAATTAGCTTCCATAATCAAATGGGATCCAGTAGGGCATTGTAACTAGGAGTACTGTTTGATGATAGGAAGCCAAATGACTTTTAAAGAGATTTCAGTTGGAAAAACCCAAGTAATCTAGAGGAAAACAACGTTTAGGTTTTCTTTCAAGAACTACAACTTTATCCATTGGTAAGACAATCATTCTTCTCCAAAGGAAACACCAGTCTTGCAAAATGATAATACAAACTATTGTGTCATTTCAGCCCACATAACCCATATGAAGTATTTTACAAAGATTTGGAACCATCTTAAATATTTAAGTTAAAAAAATATTGGTGACATACACTCCAACTTTTCACAGGTTAAAAGCCAGGACACCTGTGGCCAAGAAACATCAGAAAGTGCTCGATATGGCAAAATGTGGCACTTTAAACTCAGATTACCCTTAAGGAAGTAGAAAGAGGAGAAATAAATTGGTACATTTCAGATGCAGCCAAAAAGTGGGACTGAAGCTGATAAATCAGGGCAATTGGAAGCTATATGATAGCCAGCTTATATTTAGAGCTGTATCAATGAAGTCACACAACAATATTTCCACATCTTTCTTTTTGAAGTTTGAAGCAGTGTTGAAAAAAAACAAGGTTTAAACTCGTAATGTTTTGGCAATCCAGATGCAAATGCCTCCAGGGCAGATGCAGTGGACAAAAACACCAGAGTCTACTGTTGTCAGGCTGAAAAGTGTAGAGAGCTGCTACACTTTTAATAGTTGTGTGGAAGCTGCTTGTCACACATCCAAGGAGCACATATCACCTACTAAAATTCCTCCAGTCATTAAAGGTACAGGAGTCCTCTCATATTTTTTTTCGCTCTGGTAGCCATTTGTTGCTGTATGCCTTTAAGTCGTTCCTGACTTATGGCAACCCTTAGGTGACCTTGTCATGGAGTTTTGTTGGCAAGATTTGTTCAGAGGGTGTTTGCCTTTGCCTTACCCTGGGGCTGAGAGAACATGACCTGTCCAAGCACAACTTGTGGGTTTCTGCAGCCAAGTGGAGATTTGAAACCTGGTCTCCAGAGTCCTATTCCAGCACTCAAGCCACACTGACTCTCTCTAGTAGTCATAGCTGGTCAAATGCTGCCTCTAGGATAGAATACCTCAGTGACTTATCTCAGCACTCCATGGGGATAATATTGGCCTACTAAGCAGAGTTGTATGACTCATTGAAATAATTTGAAATACTTTGACAAACAGTTGTATTGTCTGACTGGTGCCTGTATTAGACTCTGGTATCCAGCATGATGAGGTGCTGAGAATCTCCCCAGTTTTAGCTGATGTGTATTTTTAGAATAAAAGAGCAGTCTTTTCTTAAATTTAGAAATCAATTCCCATTTGCATGAATGAAGCAACTGGAGTGCTCTTCCAATTTAAGCTATTCCCCATCCTGCAGTGCAGTTTAAAACACATGCGCGCTTAGAAATCAACATTTCCTGTTCTCCTAGTATTTAATGCGGGACCCCTGTAGCATGTGGCGCAGCCGGTGCCAAAAGACAGGAAGTATTAATCTGACTAGAATTAGCCTAATTAAGTTTGTTGTTAAGCTTTGTGCAAAGGAGAAGTGCATGAAACAGCAGGTGGCAATTACTCAGGATTTAAAATAAAATGATGTTTCAATTGAGCGAGGGGAAAAGAACACTTGGATAGCAGCGCTGACAATTCTTCAGGTTACATCTGAAATCCTGAAATCCTAATGATGCTGCAAATGTTCAAAAGGTTAAATATTTCACTTGGTGCCATGCTGAGAACTCTCTTGATATTTTAAAGCCTCATTCACTGACATCGTGTGTGTAGAAGCATGCAATACTGAAACAATTTAATAAACTGTCCCAAGATTATGTCCCTTTTCTTAATGCAATTAACTTATTGGCCAGTTTAGTTCCTGAAAAGACAGCCACATTCTCATATCACAGGAAGCCATGGTTGATGTGAACCATAGTTTTTGTACCTTTAGCCATTTATTGCCTCACAGATGAAAAAACCATGCAAAGTTTGTTTTCCTCATTTCTGTACCACTTATTTTTCCATCTCATGTTTCAGGGTGGGTAGCTGAGGAAACAAACCATGAACAAACCAGGGTTGTTGTAGGCTTTTCGGGCTATATGGCCATGTTCTAGAGGCATTCTCTCCTGATGTTTCGCGTGCATCTATTGCAAGCATCCATGTTCTGAGGATGATTGCCATAGATGCAGGCAAAACATCAGGAGAGAATGCCTCTAGAACAGTGGTTCTCAACCTGTGGGTCCCCAGGTTTTTTAGCCTACAACTCCCAGAAATCCCAGCCAGTTTATCAGACATTAGGATTTCTGGGAGTTGAAGGCCAAAACGTGTGGGGATCCACAGGTTGAGAACCACTGCTCTAGAACATGGCCATATCAATGACCAATCTCGATAAAATAGTGAAGAGTAGAGACATAACACTGGCAATGAAGATCTGCATAGTTAAATCAATGGTATTTCCCCATAGTAACATGGATGCGAGAGCTGAACCATAAAGAAGACTGATGAAGGAAGATAGACACTTTGGTACTGGAGGAAAATTCTGAGAGTGCCTTGGACTGCAAGAAGATCAAACCATTACATACTCCAGGAAATAAAGCCCAGCTGCTCACTGGAGGGAAGGATATTAGAGGCAAAGATGAAGTACTTTGGCCACATCATGAGGAGACAGGAAAGCTCGGAGAAGACAATGCTGCAGGGGAAAATGGAAGGAAAAAGGAAGAGGGGCGGACCAAGGGCAAGATGGATGGATGGTGTCCTTGAAGTGATGGCTTGACTTTGAAGGAGCTGGGGGTGGCAATGGCAGCTGACAGGGAGATCTGGAGTAGGCTGGTCCATAAGGTCATGAACAGTCGGATGCGACTGAACGAATCAACAACATCAAACAAACAAATCTTGTCAGTATAACAAAGAACAGAAAAGAACCCTTAAAAATAGTTCTCTTGAGATAAATAAAATGTGGGTTGTAATTATTTGTTTCCCTATGCCCAGGGAAATTTCTCAATTTTACATGCTTCAGGTTTCTGCACACAACTCTATTGTGATTTAATTCCGGTTTCCTAAATAGTGCTGCAGACTGAACCATGAAACATTATTACTCCACAGTTAAACAAAAATATTGCTTCCAAATTGATGAACTGGTAGGTCTCTGGGTGATTTGCAGAAGGTCAACAGGGCTTTCTGGTTCTCAGTTTTTAATTATTGCAGCAATAGTATGATGACCTGTACCTTAAATTATATTGCCAATACAAAAAAGTTTGGACTTCATCAGAAGTGGATTTTTGTGAGGAGAGACCAGAGCTTGTTTTTTTTTTTAAATGATTTGTTCAACTTATTCATTATGGCACTGGACAGTTATTCATTGCTATTACTCAATGTTTAATGCAAGAACTGGGAAAATGGAGCCTAAAGCAGCATGCAATTCCTGATCTTCACCTTTGAGTCTTCTAAGCTCAATGCTCCAATGGCCCAGCCAAACCAT
This sequence comes from Anolis sagrei ordinatus, assembly GCF_025583915.1. Classification (NCBI taxonomy): domain Eukaryota; kingdom Metazoa; phylum Chordata; class Lepidosauria; order Squamata; family Anolidae; genus Anolis; species Anolis sagrei. Next base: position 19,320,323 of record NW_026847549.1, read on the forward strand.
TCCAAATATAAAAGGGTAATTTTGGTGTGATTTTTAGGTTGATATCTGCAAATGCAAGGAAACAATCCACAAATGCATGTGTGTGTTTGAATGTACGTTTGAATAGCCTTCCAATTTATGTTGATCTCCTGGATTTTATAGGGTTTTCTTGAGCAAAGAATACTCAGATTGTTTTCCAAGTCTATCCTTTGAAACACAGCTTTTTGCACCTGGTATTTGCTTGAAGTCTCCCATCCAAGTTGGCCCCAGGCATCCACACAGTTGCTCACATTTGTTGCAGATCTTTCAGAGAGGTTGTGCCTTTTACCACACCTGGACTGACCACTTTAATAACTTGGTTTTGAAATGCTAGTGTGCCTCTTTAACACAGTTGGTTCCTAAATTTGGCAAGACTCTTTTGAAAGTCTTATGAAAGTTGTCCTTCTCCCCAGAAATTTTGAAAGCAACTTTTTCCATGTATTGGAAATCAATGTCCTTCACGTGGACTAGTTTGGACAGAAAAAATTGACAATGCCCACATGGTTCATAGAGTTCCCGAAGCAGATTTCTTGGGGGCCTATGGACTACAATGTGAATAATCCGTCCCTAAATGCAATGCCTCTTGTCGGGCCAAAGAAATCCTTTCATTGATACTCTCCATGGTATTGCTGGAAAATCTCACCCATATTGGAAGGGGTTTTGATGTCATTTTTATTCATCATTCAGAATGTCTGAAAACTGTCCCATATTCCTAGAATTTTGTTCAAATGCTTCAGTCATCAAAGAGATATGTTACACCAAAATAGAACAAGAGCTACATGCCATTTGTGGTTACTCAGCTAATTCTAATTGAAGAATTTTATTGGTTGGGCACGCTGATGCGATTCCATTGGTGTAAGAAAGTATAGTGGGTCCTTGGTGTCTACTGGGAGTTTGTCCGTCCATTCATCCCTAGATAACAACATTTGTGACTGTTCAATGGCATAGTAAAATTGGGTTATAGGCAAAATTACAGGTTGCTTGTGATTTGTAAATATATATTTTCAAGCTGTGGAAAGTTGAATCCATTAATACATTGAAATGATGATGATGATGATGATGATGATGATTATTATTATTATTATTATTATTATTATTTTATTCCTTACCCACCTCTTCTCATAGCTCAAGGCAGGTTACAGAACAATTAAAACATTACAAAAAACACAACAAATACGCATTATAAAACAAACCAGTATAAAAGCTGCACATCTTTAAAAAATACATATTAAAATACACAAAATAGACATTAAACAAAGGACAAGCATGTAAAACTCATGCTTGAAGACTGTCTGGGTAGGCCTGCCAGAAGAGATAGGTCTTTACATGGTTTTAAAATTCCAACAACTCATTTGGTTCTTCCAGCAGGTCATTCCATGGTGCACAGAGGACCTAAGTGTGTGGGGCAGCTTGTACGGGTGAAGGTGATCCTTTAAGTAATCTGGACCCAAACCATATAGGTTCTTTAAAGGTCAAACCCAACACTTTGTACTTTGCCCGGAAATTAACTGGCAGCCAGTGGAGTGATTTTAGGATAGGTGTAATATGCTCACTCTTGGATGTTCTCGTAACCAACCTGGCTGCCTTATTTTGAACCAACTGGAGTTTCCAATCTTGGTACAAAGGTAGCCCAATGTAAAGCACATTGCAGAAGTCCAACCTGAGGTTACTAGTGTGTGCACTACCATCTTCAGGTCCTCCAAATCTAGGAAGGGGCACAGCTGACATTTTAGCCAAAACTGATAGTAAGCACTAATACGGAAATCCAACTGGATGTGTCAGAATAAAAGATGACAAGGCTTGTTAACATAAATGTGTGAAAACTGGCTGTATTTTAGAAAATATAGTGGTTAAAAATCAGCAAAAATGAGTAGCTTCTTAGAAGTGACAAACAAAATGCTCAATTACAAAATGGACCCTTAAGAGCTCGAAGTCAAACATCTTGGAAACGCCATTGAATTCAAAGCTATGACAAAAGTTCTTACTTTTGCTTTCAGTGTACTAGGTGCAATTTAGAAAAAGTCTATAATTACTAGTAATTATTATTTTGGCTTTTATATCCAGTTGTAGGTTACACATTTGCCACCTTGTCAATGATGGTTGCCGGGTTGTTTGAGGTGCACAGGAAACATTTCCCTTCAGTGGAACAGTCTGTTTCGGGCAAAGTGCTCCTTGTTTCCTCCATGCCGTGTATCCATCTGGCCCCTCAATACATCTTGCTTGGCGTAGCAGAAGCTCTGGTGACTCCCACCTGTAAGAAGACCATTTTATTTCATTTTCTAGTCTTAAAACCAACTGACTTGAGCACAGAATGACATCTGTTTGAACAGGGGCGGCTTGAGTACCTTTCATCAGAATCTTCACCCCTGGCGTTCTTCCACCGCTTTTCTGAGCAGGCTCATTCATCATTCGAACAGAAAGCTTCATTTGTCATTCTGGTTGTTACCGCTGTGTAGTGAACACTAATGTTCTTTGTGGTTAGGAGAAATGTCTAATTGGCCACCTCTGGTGGGGCTTTCCATTCATTACATCTGGTAAATGTGCTGAAGATAAGATGAGGAAGATAGGAAGTGGAGAAGCCAGCACTAGAGTTTCCAAAATTTCACATATGAAAATGAGGATGAGACTTGGTAGAGCATCCCTTATCTGAAATTATTGGGACCAGAAGGCTTTGAATTTCAGATTTTGGAATCTCAGTATTTGCATATTTGCACATAGTGAGATATCTTGGCAATCCGACACCAGTCTAAACATGAAAATCATTTATGCTTCATAAACACCTTATACACAAATTAACTGAAGGCCATTCTGTACCATATTTTAAAAATAATTAAATACATAAAGCAAAGTTGATTAAACTGCAAAAAAGCAAAGGTGCCATAGTTTCAGCCACCGATGTGAACAATTTTAGATTTTGGAGTATTTTGGGATTTTGCATAAGGCAATGTTTCTCAACCTGGAAAGGGGGGGGGTCAGGACCTCTGAAGAGGTCACGAGAGGGTATCAGAGGGGTCGCCAAAGACCATCAGAAAACACAGTATTTTCTGATGGTCATGTGGATTCTGTGGGAAGTTTGGACCAATTCTGTCGTTGGTGGGGTCTTTGATTGTATGTGAACTATAAATCTCAGCAATTACAACTCCCAAATGTCAAGTCTATTTTCCCCAAATTCCATCAGTGTTCACATTTGGGCATATTGGCTATTGGTACCAAATTTGGTCCAGATCCATCATTGTTTGAGTCCACAGTGCTTTCTGGATGTAGGTGAACTACAACTCCAAAACTCAAGGTCAATGCCCACCAAACCCTTCCAATGTTTTCTGTTGGTCATGGACATTCAGTGTGCCAAGTTTGGTTCAGTTCCATCATTGGTGGAGTTCAAAATGTTCTTTAATTGTAGGTTAACTATAAATCCCAGCAACTACAACTCCCAAATGACAAAATAAATCCCCCCCAACCAGTATTTGTATTGGGCATTTTTGTCAAATTTGGTCCAGTGAATGAAAATACATCCTGCATATCAGATATTTACATTATGATTCATAACAGTAGCAAATTACAGTTATATTGACAAAAATGTATTGTCGAAGGCTTTCATGGCCGGAATCACTGGGTTGTTGTAGGTTTTTCCGGGCTATATGGCCATGTTCTAGAGGCATTTTCTCCTGACGTTTCGCCTGCATCTATGGCAATCATCCTCAGAGGTAGTGAGGTCTGTTGGAAGTAGGAAAATGGGTTTATATATCTGTGGAATGACCAGGGTGGGACAAAGGACTTTGTCTGCTGGAGCTAGGTGTGAATGTTTCAACTGACCATCTTGATTAAGGAACCTTGGGCAAGTCCAGGGGCAGCTCAACCCATTATGCGAAGTAAGCATTTGCAGTATAGTTGATTTTGCCCAAGGGCGCTCTTGAGGTGCTCTTGCGAGTTGTAGTTACTGGGATGTATAGTTCACCTACAATCAAAGAGCATTCTGAACTCCACCAATGATGGAATTGAACCAAATATGGCACACAGAACTCCCACGACGAACAGAAAATATATATCAGTGATTGGTGGGGGGGGAGGCGCCAAAATACTGTTTGCTTACTGTTGAAAATTACCTAGGGCCGCCTCTGATGCCACAGATATATAAACCTAGTTTTTCCTAATTCCAACAGACCTCATTACCTCTGAGGATGCTTGCCATAGATGCAGGCGAAACGTCAGGAGAAAAATTGCCTCCAGAACATGGCCATATAGCCCGGAAAAACCTACAACAACCCAACAACAAAAATAATTTTATGGTTGGGGGACACCACAACATGAGGAACTGTATTAAGTGGTCAGAGCATTAGAAAGATTGAGAAACACTGCCATAAGGAATCCTCAGTCTGTTTGACCAAACAGTGTCAAGAGTTTGATTAAAAATAGCAGAAGTAATTAATTAGAAAGAATATCTCAGCTAAGAGGTGTTGCAGCAATTGGATTTTGCCTGAGTCTGTTGGGAAGAGCATGATTATGGAATAAGGAATGTGGTACAACATCCTTGTTATACTTTTCAGCTCTTTCTCTTGTGTTTTTTTTTTATAAAGGTTCCTTCATCATATTCAGATTTGTGCCAGACAGAATTCGAGGGATCGCCATGCAAGTCTCAACTTTCTTCAGTGGAGTTGGATGCATTACGGGGGCACTTTTCATCGAAGCAGTTTACTATGGCTCACAAGGTGAAGCAATCCTTATGCACAGGAAAATCTCTGTCTCGCTCTTTGGGGATTTTTACCCTCTTTCTATTGGTTATTGACTTTGGTTAGCAGAGTATTAAAAAATCTAGATGCCAGCAATTTATTGATCTCTGTTTGTGATTAAGATAGGTCACCAAGATGCAGCCAGATTCATCAAAATGTAATAAATCATTCCTTTTCTGAAAGACACAATAATTAGTGTGTTGCGTCTTAATAGGACTTCCTTCCATCCTCCAAAATTGAACTAGGATTCCTTGTAAGAACAAAGTGCCCATGTCTATAGTTATTTGTATTGTCAAAGGATTTCATGGCCAGAATCCCTGTGTTGTTGTGAGTTTTCTGGGCTGTATGGTCATGATCCATACAGCATGGCAATAGAGGAGTGAAATATCCAGTACTGTTAATGCTCTATTTCTGTATCATTTTGGAAAGTAAAATAATAGTTACACCTAGAGCAGATCCACTGAATCAATTGCTGAATGATTATTAACTTTTATGTAATTCTTGTTGACATAATGAATGCATTTATTGTGCTGTCGCGCACTGGGCCTGTGATAGTGTCTGTTTACAGGACGCACTTTCTGAATGCCCAACGGGACGCCAGGGTGCCTCAGCTAAAGGGTCCCTTAGGTTTCCCAACACAAATCTCTGTAGAGGCTCAAAATAGGTTCAACAAAGTTCTTTATTAAGGCTTAAATCTTCGAACAAATGAATTAAATGCTTTATAATCTTGAAAAACTAGTAGCTTTCTCGAACTGCCAACAAGGGACAGGCAACTGCTTGATAAACTGTTCCTTTCTTTCTTGGGGAAACCTTCTGCTTAGCTTATAAAAGACTGTAAGTAAAAGTCCACCTAGATTTTAAGGATCATATGTATTCACTCAGATTAACCCCTTCTCTCAACAGAATTTCCATAGACCTTTACAGGTTTATCTCAGTTGACAAGGTAGACACATTCCTGAAGATTAGTTCTTTAACAGAAAATTGCTACTAACATGGGAGGTATGCCTTTGAGTGAAGGTATTCTCCATGCGTGGAATGTTAAGGGAATGCTGTACTTCCACCTACCACTTAAGGAGCTGCGGTGGTGCAGTGGGTTAAACCTTGTGCTGGCTGAACTGCTGACCAGAAGGCTGGCAGTTTGAATCCGTGAGACAGGGTGAGCTCCCATCTGTCAGCTCCAGCTTCCCATGTGGGGGCATGAGAGAAGCCTCGCACAGGATGGTAATACATCCAGGCATCCCCTGGGCAACGTCCTTGCAGACAGCCAGTTCTCCCACACCAGAAGTGACTCTAATTCACTTCTTACACGATAAAAAACCCTAGCACTTGCAGCAAAGGATTGGCTTCTGCTTATATTTTTTCCACCTTTCAAAGTAGATATGAATAACGCTTAAATCACCCATGAGAGCTTCTCTAAAACAACACTGCAAACTGTGTGTCCAGTGGAATAGGTTGTTTTGGGGATGGTTGGTTCTCCAGCCTTGAAATTCTTTAAACAGATATTGGATGGACATATTTCAGAGGTGCTTTAGTTGTGCAATAATTGGATTAGATGGCCTTTGTGGTTCCTGACTAATCTATGATCCTGTGATTCATTGTATCTTGGAGTTCCAGAGCACATGGGAGCATAGGGTGAGGGTTATGGCCCCATCTACATTTTAAAAACATTTAATTCAGTGTCAAACCAGTATTGAAGAAAGTGGTTTCAATGTGCCAAATGGCTATATAGGAAATCCTGGAACCAGTTTCCATCCTCAATGGTGATTACACAAACCACAGAACACTAAAAAAATATTAAAGACTTATTTGCATGTGCACTTTTGTAGGAGTTTATTGTCTGGCCGCCACAGTTTCAAATTAGTTTCAAACTGCATTAAATGATCAGTGAAGATGGGGCCTTAAAAAGCAAGAACATTTTAAAATAGAGGAATGTGGCTGCCGAGCTGTGAAGAATTAGTAACTGTGGGGAAGAATTGTCTTTGAATCTACTTTATGGCAGGCTTTTTAAATATTTGAGAATTTATGTCAAGCTGCCCACTCTCAGTTCACCTTCTTATTTTCCACCCCTTATTTTTTGAAAGATACCTGGTTGGCTGGAGACTCTCTTGCTTCCCCCCCAAATTAATTTATCATTTTTACTGCTCTCCTTTTTGCTAAATGTTAAGGTCAAAAATCTCCCCGAGGTGCCAAGCAATCGTAATGCATTCTGCCAGGAGGTGTGAGCAGGTGCGTGAATTGCGATAATTTAACTACGAGGTCGGGTGGTTCCATTTTGCTGCACTGGAAATGTGCAGAGTCATAAGATTTCTTTTTTCTTTTCTGTTCGATACAATTAGCTGTTATGATTCCTAACCCTCTTGAGGCACTTGAAGGGAGGAATAAAATAGAGATGGAGCAAAAGTTCTTCCACTGTGCTTGTCCCCATCACGGTCACGGTAGTTGTTTATGTATTAATTTCGTTTTATTAAAATACAGTCATCCTGCTCTCTCCATGACTCTACAAAGAATCTCCAAAGAAAATTCCAAAAAACAAGCCTCCTGCATAATACTTTTATGAAAGCCAAAGAAATCTGTGATTGCCACTGTGCTGTTACATGCTGGGCCTGTGATAATGTCTGTTTACAGGACACGCTTTCTGAATGCCCAACGGGACACCGGGGTGCCTCAGCTAAAGGGTCCCTTAGGTTTCCCAACACAAAGTTCTGTAGAGGCTCAAAGTAAGTTCAACAAAGTTCTTTATTAGGCTTAAATCTTCGAACAAATGAATTAAATGCTTTATAATCTTGAAAACTAGTAGCTTTCTCGAACTGCCAACAAGGGACAGGCAACTGCTTGATAAACTGTTCCTTTCTTTCTTGGGGAAACCTTCTGACCCCTCTTTGGGCAATCTTCCTTTACCTTACTGGCGTGAGGCCCCTACTCCTGGCTCCAATCTGCTTTATGGATAGCCCGAGTGTCCCTTACCAGATAAGGTTTTCTGTAGATCTGCCAAGCTGGTGTCCTTTAGATTTTCCAAAGGTTGTGGAACCATTCCTTTTGCCTAGCAAAGCTGGCTGTATTTCCCAGCAAAGCTGGCTGTATTTCTTTTTCACCAGCAAAGCTGTGAGAAATGAAGCCTTTTTGCAGGTTGGAGAGAGAAGCCCACGCGTCCTGTCTGTTAGGCTCCAAGCTGTGAGACTGAGCTAAAAGTCCCCTTTTCCCTCCAAACCTGGGGAAAGGGGTGGGTGTAAAGGCTCTAACAATGATTGATAGGTTGTTGACCCTATGATTGCAGCCTGGGGAAAGCTACCCAATTGCAAAATGCATGGCCCAGATGAATTCAAACAAACTAACAGTGCAAGAAAAGGAATCAAATCTCCTGGCACAGCCGTGCCAGCACAGCCACTAAGATGTTACTATGGTTCGACCACTGGTTCTTAACCTGTGAGCTAGGGACAACCAGTGGGCCATGCGGATGAAAACCTGGTCCGCAAGCCTCTTTCCTCTTATTTTATTTTATTTTACTTCTGCTCCTTTCACACCGCCTGCCACTCCTTCCCTGTTGTGACCATGGCATATGTTCTATATCAGAAACGAGAGTCAATGTGGTCTCTCCAATGCAATTTTCTGAATCAGCACCCTGAACCAAATCTAAAGTTGACCAAAAACTGATTTGTAACCCTCTTGGTACTAATGTTGAAGAGTGGTCCCTGGTCAAAGTGGTCCCTGGTGAGAAAAAAAGGTTGGGAACCACTGGATTAGACCACTGAAATAATCTCAATTACAGTCTATAATTGTAGACTCATTCCTGATTAAATGAACCCCAAAATAATTTATTGCTGTGGGTAAAATGGCACCAAATTGATGGTGGCATTTGGTCTCCAAAGTGTCCCAGTTGTAGTAATAAAATCTTGGAGTTGGAAGTGACTACAAGGGCCTTCTAGTCTAACTCCACCACAAAACCATGATGAAAAAAGAACACATAAAAGATGCCCATCCAACCTCTGTTTAAAGACCTTCGAAAAAAGGTCTACCACCACTTCTGAGGCAGTTATTCTTTATACAATGAAGAAGTTCTTCCTAAATTTTAGGAGGAATCATTTTTGTTTTGTATTTTGTCTTTGGAATCCATTTGGTTCTTTTCTAGGTACTGGAGCTACAAAAAACAAGCTCCTTCCATCTTCTACTTGGCATCCCTTTGGATATTTAAAGATGATTATCATATGATCTCCCAGTTTTCTCAAAGCTACACACACCCAATTCTATAGGTTGTTCTTCATAAGAATGGGTTCCACACTTTTGATCATCTTGGCGTACATCCAGACTGCAGTCTGATTTTGTTCTTGTTCTTTCTGATTTTACATTCAGAGATTATTTTTAATTCCATCTCCTTAGTCTGGTTTATTTTAACTCAGTATAAAATTGCAAAGAAGAGGAACAAAATCTAGGGCTTCTCCGTTAGTCTGGATGCTACCATTCTGTGATACATACTAGTGTCATTTTTTTTATTTCCTATATTTATCCCTCACTCTTCCCACCCTGAAGAGGGATCAGAGCAGCTTACAGATTGGCCACATCAGTGCCGCATTATAAATAAAAAGCATATAAAATGCAACACATCGAACATCAACAAAATGAAGATATATTAAGTACAATAAACTGTTTAAAAAACTATTAAACTATATCCCTTAATCTGTGGCCATCCTTCACATTGTATTGTTGAAGACTTTCATGGCCAGAATCACTGGGTTGTTGTAGGTTTTTTTGGGCTATATGGCCATGTTCTAGAGGCATTCTCTCCTGACGTTTTGCCTGCATCTATGGCAAGCATCCTTCACACTGTTGCATGTCAATCCAGTATTGCACTGTTCTCGAATGCCTGGTCCCAGAGCCAAGTCTTAACTTTTTTCCTAATGACCAGAAAGGAGGGGGGCAATCTGATATCATTGGAGATGGAGTTCCATAACTGAGGGGCCACTACAAAGAAGGCCTTGTTTCTTGGCCCCACCAGTTGCATTTGCAAAGAAGGTGTGACCGAGAGCAGGGCCTCTCTGGCAGATCTTAATGCTCTAGATCAGTGGTTCTCAACTTGTGGGTCCCCAGGTGTTTTGGTCTACAACTCCCAGAAATCCTAGCCAGCTTGTCAGCTGTTAGGATTTCTGAGAGTTGAAGGCCAAAACATCTGGGGACCCCAGGTTGAGAACCACATGCTCTAGATGGTTCATTGAGGGAGATGTGTTCAGACTGGTAAGTTGGACCAGAACCATTTAGGGTTTTATAGGCTAAAGCCGGCACTTTGAATTGTGCTCAGTAGCAAACCAGCAGCCAGTGGAGCTGACATAACTGGGGGATTGTATGCTCTCTGTACGTCCCTCCAGTGAGCAACCTGGCTGCTTGGAGGTTCTGGACAGTCTTCAAAGGCAACCCTACGTAGAGTGAGGGTTCTTCTTGAACTAAGGTGCCCAGAACTTGACAGTCCATAACTGAGAGTATTTCAGTTGTTGACTATCACTGATTCTTTGGTGTTCTGTAAAGTCTTTCTTACAGAGATCCAGCATGATGTGATGGTTTAAGCATTGGACTATCACTCTGGAGATCAAGGTTTCAATCTCTGCTCAGCCATGGAAGTCCACTGGGTGGCCATTAGCAATTCACTCTCTCAGCACAGGAGGCAGGCTCCTTCTGAACAAATCTTGCCAAGAAACCCCATAATAGTTTTACTTTAGGGTCACCATTTGTTGGCAATGACTTGAAGGCACAGAATAAGAAACACATTTTGTTTATTTTATAGTTCCTTCTAAAATATCATTGGTTAAAACTATTATGTAATACATATACTCTTTAACACTTTCTGCTGACCTTATTGTTTTCTTCTTTGCTGTTCTGATGTTTTATAATATTTTTGCTTCACTTTATTTTTGCATTCCATGTTTTTGACCTTGAAAGCCAACCTGATCATTTTTTAAGTGAATACCACTGTATGAATCCTTTGGTTTCAAGTTTCAAGTACAGACAAAGAAAATAGTACCCTCAATCCCAATGAAATCAATATGACAAAATAATTAATTGCAATTAATTTGGGTCCCCCTTACTTCCATGAAATGTTAGTGTGATGAACTTCAGACAGAATAGATTAATAATAAATTTAATGTATTAAATTTAATAACCGTTAATTAATTAAATTTAATAACATTTAATTAATTAAATGTAATAGTTTCCCAGGTGGGGATTGCTGGAAGACAATGGCTTGCCTCATGCCTTTGTTCATTGTAGAATTGACTTTCATTTAACTCCAGGCTGAATGTGACACTAGTATATGGCAATGGATCCACATCCCATTGCGACTGAGATGATGAGAGGGATAGGAGCCCATTTCTCAAATCTACAGTGACACAGACTTTCAAAAATTGTATCTGCTAGGATACTTGTGGCATATTTGCATCTGGTAGCATCTTGTTTGTCTCAAGTTGTGTTTTTTTGGCACAGTAGAGAAGATAGTCACCCGGAGCCTTAAGTGGCGTTAATCAATTCTTTAAAAATGCATCTATGAAGGATGGTGTGAATGTGATAAAATAAGACTTCTTGGAAATTTGATGAGTGCAAACAGATGACGGGTGACAGTGATATTTTCAGTACAAGCCGAGGGAACTGATTTCTTAAGGCTCTTTATACCTCCCTTGACATTTTAATGAGGCACATGACAAAACCTATCTCTCCCACCCCCCACATGTAACTTGTTAAGGAAATAAGTTTCTCTAAAAGTTGCAATGCAAATATGTACAGAAGAGTTTGGATTAGTGACTAAGAGTGAAGGGCATTAGCTTCCACTCATTTTCCTTTGACTCCATCTTTTCAATAGCATGGTGCTCCGATTCTTCGTGAGATTGATCCTATCTCCTAACTTTTCTACAGAGTTTGGGAAATACTTTTCTTCTGATTTTGTAGTTATGACACTTATACTTTCTAAGAAGTGAGATCTTAGTGGAACATTGGTGTCTATCAGAGGATCCAGCACCATTTATTCCAGTGGTTCCCAACTTTTTTTTTGACCAGGGACCAAGACCACTTTGACCAGGGACCACTCTCCAACATTAGTACCAAAAGGGTTACAAATCAGTTTTTGGTCAACTTTAGATTAGGTTTGGTAATTTAAGGTGCTGATTCAGAAAATTGCATTGAATAGAACCATCTGTTCTAGTTTATGATACAGAATATATGCCATCCAGTAGTCGCCATCTACTCACCCACAGAAAACCATATTTGATCATCTAGTAGTAGTAATCTTCCGTGGGTGGTCAGCCTCTCCTCTCCTGACATCCCCATTGTCTTGTCACTATAAGAGGGTTTTGTGAGACCAGTCACTCTCGTTGCCTTGAGGTTTTGAGGCAACAGTGTAGTAATAGTGAGGCCATGGACCATAATTTTTTTCTTGGGGACCACTGGTGGTCCATGAACCTTAGGTTGGGAACCACTGATTTATTCCATGATCTCTTGACTCCTTCACCCCAATATATGCTATGACATGTTTAATATGTTTAAACCATAAGGACCTCATCTGGTGACCTCTGGAAACTTTTCTCTCATGTTGTTGCTTCATGTGGTGAATTATTATTGATGGTTAAGATAAATATTAGTGTTATATTGGTGTTGGGAGAATATACCTTTATTGAAACAGCTTCACAGGCTGCCAGTCCATTTCAGGCACAATTCCCAAACCACTGTTCTGACCTATAAAGTTCTGTATACTTTAGGTCCAGATTATCTAAAATCCTGTATCTCCCCATAAGGGCCTGCCTGAAGGAGGAAATGCTCCCCAGCCCACTGACCTCCTAGTATTATCAGGATAGTACAAGGGAGGGAGTCTTCTCAGTTGATCTCCCTATGCTGTGAAACTCCCTTCACTAAAAAACAAATTAAGAAAAAAAATAGTTTTAGGATTATTTAATCAGGCCTCAATCCTAAACTGATTTGGGTAGATGAAGATGCAATGTATGGGGTGAAAAGTGACTCAGGATCTGAAGGAGACAGAGCAATAGAAGGATGAAGCTCTGTTCCCAAGAGATGAATTGAGATCTTTGCCAAAAGTGACCAGTTTTTCTCCTGGTAACTTTTTTTAGAGAGAGAGAGAGAATAATGTGTTGAAAAAGAAAGGTTGCAGTCCTACTCTCTAGCAGCTGATCTGTACACACAGATATATACACACCGATTCTGTTTTATCAGATACACTTACTTTCTCCTTGCATTCTTATGGCTCCGGGGATCTTTAAAATGAAAGACTGTTTGATTGTGAGCTATGGGTCTAAAAGCTTATGAGGTACTAAAATGGATGTGTATGGTACCTAAGGGTTCAGTCGGCTCACAGTGTTAAATGGCATGTTTTAAACTCAGGCTTGGGAGTATATGCCACAGACTGAGCTATACTTGAGAAGTGTGGCTAGGAGTGTGTTGGGGGAGAGGGGATATTATTGAGCAGAGACCTATTTCAAGCATTAAAAGGTGAGGCTTTAAAAGTTTCCCAAGACATGAAAGTGCCTGGTAGCACCCCAGAGAGACTTTGAGGGCACCATTGGCTATTAGAGAGGAGAAACACAACCAAATATTTTCACCCTCACCATTTTTGATGTGAAGGAACCCAGTGTAGCTTCAAAATGGTTTGGGGCACTTTTCCCACTACTTCATCCAAGATTTTTTTCCTTATTATCCAACCTGGAGAAATAGTGTTTGTATATGTGCTTTCCGTGTTAACGGAGGCCTGTGCCCCAACCCCAGTGAATGTAGAGGGCTGGCCATACTGGACAGATTGTTTGCAGAGATAGCATACACTTTTCAGTCAGCAGAAATTCCCACCATTTCTCTTGGTTCTGAGAGGCAGTTCCCAATTTAGATAACAAGGCTATTATTGAGTGTACAAAAAGGTTGCCCTTCTTAATATTTGAAGAGAATGGAAACATCTCCAAACAGTTTGGGAAATATAAAATGTCTGTTGCATGTCCTCTCACAGATACTGATTTCTCCTATATATATTTATATTCATTAGCACTGTAAATGCTGGGGTATTTATTCACACTACCATTCCCACTTCTCTTTTCTTGTAACTATGTAGTATGCTTTGTGGTATTATAAGTAGGATGGTTTAAATGACCTCCACCCCATATTTAAGGCTCCTATAAGGAAGTTCAGACTTCAGTGTAGACTTCATCAACTGATTAACTGGGTTACTTAAAATGCCTGTAATGTCTATATATTTTTTTTCATACAGGTGACTGGTTTCCAAATATTCTAAATGAGGGCAAATTGGAGAGATTCTACTTTTTCTTGGCCTCGTTAATGATGATTAATACTTTGGGCTTCTGGACTATTTCACATAGGTAAATCCTTGGACATTCAGCATTTACTTCTGCTTCTACTAGGAGAAACATTTTCCACTTAAAGGAGTTTTGCGTGCTTCCAGTAGTATTGACTCCAAGGACATGGGGATGACCATAATTCTGCTGAGGCCTCTGACCCTGTCTTCTCAGACTTGGAGTATGGCAGTAATGCCAGAAAAATTGTGTCAAAGGAAGTTCCTAATGCAGAAGGAGAGATCCCCTCAGGAAGTAAGACTGGCTAGAGTTGGCTCACTCCAATACCTTCTCTAAGTCTATAGCTTTATACAAACATGGAAAATCTAATGCTAAGAAAACAAAAGGTGTTTGGGTGACTGGGCCATTGGTTCATTTGGCATAAAAGCATTAAATCTATTCCCTTTTCTTATTCTTCCCAAATAGTTTTGATTGGATTTAAAGATTAAAGATAGTTGACACACCCAAATAATAGATTGCACTGTACAGACAGCATGGTGCAGAGGTTTGAGTATGAGTGGCCCTAAAAACTCACTTAAGGACTTTGGATGAGTCACATTCTCTCAGCCTCAGAAATGGATCATAGGTCCACCATAGAGTAGCCAGAAGTCAGAAACAAATTGAAGCACTCAACAACAAACCGTATAGTAAAAGAGATTTAATTTATTTTTGTTGTTCAGATACAATAACCTCTGGCAAGACTATGGTGAAGGATTCGAAGGGAGTCTTCTTCAAGAACAACTTTTACAGCATGAGAAATCACTTGAATTTTATGACAGTATCCTAGATTGTCCTACTCCATTGTCTCCTGTGGAGACTCTCCTGTGAAATCTTGCTCAAAAATCATCTGGTTGAACACTCCATGGAGTTACTTAGTTGTCAGAGTATGGTCTGTCAGATTTTAACAATGCATTGTATACTATGTTTATGAATAGACTTAACAATAATAGATTGTTGTTTGGCTTTTGTGTGTGTGTGTGTGTGTGTGTAGCTGACTAGATTACTCAGCAGTAGACCCTGTTCTTCAGCTATTCTATGTTGAGGCCCCTCAACTGACAGAGACTTTTAACTGCAATATTTATCACTTCTTGTATTGTATGTGTGACTTCACTCCTAAAATGACATTTTGTATTTAATAAAGTATCCTATAACACAATCTTGAACCATACTGCCAAGTCTCTTTTTTGTGCTAAATGGGTTTCTGTAGGGGTTCCTGGGAAAGAGAATATGAGCAGTGACAAGAAACAGCACCGATAATAGTAATGCATGTGATGCAGAAATGCAGAGAAGCATCTGGCTCTCTCCCTATGACCAGATGGGAAGTGAAAACATCATCTACTAAGGTCTCCATTCCTTTTTTGCCAGTCCACAGGATCCGTAGAATTCTTCTCCAGCACCACATCTCAATTATTCATTTTCTTCCTTTTACAACCATACATACAAAATGGAAAATACAATGTCATGGACCATCTTAACTTTAGTATTCAATGATCTATCTGGACACTTCAAGATCTTCTCTGGTTCCTTCACAGCTGCTCTTCCAAATCTTAGTTTTCTTCCGATTTCTTGACTGCAGCCTCCATTCTGAGCCAAGGTATGAAAACCCCATTTCAATGCCTTCATTGTCTTCCTAAAAGTTATGTTATTAATCTGTGGCTGTTATGTTTGTTTTCTTAATGTTCAGCTATAAACCTGTCATAGCACTTGACTCCTTGAATGTCTTCAGTAACACCGGCCAAAACACATTTTGGTGCCTCAAATGTTAGCAGTTCCTAGGTATATTTGAATTACTGATTCCAAAAATGGCACTAGTTTTCCTCTATTAGCTCTAGGTTTTGGGATACAGAACATAACAATCCACTGGCTGCCCGTCTGCTACTGAGCACAATTCAAAGTGCTGGCTTTGGCCTATAAAGCCCTAAATGGTTCTGGATCAATTTACCTGTCCGAACGTATCTCCCCCTATGAACAACTTGGAGATTACAACTGTCCAGAAAGGCCCTGCTCTTGGTCCCACCTCCTTTGCAGGTGCAGGGCCTTCTCAGTGGTGGTCCCTCGGCTGTGGAACTCCCACCCCAGCAATATCAGATCAGCCCCTTCCCTCCTGACCTTCAGAAAGCGAGTGAAAATGTGGCTTTGGGATCAAGCCTTTGGAGATTAATACAGTGCAATAAATGGATTTGGAACTATGTGCAATGACTACCAGAATGATTGTGGATAGCATGGTTTTGTAGAAATAATTATAATATTTTAAATGTTTTAATGTTTTCTAACCTTTTAAAAAAATTAATTGAAATTTTTCTTTAATTTTGTATTGTTTTTACACCATTGAATTATTGCCTGTGCTTTAAGCCGCCTTGAGTCCCCTTCGGGGTCAAGAAAGGCAAGATATAAATATAGTAATTAAATAAATAAATATGGCAGCTCCCAATCACTATCTACTCACCCCCAGAAAACCATAATAATCATATCTAAGAAATTGGAGTTGATGCGGTCCATCCAATGCAATTTTCTGAATCAGTGTCCCAAATAACCCCAGGAACAGGCCTAAAAATCGATACACCAAGGAAACATTTTTTTTTTGTTAGACTGTGTAATTGTTCCTAGTTTTTGCTATTCTACAGCACGGATCTATTACTCATCATCTCAGCCCACTAACTAGTTGTTAAGCCTTTTCAGTCTGCACAGCAACAGACAAAACAAGCTTCCTTTTATATCTCAGCAGATGACCAAACATGCTGTGAATGAGTTAAATGGACCTGATGAAATACATTACATGTGGCTTTTTAAAAAAGAAAATTGAATCAGTTCCAAATACTACAAGCAAGGCAAAGCATGTGGGACATTGTCTCAGGTAGAATGCGAGGGAGAGGGGGGTAGCAAAAAGGGGTGTAGAGAGAGAGATCAGTGGCAGGGATTAAGCTATCCATCTGTTGAGTTTGCACTGATGATGGAGCACATGTTCTCCATTGCAATGAGATGCGTTAAAAGAGCATTTTTCATTTCCAGTGCCTAGCAACAAAGTCATTCAGCACCTGCAATAGTTTAAACATTAAGTATAATTGGCTTTGCTTGACATAAATCTGCAGTTTTGTAAATAAGAACAGGGTAGTCTTAGCGTCATACCAATTAGCAGAAAGGAATGCTTGCTTTACTGATGCCTGCTGTTTTTGGAGAGGATAGATGGGTCTCTTCATTTATTTATTTTCAAGTCTTCTAAACTAGTCTTTCTTTTATCCTCAAAAGTGATCTCAGGGTGGTGCACATAAAACAGAGTGGCTGCTATCCTGTGTTATGATTGTGTAGCATAAATCCAGACTTGGGTAGTGATAGAGTGATTGCCGCTGGACCACCCTTTCCTGAAACTGGCGTAGGGCAAACTATTATTTATCTGGCAGTGTTCCTGGTTATTGTTCCACTGTGCAATGGACAATTCACAGCGGCTGTATCTGCAATTTTAGAGAATCAGGGGCTCCATTGAAGACACTGATGAATAATCACAGACAATTCAAAATGTACAGCTCCTTGTGAAATTATTACACTTGTGTAACTTGGCTTACACAACCATAAATATCCATCACTCAGAGGTAAGAATATCTGTTTGTCTAAGGGAACATATACGTGTGCATGACATCAATTGGGTTTCAGCCAACATAAAACAGCAATGATAAAAATCAGGAAGAGGTGTATAAGACTTAAAAGAACAAATGAACAGAATCATTCAACCTAGTTGGGGTCTTCTAAATGTACAAATGCTAAAGTCTTCAATGTATTGTCAAAGGCTTTCATGGCTGAGATCACTGGATTGTTGTGTGTTTTCTGGGCTGTATGGCCATGTTCCCGAAGCATTTTCTCCTAGTTTCAAACAGACCTCATAACCTCTGAGGATGCCTGCCATAGATGCAGGCGAAATGTGAGGAGAGCATGCTTCTGGAACATGGCCAGACAGCCCAGAAAACTCACAGCAATCCAGAATACGGCCATGAAAGCCTTCAACAATACATTGAAGACTGATATTAATAAATTTAGAAGACCCGCAGCAACCCATTAAAGTCTTCTTCAAAACAGGATTTGGGTAAGTGCTCCGAAGTGAAGACAAGCATTTCTTTTGTAGATGGATAGAGAACTCCCGATGGTGATACAAATAGAATGGTGTTCTTTGAATTCCTTGACAGGATGTCATGGGATGATGTCTTCTGAGGCTCTTTTAGGAATTTAGTGGTGATCACCAGACCTTTGATATTGGCAGGAACTTAATCAGGAAATCAATGCAATTTTTAATGAGTTCTCTTCATTTGCACAGAGTTCTCTGAGTCAGATTTTAAGCAATTTTGAGCAATCTCCTGCATCAATTTCAAGGAGAGGTCAAGGTATAACATCATAGCAATACAATGTGGAGATGATCTCACCAGCAAGACCTCAGCAAACCAGATGCAGTTAGTAAAAAGTGTTTCATGTCAATAAAGTCACCTTAATCTGAAAGTGAAAGTATCTATCAACTGTGGTTGGTAGTTCCCATTTCAGAAGCACAATTGACCCCACCTTCAGGTTTTGAAAGAGCCATCCAAGGTACTGGACCAATTTTTTTTTGTGGGGGGGGGGGGCATGATTCACCATCTTGGATAGCTCTTTTTATGTCTCAATTAAAATTTGAAATGAATTGACTGTCCCACTAACACTGCCCTCATAGCACTGCTTTGAATTAAATAGTGTTCCAAAATGTGGCCTAAATCAAGAATAGGAACCATGAAGCTCTCCAGATCTTGAAAGAGTACATATCCCGTCATTCCTTGTCATTCACAATGCTATTTAGGGATAATGGGGGTTGCAGTCAGTCAACATCACCAGTGGGACTGCATTTTCCCCACCTTTGATTTAGGCTGCTTTATATTGCATAGTCTTTTATCAAAGCTTAGAAAGCTAGTTTCCTGAAATGCCCTCAGTTCTGTTGAGATTCAACTTCAAACCTCCAATTTTTATAGTTGTAAATACCTTTTGAGTAAGCTGTAAAAAGGTAGAAGATAAAACATGTAATGTACCTCTACATTATCAAATCGCATATAAATGATCTATTATCTATTTGTCATTTATCTAAATAATAATATCTAACCATCTGTATGTAATGTCCATATGTAATGTCTATTATTGTTTTCTCTTTTTCTAAATTATAATATCTACGACACCAAATATCCAATTGATTATGTACTTTAAATAGTTGGTGTGCATGTGTACACAATATAACCCCCCCCCCCATGAGACCTCAATCCACAGTTTCATGTATCCACTTCTGACCAAATATAGCCTTTCTAAGCACTTGCTAAGTGATTTGGTATCACTCTGTGGCAGGCATGGGGCAAACTTCAGCCTGCCAGGTGTTTTGGACTTCAACTCCCACCATTCCTAACAGATGATGAGCTGGTTGGGATTTCTGGGAATTGAAGTCCAAAAAACTGGAGGGCCGAAGTTTGCCCATGCCTGTTCTATGGTATTCTTGAGCTGGAAAGCCTTCAATTCAACCAGGTTCACAGTCTTCCGTAATTTTGTGTATTCATGCAAAGTCCAGGAAGGTATCCCGATGGACACAGAAGTCATCTTGTATGTATATTGGGAGAGGGTGGTGGTGATGATTGGTTGAAGGTTAAATAAGAATGTTTAAAATGTCAAAAAAACGTTTTTCATATGTTTGTGTGTATATATGAATGTATAGAAGATTGAGTGAGTGAGCAAGCGAGAGAGAGGGAGAGAGATCATAATAAATAAATAGATGACAGAGAGAGAATAGGCAGATATTTCCAACAGGAAGAATTCCGGTGATTTTCATGAGGTGTGTATAGTTGCATAATTTTAAGAAATGTGAGAATATTGCATTCTTAAAAAGATAAACTACTCCATGCAGATTGTATGCCCATCTTCAATTTCCTTCTTAATTTCTTCATGCTTATTCTGACTTAATGCTTATAATGGTGGATTTCCTACATAAGTGAAATAACACTATGTAACACAATTTTGTTCCTGGTCTATAAATGTCATTTCCTAATTGTTTCTATTATAAAAACATAGGAAAAGTTTATTAAATTGCAAAAACTTTGTTTCTGAAGCACATTTTACTATTTTACTAGTTTTTTCAGTGAATATCTCATCGAGTCTCAACCAATTCAACATAGTTTGTGGCAGCCACAAAAATAAACTTTTTTTGTTATATAACAACTACTTTCAAAATAAGTACCACACAATTAAACAGGAAATAATACTTTCAAACCGGGAACAGAAAAAATAAAATTTTGTTACATAGTGTAATTGATTCCCTTACTCTTTTGTTGTTTTGCAAGGAACCAAGAGGAAATGCCAGCGCTTTTTCCTGAGTGTGATTTCAGCAAACCGTTGCAAAGGTAAAACTCACTCTTGAACAAAACGTCAGGCTTGTACGGAAAGGGATAGGGTCTCTCCCCACCTCTCCCCCACCCCATGCTATAAAAAGAAAGAAGGAAGGATGGAAGGAAGGAAGGAAGGAAGGAAGGAAGAAGCATACTAAGAGTGAGTCCCAATTTAAATTCTGCATCAAACTTGACGACACAAATTGGGAGCTAAATCTCATAGCTTCTGGTGTAGGTCCCTGGCAGGTCACCCAAATCCAGTCAGTCAAACATTTTGTTTTTGCTTCCCCCTGCACTTACGTAAGTGATGCTGTTTGACACCTCTGAGACAATTTCTCATGTGAGATGGGTTGTAAACGAGCACATGGTCCAGAATAATTAACGGTAACACTTCAGTCCTTTTCTGACAAGAGTGGTGTTTCTCGTATGCTTTGCGCTGGTCTGTCTCCTTAGCTGCAGCCAGCCATGCCTGAAAGACAAGAAAGAACAAGATGGACAAGTGTGTCACTGATCAAACCTCTTTTGCTGTAATTAGAAGTGTACAGGGAATAAAATATTCTCACACTCAAGCTGTCCAGCTTGCACTAATAATAACACAACCCAAGAACAATCTGCTTATGCTGAGGCTGGACTGCGTTTGCAACCAAATGCTTCCTGCCGCCCAACTAGCTTTTGTTGAGCTTATTAGAAGAAAATGTCTCTCCCCGTACATTTTGGGATTGTCTTTCTTTGTTTTCTCTCCCTTTTGTTAAAAGTAATGGTTTTCATAGATAACATTTATTGTAACTTGGTAATACATTATTTCTTGCCTCCCATAAAGTCTTTGAATCAAATTCACTATTGACTTAACTTGGTTATTTATTCTATTTCTCGTGACAGAAGCGAATTGGGTACAGTTATAATGTATTTAAAAACACAAACAAAGTCAAAACTTAGCATTATGCTAAATGTCCTTTGACCAGAAACTGGCCACTTGGAGTGCCTCTGGTATCTCTGTGAAAAGGTCCTCCATCGTGCATGTGGCAAAGCTCAGGTTGCATTATAGTAGGTGATCTGGGGTTTGCTCTTCTCCACCCTCACATATTGTGGACTCCACTTTGTATCCCCATTTCTTAAGGTTAGCTATGCACCTTGTGCTGCCAGAGTGCAGTCTGTTCAGCACCTTCCAGGTTGCCCAATCTTCTGCGTACCCAGGAGGGAGTCTTTTATATGGTATCAGCCACTTATTGAGGTTCCAGGTTTTTGTCTGCCAGACTGCCACCTTTGGACTCTTGCTTGCTGTGATGTTCCAGTAAGTATCTCTGTAGATCTTTGTAAGCTGTTTCTTGATTTAAGGCATTGGCTTAAAGAGGATGGGCTGAAGGATGTTACTGCCTTTGTCCTTTCATTATAGACTGCTACTTCCTGGCAGATATCAGGTATGCAATACCAGCTAAACAGTATAAATTCTCCAGTGGTGTAGGGCATAGACATTCTGTGATAATATGGCATGTCTCATTAAGAGCCACATCTACTGTTTTAACATGGTGGGATATATTTCACACTAGGCATGCATACTCTGACTTGGTTGGATTTTATGACATTTGGATGGAATGAATTACAAACACTGCAAGGGGAGATGCTCAGTGGCTTCGGGTATTCAATTCTTTCATTTTAAAGGATGAAAACTTTTCCTTCCATCTACTTCGCTCTTGTGTCTGAAAGTCTCAATTGAAAAACATGCTCTACCGTTTGGCGCAGTGATGCCACCAGCTCAGTTAGAAGAGGCTGAAAGGCAACAACATGCCCTCTGACTCCTAGATTAGCCTACACCTGCTTTCAGGCATGGTGGAAGATGCTTTCCTTTACAGGTATCTAAACCTAAAAGCATCTTCCACCTTGGAAGCTAAGAAGGGTCAGACCAGATGAGTACTTGAATGGAAGGCCATAAATAAATATCAGGAGCTGTAGGCTATATTTCAGAGGAAGGAACTGGCAAAACCACCTCTGAGTATTCAGTGCCTTTAAAAAAATCTTCTGATATTCATCGGGTCACCATAAGTCATCAGGTTACTTGAAGGCACATATGTACACACAAGAAAAATCCCAATAATAATAATAATAATAATAATAATAATAATAATAATAATAATAATAATAATAATTTATTTCTAGACAACCCTGTCTCCCTGAAGGGACTCAGAGTGGCTTACACACAAAAGGGCAAACATTCAATGCCTGGGTAAGTGCAAACACAACAAAAACAATGCAGAATAGTGCACAATAAACAACAGTAAATTTATAATAAAAGAATTAAACATTGAAATAAAAACAAAATAGCAATAATCCAACAATCCAATAAACAAAAACCATGAGTAAACATTAAAACATATACCCTAAAAAGAAGTTAAAATACACTACATTAAAAATGGCTAACGCAGGTGTTCATTTAAGATGTATTGTGGCAGCCATATGGTACAAATGGGTTAGCCAGTTCTAGTGGATCAAAGTGTCCTAGTCCTGGGGTTCTGAGCTTGGTGGACAGCTAGAAACATAATAATAATAATAATAATAATAATAATAATAATAATAATAATAATAATGATAATCTTTATTTTTACCCTTCCACCATCTACTCAAGGGGACTCGGGGTGGCTTACATGAGGCCAAGCCCAGCAATTACAACAAAGCAAATATACAACATAAAAATAGCAATAAAATATAATAAAAAATAAAATACAAAAACAATACAAAGTAAACACACAGTGCAATATAAAATCACAATAATTGAACACAGTGGGCAAGGCCAGTTGCAAATATTAAAAAGTTTAAAAACACTGGGTGAGATGAGCAATGTGGTGTATCTGGGAAGAGGATCAGATGGGTTGAAACAATGGGGTTTAATTGCACTAGAGGATAAAATAAAGTGCATTCGAGGGCATTTTATGCAGGGTTTGGTCAAGATCAGGGAATTGTTCATTCATTGAAGGCACACTAGAACCGCCAAGTTTTTAGGTTCTTCCTGAAGACTGCCAGGGTGGGTGCTTGCCTAATTTCTCTGGGGAGCAAGTTCCAGAGCCAAGGGGCCACCACAGAGAAGGCCTTCTCCCTTGTCCCCACAAGTTGTGCTTGAGATGGGGGCGGGAGAGAGAGAAGGGCCTCTTCGGAAGATCGAAGGAATTGTGTAGGTTCGTAGAAGGAAATGCGGTCACGAAGGTAGGTGGGTCCCAAACTATCTTCCAACTATTCCTCCAATCAGCCAAGCTTGGAATCCAAATAGTTCAATGCAAGAATTTCTGATCCAAGGTCTGACTTACATCTGGGTTGGAAAGATCTTTAATCTCCCAGCTACGCAACAAAACAAGTCCATACAGAGTCAAATGGAATCAAACCCATTTAATTGGTAACTATTAATCTCATATGTATTTACACTCTGCCTCTCCTTCCCAAGAATGAGACTTAAAGTGGCTTATAGACTAAAATAAACATTCATAATAGTAGTAGTGTATATACCTTCATGTCTCCTCTCAACTTATGTGAACCTCATTAATTTCATGGGGTTTTAATAGGAAAACAAAACGGAGGGGTGGTTTTGCCTGTTGCTTCCTCTGAAGTCATGAGTAGTTTTAACCATTTTATTTCCCAGTTTTAAAAAGTCTTTGGAAACCACACAATTTTCCAGGCATGCTCACAATTTGGGATTTATTATGCAAAAGTAAATGTATTTATTTGCATTTATTATGCAAAAAATGCACATGGTTGTTTTGCCCAGGAAAAAAAAAACATGTGCTTCTTAGGAAGCAGCATTTTCTGTGCAGAAGCTAATATTTCTTCAGAAAATAATAAAACAACCCAATGGGTTTCACAGCCAAGCAAAGATTCAAACCCTGATCTCCAGAGTCATAGATTCAAACCACTGCATCACACTGGCTTCAAATAATGTGTTAGTTTTACATGCCACACAGAAGGGGGTGGTGGTGGTGTGTGTTGTTTTGTGGTATGTGTGGGGACATGTAGTTTCATTGTGCAATATTCTATTCTATAAGGCAGAGCTATAACAACAACAACAACAACAGCAACAACAACAGAATATAAAGCTATTCTGTTTCTCATATTGGATCTAACTCTGTGTAGTGCTAACCAAGTCAGATGAATATAAGAAGACTGCAAATAGAAATCATTCAGAGGAGAAGTTGTTTGTCGTCTTGCAAATTGTCTGACAATCCAAGCATGCGTTCCTGACTTCTTACTTTCCTCCTCAGTCCCCTGGCTTTATATTACTTTGTTTCAATGACACTGGAAAGTAAGTCATAACCACAAAGCAGATTACAATGCTGTTGAACATGGGATTTCTTATTATTTCTCCTGCAGCTGTTTTGAATTTGATTTTTTTTTCCCCTAGCCTGGTCTCTCCTAAGAGTTCTTCAAGAAGTAATGAGAGGTAATGCAGCAAAAAGGACTATGGTATTTTGGTTCTATCTATACAAAGGGATGATAGATGGCTGAAGGAAGTCCCAGGACCACCTTCCACCTGGAAACCAATGCCTTCACTGTGGAATAACATGTAGATCAAGAATAGGGTTTCGCAGTCACCTACGTATCCACCTCCAAGACACTACAATTGGAAGGCCATCATACTCGGACAATGAGGGATTGCCTAACAAACAGTTGGCTGAATATGTACCTATTCATCTGACACATTTATTTATATGTTGAGAAGATGAAAGAGTGATTCCATCATGCCTAAGTTCACAAGCAAATGACAAGTCTTTCCTAACACCCAATATCCTGGCCTTAGAGGGAGAGAAGAAGAGGCAAGCATGGCTTCACCATACCTAGGTCTAGACACAAATGGTAAACCTTTCCTCAATCTCAACAGCCACTGCTGTAGTCATAGAGTGAGAGATAAAATGCTAGTTATCACCTATAAAGCCCTAAACAGCTTGGGTCCTACCTATCTCCTTGACCGCATCCCCCCTCTGAACCGAAGCAGGTTCTAATATCTGCCAGGGAGGCCCTCTTCTTGGTCCCGCCACAGTCACAAGTGCAGTTGGTGGGGACAAGGGAGAGGGCTTTCTGAGTGGTGGTCCTCCAGCTTTGGAACTCCCTCCCCAAGGAGATTAGACAGGCTTCCACATTTTCCTCCTTTTGTAGGGACTTGAAGACATGACTCTTCAACTAAGCCTTTGAGAATATTTAGCACGTAGTTGTCCTATGTAGTACTCTCACATCCTACACTTTATCCCATGCCCTCTCTCCATTATTGCAGCTGGCACTTATTTTATTCCAATGTTTATAGCCCGTTCATGGTTCCAGTAATTTACCACCATGGTTAGAAGATCCCAGCTTGTTTGAGTCCAAATTGATGTTTCTATATGTGCATGTGTCTTATTTTATTGTATTATATATTGTGTTCACTTTTACGTTTATTTTTAGGCACTTTGTTCCATCTGTAAGTCCCTTCGGGGAGATGGTGGCAGGATATAAGAATAAAGTAGTAGTAGTAGTAGTAGTAGTAGTAGTAGTTGTTGTTCTTATAGAAGTATCTAATGTGATCTGAATGCAGACATTCTGAAGTGTACATGTTCATATGGCCACTGTTAAAATATGGAAGTGCTTGCTCATGTATTCTCGAAGGCTTTCATGGCCAGAATCACTGGGTTTTTGTGAGTTTTCCGGGCTGTATGGCTATGTTCCAGAAGCATTCTCTCCTGACGCTGCTCATGGGTGTTTTTTTTTTATCCACATTGGATCCTGGAACAAAATCCATATGGATATGGTGAGTCCATTAAATTTATTCATTTTTCCAGGAATCAAATGAGTAAAGGTACATGTCTCGCATCCAGATTCAATACTTTGTTAGCAGAAGCACTATCTCTATTCAAGGTCACTGTCCAAGGAGACTGTCTTTGCCAAATTCCCCCTCCCTTCTAAAGACCTCAGTCCTGTTTCACATGCTGTTTCGGACAGTTCCCTCAGTCTTTCAGAATAGTTTTCTAGGAAGCACAGAAGCCCCAGGAAGGAGGTAGATTTCTTCTCCAACTCTTTCCTTCAATACAAATGCCACTTTTTTAAGGCTACTCTGGGTCCTTCTCCCTACCAATTCTGAGATAGCCGAAGCTACACCGGAGGAACTGTGGGGACATCCAGTGGTCACATGGGTTAATTAAGTATTGCTGAGTTCTTCAACAAGAACTGAAGTATCATTTTCAAAAGGAATGAGTCTTTCACCAAGTCCACGAAGCATCAGCATCAGGACCTGTTTGTTTCCCGGCACGTCAAATCATTCAATTCAACCTTTTAGGCAAAATTGTGGGGCAGGCATTTCAGTTTATAATGTAAGGAGTTGGTTGAAACACAAAGGGAGCAGAAAGAGGGTAATTCTTTACAATGAGTGAATGATTGCTTTTTTTGGTGTCTGTGAAATATGTTTCTTTCTTTTTTTAAAGGGACAGTTGGTTTGGACAAGTTACTGCCTGCTGGCAATGTGACAGGTTACTTGGTAGTGCTAAAAAAAAGTATATTCAAATTGGCATTCATTGGCACATGCCTGTCTGATCCAACGGCAAGCTTTCAAAGCTGACCTGTTTCATTGACTCTGGTGGGGTGGGTTTTGACAGGGTGTGGACAGGCATTAGTGCTATATTTTATCAGTTTCAGTGAGACTTTACAGGGCAAGACAAGCAAGCAGAAGCTCCCTTGTCTTGATTGGAGAATACAGACAAATTTAAGGTCTAGTAACACTAGGAGAGAGAGGCGGAAAAATATGTAAATAACCAAAGTAGAGAATACAAATGTGACAATTAAAATACACGCAGACGTTGACAATATTGGGCATGATTCACACTCATTAGCGATGGTATGTACTCTGGGATAATGAACACAAATTTAATATATTCCTAAATTCAAACTTGGGCATGTTACTTTTTTTTGGACTACAGTTCCAATTTTTTCCCCAAACAATACAGTAAAAAGTAACTTTTTAGAGCCCTTATTTATTTATAAATGGACCATTCTTCCAGTGGTGACTACTAGTTTTTAGGTCAGTGAATCTGTGTTTTAATCCAAACTTTAAATCAGCTATCCAGGTATTGAGCCCTGTCACCCAAACGTATTTACTACCATGGATAGCTCCGTTAATATTCATCCTGACGTGATGAAAATTCACCATGCTACTGACATGGAAGCCACCAGTGCATACCCTTCAATCCCGTTGGAATGCAGTAGACCCTCCATGTTTGAGTGGATTAAAGACACAGGATCCCTCTAAAAGTGGGGAAATAATTTTAAAGTATGCTATTTTTTTCAATTTAAGGAAACACCTATCTAGGAATCTCTAGGTTCTTCTACATAACACTATGGCCAATGTCTACCAGACATGAACCACAGAATAATGCCTAACATTCCTAGAAAAGTGTCCTGTGAAGCAATCTCTAGATCCTCTGGTGTGAATCTATGATCAGACTTGGCCATGGTGGTCCACACTCGGGTTACATCTAAAATAGATTAGTGCAATGCACTCTATGTGGGGTTGCCTTTGAAGACTGTTCAGAAGCTTCAAGTAGTCCAATGGCTATTCACCAGAGTGACGTACAGAGAGAGGACATCCCTCCTGCTGCACCAGCTCCACTGGCTGCCAATCTGCTACCAAGCAGAATTCAACGTGCTGACTTTAGCCCTAAACGGTTCCTGCCCAGTTTAACTGTTTGAACACATCTCCCTCTATGAGCCAGCTAGGAAGTTAAGATCTTCTGGGGAGGCCCTACTCTCGGTCCTGCCTCCTTCGCAGGCGTGGTTGGTGGGGATGAGAGACATGGCCTTCTCAGTGGTGACCCCTCAGCTATGGAACTCTCTCCGTAATGAAATAAGATCAGCCCGCTCCTTCCTGACCTTCAGTAAAAGGCTAAAGATGTGGATGTGGGACCAACTATTCATTTACCACTGCAATCTATATATATAAAATCCGAAGTGGCGTCGTATGAGGAAGCAAAACTCAAAAACCCCCCAACAGAAATTAACCAAAATTCCCATGCACATACCTCAACCCACTAGGTACAAACAAACCCAATCAAAATCAAAAACAACACAACACCACACTCACAAAACGGCAAAACAACTGAGCATGCGCATTGGCACCCAGCCGCAAGTTCCCTGGCACGCGCACATGGCCTGGCGGCCAATGTTCCCTCCGCGCAAGCCACGCCCCCATCCTCACGCCGCGCCGCTTCCCGCCCTGTCAAAACCATCGCAACTCACCCTCCTTCATCTTACCCTGCTCACGCCGCCACACACACACACTCACGCCGGTAAGACACGCCCCCTCCCTCCCTCCCTTCCCCCCCACCCCTTCCCTCCCTGTCTCACTCTTTCCCTCCTCCGCCGGTAAGACATGCCCCCTCCCTTCGCCACGGCGGGCCCAAGCACACTCACGCCGGTAAGACACGCCCCCTTCCTTTCCCCCCACCCCTTCCCTCCCTGACTCACTCCTCCCCGTCGCAAACACACACACACACACACACACACAACGCTCCTTCACTCCTCCCCCCGCCGCCCACACACACCTTCCGCCACACACACACACATTCACTCCAGTAAGACATGCCCCCTTCCTTCCGGCACACACACACACACACCCTCACCCCCCACCCCCGCGCGGCACACACACACACAGGCTCCCTCACTACCTGTTGGGAAAGCAGCAGCAATGGCAGCAGCAACGGAGCATCCACGCAAGGAAGAAGGGGAGGGGGGGAGGGGGAGGAGGAAGGTCCACGGTGCTTGAATGAAGGACCTTCCTTCTCTCCCTCCCTCCCTTCTTTCCTCCCTTTCTTTCCTTTTCTTCCTTCCTTCTCCTTCCTTTCCTTCTTTCCCTCCTTCCCTTCCTTCCTGTCCATCCTTCCTTTCCTTCTTTTCCTCCCTCCCTCCCTTTCCTCCTTCTTTCCCTTGCTTCATTTCCATCCCTCCCTCCTTTCTTCCCCTCCTTCCTTCCTTCTCCTCCTTCCCTCCCTCCCCTTTTCCTTCCTTCCTGTCCCTCCTTCCTTCTTCCTTTCCTTCTTTTCCTCCCTCCTTTTCCTCCTTTCCCTTTCTTCATTTCCTTCCCCTTCATTTCCTTCCCTCCCTCCTTTCTTCATCCCCCTCCTTTCTTTCCCTCCTTCCTCCCTCCCTTCCTGTCCCTCCTTTTTCCCTTCCTTCCCTTCTTTCCCTCCCTCGCTTTTTCCTTCCTTCCTGTCCCTCCTTCCTTCTTCATTTCCTTCTTTTCCTCCCTCCCTTTCCTCCTTCTTTCCCTTTCATTTCCTTCCACCCTTATTTCCTTCCCTCCCTCCTTTCTTCATCCCCCTCCTTCCTTCCACCTTCCTTCTCCTCCCTCCCTTCATGTCCCTCCTTTTTCCCCCTTCCTTCCCTTCTTTCCCCCCTCCTTTTTTCCTTCCTTCCTGTCCCTCCTTCCTTTCCTCCTTCTTTCCCATTCTTCATTTCCTTCCCCTTCATTTCCTTATTAAATGGAAGGGACAGTCAAGAAGTAATGAGAGGAGGGAAAAAGGGAAGGAAGAAAGGAGACAAGCAGGGAGGAAAGAAACAGGTAGAGATGGAAGAAAGATGAGACATAGGGAAAGAAAAAGAAGAAAGGAAGGAAAGAGAGAAAGAAGGAGAGAAAGAGGGAGGGAAGGTTGGCCACAGCAACGCGTGGCAGGGCACAGCTAGTAAGATAATATGGAATAGTGAAATTACAATTTGGAATGGCCACGTACTATGATATTGAATTGCGTGATTTTCAATAAGTGGTTTTAAGGTTTTATCGGTTTTTAATAATTGTTTTTAATGGATATGTTTATTTTACTATGTATGTCCATATGGCACTGAATTGGTGCCTATATATGTAAGCTGCCTACGGGGTGAGAAGGGCAGGGTATAAATATGGTAAATAAATAAACTTCTAGCAAATATCGACCATAGAGTCACCTTGGAGGACCTGATGTTTTAAAGAGAGAATATATTAAACAAATCCATGAATTTTCAGATCTGCAAATGGGAAAGGCTAACTGTAATTACAAGACTCAGTTACTGATCATCATATTTAAAAGAACCCAGTAATACTAAAGAATTCTTGCTCAATTTTTTTTTTGCACATTCAGGCTGAGCCTAATTCCAGTGTGTTTATAAAAACGGAGTTGTACTAACCCACTTGCTAGCTCAAAACACTATCAAAATGATACTCAACCTGTTCCCAACTTAAACCTCTGTCAAAATGTATTTAAATTTTGGGGAGAGAGCGTGTCTTTTAAAATGGGCATGGGAGAGAGCGGATAATGTGTTTCACCATCAGATTTCTGTGCCCTGGAGGCTATCACTGCAGGTTGGCTGAGACTTAAGGCAATACCTGGCTAAAGACTCAAATTTAGCAAAACGATATTAATAGCTCAGGATTTTCAGATGTTGGATCATTGTCGATTTCTGCTCTGGATAGCTAAATCTTGCTTGAGGCTCTTGAATAGGGCAAAGACAGGGCTTCCCATGCCCTCAAGCTACAGGCGACATAATTTTGATGCCCTATGAAAGGGGACAGACTGCAATTTCAAACTGGACAGGAAAAGACACAAATGATTTTTGAGATCTCTGAATTAGCCACTTTTCCATGGTGTGAGCATCAGATCCCTAGAGAAATAGGGAATGAACTGGTTTTCAGATGTCAACTAAGTTATCATACACTCCGTTAAGTGTGAAACAGGGGCAGGGCAAACAGTGTTTTTGTGGCCCTCTGCCCTCAACATAGCACAGACTGCCCTTTTCCTGGCCAAAATGGGCCGTGGATGTGGGATTGTCACTCCAGGAAAGGCAATGCACCTTTTTGAATAGAATTTAGATCACTTTAAAGCAGAAATGGACTTAGGGCTTATCTAAATTGGACTAAAATATCCACAATGTTTTGATTGCAATTTGCTTATTCGAGCTTTAGTTCATTTCAAAAAGAAAACCTTGTCTTTTACCCTGAAATTTTGCAGGAAATCCAGACTTTTAAACACCCTCGGGGTGGCATCGCTTCACTGGGTCTTTGGAGGAATAAGTTAATCGTAAGAGGTGAGCATTCCCATCGGGAAGTGGGTCTTTCCCAGGCTGATTTTTATAATAATAATAATAATAATAATAATAATAATAATAATAATAATAATATAATCAAACTTTATTTATGCTACCATCTCCCCAAGGGACTCGGTGCGGCTTACATGAGGCCGAGCCCACAATACATCAATACAAGTAATAACAATCACAATACAAAGCAAAGCAATTAAAATAAATCTCATACACAAATAGCAGAAACAGAAACAGAAACACAATGCACATTTTCTAAAAAGAAGGTTCTTTTCTGTAGATATTTGCATATCAGTATTATTGCACCTTAACAGAAAACATGTTTATTCAGATGCATGAAATGGTAAAGGGGAGGACAAAGCACCTATGACCATGTGGCCAAAAATAATGTGAAGGATTGATGTAGGCCACCCATAACAACAAGGTGAGCTTTGTGGGGTAATGTAAAATTAACCACTTATAGTTCACATTTGATCAGCTCACACACTGCCTTGCCAGAGAAAGAAAATATGCCATACAGGTGAACAGTAAAGAACAAGTAGTTTACTCTTTGTAGTTCAGAATAATATATGTACAATGTGATCAGTTTTATCAACTCAAATAATGTCCTTTTATGAGAGATTTGAAATGGTCTTTCTTTGTCCATGTGTCCCTTCAGCATCTCATGAAGCAAACGCACGCTCCATACTCTGTCTCTCTATACATCTCCCTTCTTATCTCTCTGCACCTGCATAGCTCAAGCTTGATAAATGTAACAGTAACCAAAAGTCCCAGGCTCAGCCTGCTCCCCAGGCATTGCCAATCAGCTTCATGCATCTTATTTTACAGTTGACACACACACTCACTGATTCCTTGCATGCTCCAACAGGTTTGTGGCTGGTTATGGTGATCTCACCTCAATGCTTTGTGGCATTTACGGTGTCACTGCAGGACCAATGTGGTCCAGAAAAAAATGTTTGTCAGTGTTCACAAGCCCTTAAAAACGCTTTCTCTTTTGTTGTTGTTTGGATTTTTTTGACAATAATGCTAAGAGTGGCCCCAGGTCTTGTTCTTAACCCCTGCTTATTCCTTTGCCACTAGATTGTGGTCTCGTTAGATTTTGCACTTTCAAAACTCTGAATTCATTACATCGCCGGGTCTTCTGATAGTGAGAGAATCAGCCGTCTGCAAAGACATTGCCCAGGATGTGTTACGATCCTGCAGGGAGGCTTCTCTCGTGTCCCTCAAGCAAGCGAGAGTCCAAAAGTGGCAGGCTGAAACCCAGAACCTCAAGCCATGGCTGATACCAAATGAGAGACTGTCTCCTGGGCACACAGAAGACTGGGCAACTTGGATGGCACTGAACAGACTGTGTTCTGGTACCACAAGATGCAGAGCCAACCTTAAGAAATGGGGCTACAAAGTGGAGTCCTCGACATGCAAGTGTGGAGAAGAGCAAACCACAAATCGCTTACTACAATGCAACCTGAGCCCTGCCACATGCACAATGGAGGACTTTCTTGCGGCAACACCAGAGGCACTCCAAGTGGCCAGATACTGGTCAAAGGACATTTAATCAACTACCAAGCTTGCAAATTCTGTGTTTTGTCTGTCTGTTTGTTTGTTTTTTGTTTAAAATGTAATACAAATGTCTGATTGCTGATGACACGATAAATAAATAAATAAACTTGGCCCTGCTGTGTGACGTTGCTCAATCCATCCTGTGATATCATCAGCTTCCACCCTTTGAATTCAAGCATGAGTCTTGGACTGAGGATACAGGTGACCTGGTGAATGTAGTTTGAGGCACAATTATAATCAATAGCACCATCGGCAAGATGGCTTCTTCTTCTGGCATCTCCTTCCACAATTTCCCCAAATTACCTTGTGTTTTAGTCTCCCAGAAGCAACTTATCAGATATTTCTAAATGGCAGGCATTTGGTGGGCTTCCTGTTTCTC
This sequence comes from Anolis sagrei ordinatus, assembly GCF_025583915.1. Taxonomy (NCBI): domain Eukaryota; kingdom Metazoa; phylum Chordata; class Lepidosauria; order Squamata; family Anolidae; genus Anolis; species Anolis sagrei. The sequence continues at coordinate 19,353,765 of NW_026847549.1, forward strand.
CCTTTGTGCCAAAAGAAGACTGGAAGGAGGCAGATCTTGTTGAGATATCATCCCAAGCCCTCCCGGCTTCACGACTCCATTTTTTTCCCTTTTGCTTTCTTTTTTTTCCCTCTTGAAGCATAACTTGATTATGCATTCGTTATAAAGACGAGGGAAGGCAATGATTAAACAAAAACATCTTTGGAATGCAGAGTTCATTTCAACCTATTTGGTTTTGTTACACACAAATTGGATTTGCATTGGAACCTGCACAGCAGGAATTCCACTTGAAATCAAAGACAGATGCTTTTATGGGATTAGAAAGAAATATCTTGGGGAATAGAAGGAGCACCTTATTTTTGTGTGTAATAATGGCACCCAAATGAATACTCATCTCCTTTTTATTATTTTATCCTTCTGGAATATTTTAACTTGTTTTTCAGTTTGGGGCTTTGGGGTTGTTTTTCCAGCAATTAAAAGAAATTGAGCGTTTCGCTGGTTATCAGGCTTGTTGACATAGCCAAAAAAAGAGAAAGAATTTAATTTAAGATTCATTCTTTGCCATAAATAACAGATAACCTATTTGAATTTTAACTGTAAATCGGTTAGAGGGAAATATTTGTGAAATCATTTCAAGTGGTGATGTTGAGTTATTTGTTTGAAAGCATCCATTAATTCAAGCAATGCTTTGCAAAGGGCTGCTGCATTTCCACAGAGTTAGGCTTAGTTTTGTGGAAAGGGAAACACTTGTTTTATAAATAATGGTTGTCTAATGTACTTTCTCCTGCCTAATGTGGACTTAAGGCATCTTGAGACCTGGGACTATAGCAGTACATTGAACTCTTCATTCACTAAGTCCAAAGTGCCTAGAAACATCCTGGCAATAATTAATCAATAGCTTGCTGTCCTTTAAAAGAACAAACAAACAGGCTCTGTCTACACTGGTTGCTTAATATGTAGCCAATCTAGACCATGCTAACAACTATCATACACTGGGACCAAAGTGGTGACCATCCAATTGGGTCGAGACCACATCAACCCTACTGTTCTGTCCCCTTGTCCTCAAGTCACCACTGCAGCTTCTCTCCAAGTATGAACCTCCCTGCAAGAATCTGCTGAAATCATAACAGGGTCACCATGAAATCAAAAAAGAGATCTCCTCCTTTTAATTGCCCCATTGGGACCTCAGAAAATGCACCCACAATGGCCATGCTCTTGTACGGAGCTCCTTAGCCAGTGTGAAGTAGCAGCAGCAACATACAGACAACCCATTCCCTTCCCTGCACTTTTTCCATGTCAGGAGTCACTTGAGATACCGCAAGTCACTTCTGGTGTGATCCCCAACCCATCTAAAACACAGACATGTGCTTTTCATCTCAAGAACAGACAAGCATCCCGAGTTCTGAGGATCACCTGGGAAGGAATCCCACTGGAGCATTGCAGCGCACCCGAATACCTGGGAGTCACTCTGGACCGTGCTCTGACCTACAAGAACCACTGCCTGAACATCAAGCAAACAGTGGGTGCTAGAAACAATATCATACGAAAGCTGACTGGCACAACCTGGGGATCACAACCAGACACAGTGAAGACATCTGCCTTTGCGTTATGGTACTCTGCTGCTGAGTACGCATGCCCAGTGTGGAACACATCTCACCACACTAAAAAAGTAGATGTGACTCTTAATGAGACATGCCACATTATCACAGGGTGTCTGCGCCCTACACCACTGGAGAAATTACACTGTTTAGCCGGTAAACAGTGTACCACCTGACATCCGCCGGGAAGTAGCAGCCAATAGTGAAAGGATCAAGGCAGAGACATCTTCAGCTCATCCCCTGTTTGGGTATCAGCCAGCACGTCAACAACTTAATTCAAGAAATAGTTTTCTAAGATCTACAGAGACACTTGCTGGAACACCTCAGCAAGCAAGAGTCCAAAAGTGGCAGGCTCAAACCCAGGACCTCAACCAATGGCTGATACCAAATGAGAGACTCCCCCCTGGGCACACAGAAAACTGGGTGACTTGGAAGGCACTGAACAGACTGTGCTCTGGCACCACAAGATGCAGAGCCAACCTGAAGAAATGGGGCCACAAAGTGGAATCCATGACATGCAAGTGTGGAGAAGAGCAAACCACTGACCACCTGCTGCAATGCACCCTGAGCCCCGCCACATGCACAATGGAGGACCTTCTTGCAGCAACACCAGAGGCACTCCAAGTGGCCAGATACTGGTCAAAGGACATTTAATCAACTACCAAACTTGCAAATTTTGTATTTTGTCTGTTTGTTTGTTTTGTTCTGTTAGAAATGTAATACAATTGACTGGTTGCCCTGACACGACAAATAAATAACTTCTGGTGTGAGAGAATTGGCCATCTGAAAGGATGTTGCCCAGCCCCCCCCCCCCCCCCCCCCCCAGATGTTTGATGTTTACCATCCTTGTGGGAGGCTTCTCTCATGTCCCCACACGGGGAGCTACTGCTGACAGAGGGAGCACAACCCACTATCTCCAGGTTCAAACCACAGACCTGTTGGTCAGCAGTCCTGCTGGAACAAGGGTTTAACCCATTGCGTCACCAGGGTTCCCGACCAGCACAGAGAAAGAGTCACAAACCCTGAAGATACACCAGAGTTTCCTGCAAATTTCAGAGTATCAAGTTAAGGTTGAAAGGTACACATTTTTGTTTGAAATTATCATATGTGGTAAAGATGACTAGTGCTATTTTTGAGATGAGTATGGGGTTTGTTCTGCTTTTATTTGTGTAGACATAGCCTTAAAAACTGGCGACATACATACATGTAAGTGGCCCTAGTGGACTTATCCTAGGATTCCAAGTGTCACTTGCATACACGTAAACGTAGGAAACAACTGGGAAAATTCTGCCCCCCACTCCTTTACTCCCTGCTGCTAATCAAACTGCTTTTGCTCTCCGAACTCATCTTGCAGCATCTGAAGTCAGCTGAAGACAAAAGGAAGAAATAGGAGGAGAGAGGAGAAACTGGAACATTTTCAAAGCAACTGAAAAAGTAGTATGGCAAAGTATTCATTCAGGGACCTTTGGAGAACATGGAGTTTTCTACAGTGCTCCGTTCCTCTGCTTTCCTCTCACACTTGTTGAGTGGACTGAGAGCAGACTACCGTATTTTCTGGCATATAAGATGACTGGGCGTATAAGACGGCCCCCAACTTTTCCAGTTAAAATATAGAGTTTGGGATATACTCACCATATAAGACTACCCCTCTTCCAACACACACCAAATAAAAATTTAAAAAGCATCAGATTTGATTTCAATATGGTAATTTGAGAGGCAGAGGAGGAGGTACAGTAATAGGATACAACGGCGGGCCAGACAGGTAAAAGAGTTGTGTTTTTCTGGGCCCAGTCACTCAATCTCTTTTTTCCATACCACGGGCACCCCGGATGCCTGCAGCTTGCTTCACCCTTCATTTACACCTTCCCGATATACAGAAATTGGCAGAATTTGATGAAATACATTCATAAAGTACAATTAAAAACATTCAACCTAATATTATAAAAACCATATAAACCATTAAAAACATATCATCACCAGTGTCGTCTTGTTAAATATGCTCTAAATATTTATTTATTATTTATTTACAGTATTTATATTCCGCCCTTCTCACCCCGCAGGGGACTCAGAGCAGATTGCAATGCATGTATACATGGCATTCAATGCCATTAGACATACAACATATATAGACAGACACAGAGACAATTTAACATTCCAGCTTTCCAGCTTCATGAGGGTATGCTCAATTCCGGCCACAGGGGAAGTGCCACTTCACTGTCCACTTGTGGCGCCGGGTCCTTTGATGGAGTACTTCCTCATTCTTACGCAGACTGCTGGAAGGCTTTATGGTGTCATAAATTAGTTAAAATAGCCTCCCCGCATAAAGTAGCACCTAAATTTCCTACTTGACAGATGGAACTCTCTTTCGGGCTGCATAGGTCAACAGCAAGCAAGACTATTAATAGTTGGGAGCTCATTCCGACCTGGGCTGACTTTGAACTCATGACCTCTCAGTCAATAGTGATTTAATGCAGATGGATACTAATTGGCTGTGCTACAGCCCGGTCCCGGTGAACTTAAATCAGGGCTGGGGAACCTCTCATTGGCCTCATACTTTGGATATCAAATCTGTAACTCTTTTCTGTGTGCCATGCTGAGTGGAACTGATGGAAGTCTAAAATACCTGGATAGCTGAAAATTCCCCATCCCTTGATCTGTTTAACGAGAAAAAAAGGTCAGATTGTCTCCCCCAGTCTGTTAGTGCATTATTTCGACACAGACTATGCACGTGCTGAAGAACAAGCCTACTGAATTCTTTAGTCTTGCATCTGAGTTGATTTTCTTAGTATTGTGCATCATGAAAGGGTAGGTGACGATGTACAAGTTAACTGTATTATTTTGTAGCATTGTGAATTTTTAATCACCTTTTGGATGTATTTTGGAACAAAACATAGCAAAGAGAAAAATGATAGGAAGGGCAGGCAGGGCCATAAATATTTTACACATTCTCCTAAAAATAAAAGGAATAGTGTGGGCTGTTTCATGAATTTATGGGCTTTTGTAGCTTAGGATGATTGGATGCATTCATGAATGATGAAATGCGAAGAAAAGTTGCAAACAACTGTTTTAAAAGGGCTGGAGATGCCAGTGTCACTTAGATTCATTTGAACTGCACTTGTGTTTTTGCAAGGGAAGAAAACTATGAAGTCTCGTTCTCAAACTGGGGCAAAGAGTGTCTTTGGAATGGATAAGAAACAACTGGTGAATAATTCTGCACCTTTCATCCCTGAAAGTAATGTCTCTTCAGGTTGAGGAAGCTTTCATTACAGTGCAGTCCAAAGCTGCTCTTACCCTCTGGCACATTTTACTATCTGCAGAGGCTCCAGCAGCTATTTCAGGATGTCCAAGCATGAGACTAGACATAGTTGGATCTCCTTTCTTGAGAATCAGTGTACTATGGTGGGAGGTGGGGGGGGGGGTGGACTAGATGGCCCATGTAGTCCTTTCTAACTATTATTATGAGATTCCATAAAGCAGTGTTTCTCAACTTGGGGGTCAGGACCCTGGGGGGGGGGTCGTGAGGGGGGGTTTCAAAGGGATCGCCAAAGACCATCAGAAAACACATATTTCTGATGCTTTTAGGAACCCTTTTGGCAGAGAAGGCTGAAGATCTCTCTGCCTATCCTTCTCTTCCTTTTTGGTCTTGGTGAACTACAACTCCCAGAATTCCAAAACAGCTTCCCCAACACTACCAGTATTCAATATTGGCCAGGTAGATAGTATGCCAAGTTTGGTGCAGATCCGTTGTGGGCTGGGTTCAGAGTGATCTTTGATGGTAGGTTAACTATAAATCTCAGCAACTACAACTCCCAAATGTCAAGGTCTATTTTCCCCCAAACTTTACCAGTGTTCACAGTTGGGCATCTTGAATATTCGTACCAAGTTTGGTCCAGATCCATCACTGTTTGAGTCCACAGTGCTCTCTGGAAGTAGGTGAACTACAACTCCAAAACTCAAAGTCAATGCCCACCAACCCTTCCAGGTCATGGGAGTTCTGTGTGCCAACTTTGGTTCAATTCCATCATTGGTGCAGTTCAGAATACTCTTTAATTGTAGGCTAACTATAAATCCTAGCAACTACAACTCCCAAATAACAAAATCAATCCCCCCCCTCCCCAAACCCCACTAGTATTCAGATTTGGGAGTATTGGGTATTTGTGCCAAATTTGCTTGTGAATGAAAATGCATCTTGCATTTCAGATATTTACATTACGACTCATAACAGTAGCAAAATTACAGTTATGAAGTAGCAACAAAAATACTTGTATGGTTGGGGGTCACCACAACCTGAGGAACTGTATTAAGGGGTCACAGCATTGGGAAGATTGAGAAACACTGCTATAGAGATTACATCTTAGACTTGAATGCCAGGGAAGTAATAGTAACACTTCTGCTTTGGTCAGGCCTCACCTGGAATATTGTGATCAGATTTGGGCATCTCCATCTGGAAGCTGGAACACGTCTCATGGTAAAATGTCTACAAATCAAGTTTTATGAGGAGCCACTTAGGAAACTGGATATGTTTAGCTGGGTGAAGGTTGAGAGATGACATGATAGCCATGTTTAAATATTTGAAAGGATGTCATGTTGATGATGGAACCAGTTTTCCGCTGCTCCAGAGCCTAGGACATGGAACAACAGTATCTAACTGCAGGGAAACTCAGAAAAAACCTCCTGATGCTAAGAGCTGTTTAATGGTGGAATAGGTGGCCTCAGAGTGTGGTGGAGTCTTCTTCTTAGAATGTTTTTAAGCAGAGGCTGGATGTCCATCTGTCAGAAGTGCTCTGACTATATATTCTCCAGAGGACAGGAGCAGGATTCAAAATGATCTTGACAGATTAGAGAGATAGGCCAAAACTAACAAAATGAAGTTCAACAGTGACAAATGCAAGATACTCCACTTTGGCAGGAAAAACGAAATGCAAAGATACAGAATGGGGATGCCTGGCTCGAGAGCAGTACGTGTGAAAAAGATCTTGGAGTCCTCGTGGACAACAAGTTAAACATGAGCCAACAATGTGATGTGGTGGCAAAAAAAGCCAATGGGATTTTGGCCTGCATCAATAGGAACATAGTGTCTAGATCTAGGGAAGTCATGCTACCCCTCTATTCCGCTTTGGTTAGACCACACCTGGAATATTGTGTCCAATTCTGGGCACCACAATTCAAGAGAGATATTGACAAGCTGGAATGTGTCCAGAGGAGGGCGACTAAAATGATCAAGGGTCTGGAGAATAAGCCCTATGAGGAGCAGCTTAAGGAGCTGGGCATGTTTAGCCTGAAGAAGAGAAGGCTGAGAGGATATGATAGCCATGTATAAATATGTGAGAGGAAGCCACAGGGAGGAGGGAGCAAGCTTGTTTTCTGCTTCCCTGGAGACTAGGATGAGAAACAATGGCTTCAAACTACAAGAGAGGAGATTCCATCTGAACATGAGGAAGAACTTCCTGACTGTGAGAGCCGTTCAGCAGTGGAACTCTCTGCCCCGGAGTGTGGTGGAGGCTCCTTCTTTAGAAGCTTTTAAACAGAGGCTGGATGGCCATCTGTCAGGGGTGATTTGAATGCAATATTCCTGCTTCTTGGCAGGGGGTTGGACTGGATGGCCCAGGAGGTCTCTTCCAACTCTTTGATTCTATGATTCTATATTCCTACATGGCAGGAGGATTGACTGGATGGCATCGGGGTCTCTTCCAACTCTATGATTCTATGAAACCCTGCTCTCTGCCTTGTAGAAAATAGGAAGGAGATGGTCATTGATGTCAACTGCTGTCACCTATTTAAGCAGGTTATCAACATTGCAGTTGTTCACACTTGCATCCAGGCATGTGTTCACACCTTTACCAGCTCATGATACACAAAGTAGCTAAGTTATTTCAATATTCATTTCCCTTGATATGCATGTACACAACTTGCAGTCTCTAGATAGGGCTGTTTGCCTCCTTAAAGCCATCCAAGTGGTGAAATTTTCACTGTGCTAATTCGTGACGGCGTTACCTGATGAGGTGAAGTCATTTTTATTCTGAAAAGGGAAACAAGAAAAAAGCTGGCAGTGTCAACATAAATCATGCTATCCATTTTCATGCTGAGATCAGGATTCCTAAAGGGAAATCCATTGGGATGCTTCCGAGCTCAATAAAAGAACACCGGGGGTGAGGGAGAAGAGGAGCCGAAAGGAACCTTTTTGAAGAAGAAGGTTGATCAATTTTGCAACACGGCTTTGATTAACGTACAGATCTAGGGCAGCTATCATATTTTATTTCAAAGATTTGGCCCATGATCTTCTTTTAAGGCTTAAGGAAAAATGAAAATAGGGATGGAAGGGCCGGAGGATGAGAATGCTTTCTTTTCCACCAACATACAAAGGCAGGACCTTAGAGAAAGTTTTATGGTGCCCTTGAGCTAAGAGGGAAATTCTTGTCCTACTTTCTATCCTTATGGCCCATATTTAGGTGATGTATTCTGTGTATGTGTGTGTGTGTGTGTGCATGCATGCAGGCACATGTACCTTCCAAGTGCCTCTGAAAATTATGGCAACTCTATGAATTCCACAGGATTTTTAGGCAAGATAAACTCAGGGGTAGTTTTTGCCAGCTTCTTTCTTTAGTCTACAGCACGTGACATTTACTGGTGGTCTCACCTAAAAGAAGGAGGAGGAGAAGTTGTTGTTGATGTTACTGGGTTGTTGTAGGTTTTCCGGGCTATATGGCCATGTTCTAGGAGCATTCCCTCCTGACGTTTTGCCTGCATCTATGGCAAGCATCCTCAGAGGTTGTGAGTTCTGTTGGAGCTAGGAAAATTGGGTTTATATATCTGTGGAAAGACCAGGGTGAGAGAAAGAACTCTTGTCTGCTGGAGCTAAGTATGAATCTTTCTACTGACCACCTTGATTAGCGTTTGATGGCCTGGGGATTCGTGGGGATTCTGTTCTGAGACCATCCGTAATAAGTGAAAATCTGTGAAGTAGGAACAGTATATTAATTTTAGTATTTATATATTATTTTATATATTATTTTCTTACCCACACTTCCTTACTCACTTCCTGGCCCATCCCAAGGGCACCTGCCTGCCTCCCTGGCCTCCACAAATCCCGGCAGAGCCTCCGGAGCCATGCAGGCAACAGCAGGCCAGGGCAGCAGGCCTTCCCCACCGCACCTCAGGCCGCTGCACTTCTGGGGTCCCTGGCCTCCACTGTACATAAATCTTTTATATTTTATATTAATATTTTCAAAAACCCGTGAAATAGCGAGTCTGCTAATAGTGAACCACAAAGTAGCGAAGAAACACTGGGCACATAAAACAGTTTTTTTCTTGGTAGCAGTGCCTCAATTGTAGACTTCTGCTCCCAAGGATGTTAGGTCATCCCCATCTCCAGCAGAGCACCCACACTGCACTGTTCTGCATGGCATTCAGTGTTTGGCATTACTGTTTAAACTGTTTCAAAACTGGAGTCTAGGATTATTTAAAACATCTTGAAAACTTAGAATTTTTAAAGATGCTGCTTGGCCCCATGTATCCTTGTTTTCTTCTGTGAAATGTGAGAGGATCTGCAAAAGTAACTTTCCAAAGCCCTGTTTTCTCTTCCACCTCAAACCCCAATCCAAAAGCACTAAGGACTTACAAAAGGCAATCATAAGAATTACCATCTGCATAATGGCAGGTAATCATTGCTAGCTTCTAGATATATTCACATTTACGTATTTTATGCATTCCTTTTTATTTAATTTTTTTGTATTTTTGTTTCTCAGTTCCTTTGAGGGGCTGTTGTTGCATTTTCCATTTTCTTTTCACCTTAAACACATAGGAATTCTCTCCCCCGCATCACTTCCAAAAACACACACTTTAAGTAAGGTGATTAGTCTCTTCAGGTAGTTGGATGCAAGGTCTGTTCGTCTTTTGATAACTGCCTGGAAACTTTTGTTATCTGCTACAAAGTCGTTGCTTCCTCTCCTTCCAATAATATAGGTTGAAACATGGCTAGAATACAGTATTACACTTACAGATACATAACCTGGAACTACGTATCCATAACTGATCATTATTCATGATCCCTTTGTAGTCATGTTTGTACTCTTAACCATAACTGTTCCCTCAGGTATCAGCTGCACTGAGAAAAGGAGGTCCATTCTGCTGTCATTCAGATATGACCACTCCTCTTGCAGCAAATGAAGTGCAATAATTGGAAGAGGACCCTTCTTGGACTTGCATCTTGCAGCTTCCCTGGTTGGCAGAAGGGAGTAGACAGTTCATCCACCATTGCTCCGATGGCCAGCAGAACAGACCTTCCTCTCGTAGTGCAGCTGATGTGTGGTAAAACAGATTTGGGGGGCTTTATCTCGTCGGCCTGTTGTCTCATCACAATTGCATTGTTTAAGCAAATAAAAACATACAATTACTGAAACAATCACTTTCACACCTTGCTGCAATGACACAATGCTAGCACTTTGTTGATGTACATCTCCGTGATCAGTCTTCCACACAGCCTTGAGTTCTCTCCATATTTGCCCCCCCTTTTTTTCCCCACAACTGCACAATCATACAATTTCAGCATTTTTGTAGTACCTTCCTTCACTTTACAGTATTTGGAATGCAACAAAAGGACATCATTGTACAAGGAAGAGTGGCTGAAGAACCACACTGGATTCATTCGTAGGTTTCTACTGTCAATGAAAAGAGATGATGCAAGCAGAATGCAAGTGTAGGAGAGACACAATATCATGCAGTAAGCCCCATCCAAAGGCTCTTTTATCTTGCCATAATTGCACTTTATCAACCTCATGTGATAAAGTCCTTAGTTACACATACATAACTAAGTAGCCCATGTATAACTTGAATGAGGACCTTTTTTTGACAACTATTTTGAGTCCCCTTTGGAGAGATAAAGCAGGGTATAAATAAATAAAATAATGCTTCCAGAATCCTAACATGGGCATCATTATACTCCAGCAAATCAACTTTTCCAAGATCTCATGGATAGCTAGATGACAAACAGACAGAGACAGAAAATAATCCAGTTCTTGTGGGTTTTTTCAGAATATATGGCCATGTTCTAGAGGCATTTCTCCTGACGTTTCACCTGCATCTATGGCAAGCATCAAGATTATTAAGATCATCTGGAGAGGCCCTGCTCTCGGTCCCACCGGCCTCGCAAGCGCGCCTGGTGGGGACGAGGAACAGGGCCTTCTCGGTGGTGGCCCCGTGACTCTGGAACTCTCTCCCTCTGGAGGCCAGAACCGCCCATCCATCCTAACATTTAGGAAACGGGTGAAGACGTGGCTGTGGAGTCAGGCCTTCGATGAATGAGACAACACCATAGGACCCTGGATGGAAGTTGATGTAGATCCATCTTAATAGGACGACTGACCACTGTAGTTTTATATATAGTGTTTTTAAAGTTGTTTTTGTAATTGTGATATATGATATTTTAATGAGTGTATATGTTTTTATGGCTGGAAATCGGGCTGAGTCCCTCAATGAGGTTGAGAAGCTCGGTATAGAAAACTGTGAAATAAATAAATAAATAAATAAATAAATAAGCATCCTCAGAGGTCATTCCACAGATATATAAACCCCTTTTTCCCAGTTCCAGCAGACCTCACCTCTGAGGATGCTTGCCATAGATGCAGGCGAAACGTCAGGAGAAATGCCTCTAGAACATGGCCATATAGCCCGAAAAAACCCACAAGAACTGAGTGATTCCAGCCATGAAAGCCTTCGACAATACACAGAAAATAATGTTACCATGAAATGAAATATTTATCACAGGTTACTCAGAGAGAAGGAAGAAGGATCTGAGAACATTCCCTTCAGCTATGGTTTGGTTGTGGTGCTCCACACATACATATCTCCTAGTCCATTTCAGGTTTGGCTCAGTGGGGGAGCTGTGATCCCTTGCAATGAGAAGCAATGAGGCCAAGGATGCTTGCTCTGCTTACCCACTGGCCATGTTGATAAAGCCAAGTGTGATGGGAGAGAACAACCCATGCACACGAAAACACCTTGTTATCTCCAAACTACTGCAAAAGAAAGAAACTTTCCCAGCAGCTAAACTCCCTCCTCCAATTGTTTGGACTACCTAATAAATCAAAGTTGTAACTGTTGAAAATATCTCAATTTCTAGGATCATCGTGCAAAAGTATGAGGCCAACTTTTAATGCAGCTGGACCACTTCTCAGCTCTAAAAGTTTTTCAAGGTAGCATGAAGAGACTGGACTTATCAAGAAGGCTAGCAATGTAATCCCACAAATAGTTCAATTTAAATAGTCTGTGTTGTTCATTCTCCCCTGGTCTTTTTTACCCTGCTTCTGGATTTGAATAATTGACTAGATCAGGAGTGGGAATCATGTCCTCAGGGATTTTTGCCCATCCCCTGAGCTTTCTCTAAAAAGGTTCTTTCATTCACCAAAACCAAGAGCTATGAGGAGTATTTAGAGAGCTATGTTTAGCTTCAAGCAGAGTAGAATAATATGGGGCATGACAGCCATGTTTAAATGTTTGGAAAGATGTCATATTGAAGAGGGAGCAAGCTTGTTTTCTCCTGCTCCAAAGACTAGGACCCCTTCCACACAGCTGAATAAAATCCCACATTTTCTGCTTTGAACTGGACTATAGGGCAGTGTGGACTCCAATAAACCAGTTCAAAACAGATATTGTGAGATTTTCTGCCTTGATATTCTGGGTTGTATGGCTGTGTGGAAGGGCCCTAGGATACAGAGCAATGGATTCAAACTACAGTGCCTCCACCAATCCATGGATTCTGTATCCATACAAATAACCATCCAGGTTTGAGAAATATTCCCTCCCCTGCCCAAAATGAAAACAAAAACAAAAAGCAGACCTTGATTTTTTTTTATATCAGGGACACCATTTTACCATGCCATTGTATACAATGGGACTTGAGCATCCACAGATTTTGGGATCCATGAGTGGTAGATACAATGATGTTATGTCATCTATATTAAATTACTCCAGGAAATAAAGCCCGACTGCTCACTGGAGGAAAGCATATTAGAGGCCACATAATGGGAAGACAGGAAAGTTTGGAGAAGACAATGATGCTGGGGAAAATGGAAGGAAAAAGGAAGAGGGGCCAACCAAGGGCAAGATGGATGGATGGTATCCGTGAAGTGACTGACTTGACTTTGAAGGAGCTGGGGGTGGCCAAAGCTGATAGGGAGCTCTGGCATGGGCTGGTCGAGGAGGTCACGAAGAGTCAGAAGTGACTGAACGAATAACAACAATATTAAATTACAAATCCAAGATTTGCTTTTTGGATTTAAAAAATAATAATTTGAATATGGTTGGATCCATGGATACATAATCTATTGATACAAAGGGGTGATTTAACACTTGATATTTTCCCCTCCGTTCTGGTGTATGCGTAGACATTGGAAGCATTCTCTGAGGGCTCCAGCTATCGACTGCCAATGCAAATAGGGGGACAGCATGACTTACCTGCCTACCCAAACCCCAGTGCTTGCCCCACTTTCTCAAGGCTAGAATTTGCCAGCATCTGCTTTGATTGCTGCGAGTGCTAAATAAAGTGGAGAGGAAGAAAGGGGGAGTATAAATAACAACAACATATGCATCAAGCCTCCCCAAGACACCTGGGGAGGGGGGATTGTCACACGCACCACCTGTGCTATGAGCTGATGTGACTTTTTCCTTATTCCATGGAGCTGACGTTGGTAGAAGCCAGCTGTGGGATTTAGCACTAAATAGGTAGTTTACTGTTGTAAGTGTGCTCTGTTAGCCTGCTGCATGTTGTTAGCGTTTCCCTTCTCTCTTGCCTTAATTAGATTTATAAATACATTTTAGGAGAAGAATCAGAGGAGCCGAAACACGTGAGTCCCGGAGATCTAAGTTGAAAACTCTGAAAACTCAACTCAAAATACATGGTTCTGCATGGGGCTGAGAAGGCTATAATGAGGTTCTTTTAGAGCTTGTTTTTCCACACAGTCATAGAACCCAGAATATCAAAGCAGATAATCCACAATATTTGCTTTGAACTGGATTATCTGAGTCCACACTGCCTTATAAGCCCATTCAATGTAGATTTTATACAGCTGTGTTGAAGGAGCTATTCTGCATCCTTGCGTCAACCAACATGATGAATAGGTAAGCTAGGCGGAACATTTATTTGTTTTCTGGACAACATGGACATTGTAGAAACTGCACAAGCCATTCAGTGCCAATCAAGGTGGCCAATTGCAACATTCACACCTGCCTCCAACAGACAAGAGTTCTTTCTCCCACCCTGGACATTCCACAGATACATAAACCTCACTTGCCTAGTTTCCAACAGTCCTCACAACCTCTGAGGATGCCTGCCATAGTTGTGGGAGAAACATCGGGAGAGAATGCTTCTGGAATATGATCATACAGCCCTAAAAAATTACATCAACCCAGTGATTCCAGCCATAAAAGCCTTCGACAACACACAGAAGGAAATGCTAATAATAATAATAATAATAATAATAATAATAATAATAATATCTCAATAAGTAGGATCAGACAAAAATTGAGAACAGCAGCATCACTAAGAGGGTACAAACCACACCAGGTGACACCAACAAACGGGGTGACCCCAAAATGACTGTTTGTGAAAGTTTTATACAGTGTTTCAGCACAAATGTATTCTCTTTTAAATAAAAATATCCCAGCTTTTATATTTTACATGTACCATACCTAAAAGGCTAAACCTCAATGCTCATTTATTTTTTGAACCTTCTAATGCTCATGCCCTCTGGTCATAGCTGTCATTATTCCCCAATTACACTAATGCTTCAAATCATGTAGTTTCATCTGCATGCACTACAGTTGTTTTAATTGCTGTTATGTTTTTTTCAGGTATTTTAGCTACCATGTTTTACTATTTTGACAGTGTCCCTGCATGGCAGGGATTGGACTAGATGACTTTTGTGGTCCTTTACAACCCTATGATTTTATGATGTCTATACTGGGGTTGATGGGCTATTTTAGGTATCGCTCCCGGCAAAAAGAACTTTGGGTGTGAAGCCCAGATTTGATAAAGGGAGACTTTTTCTTCACTAATTGGTCTCTTCCTCATCTCCCCTGTCACCAGATCTGCTAACACCTGTAGGAGCCCAGGAAAAAAAGCTGTTGCGGCGCTGCTGCCATACACCCATTTAGAGCTTTGTCGGGCCACTTAGCAGGCTGTTAGAGTCGGGAGTGTTCAGCAACGTGTTAACCTTTGGAGTACAAGCTGTCTTTAATGCAACTACAAGAGGAAGAACAAAGATTGGAGTACCACCTCTAGAACGCCTGTGGATGTGACTCTCACGGGGATTGGATAATCATCGCTGGAGTTACAGCGTCTTTCACATCTGCAAAAGGGCACCACTTTAGGAGGTGGTGGAGCAAATAAAGTACACCCACCAATAATCTAATCCAGTGGGTCTAGACAGAACTTGGAAAAGTTGCTCTTTCTTGGGTTTCAGCTTCCAAAACCCACAGGGTGGCTATGTAGATTGGGAATTCTGGAAGTTGTCAACCCAAAGAGGTAGTTTTTCCAAACTCTCATCATTGTCAGACCCAGATTCCATTTTTATCACAAAAAAGAGACCCACAACAGCAGTAACAATACAATGGCACATATCCTGATGATGATATGTACACAGAGAACTCAATGTTATGTCTCTTCTTGGACATTGGGCAAGGAATTCCTCATGCACTATCTCTAAAAGATCCATCCCAACATACACTTGAGAATCACTGTGGTGGCCGTTTACTGTTCAGGAAGTGACCAACACCACCCACCTCCAGTCAAAAAGAAGAGGAATAAGGTTGCTTTCCACAATTATGTTCCATACTGATGTTCAATCTCAGCAATCATATTCCAACTCGGTACTACAAAGATTGGTATATTCCCAGAACACCATGTACTCAATGAACCTTTAGAGAAGATGCTTGCAGAAAACCTCCATAAGTGAGGGAGCTGGGACACTTTTGCACATTTAAAGCATTATGATTCCATGTTAACTGTCATGGTTCCATCCTAAAGGATTTGGGGGTTTGTAATTTGGGATTGCCTCCAAAAAAATCCTACAAATCTCTTGGGAAGACAAGCAGACAAATGTCAGCGAGCTGGAAGTAGCAAAGACCACCAGCACTGAAGCGATGGTCCTCCACCATCAACTCCGCTGGACCATCCACGTTGCCCAGATGCCCGACTACCATCTCCCAAAGCAATTGCACTACTCTGAAATCAAGGACGAAAAATGGAATGTTGGTGGGCAGGAAAAGAGATTTAAAGATGGGCTCAAAGCAGGCCCGTAGCCAGGATTTCGTTGGGGGGGGGGGGGGGGCTGGGTTTTTTGGGGGGGGGGTGGGGGGGGCTGAGTTTAGGGGGAGCTGAGTCTGAGTGAAAGAGGGTCTACCCTAGCAAACCTTTTGTATCATTACCCCAATACCCCCATGCATATGGGATATATTGAGTATGGTGATCAGATCATGATATGAATAAACATAACAGTTTAAATAATGCACCAGTAAGGCCTTTTCGCAAATCACCATGAATTTGGGGGGGGGCTGAAGCCCCCCAACCCCCCCCCCCCCCCCCCGGCTACATGCCTGGCTCAAAGCCAACCTTAAAAAATCTGGCATGGACACTGAGAACTGGGAAGCCCTGGCCCTTCAGCTCTCCAGCTGGAGGTCAGCTGTGACCAGCAGTGCTGTAGAATTTGAAGAGGCACAAATGGAGGGCAAAAGAGAGAAACGTGCCAAGAGGAAGGCGTGTCAAGCCAACCCCGACCAGGACTGCCTTCCACCTGGAAACCAATGCCCTCACTGCGGGAGAACATGCAGGTCAAGAATAGGGCTCCACAGTCACCTACGTACTGTACACCAATCTTGGAAGACAATTCTACTCGGACAACGAGGGATCGCCTAAGTAAGTAATTTGGGGTGCTTTGGCTGAGCATTCTATATCCCTCTTTCAAAATTGCCAATATCACAATTTCATAGGATGGAACTATGGCAGTTAAAATGTAATAATACTGCTATGATTATGATCATGCATTTCTGCTCCAGACTGACCCCAGATTTACTGGATAGTATAGATACACGGCCCACATTTTCACTCCTTAAGAAAAAGCAACGTTTTTGTTCTCCTCTTTCTAAACTCAGGGTCCTTCCAGACAGGGCCCAAAATGCTGATTTTTACCTGAGGCATCCAAACAACACCTCAGGTAAAAGCAAGTTAATTCAAGACAAAGCAGGTAAACCCTTTGTCCTGAATTATTTAGATACCACATTGCATACTAAGTAGAGTTGGGCCTGATTAACACTTGGCTGATAAATTGCCAGGAAATTCCAGCAATTTCCACTCAGGGCTAGGAAAGAATCCTGTCTGAAATTTAAGAGAGCCATCCCTGCCAGTCAATGTTGACAACACTAGGCAGGGGTACTTTTATTGTGCTTTTCCTGGATGGTCCACGCGGTCTCTTCCGATTCTTATTTTTCTCTGATTCTAAGATGGACCAAGCTTCCTACATTTCAGTGAGGTGGATGTCATCGCAAACAGTTTAGGTTACCCATTCTTTGTTGTAGAACTAGAATCTGAAAGGACGTCTTAATATTTCCTGCAGAAGCATACATTGCCAAGTAATTCTGTCTTGTCTTTCCCTCCCCATTCTATTTTTCTCCCCTGCTCCACAATCCACTGCTACAGCACCACCTAGTGTTCATGACTGTCACTTCATTCCCTGTTGGAAGAGCAAGACAGCATTCAAGAGAAAACCATCATCCTTACCATAGGCAATTAGGAAGTGATGTTTCTTGGTTGGTGTCTAAGTCCATGCAACTCCGTATTGTGAGTGCTGGCAGATAGCATCCTTCCATAGTCTAAAGGACAAGAGCATTCTGGGCTTTACGTTGAGGCATCTAGGGTTGACCCTGGCAGTATGCAAAGAACATTCTCTCCAACATTGTCCATGATTCTTTGTACAACAGCCAAAATAACAGGATACCCACAAGTTGACCTTAGGCAAATTATACATTCTCAGCCTCAAAGAAAAGCAAAGGAAAACCCTCTCTAATCATTTTTTTAAAAAAAAATCCCACAATAAGATAGGAACAACTTGTAGGCACACAACAACAAAACATCATTAACAACAACAACAAGGAGTTTAAAGGAGAGGTACAATGGGCAGTGGGTTAAAGCACTGAGCTGCTGAGCTTGTTGATCGAAAGGTCGCAGGTTTGATTCTGGGGAGCAGCGTGAGCTTCCGCTGACAGCCCCTGCTTCTGCCAACCTAGCAGTTTGAAAACATGCAAATGAGAGTAGATCAATAGGTACCACTCCAGCAGGAAGGTAACAGCACTCCATGCAGTCAGGCATGTAGCCGGGGGGGGGGGGCTTGAGGGGCTTCAGCCCCCCCCCCCCCCGAAATTCTCATGGTGGTTCGCGAAAAGGGTGATCAGATCATGAAATGTTCATTCATATCATGATCTGATCACCATGCCCAATATATCCCATATGCATGGGGGTATTGGGATTACGATACAAAAGGTTTGCTAGGCTAGACCCTCTTTC
Organism: Anolis sagrei ordinatus; assembly: GCF_025583915.1. Lineage (NCBI taxonomy): Eukaryota > Metazoa > Chordata > Lepidosauria > Squamata > Anolidae > Anolis > Anolis sagrei. Next base: position 19,371,894 of record NW_026847549.1, read on the forward strand.
ACTCAGACTCAGCCCCCCCCCCCACCCCCCCCCCCCCCCCCCGAAAAAAAATCCGCCCCCCCCCCCCCCGAAACGAAATCCTGGCTACGGGCCTGCATGCAGTCATGCTGGCCACATGAAGGTGTCTACGGACAATGTCGGCTCTTCGGCTTAGAAATGGAGATGAGCACCACATCCCAGAGTTTGACACGACTGGACTTCATGTCAAGGGAAAACCTTTACTTTTACCTACAATGGGAAAACAGAGTAATACCACACAGGCAATTTGCAGAGGGAAATCTGGGGATACGCAACAAGGAAAAATATAATGTTGTAGATCAGTGGTTCCCAACCTTTGGTCCTCCAGGTGCTTTGTACTTCACTGCCCATAAATCCCAACCAGTTCCCCACATTTAGGAATTGTGGGAGCTGGAGTCCAAAACACATGGCGGATCTATGGTTGGGAACCACTGCTGTAGACTATATTTAGAGGAAGGGACTGGCAAAACCACCTGAAAGCATCTTTTGCCTAAGAAAACACTATAAAATTCATTGGGTCGCTATAAGTGCATGACCAGAACCACTCTTGAACAAACATTATTTACCCTGGAATAGATTTCTGGGAAGGATGAACTTCTCCATTGGATATCTCTAAAAAGAGATTGGATAGTAATTCTTCAGGGACTGCTGTAGTTAGTTATGTATTTTTGCATGGCAGAGGGTTGGATTAGATGGTCCTTGTGGTTTCTTTCAACTCTCAGATGCTATGCTGCTTTAAAAAGCCAAGATTTTTCCACTTCAGTCCTCAGATTCTAGATTTCTGGTTTTTGTTTGCCTTTTGCAGAACTTGGGAATGTGCTGACAAAGCTGGGGGGGGGGGGGAATCCAACCATAATTCAGGACCACAAGCATGATTAAAGAGACAAAGATTCATAATCCAGATTCTTAAGAGCCAAGCACTTATAGGCATCATAAGCCTGGGAGTAGAAATCTGTCAGTTTAGATTTCTTTTGCATTCACTTTTTAAAAAATCAAGTTTTTCTAACCCATTTCAGAAGAAGCCTGAAATGGGTAGAGCAAAAATGGTAAAGGTAAAGGTAAAGGTAAAGGCTTCCCCTGACATTAAGTCTAGTCATGTCTGACTCTGGGGAGTGGTGCTCATCTCCCTTTCTAAGCTGAAGAGACAGCATTGTCTGTAGACAACTCCTAGTTCATGTGGCCAGCATGACTGCATGGAGCATCATTACCTTCCCATCAAAGCGGTACCTATTGATCTACTCACAAGTTTTCAAAATGCTACATTGGCAGAAGCTGGGCTTAACAGCAGGAGCTCACCCCACGTCCCAGCCTTTTGGTCAGCAAGTTCAGCAGCTCAGTGGTGATTGTTTGCTAATAGAATTCATCATGTGCTGATAAAATGTCTTTCCTCGACTCTATCTGGATTTTAACGCACAAGTCTGCTGTCCCAACAAAATCGTGCCGAGTTTAATTAAGAAAGCTTGCTAGTTTTGCATTGATGTTTTTTACACGTACTACACTTTAGCACTGTTTTGGTGATCCATGGTTCTATTTTCTGCACCCTTGCCATACCACTTCCTTCTGACCTCTGCACATACATGCCTTTCAATTTGTTTTTGAATTTTATTTTCCTTTGTTATAATTTTGCAGTTACAGCAGAATTGCCCCAAAGAAGGAACGAGAATTCTTCCTTTGGAGGAACCTTCCCAGCAAGGAAAGACAGTCATTCCTTCATTAACATGGAGGAGAAGAATTTGCCCCTCTATGCTATGCCAAAAGAATCAGTGTCCTTAAAATCACTACTGACTGAAAAGTCATGAGTTCGAAGCTAGCCCAGGTCAGAATAAGCTCCCAACTATTTGTCTAGCTTGCTGTCGACCTTTGCAGTCCGAAAGACAGTTGCACTGTCAAGTAGGAAATTTAAGTACCGCTTATGCTGGGAGGCTAATTTAACTAATTTACAATGCCATAAAATTCTCCAGCAGCATGCAAAAGAATGAGGAAGTACTCCATCAGTGTCACAAGTAGATGGTGAAGTGACAGCTCCCCCAGTGGCCAGAATTCAAAGCATACACTCATGAAGCTGGAAAATCAAATAGCCTCTGTGTGTCTGTCTATATATGTTGTGTGTCTATGTCACTGAATGTTTGCCATGTATATGTGCATTGTGGTCTGCCCTGAGTCCCCTGCGGGGTGAGAAGGGCGGAATAGAAATACTGTAAATAAATAAATAAATAAGTCAGGGAATCTCCAGGAATTGATGCAATATGAAGCAGATACAGGAGCGAGACAGTATTGTTTGGTGGTGAATGTGTGGAATATCACTTTACCAACCTCATGTGAGAAAGTCCCTTGACTCCTCTCCCGACAAATCCTTCTCCAATATCCGCCCTGGGAAGAAGAGAAACCCGGCAGGGGGTCTAGACGCTGCACTTGCAGTGCTTTGTGGGTTGAGAAAAGCCTAGATAATTGAGTTCCTTGGAGGCTCATAAGGCACAGTGAAAAACCCCTCCTGATTCTGTCACCAGAAGTGTATGTGGCACACTCTGCCTTGTCTGATGGATTGAATGAGAGTGTAACAAGGGAATGCATCCCTGATCCATTCATAGCATTGGGACTCATTGCTATGTGATTATCCTAGCCCCTGGCAGCTGGCATATCAGTCTGTGCCTGCACAACACACACACTTGCATCCCATTTGAAGTTTGTCACTTAACAAGTGTGATTCTAAAGCTTTCTGGTAGGGATCTGTCTTTGCAGATGTTTTTTCCCCTTCACTTACCATTTGTTTTAATTATTCCTGATGTTTTTGCCTATCGTATTGCACACTGCAAGCGTCTTCAAAAGACAAATGAGACGATGCAATTGTCATAACAACAAAGCTCTTCATTACCATAAGAACTTTTTGACAGCTTTATTTTTTTTATAAAAAAGGATATAGTTTTTTTAAAAAATTAAAAAAACAACCTCCAACCAATTATTTTTTATCAGTCTGATTCATGTTCTTCTTAAACAGATTACAGTCTTTGCTCCACAAGTTACAAAGTGATGGGGAGAATGCATTATGCATATTTATGGTAACACACATTTCTGGAAAACGACAACAATGAGAACAACAACAACAACAACAACAACAAAGAATGAGCAAGTTCATTTTTGCAAGACATTTCTAACACTTGCTCGTTGCCACTGTTGTTTGTAGTTTTCCCAATGCAAGGCCTTAGGCCAAAGATCTGCAAAATATTTTCAGAGGGGGCTGAGGTCAAAAGAATCAGAAGGCTCATTTCCCATAGACAAGAAGTCTTTCAAGATCTGAAATGTAACATTAATGTTATGATGCTACGTTGCTACATCTCAGTGTGGTTGATTACTATGGCACTTATTTGAGAGTCACCGAAAGAACGCAATGATTTCAAAATGTCTTCTTTGTCTGTCTGGTGCATCTGGTGGAAATAACTAGACTAGAATGGGATGAGTGTGATAGAAGCTCCTTCCTTGGAAACTTTTAAACAGAGGCTGGATGGCCATCTGTCAGGGATACTTCGATTGTGCTTTTCCTGCATGGCAGGGAGTTGGACTACATGGCCCATGTGGTCTCTTCTAACTCTAATATTCTATGATTCTATGAGTTTAGAAAACAAAAACCAACTGCTAATGGAAAAGGAAGAGCAACATGGAAGGGCAGACTTTGTTGCAGTGCCTTATGCCTTAATTTCACACCAGTGATTATTGTAATGCATTCCTCAAATGGATCCTAGAACAAACCAAGCTTGAACTCTCCCGAGAAGCCAGGATGACCAAGTTGAGACTTTTGTGCTTTGGACATACCATGAGAAAGGATGATTAACTGGAAAAAAAACTATAATGATTGAAAACGTGAAAGAAAAGATGAAAACAGAAAAAGTGTTAGAAATGTCTTGCAAAAATGAACTTGCTCATTCTTTGCTGCTGCTGTTGTTGTTGTTGTTGTTGTTGTTGTTCTCGTTGTTGTTTTCCAGAAATGTGTGTTACCATAAATATGCATAATGCATTCTCCCCATCACATATTTCAAGAGAGATATTGACAAGCTGGAATGTGTCCAGAGGAGGGCGACTAAAATGATCAAGGGTTTGGAGAACAAGCCCTATGAGGAGCGGCTTAAAGAGCTGGGCATGTTTAGCCTGAAGAAGAGAAGGCTGAGAGGAGACATGATAGCCATGTATAAATATGTGAGAGGAAGTCATAGGGAGGAGGGAGCAAGCTTGTTTTCTGCTTCCTTGGAGACTACGCGGAACAATGGCTTCAAACTACAAGAAAGGAGATTCCATCTGAACATTAGGAAGAACTTCCTGACTGTGAGAGCTGTTCAGCAGTGGAACTCTCTGCCCCGGAGTGTGGTGGAGGCTCCTTCTTTGGAAGCTTTTAAACAGAGGCTGGATGGCCATCTGTCAGGGGTGATTTGAATGCAATATTCCTGCTTCTTGGCAGGAGGTTGGACTGGATGGCCCATGAGGTCTCTTCCAACTCTTTGATTCTATGATTCTAACTAACAAAATCAAAGGTGGCTATTGCCCCCAATCCACAAGACCTGAGTAGATTGAGCCCCTTCCACACAGCTGAATGCAATCCCACATTTTCTGCTTTGAACTGGGATATTTGGCAGTGTGGACCCAGGTAACCCAGTACAAAGCAGATATTGTGGGATTTTCTGCCTAGATATTATGGGTTATATGGCTGTGTGGAAGGGCCCTTTGAGGTATTTCATTCACAGTTTTGCCATGAGTCAAGGTCAGCTTGAAGACAGCAACAACAATCCCATAGGTACTTGCCTGCTTCTTATGATCATTGAGGCTCTTTTGTGTTCAAATACATCAAGGTTGCAATATTTCAAAGGTCCAAGTCTGGTTTATGTGGTGAGTTTAGAAACATCTCATCCCATCTTCTCTTGCCAGTCATCGCTGGTAAGTCCCAAACTGATGGAGCAATGCAAATACCATATTCTGGACACCACTGTTCAAGCCAATTGTTGACAAAGTTAAAAGAACTCTGAGGAACGATATAAGAATAGCCAATAATACTCTAGATTATAATGACATTTTAATATGTGTCAGACTATGTTCAATTTAAATTATTAGCTGATCATACCCTACCTTGCCTTCCATTGTTTGGTAATTGCCTAATGGACTGAGAGACAGTGATCTGTGACAAGTGACCCATGATGGCATTCTCAAGTTGTCGAATAATAGCTACAATTATCCACTGAAAGGGGCCTAAATTAGGGGAGGGAGAAGCATTTGAAGGAGAGCCAGTGAACCCATGCAAAGACTTGGGTTTGGACCACAATTGAACACAAATCTGCTGATTTTCTATTAACCTGGAGAGGATTCAACCTTTAGGAAATAATGAGAGGCATGGGAGAAAATATGAACAAAGTCTAGTGCTCGCCTGCTTTAGCATTCCACCATTGTGCTGCCTGAGGCACATACACAACCCATCACATACGTAGACTGGAATCCTGTTGATGCCGTATTGTCTGATACAGTAAGTCCACATTCATTTCAAGTCTGTCTAGTGTCTGACTAAGCACATTGAGTGCCACCATGCATTAAGACATCCATTATGCATGGATGTACATGGATGCATATACGCATTTGGTTGGGCATTCACTTGCATATTTGGATGTGTATTCAGTTGGACTGCATTGCTATTCAGCACAAGGGTTGCACTATATAATTAGTGCATACTTCTACATGTGTAGATTTGTGTTATTCAGTTAAGGTCATAGTTCCCAGATTTGATATCGGATATGAACCAAGTTAAGACAAAAATGCTTCCAATAGTGGAGTGAGATAATAAATAGAAAAAGGGGTTCATTCGGGTATTCACACCCATACAAATGCATACACACAGTTTCATTGTTCAGTCCTGTTTTCTGGGTAAACGAGCATATAAGTGAGATTCATGTGGCTATCAATCTTCGCAGAAGCATATGAGAAGCTCAGCCTGTCATTGAACATTGAGAAAACCAAAGTGCTCATCCAGCACTCAGCAGCCAACCCCTCTCCAATGCCAGAAATACAGCTTAATGGTGTAACATTAGAAAATGTTCAATGTATTGTCGAAGGCTTTCATGGCCGGAATCACTGGGTTGTTGTAGGTTTTTCGGGCTATATGGCCATGGTCTAGAGGCATTCTCTCCTGACATTTTGCCTGCATCTATGGCAAGCATCCTCAGAGGTAGTGAGGTGAGGATGCCTCTGAGGATGCTTGCCATAGATGCAGGCAAAACGTCAGGAGAGAATGCCTCTAGACCATGGCCATATAGCCCAAAAAACCTACAACAACCCATTAGAAAATGTTGACAATTTCCACTAACTTGGCAGCCACCTCTCCACAAAAGTCAACATTGACACCGAAATACAACACCGCCTGAGCTCTGCGAGTGCAGCATTTTTCTCAATGAAGCAGAGAGTGTTTGAGGACCAGGACATCCGTAGGGATACCAAGGTGCTTGTTTATAAAGCTATTGTTCTCCCAACCCTGCTATATGCCTGCGAGATGTGTATTATCTACAGACGTCACATGCAACTCCTAGAACGATTCCATCAGTGTTGCCTCCAAAAAATCCTGCAAATCTCTTGGGAAGACGAGCGGACAAATGTCAGCATGCTGGAAGAAGCAAAGACCACCAGCATTGAAGCGATAGTCCTCCACCATCAACTCTACTGGACCGGATGCCCGACCACCATCTCACAAAGCAGTTGCCCTACTCTGAACTCAAGAACGGAAAATGGAATGTTGGTGGCCAGGAAAAGAGATTTAAAGATGGGTTAACAGCCAACCTTAAAAACTCTGGCATAGATACTGAGAAATGGGAAGCCCTGGCCCTTGAGCACTCCAACTGGAGGTCAGCTGTGACCAGCAGTGCTGCAGAATTCAAAGAGGCACGAATGGAAGGCGAAAGAGAGAAACATGCCAAGGGGAAGGTGCATCAAGCCAACCCTGACCGGGACCGCCTTCCACCTGGAAACCATTGCCCTCACTGCAGAAGAACATGCAGATCAAGAATAGGGCTCCACAGTCACCTACGTACTCACTGCCAGTACACCGATCTTGGAAGACAATCCTACTTGGACAACAAGGGATCACCTAAGTAAGGTTATCAATCTGACCCTTGGTTGGCTTCTGTGTTTTTAAAAGTCCTTTGGCCCAAACCTCTCAAATCTCAGCATTTCACAGAAGAAAACTGGGAAACCTCTCAAATCTCAACATTTCACAGAAGAAAACTGGGACACAAGAAAATCAGAGTGTGATCAAGATGGCGACAAGTCATTAATGAGGGACAACTGATCAACTAAGAGAAGTTGCATGCGTTTGCTTTGGCCTGAGTCTACTGGGAAGAACAAGATTCTGCCCCCTCTCCTCATCCACCTGATGAGTTAGCTGAGTGCAAACTATTCTGAGTAATAGAAGTAAGCCACGGATAAAGGTAGAAAGTGGGAAGAATAGAAAAAACTGAGATATTATGGAAGCAGCTGAACAATTGTGATGACAGATGACTATTCCTGCTAGAGGGAGATACGTTCGGACAGGTAAGCTGAGCCGGGACCATATAGGCCAAGACCAGCACTTTGAATTGTGCTCCGAAGTGGACTGGCAGCCAGTGGAGCTGGCACAACAGGAGGGTGGTGTGCTCCCTGTATGTTGCTCCAGTAAGTAATCTGGCTGCCGCTCGTTGGACTAATTCTATTCTAAGATGTACTAAGCTCAACAGTGATAACTCAAGACAAGTTTGCCTTAGATTTATCATAAGATTTAAATTACTTGAAGGCACACAACAGCAAAATCCTGTCTGGCATAGGTTGAAGCCCTCTGCCTTGATGCTCCTTTTGACTGATGTGTCTGTAAGCTGCCCCAAGTCCCTTCGTGGAGATGGTGAAAGGATATAAGAAGAAGAAGAAGAAGAAGAAGAAGAAGAAGAAGAAGAAGAAGAAGAAGAAGAAGAAGAAGAAGAAGAAGAAGAAGAAGAAGAAGAAGAAGAAGATACACAACAAGATTAGTACACAGAAAACAAGATCACTATGCTGGCTTTTGTATTTGATCACACTTCCTAAGTGTCTAGGACTGTGTGATTTATTGGCAAATAATGTGTGCACATCCAAGGAAGGTGGCCTTTTGCAGCTGACAGATGGTCATTTTGTCAGCACTGATTGTTTTTAAGTGCAGACCAAGGTCTTTAGGCATTGCACCCTGTGTGCTCATCACCACTGGGACTACCTTTACTGGGTTGTGCCAGAGTCTTTACAGTTCGATCTTTAAATCCTCATATCGTGTAAGCTTTTCTAGTTGCTTCTCGTCATCGACGATCCATATTTGTCCCCCCCCCCCCCCCATGATTGTGAGGTCAAGAGTATTGTGCTCTAAAACTCTATCAGTCTGAATTCGGAAGTCCCTGAGTCGTCATTGTTGTTGTTGTTAATATGTGAAGCACCTATAGTATATGTGAATTGAATTTTCTCTTGTTTGCCCCATCTACTCCTTTTGGATATGCCAATTTCCTAAATCCCTATGCAGACTGGGAGTTTTTGTCCTCATGAGTAATTCTTCCAAGCTTTGCTCCAGACACCAGAGGTCAGGAAAACAGGCGTGAAGGAGGCCACTTTGGACCCAGCCTTGGCATTTTGAACTTGTTTTTCTGGAAGTCTGCATTGTATCATGGATATGTATGAAGCCATTATATTCTCAATCTAAAGACTGGAACAAAGAGTCAATGATGTGTGTGAGTGAGTGTGTGTGGGGCGGGAGGCATGCCTTATTTATGTGCTATGCTTCCTCTTGTGTGCTAGATTCCTGCGGCACACACAAGAAGCACTTGGCTCCTTGCCTTTGAGAAATACATCTTTGGATCTCTTGTTACACAAGATGGCGTGGGGAACTATTATTTAATTATGACAACTACACACATACAAGACATTGCATTAGGAAACACACGCGGACCATCTGCTAGGTACCATGATTTAGCTGTAGGCGTACAAGAGTGGAGACTTACGAGCATTAACTCTATTCTGGGAGGCTATAAATGCAAGTCTCGCCTGCTGAGCATTAGCAAGGGAAGCATTTGGAGGAAGAGCTATCCTTGGTCGCACAGTTATTATTACAGTTTCAGAAAGATGTTAATTTTGACAATAAATATAAGTGCCATTCGCTTTGCGCAGGTTGTTTTTTAAAATATATATTTGCGGGTCATTTTTATGAGCTAGTAAGAGGCAGGTCTGGAAATGGAATTCAAAAAAGGGAAAGAAATAATGCAAGACGGTATATAAATATGTTGATTGTTTCGTAGGCTAAGATATGTGTTGCTGGGACCAAATTATTCAGCTCGGAATACGGCTTGGTAGGAAAATTAGTATTAGCTGGTTCATCAGGGGCTGCAAGGCTCAAGCAAGTGTTCAATGTTTATTTTTGTTTATTTCTTTAAATTTACTCCTTTCTTTGCCTCCAGAAGCTCTGGGCAGCTGAGAAGAAAGTTGGAAATGTAGCAACAAAAGGTCTAAATTTTATTGCTAGTCCTGTCTAGAGCAGACCCATGGAATCAATGGGATTAGCTGGCTCACCAACCAATAATTAATTTAATGAGTTTACACTATTTGGGACTAGTTAACAGGACGCCAGCTAAATCCAACCTTTTCATTCATAGAGTAGTAACACAAAGAACAAAAACAAAAGCAAGATACAACACAGTAGGAACTAAATCAGGGGTCTTCAAAATTTTTAAACAGAGGGACAGGTCACAGTCTCCCAAACTGCTGGAGGGCTGGATTATAATTTGGGGAAAAAAACATGAATGAATTCCTATGCACACTGCACATATCTTATTTGTAGTGCAAATATACTTAAAAACATTACAATAATTAAAAATGAAGAACAATTTTAACAAATATAAACTTCTTAGTATTTCAATGGGATGTGTGGGCCTGCTTTTGGCTGATGAGATAGGATTGTTGTTGCTGTTGTATGCTTTCAAGTCGTTTCAGACTTAGGATAACCCTGAGTGAGGGCTGGGTAAATGACCTTGGAGGGCCATATCCGGGCCCCGGGCCTTAGTTTGAGGATCCCTGAACTAAATGGTGCAGCGGGCAGCAGCCAGGTTGTTAACAGGAGCAGCACTCAGGGAGCATACAACCTCTGTTGCGCCATTTCCACTGGATGCCAATTTGCTACCGAGCACAATTCAAAGTGCTGGCTTTAGCCCAGTGGTTCTCAACCAGGGGTCCCCAGATGTTTTTGGCCTACAACTCCCAGAAATCCTAACAGCTGGTAAACCGGCTGGGATTTCTGGGAGTTGTAGGCCAAAAACATCTGGGGACCCCAGGTTGAGAACCACTGCTTTTAGCCTATAAAGCCCTAAATGGTTCCGGCCCAGCTTACCTGTCCGAACGTATCTCTCCTTACGAACCATCCAGGAATTTAAGATCGTCTGGGGAGGCCCTGCTATTGATCCCGCCTTCCTGGCAGGCACGCTTGGTGGGGACGAGAGACAGGTATTTCTCAGTGGTGGCCCCTCGGCTGTGGAACTCCCTTTCCAGGGATATTAGATTGGCCCCCTGTGTCCTGAGCTTTCAGAAAAGATTAAAAACAGCTTAGACGATGCAAAAGGATAAGGAGTTGAACCGGTAGACATTAATTATTATAGTTTTAATTGGTTTTTATATATTATTTTTATTATGTGATATTATTTTTAATTCATATGTATGTATGTTTATGGCATCTAATTGTTGCCAATCTGTATGCTGCCCTGAGTCGCCTTCGGGCTGAAAAGTGTGGGATAAAAATGCTGTAAATAAATAAATAAATTTGTTAAAAACAATCTCAAATGGATAAATAGCAGCAGGGGAGAGGAAAAACTATTGATCTTTCTTCCTGGGCTATATTTAGGGGCTATACACAAAGGATCTATTCCAAGACCCTTCATATGATGCATAATCAGGAGCTTAATGTTCCTTATTTGAAATGAACAGTGTCTTGGGTTTCTGGATGAAGCATACCATAGAATCACTCTGGAAGAGCGCAAAAATGCCTAGAGAAGTATTCTCTCTAAGCCAGTGATTCTTACCCTGTGGGTCCCCAGATGTTTTAGCCTTCAACTCCCAGAAATCCTAACAGCTGGAAAACTGGCTGGATTTCTGGGAGTTGTGGGCCTAAACACCTGGGGACCCACAGGTTGAGGACCATTGCTCTAAGCTTTCAGCATGATTCTATGATCAACATCTGGCAGAAATTCTGGAAGAACTTCCAGCAGAACTGGGTCATAGAATCAAGCTGGAGGCCTAGAAAAAACACTTCTCGAAGTACTACTAGTTCCTCCAGAAAGATTCCATGGTATTCAGAGCTCTCCATGCAGAAATCAAACCATATTCAATATGCTTGCATAATAAATGGGCATACTATGTATGCCTCCAAGTCTTTAATGGCCTATGGCAAACCTTTTACAGGGTTTTCATGGCAAGATTTGTTCAGAAGACATTTGCCATCGCTGTCCTCTGAGATTGAGAGAGTGTGACTTTCTCAAGATTGCTCAGTGAGTTTCATGGCTAAGCAAAGCTTCAAACGCTGGTCTCTTAAGATTCAACAATCACAGAATCATAATTGAGTCCCCTTCGGGGAAAGGTGGGATATAAATATTGTATAAATAAATAAATAAATAAATAGGAAGGAATCCCTAAAGGCCATTTGTTGTTGTTGTTGTTATTTGCCATCAACTTGACTTTGACTTATGGAGACCCTATGAATGAGAGACCCCCCCCCCCCCCAAGATCTTCAGCTCAACAAGTGACCTGCTAAGGTTTTACAAACCCAGAATTTCTGTTCTTTTCCTACTGCCTTCCACTTTACCAAATATTCTCATATTTTCATAATTATTTATTATTATTACTTGCAGCATTTATATTCCGCCCTTCTCACCCCACAGGGGACTCAGGGCAAATTACAGTGTACACATATATGGCAAACATTCAATGCCAGTTTTGACACACAACATATACAGACATACACAGAGGCTATTTAACTTTTTCTGGCCACCAGGGGAGCTGTCGCTTTCATCGTCCATCTGCGACACTGATGAAGTACTTCCGCATTCCCCGCATGCTTTTTGCTGGAGTGCTTTGCTGGAGTCTTTTTTTTAATGGCCTCATAAATTAGTTAATTTAGCCTCCCCACACTTAATTTTCCTACTTGACAGATGCAACTGTCTTTCGGGTTGCAAAGGTCGACAACAGGCTACACAACTGGTTGGAAACCCACTCCAACCCGGGCTGGCTTCGAACTCATGACCTTTTGGTCAGAGTGATCTTAATGCAGCTGACACTCAGCCAGCTGCGCCACAGTTCCGGTGCACATAATATCATGTACTGTCCAAATTACACATGACTCACTTTAGAAATCTTGGCTTCTAGTGAGAAATTTATGTATTTAGGGCATTTCTATCCCATCCTTCTCACCTCCAAAGAGGTACTCAGGACGGCTTACAGCAGGCAGTCATTATATGCCAAAAAACAATACATTGAAACACACAGTTACAATTAACACAACTAAAACAATTATAAGCATTCAATTAATACAGTTTGCCAGTTCAAAACATAATCCAAATCAGTCCACTGTGGTTTACTAAAACATTCTTTTCCCAATTGACCCATGTATTGCTCAAATGCTTGATACTAAAGCCAGGATTTGAGTTTTTTTCCAAAAGGTCAGGAGGAAAGGGGCGGATCTAATATCATTGAGAAGAGATTTCCACAGCTGAGGGGCCACCACGGAGAAGGCCCTGTCTCTCATCCCCACCAGTCGCAACTGTGAAGGAAGTGGGACTGAGGGCAGCCCCCCCCCCCCAATGATCTTAATGGCCACATAGAACTCTGGAAAGTTATTAAATAGGATAGCTCCTTCCCATTTTTGTGATAGCACATTTACTTACGCTGACATGTTTACTCAAAAGTCCAATTAAGTTCCATTGCAATTTTAGTGATGGAGCAGAATGGGGAGAATGGGACTAATCCAGTTGTGTTCTCTCTTGCAAAAAGACACACATACACACACAAACCCAAACAAACCCTGGTTTGTTTTGAAAAATCTCACCACTCAACATCCCATGCCCCTTTAATTGAAATCTTTGTTTGTTTGTTTTATTTCAAGCGCTAATGGCCTTTCATAATAAATAGCCTCTTCGGTTACTGGCATTGCAAAAGACAGGAATCCAAAAAATGGTTTTAGGCAACAAAAAAAGAGAGGTTGCCTTGGTAACTTTGATGCCTCAAATGCTTTAGCAGTTCATGCATCCCTGTCTATAATTCCTGGTAGGCATTGTATCAAAATAAAGGGAAATGCACATGAACTCCTAATTTAGTTTAGAATCTGAAGCAGGGTTGTCAGGCAACAGGTGAAATTTCAAGGAAGTGAATTGTGATTCAGATGAGACATTTTCTCTTTGCTTAAATATAAATACACAAGGCACAAATCAGAGGTGAGCTGTTTTATTAGGACTGGTTGCACAAGGAAGACTCCGCAGAAGCTTTAGATGGTAAGATGTCAGCGAAAATAGCTATTGTTGTACTACATGATCTGTGATGTGCCTCCTGAATGTTTCCTCAGATATGGTAGAAGATATTGTTCTGTCACAAATGGTTGGATAAGGTACAAATGGCTTTCTGGACAGCTTCTAGTTATGGAATGAGAGTGAACTACCACCTTGCTCTTTGCCTCAGACACAACGAAATATTAGGTAGGCCAGCATATACCCTCCAATATTTCACAGATGAACCTGAGACACATGTGGCCAAGCAATATCAGTATTGTCAAGATGTTAAATATTATTATTGATGAGCAACACTCAAGCTAGTAGCAGTTTGCTTGTGACGGAGGCTACTGGGAAGAGAAAGGTTCCACTCTTTTTTCTTTTCTCCCTTGCTGAAGGGCTTATTTGGTGCAAACTATTTTTGCATTTTGAACTCACTTTACAGTACTGCAAACATAGGGAGAAGTAGGATGAGGACTGAGACACTGAGACCTTGTATTTGAAAAATTGAGGCAGCAGAAGATGCATTCAGAATGTCCATGCCCAGTTGGGTGCTATATAAGGGTTTGTTCATAATACACATGAGTTCAGTTCATAGAATTATAGTTGGAAGAGACCTTGTGGGCTATCCAGTCCAATCTCCTGCCAAAAAGTAGGAAAATCACACACAGTTCAAAACAAACCCCCCACCCCACGCCAACATGGAATTTTGTCATTATCAGAGTCTTCTTATAAACTAGCTAGGTTGTTGGTTTTTCCTACCTGCCTATCTAACTACTAAGATCAGTCCCGGCTAGAATAGACATATAGAATCAATTGTTGAATGGTGAGTCAACAAATAAGTAAATTCTATTAATTCCATGAGTTCATCTAGTAAAGACTATTAGGTGGATCTGTAATTGGTAAAATGACATCATAAGCAACAACCAGAAATACTTCAAGTCTCATGGGGGGAGGTCTGGTGAACAAACAAGTTGGAGAATAGGCTGGTCAAAAAGATGGATAGAACATATTGCAGCAAAGGAATAGAGCAATTGTAATAGGGTCATTTTAACTTAAAAACACAATAATCAAAAACAGGAACTTGACTTTAGGCCATTGTTAGGGACTATCTGTCAAAGGGATCGTCAATCAAATGCACAATGGAACATCCACGTCTTTAGTTCCTTAGGAAATGTGGATAGGGAGGGTGCTAACCTGATCTCCCTGGAGAGGGAATTCCAGAGACGAGGGGCCACCACTGAAAATGCCCTTTCTCTGGTCCCCACCAACCGCACCTGAGACAGGGGTGGGAGCGAGTGAAGAGCCTCCCCAGAAGATCTTAGAGACTATGCGGGCTTGTAGGGGAAGATACGGTCATGAAGATAGGCAGGTTCTGAAACCTGCACCTTGAATTGGGACCAGAAACTTATTGGCAGCCAGTGGAGCTGTTTAAACAGGAGGGTTGACCACTCCCTGCAACTTGCTCCTGTTAACAGTCTGGCCATTGACCTTTGCACCAAGTGTAGTTTCCAAACCGTCTTCATTACAGTAGTCCAATCTTGAGGTAACGGAGGCGTGGACCACCATGGTCAAGTATGGGAGGAGATTAACCCTCTTCCACATTTTCTCACTCAAAGGTCTCATCAACTGCAGCTGGTATGGGGGGAAGGTCTTTTACCATCTGCCAGGCCCTTGGCACAATGGTACTGTGACTGGCTGTTGTCTGTGGCCCATATGCCACTATTTTCCTATGTCCTCTACCTCATCTCAATCTTTGAGCCATATTATAAATAAGATAGAATAGAAGGAATCGAGATGTTGGTCCATCCAAGACAAAAGTTATAGAAATCACTTTTTGGGCTACAGTACTAGAGTACAGCTGAGCTCCCAAGATTCCCCTGGAAGTATGCTGAGAGTTGTACTTAATTCTGGGAACTGTTGTCTCAAAAAAGTAACTTGACCCAAGCTCTGATCCGGGACGCTTTTTAAGAAACAAGTGCTGGAAGTTGGTTTGGAACTGGCAAACTCCATTTTAGTTTGAACCACAGCAGTAGTTGGATTCTCCATCAATTACTGTATTATTTCAATTAGGAAATGGGGAGGGGGGTAGGACTGTGCTTCTGAAATAGCAATTCCTTTGTAGACACAGCTGGCCTATGTTAAAATTTAACTGTTGCTTAAAATTCCGTTTCTTAATTAGAGATAAAACTTTAAAACAGCCCAGCTGCCATCAAAGCTCAGCATCTGGTAGGGAGGCATGAAGGAGGTGAGACTGATGGAAAGGGGTCCCTGTGGGGAGGGGGAGGACAGAGGAGCTGAAAATGGGGAGCTGCTGTGGACATTTGAAAGTGATTCCTTGAGTCGCTAAGCTGTTCTTCAGAAAGCCTCCGGATCTATTTTTGTTCAGTGCCTAGTTTGCAAAAGAAAAGCTGTAAAGGCAGGTCAGGAGTTACGGATTAAAGCAAAAGCTCCAAAGATTTTCCCCCAGTTTGGGCATATGTTGGCTTTGATGCAGCAGGCTCAGACCCAAAGCTGCCACGCAACAAAACCATTTCCATACTATCCAAAGAAGAAGAAATGCATCACCCTAAGAAAAAAAATGTAAGAGGCCGCCCAGTTTTCCATAAGTTTTGCCTCTGCTGGTTTTTTCTTTTGAGTGCATGGCTATGTCCCTGGAGACGGGTGCAAGATGATTACATCATCTGGCATTTAGAGGCAATCACTTTGAAATCTCCTCCCATGTATGGGGAATCCCTGCTGCTCTCAACTGTGCAACCTCTTCAATTGGCCATGGTCTTCTTGCCCTTTACGATCCTATGTTTCCTGGCATTCTTGATTCTGGACTAGTTTTATTTAACTCTTTAGCTCATCACATTTTAGCTTTGGATCCCTGAACTACTGCCTTGTGTAGTATAAATGGACTAGCTAAGACCTTACTTGGCCTGGACTCTCTTCCAAAGCCACTTCCCTTAAATCAGTGCTTCTCAACCAGTAGGTCCCCAGGTGTTTTGGCCTACAACTCCCAGAAATCCCAGCCAGTTTACCAGCTGTTAGGAGTTCTGTGAGTTGAAGGCCAAAACATCTGGGGACCCACAAGTTGAGAACCACTGCCTTAAATGAACGCTTGGGACATTTGCTGCCCTTAGTTATAGGACAGACAGAAATGTATGCAGACCTACCTCACTCATTCAACAGGTTAGGAACCAGGGCACTGTCCAAAACCAAAAATTATTGAAAACAGAACATGCAAATACTAGAGTAAATGCTAGTGTCACCGAGTCAACTGAAAGAGCAAAAGGAAAAAAGAAAAAAGAAAAGAAAGAGGCAGTGCTTGGTCAAAAGAGTGGACCAGGGGTTGAAAGTGTGGTACATGCACATAATTTGGATTTGTCAAATAAGTGACTAAGGGAAGCATGTAATTTGCTTTTGTGAGGTATTTGAAAGGGATGGAGGTATCTTCCAACCTTAGGTTTCCACTCATATATTTTTATACATCTATGTTACGTTTACTCTAAATTGTCCGTTTCAGTAGCATCAGTGATCAGGGTTTTTAACTTTGAATATGTTTTAATAGAGCTCCCAGTGGCGCAATGGGCTAAAGCGCTGAGCTTCTGAACTCTCTGACCGAAAGGTCACAGGTTTGAATCCGGGGAGCAGTATGAGCTTCCACTGTTACCCAGCTTCTGCCAACTTAGCAATTCAACTTAGCATGCAAATGTGAATAGATCAACAGGTATCGCTACAGCGGGAAGGTAATGGTGCTCCATGCAGTCCTGCTGGCTACATGACCTATGGACAACGCTGGCTCTTTGGCTTAGAAATGGAGATGAGCACCAACCCCAGAGTCGGATACGACTGGACTTAATGTCAGGGGAAAACCTTTACCTTTGCAAGTGTGACTGGTGGGGATGAGAGGGGCTTCTCTGTGGTGGCCCCTCAGTTGTGGAACTCCCTCCCCAGCAACATGAGACAGGCCCCATCCCTTTTGGGTTTTAGGAAATAGCTGAAGACCTGGCTCTGCACACAAGCATTCAAAAACTAAGTTTCTACAAGGTTTTGACATGGTCTGGATTAAGGATAATGAGCAGGGTTATGGACGAATTGAACCATATACTTTATATGCTTTTTAAATTTTGATTATCTGTGTATGTTTTATTGCTTAATGTTAATCATTTTAACTGTTTAAATTTTTATTGTTAGTGCTGGGTTTTTACCAGCATTGAATTGTATGCCACTTTGAGTCCCTTCGGTGAGAAAGGCGGGGTAGAAATGAAGTAAATAAATAAATAAATAATACCTTTTAATGTTTTAATGGATTTTAACTGTGATTTTTAAAGTACTGTTCATATTTAATTCAGTTTCAATGTATATGCATATTTGTATATTTTAAATTGTTTGCTAATACTTTAAATGTTAAGGCATTTTGAGTCTCCTTCGGGAGCGAAAAAGTGGGATATAATAATAATAATAATAATAATAATAATAATAATAATAACAATAATATCAGTATGGCGCTCAATCTTATCTTGGTTCTGGCACAAGCTTTAACTCAGCCAGTCAAGGTGATCATTCTGTTTTGGGAATATACTGCAGCATCTTGAGTGGGTTTCATGCCCCATTGGCACCCACCAGTATTCAAATACATTCCACAATTTTGGGAGGAAAGCAGGGTATAAATTAAGTTAATAACTACTGTGCACCATATTCCAAGTGTAACTGGAATATATTTGTCTAAAATAATATGTAAGTCTTCAGCTTGACTTAACATAGTCATCTGGGTTTACTGTTCAGAACTTGAAAGGAAGGTCCATTTTTGACCATGTTGGTTGAAGCATTCCTATAGTTCAAAAAGATAACTTTTCTAAGCTACCTTTGAATGCTAAACTAAATAGAATTTTGGGAGTCCATCCTTCAAAACAAGTGTGTTTTTCCACTCTCAGTATAATTATGCAATTCTTATATTCCTTAATTTTATGACCATGTTTTGAACTTTTGGAAGACCCAGGGAAGAAAGTGTTGTAGGTCTGGAGAAAATGGCTGGATAGGAAGAAACCTTTCCCAGCCACCTGAAGAAAGAGGCTGGTTTTGAAACTCAAGAGAAAGGCACTATTTTAATCACATCTCCAAGACACTTGCCCTTATCCTTGAGAGCTATCATAAACCGCTCCACATTTTGTCTGCCAGTTGTCTGAATTTACACATCAACACAATGTCAGTGTGAGAAAGTGACTATATTTTTAGTTTAACAATTTAGGTGATTTACTTGTGCAGGGCTTTTCCCTGGTCCCTTTGTAAAGGAGTATTTAGTGGGGTGAGGGTTGGGTGAAATCCAAACTAGATCTCTTTTCATTTTGGCATGTTGGCCTCATTTTTCTCCTTGTAGAGATGTCTCAATGTATAGATTTATTTTGTACTCGTGTCTAGAAGACAGAATGTGTCTCGTTGCTTTTTTTTGTTCCCTTTCTCTGTTCTGTCACTTCCAATTCACAGTTGCTAAGCATTCCAAGATCTCACCAGTGGGACCCTCTCCTAGTGTGATGCGAAAACTTTGAAATAACACCTACCAGCAGAAGCACCATATGTTCTGAAGTTTCACGGTGAACCAACAGGAGCAGTGCGGATAGCATTTGAAATTCCCAAAGATTTCAGCCTTTGCCGACCAACAAAGGCCTCTTCAGTTGGGGTTATATCCATACCAGCCAATTATTATATGATTTCTTCCATAATAGATGGCTTCTGGCCTGCACAATTAAGCTGCAGGGGGGCCAGTTAGTAGGGGGACAAAAATATCCAGAGGGGGAGAAGATTCAGCAAGATCCAATTGCCTGCTGTTGAATGTATTGCTTAAATTATAATATTTTTTCAAACGCGCACATGCAAGGTTAACTGTAAATGTTTAGAATACATATATAATCACAATATTTTTGACAGCATAATCAAAAAGCCACCCCAAAAAGCTCACACACATTATATGCATACCTAATACTAATGCTTATTTTGATATTTAGAATACTAGGCACTTGCCTTGGAGAATCAATACACAGACTGGAAAGACAAGAGCTGGAATCCTGTTGGTCACTTCCAACTTGAGTTAACCCATGATTTATTTATTCTTTCAGAAACAAATTGAGGGTATGGTTATAATGTATTTAAAAACACAAAGTTAAAAATCTTGGCATTATGCTAAATGTCCTTTGACCAGAATCTGGCCACTTGGAGTGTCTCTGGTGTCGCCGTGAGAAGGTCCTCCATTGTGCATGTGGCAGGGCTCAGGCTGCATTGTAGGAAGTGGTCTGTAGCTTGCTGTTCTACACACCGGCATGTTAGTAGCCCCATTTCTCTGTATCTTGTGGTGCCAGAATGCTGCCTGTTCAGCACCTTCCAGGTCACCCAATCTTCTGTGTGCCCAGGAGGGAGTCTAATCTGGTATCAGCCACTGATTGAGGTTCCGGGTTTTGGCCTGCCACATTTGGACTCTCACTTGCTGAGGTAGTTCCTGTAGATCTTAGGAAGCTATTTCTTGATTTAAGATGTTGGCGTGCTGGCTGATTTCCAAACAGAAGATGGACTGGAGATGCCAATGCCTTGGTCCTTTCATTACAGGTTGCTTCTTCCTGATGGATGTCAGGTGGTGCAATACTGGCAATAATAATAATAATAATAATAATAATAATAATAATAATAATGCTTTATTTGTACCCCGCTACCATCTCCCGAAGGACTCAGTGCAGCTTACACGAGGCCGAGCCCAAAATACAACAACAAACAACAACAACAATACAGCAAAATAAAACAAAAACAAGCAATAACATTAACAACAAGCAGTGACGCAGTTAAAAACAATGGCCAGACCAAATGTAATAATTAAAATTAAAATTGAAAGTGCTGGGCATGACAGGCTAAACAGAATAATTTCTCCAGTGGTGTTGGGAGTAGGCATGCTGTGACAATGTGGCATGTCTCGTTAAGAGCCACATCCATTGTTTTAATGTAGTGAGGAAGGAATCCTACTGGAGCATTGCAGCATGCCAAAATATCTGGGAGTTACTCTGGAACATGCTAGAAATAACATTGTATGAAAGCTGACTGGTGCAATTTGTGGATCACAACCAGAAACAGTGAAGATATCTTTGTTGTTGTTGTTTATTCATTCAGTTGCTTCCGATTCTTCGTGACCCCATAGACCAGCCCACGCAGAGCTCCCTGTCGGCTGTGGCCATCTCTAGCAGCTTTAAAGTCAAGCCAATCACTTCAAGGACACCATCTATCCATCTTGCCCTTGGTCAGCCCCTCTTCCTTTTTCCTTCCATTTTCCCCAGCATCATTGTCTTCTCCAAGCTTTCCGCTCTTCTCATTATGTGGCCAAAGTACTTCATCTTTGCCTCTAATATCCTTCCCTCCAGTGAGCAGTCGGGCTTTATTTCCTCCTTTGCGCTTTGCTACTCTACTGCTGAATACACATTCCTAGTGCGGAATACATCTCACCACATTAACCCACTGAATCAATAGTAGAAGACAGCATGTAGACAATTGATTCAAGATTAGACAAAGTACTATCTATTTATTTATATTAAATTGTACATATTGTGCCATTCTCTAAAAAAGGGGATCAAGATGGCTAATTTCAAGATTTCATAGGATAGAGACATGACATTTAAAGTAGCATCCGACCAAAACAACGATATAGTAAAGTTGTGTGTGGGTTTTGTGTGCCTTCTAGTCATTTTCCATCCAATGTGAACCTATCATGTTTTCTTGGAAATATTAGTTGATAATGGGTTTTCAAAGCTTTTTTCTGAGTGTGTGACTTCCCAGTGGGTTTCCATGACAAGCAGGGATTTGAACTCGTGTCATAGTTCAATGCCCAACCACTCCTTCATACTGGCTCTTCTCCCTTGAAATAAATAAATAGACGTTTAACATCCCCTTTTACCTCCTGTTCAGACTTAGCTACTCTGTAAAGCTTTGAATATACGGCATTCCTTTTGCCCCATGAACTGGCCAGTTCTGTTTATGATGGTGACAGCCGCATTAAAAATCTGATTGCTTTCGTGGTAGAAGTATGGCTTGACTTGGAAGGTCAGTGGATGAATTCTTCAGCTCTAGCCCCCATCCACTTCATCTGTTGTGTGGTTTGTGACATGTGGGTTTGTCAACTCCTTCTAACATTGATAACTCTGCGTACCCTTTTTGATAATAAGACGGAGCATGGAGGAATATCTTTTGGAATTAATCAAAGGCAAACTTCACATAAAACACAAGCTGTTCCCTTTGTGGTTAATTTTCATCCAGCTGCACTTAACTACTGATGGAGCCAGCAGAGAAAACTACTTGGCAACATTTCCTAATTAGGGGACGTTAATTACTGCTAAATACTATACAATTTCAATGTTATAAAAGTTCATCTCCATCAATGTTATTACAGTACTAAAGGAATTAATAATGATTTCAGGCTTGGAAACTGTTGCCAAAGTGCCCATTAGTTCAGAGTTTTAAAAGTGGCTAGACAATGCAATCTCAATACGTACATTGCACAAAAGGCTTGGATCCAATCTCTCTCTGTGTTTCCATTATATGCCGAGAGAGTGGCCCACAGTCATGGCTTTGGCCAGTTATTTCACATGGGTATGTGACCTTCAGCCTCTCATGTAGACCTCTCCAATGTGCCAATTCTTTCATCTTTTCCCAATCCTTCTCCCCTTTGATCCTTATATCAATAACTCTCAGAATTTGCCTTTCCAGATATTTTGTAGTTCAGATCCCAGAAGCTCCAGCCAGCTTTTGGTCAAGGAACTAATGTACAAAGCATGTAGTTCTTGTGCCAAAATAGGAAAGTGGGTGCAACAGCTTCAAGTTATCTGCTCAAGACTTGTTTTTGTTTTATGCAGGAAAAAATCTAAGTTGGGCAAAGCTGTCACGGAAGGCTCATTGTGATTAGTGGCTCCTCTATTCCGTGGCCTTAACAATGGCCATGGTTGATGAGACATTTTTAAGATAGGCCAAAGCTGCCCGGCACTTCAGGCAATAGGCATGGCATCTGAACAAAACTCTTTTTGAGGTGAAGGTGAGGCAATGAAAAACAGTTCCAAAAATGAATCCATACAGAGGCACTGGACTTTACCACACATGGACAGAAAATGGCATTGCAGTTAGACCATTGCATATTTATCCTGCTGCAAGTCTGCCTCCCTCCTTGATAGTTCTGTCCTTTGCTATTAACAGGTAAAACCCAACAATAGTTCCAATTCCACAACATTCCCATCACCTACCTTGGTTCTTTCTGCTTCTGTGCTAGTATGCCAATAGTAAAGTGACATCAGTGAACAGGATTCTCCTCCTCTTCCCCATCAGCCTTGTTATTCCCCAGCTAGCTGTTTTCCTTTTGTTATATTTAAAATTTATATTTCTCTTTTTTGTTTGAAATGCTGGAATTGTGTGATTGCACTATAAAGTGCTTGTTTATAAAGCTATACGTGGATTATCTACAGACATCCCACTCAACTCCTGGAACCATTCCATCAGCGTTGCCTCCAAAAAAATTCCTACAAATCTCCTCAAAAGACAGGCGAACAAATGTCAGCGTGCTAGAAGAAGCAAAGACTACCAGCATTGAAGTGATGCTCCTATGCCATCAACTCCACTGGACTGGCCACGTTGTCTCAATGCCCGATCACCGTCTCCCAAAGCAGTTACGATACTCACAACACACGAACAGAAAACGTAAGGTTGGTGGACAGGAAAAGAGATTTAAAGATGGGCTGAAAGCCAACCCTGAAAACTATGGCATAGACACCGAGAACTGAGAAACCCGGGCCCTTGAGCGCTCTAACTGGAGGTCAGCTGTGACCAGCAGTGCTGTAGAATTGGAAGAGGCTCTAATGGTAGGTGAAAGGGAGAAATGTGCCAAGAGGAAGGCATGTCAAACCAACCCTGACCGGGACTGCCTTCCACCTGGAAACCAATGCCTTCACTGTGGGAAAACATGCGAATCAAGAGCAGAGATCCACAGCCATCTATGCACCCACCACCAAGACCACTACATTTGGATTATTATTATTATTATTATTATTATTAAACTTTATTTGTACCCCGCTAGCATCTCCCGAAGGACTCGATGCGGCTTACAAAGGCCAAGGCCTCAACACACAATATAACAATACAAAACCTAAAGCAAATTAAAACAATTAAAGCAATATAAACAACAAGCAATAAACAATACACTAAGACACAATAAAACTGGGCCGGGCCAGAGTAATGGGTACAGGATTAAAAGTGCTGATGTGACAGGTGGTATATAAGGCATTATAGGGCAAGTGCAGTGTGCGGTGTGCAGCAATCTTAGTTATAGTAAAGTGCTTATGGGACTTGGTATTGGAGATTTCCTAATCTGGGAAGGCACATCGGAACAGCCAGGTCTTCAAGTTCTTTCTGAAGACTGCCAATGTAGGGGCCTGTCTAAGATCTTTGGGGAGGGTGTTCCAGAGTCGGGGGCCACCACAGAAAAGGCCCTGTCTCGTGTCCCCATCAAGCGCGCCTGCAACGCAGGCGGGATCACGAGCAGAGCCTCTCCAGATGACCGCAGTGAACGCGTGGGTTCGTAGATGGAGATGCGGTCACGCAGGTAGGATGATCCCAAACCGTTCAGGGCTTTGTAGGTAAGCACCTGCACCTTAAATTGGGCTCGGAAAATAAACGGCAGCCAGTGGAGCTCCTTGAACAGGAGGGTTGACCTCTCTCTGTAAGGAGCACCAGTTAACATCCTGGCTGCTGCTCATTGGACCAGTTGGAACTTCCGAGCAGGATGACCATCATCCTCAGACAAGGGATCGCCTAAGTAAGTAAGTAAAATATATATTTCCCTTTTTTGTTCTGAAATCCTGGAATTGTGTGATTGCATTATCAATAACCCATTAGTAAACAGTCGTGCAGTATGTGGTCCAATCACTAGACCACATATCAGTGCAATTGCGTTGAGGTGCGATATTGAGTTGCTCAATATGGTACATATATTCACTATTAATGATAATGTGACTAGTGGAATAGCAGATTTGTGTGATAAAGTCCATTGTAATGCTTCTCCATTTTATTTTGGGGACCCGTTCTAAAAAAAAATCCCTTAGCATGGTGTTTGCACTTGCTACATACAAAAGAGTAACAGCTCCTGTGATATCTAAAGTAGGAAACAAGCAGGAAGAAGACTCCACCCAAAAAGTATCTTGGATTTTCACTCAGATGGCCATTACACATATTGAGCTTTTGTACAGTTGGAATACTTTGGTTCTCGTTTGCCCTATTAAAAAAAATGACCAGATGGAGAAACTTTTTTCAACCATCTTCTCCTCTTGCGCAGGTTGTATTTAATTAAAAAGTGATTCTCCCTTTTAATCCCACCCCTGACATTTTATCTACCATCCAGATGTTGCCTCTGATCATTTCAGCATATGATCAGCAGGATAAAATTTACTTCTATTCTCTGAAGGAAACAAGAAACCAAAGTTACAACTGAACAAATTAAAAATAGAAGTTGCTTCTTTCTTTGGAGTCCTTGGACGAGTCACCAAGTCAGGTGGGCTTTGGAGATAATCTCATCAAACCTTCTGGTGAAGAGAGGTGGTAGAAGGGGAGGGAAAAAATGCTACCTCAAGCCAAGTTTCAGGTTCAAAATGAATCTGATAGGCAACATAAAAACCCATATTTTAAATCTCTCTTTTGCTAAACCCAACAAAGCTGCTCGATGCTTCTTGTTATGGCAAGAACAAACCTACGCAAGTAGATATTATGAAGCAGGAAACTGAACTGGCATAGGTTGGGATTCTGAGGTAGGCAACAGTAGGAGTTACAAGTTTTAAATGCTCTGGTTTAAGAACAAATAAATAACTCCCTGCATACAGAAGCCTAGAATATTCTCCTTGAAAACTGGGAACTACCTATCAGTAGTGGTCAAGTAAAAGAACCAAAGTTGATGGAAGTCCCACTTTCCCTCTCTCTTGCTACTTGCTTTTCTGTCTCTTTCTTAACCCAGTAGACCTTGGGATAGACTCTAAAAACCCCAAAGGTACCATCTGACCTTGGAAACCAAGTAGCATCAGCTCTGGTTTGCACTTGGAGGGGAGATCTCCAACAAAGAGCAGGTGATGTGGGCTGTATTTCAGAGGAGGGAACTGACATAAGAAAACCCTATGAAGGTTCTTGTGGGTTTTTTCGGGCTATAGGGCCATGTTCTAGAGGCATTTCTCCTGACATTT